>OY288273.1:53941654-54684530 GCA_958450335.1 Hibiscus tridactylites | reverse complement strand
ACATGTTAATGTGCCACCATCCTAGGAGTTGAACAAAAAGTAACAACATACTTTGAGATTCCCTTGCACTCTGATTAATCTCTTTAGATTGAAAAGTCTTTAGATTATATATGTATAGTAGTGAAAGAGAGTTATGAGTGATAACCCAGTGAGATAGTTTAAAGCGTCTAAGGTAATTCCCTAACAAGATTATTTCACTACACAAATTAGGTTCACAATTGAACAATCAAGTTTACCAAGGTAAGCTACTTACATATAGCATAGCATAAACCATGTCGATACATACTAAATCATAACAATCTTATCAACATTTTTTATTAACATATTCATAGCAAGATACATCACAAGACTACTAATCGAACTTAAGAAAAAGTTACCATTTATATATATTAACAATTCATATTACACCATAATCAATTATCATATTTCTTCCATTGTTTCTTAGAAACAATTATAATCACAATTAATCATTAACATAGCCTTGTGAATCGAAGTTTCACTATAGGTACCCGAGTCCAAACCACCTGTCGCCCATAACATTTGGTACTCATAGTACCGGTCATACTCTTCTACTATCGTCAAATGACAATACACATACATCCCTGCTACTTTCGCCAAATAGGGACCTCTACCCCAGACCGTAGTCTACCCCGACACTGAGCTCTATGGACTCTATGGCATGCCAACTATACCTACGACTGACTCGAGACCAAGGCTTATCATTTTTAATCATCTTTCGAATTCATGAGTGAGCATAGTTCTATTCTTCAACTTTACATTGTTGTATTAACATTCCCCATCTCAATAGGGTACAACATTACATTCACCTCATGTGAATTCAACCATTCATAACTTGGCCGAAGGCTCATTAGCAAATATTACCATTATCAATGGATTCATAATTTCTTGCATTTCAAGTTAACATTTACTCATTTCACAAGACATATGTATGGAGTTCGATTGACATTCATAAGTTAAACAATTTCCATCATGCTCATTTATCAATCAAGATACTATCATTCTCATCATAACAGCCATACAAATCATACACATGCTTCTAAATCTTATCATTCAATTTTCAAGACATTTAGTCCATAGTAGACTTAGCTTGGCTCAAGCTTGCGCATAGCAACTTATATATCATTAAGATCGATTTGCATTAAAAAACATACATATATATATATATATATATATATATATATATATATATATATATATATATATATATATATCATTAAGATCGATCTACATTAGAAAGCAATACTCGAGAGGGTTGTTAGCTCTTCCTAAGACTTTAAACTATACTCACAGATTAAGCCAGCTAATCTTGATCTTGAATATAATTCCCTTCTGCCTTTCACAATCTGATTCTACTTTAGCCCTCACTTGCTCAATTCCTTCATTGTCTAGTGATACAAAAATTTGATTACCGTTAGAAGATGTTCTAATTCTTGATTTTTAAAACAATTTTCTAACAATCTTTGCATCTCAATAGCATTCACTAAGTCATTCAAATATACAAAAGCATTATAATAGACATCAGCACATTTATTTGTACTAAAACAGTCAACTAATTGCACATACATACCAAACAGTCCATTCCTTTAGCTTACATGCTTTTTGATCATTAAGACAATATTCCATCAAGTTTATATACATCCAAATTATTCATTTTTACTATACAACTTCCTGGAAACATTCTAGATTCATACATGTATACTTATTTATTCTTAAAACGGTGTATAACTAACTAGATTCCTAAAACAATCCCTAGTTGTTTATCCTGATGCAGGGCAGTTCCAATTCCCAAGTTTTTCACCTAAAACAGTCCCCCATTTCAACTAAATTTTCTCCCATGTTTTCTTATTAACCCGAACCACCCTTCAACTAATTAAAACATATATTTTAGTTCTTAATCTAATCCACAAACAGCCCCATATTTAAGGAGTTTTAAAACAGTCTCGGTTCATGCTAATTCACAACAGGGCAGCCCCAATTTCTCTATTATCAATTGTACAACTACACATAGATTTAATACAACTATTTCCAGCATTGAAAACCATTTGAAAGGTTCAAAGATCAACATGGCCAGCCCATTTATCTACCGATTTCATGCTCAACAATTCAATTCACAATCAAAATTCTCGAGCTATTAATTAAGATTGAATTTCACAATATTCTTTGGTTCTATTTTCTCTATTTGGTCACTAAATTTTTAGCTACTTAAAAAGATTAAAGTCATAGCAATGGGACTTAGTTTGTAACAATTGGTAACATTCAATTAGACATTTTTTAGGGTATTACTGTGGGGGGAAGTCACGGCCTAGGGAGAAATATAACCAAAATTTGGTTATCGTCTTCTTCTTTTCCATGAATCTGAAAACCTTTAACAAAGAGAAAGAGAGAGAATTGAGAGAACGCTTGCAAAGGCATTGTTCATCTTATTTTATTACTTGAATCTTTGTTCGAGTAACCTTGGAAGAAAGGTAATCACATTTTATTTCCTCCTTGTTCAAATAGAATTAGTACTTGATTATAGATTTATATAATGTTGGAAAAATGTGAGAAATTGGAAACTTTGAGCCTTATTTTCTAGTAGTAAAGGTGGAGGTTCGAATGATGAATTTATTAATTAATATTCTACTTCATAAGACCTTTACAACGGTATCTCATATCCTCAAAACGGTTGAGAAATGAATGAGAAATCGATTCTCAAAGTGAGGTTGTTATGAATTGTGTTAAGGAAAAATATGAACCCCTTATCCCACATGGGTGGGATAACAAGCTTGGGAATGGTTTAAATACACCAACCCACTTTGAAATGATTGAATGACGTGGTTGAACACTATGCCTTGTGCGCAAGCGCAGGGGATGTAGATCAAAGCTCGTCCAACCCATTTGGGTTGGGGCTCGCTCGCACATCGTGGGCGACGCGAATGTTCGGATTGGTCGGTTCCACTTAGGATTTGTGGATATTTTACCCACTTTGAATTAAATTTTTTCCTTATATACTACATATCTTTTTGAATATTCCGAATTTAATAGGAAAATTTGAGACTTTCATTAAATCGGATATTAAAAGGTATTAAAATCAATTCATAAGAAATATATCTGTTTAAATAAAACATTAATTGATTATTTCCGATTTTGCTCGGATACAAAGTCAATGGCCTTAATTCAGAATATTTACCTTCCATATTTTTCCTCCTCCACTCCGCTATATAAACCATACTTCTCTTCAGTTTCAAATCACTCCAAAAATGGTTTTCTCTCTCGTTTTCTTTCAATCGGTGATAGGCTAAGACAAGGCTTTAGTTCGAGATCTCTTCAGTTCGTGCTTCTGTCGAAGATCTTCATGTTGTTGTATCCTAAGAGACGAACGACCAACCAAACTCAAGCACCGCGGAGTGGTCGAAATTTGTCTTAAGAAAACTGCTCTTCGCAGGCCTCAACTTTAATCTGGTTTTATAATTTTTCTCTTCTTATTTATTTGATTAAAGTTATTTCTTTTATTTTATTTTTATTATCGTCTTGGATTGATTACTTTGTAACAATCTTAAAATAAATTCTTCTTCTACCTTTCTTCTAATCCAAGACGATATAATTGTGATAGAGATAGCAAATAAATTGGTTTCAGGATTTATCTTGCCGTTTTAACGGATTTGCTAAAATCTCAAAGTTGGACAAATCTGTTTATAGAAATTGTTGGTAATAAATGAGAAAATAATTTTCTATTTATTGGAATTTATTTTAATTCCTCTTTGTTTCTTTTGAACAGAAACGATGACTATTGGAGATTCTGTTGATTCTACTCTAAGGTTCTTGTAACTGCACAAACTCCGAAACAATCAATACTGAATCTGAATGCAACGGCAGTGGCAATGAGCGACAATGAGAAGCCGTCGAAATTTTGCGGACTGAATTTTAAGACATGGCAACAGAAGATGTTGTTCTATCTGACTACGATGAATCTGGCAAAGTGTTTAAAAGAAGATCCCTCAGTTGTCGTCGTAGGGGATGGAGAAGGAGAGGTGGATGATCTCACTACCTTCAGTATCACAGAGTCTTGGAACAATGCTGACTTTCTGTGTCGAAACTACATCCTCAACGGACTAAAAGACTCGTTGTATCTGTTATATGATGTGTATAAAACAGCAAAACAGCTGTGGGAAGCACTGGATAATAAGTACAAAGCAGAGGATGCTGGGGCTAAAAAGTTTTTAGTAGCCAAATTTTTGAACTTTACTATGGTTGATTCAAAACCAGTAGTAAATCAAGTTGAAGAATTCCAACTAATCATTCATGGAATTATTGCAGAAGGGATGACTATCAGTGAATCTTTTCAAGTAGCTGCCATCACGGAAAAGCTACCTCCCGGATGGAATGACTTGAAAAATTATTTGAAGCACAAGAGAAAAGAAATGTTAGTGGAAGAACTGGTCACCAGACTTCGAATTGAAGAGGACAACAGAGGTAATGCCAGGAAACTTGCTTTCAAAGAGGCCAAGGCAAATGTTGTCGAAGTCAAGAAGGGTAAGCAACCCCAACATCACCAGGCCAATCCAAATCTGAGGCCTAATGGCGGAGTCTCCAAAAAGGAGAAATTAAAAGGGTCGTGCTTCAACTGTGGCAAGATGAGGCACACGTCCTCTGAATGCAGACATCCGAAAAGAGCTAGAGCTAAGGAGGCCAATGCTATGGAGGATGAAGATCTATGCGCGGTGATTTCTGAAGTCAACTTGGTTGACTTTAACCCGAGGGAATGGTGACTTGACACTAGAGCCACTCGACATATATGCTGTGACGAAAACTCTTTCTCTGAGCTGATACCTTGCGACAATTGGGAGAAGCTCTACATGTGAAATGCTGCGACTTCAAAGATCAAACGGAAGGGAACAGTGGTCTTGAAGATGACTTCTGGAAAAGAACTCAAGCTGCAGAATGTATTGTACGTGCCCGACGTACGCAAAAACCTTGTTTCTAGAACACTTTTAAGTGTTCACGGTTTTAGAATGGTTTTTGAGTCCCAGAAGTTAATTCTGTCAAAATGGAGAATGTTTGTGGGTAGGGGATATGTATTGAATGGAATGTGGAAACTCAATGCTATCTCTGTAAAATCCAAAATAATGAATAAGAATGCAGCTTCTTCTTCTACTTACATGCTCGAATCATTTAATTTATGGCATGGTAGACTTGGACATGTTAATTATGATACCTTACGTAGGTTAATTAACTTGGAACACATCCCTTCATTTCACATTAATTATAACCATAAATGTGAAACGTGTGTAGAAGCAAAATTAACAAGGTCTTCATTTCAAACAATTGAAAGAAGTACAGAACCACTTGATCTAATACACAACGATGTATGTGATTTGAAATTTGTTCAAACTAAAGGAGGAAATAAATATTTTATTACCTTCATCGATGATAGCACAAAGTATTTCTATGTATATTTTCTTAAAAGCAAAGACGAAGCTATAGAGAAATTTATACTTTATAAGCAAGAAGTCGAAAACCAACTTAATAAAAGGATTAAGGTGGTAAAAAGTGATTGTGGTGGTGAATATGTTAATCCATTTGGTGAATATTGTTCACAACATGGAATTATTCATGAAGTAACACCACCATATTCTCCCCAATCTAATGGAGTAGCTGAACGCAAAAATCGGACTCTAAAAGAAATGATGAATGTTTTGTTAGGAAGCTCTGGGTTACCATAGAACATGTGAGGGGAAGCGGTTCTTTCGGCTAATTATCTTTTGAATAAGGCTCCTCGAAAGGAAAAAGATAAGACACCATATGAGTTGTGGAAAGTTCGAAAGTCTTCCTATAAACACCTAAAAATGCGGGGGTGTCTTGCCAAGGTAATGGCTCCATTACCAAAACAAATGAAAATAAGTCCAAAAAATGTAGATTGTATTTTTATTGGCTATGCTGAACATAGCAATGCTTATCGATTTCTTGTGTATGAATAAAAAAATCTTGAGATTCATAAGAACACGATAATGGAATCAAAGAATGCATCATTCTTTGAAAATACATTCCTTTATAAATCTAGGGAACTTGATCAAAGTTCAACGGAACAAACTTTGGATGAAATGATTACAAGTGATCAACAAGAGGCTGAAAATGAAATAGAGCCAAGAAGGAGCAAACGAGCAAGGGTAGAAATGTCCTTTGGATCTGATTTCTTAACCTTTATGTTGGAGGCTGAACCTCTAACGTATAGTGATGTTATACGCTCCTCTGAGGGCACCTTATGGAAAGATGTCATTAAGAGCGAAATTGATTCCATCACGCAAAACCATACATGGGAATTAGTGGACCTTCCTCCTGGAATTAAACCACTAAATTCAAAATGGATTTTTAAAAGGAAAATAAAAGCAGATGGAACAATTGACAAGTACAAGGCAAGGTTGGTAATCAAAGGATACCGACAAAAAGAAGGCCTTGATTACTTCGATACATTTTCCCTTGTATCAAGAATAACATCCATAAGGATGATACTCGCAATAGCTGCTCTGCGAAATCTAGAAGTACATCAAATGGATGTTAAAACAGCTTTCCTAAATGGAGATCTTGACGAAGAAATATACATGGAACAACCTGAGGGTTATGTAGTTTCAGGTCAAGAAAGGAAAGTATGCAGATTGGTTAAGTCCATGTATGGACTTAAACAAGCACCAAAACAATGGCATGAGAAATTCGATAATGTCATGATGACTAATGGTTTCAAAATAAATGAGTGTGACAAATGTATATATGTCAAAACTATAGACATTGGATATGTCATCCTATGTTTATATGTTGATGACATACTCATTGTTGGAAGCAACAATGAAATGGTAAAACGTACCAAAAACATGTTAAATTCAAAATTTGACATAAAAGATATGGGACTGGCCGATACGATTCTGGGCATCCAAATCAAAAGGTCACCGAAGGGTCTCATATTAAGTCAGTCACATTATATGGATAAGATTCTTGAGAAATTTAATAAGGAGGATTCTAGCATAGCCTTAACTACGTTAGATCATTGTTCGCATCTATCAAAGAATCGTGGGGAAAGTATCCACCAAGTGGAATATGCAAGAGTCATAGGCAGCTTAATGTATCTCATGAGCTGCACTAGACCAGATATCGCTTTTAATGTGAGTAGTTTATGCAGATTCACAAGCAATCCAGGGAAAGATCACAAGAAAGCAATTGTGAGAATACTGAGATATCTAAGATATACCCGGGACTAAGGACTACATTATTCCAGAGACCCCGTTGTCTTAGAAGGATACCCTGATGCCAGTTGGATATCTGATACTCAAGATACCAAAGGCACAAGTGGATATGTATTCACTTTGAGGGGAGGAGTCGTGTCATAGAAATCCTCAAGACAAACTATTATAACCAGGTCCACAATGGAAACTGAGTTTGTTGCTCTAGACAAATATGGAGAAGAAGCGGAATGGCTTCATCAATTCCTTGAGGATATCCCTGAATGGTCGAAACTTGTACCCACAGTATGTATACACTGTGACAATCAAGCAACAATTGCTAGGGCACAAAGTTTCATGTATAACGGTAAGTCAAGGCATATGCGCCATCGACATAACACCCTCAGACAACTGATCTCAAATGGAGTTAACTCTATTGACTTTGTAAGATCAAAGGATAACATTGCTGATCCACTAACCAAAGGATTGAATCGAGATCAAGTTGAGAAAACATCTAAAGGGATGGGACTAAAGCCCATGAGAAGTAAAGGCACTATGTGAAGGAAAACCCTACCTAGTTGACTAGAGATCCCAAGATCTAGGTTCAAAGGGACAACCTAATTACATAGAACTGTGCGATCACTGTGGGGGATTTCCCCCCAAGTTCATTCCTATGATGCAAACAGAGATAAAAAGCGTTATAGGTTAAGCAAAGCTTTTAATGACCATTGTATGCTTCGGTGAGCCAAGCAACATAAGTCACCTATGTAAGAGTGAAGTGGGGCCGCTTCAAGGAGACTATTGGGCATAGTTCTTTCAAACTCTTGCAGAACCAGGCAATGTCCACGGCCATACGGACATAACCATGAAAACTAATACTCTTGTCAGAAAGGTAGTTGTGTGAAGTATATCGTCGTTTACACAAACAGCTGAACAGTTCAAGGACATCACGTTTACTGATTAGCTAGTAAAGTAAATATACTTTCACAAGGGAAGGTTCAAAGGAGGAAACCTACCTATCCTATGCAACTATCAATCGTAGATCCTATCACCACATCGAGTCAAAATATTTTGATAAAATCATCAATTTCATTCATGTTGAGGATTGTTGGAAAAATATGATAAATTGGAAACTTTTAGCCTTATTTTCTAGTAGTAAAGGTGGAGGTTCGAATGATGAATTTATTAATTTATATTCTACTCCATGAGACCTTTACAACGGTATCTCATATGCTCAAAACGGTTGAGAAATGAATGAGAAATTGATGCTCAAAGTGAGGTTGTTATGAATTGTGTTAAGGAAAAATATGAACCCCTTATCCCACATGGGTGGGATAACAAGCTTGGGAATGGTTTAAATACACCAAACCACTTGGAAGTCATTGAATGACTTGAATGAACATTATGCCTCGCGCGCAGGCTTAGGGGGGTGCAGATCGAAGCTCGTCGAACCCATTCGGGTTGGGGCACGCTCGCACGTCGTGGGCAACGCGAATGTCCAGATCGGTCGGGTTCCACTTAGGACCTGCTGATATTTTACCCACTTCGAATTAAATTTTCTCCTTATATACTACATATCTTTTTGAATATTCCAAATTTAATAGGAAAATTTGAGACTTCCATTAAATCGGATATTAAAAGGTATTAAAATCAATTCATAAGAAATATATCCGTTTAAATAAGGCATTAATTGATTATTTCTGATTTTGCTTGGATACAAAGTCAATGGCCTTAATTCGGAATAATTACCTTCCATATTTTTCCTCCTCCACTCCCCTATATAAACCATGCTTCTCGTTAGTTTCAAAGCACTCCAAAATTTGTTTTCTCTCTCGTTTTCTTTCAACTGGTGATAGGCTAAGACAAGGTTCTAGTTCAAGATCTCTCCAGTTCATGCTTCTGCTGAAGATCTTCATGTTGTTGTATCCTGGGAGGCGAACGACCAACCAAACTCAAGCACCACGGAGTGGTCAAAATTTGTCTTAAGGAAACTGCTCTTTGTAGGCCTCAACTTTAATCTAGTTTTATAATTCTTCTCTTCTTATTTATTTGATTAAAGTTATTTCTTTTATTTTTTTTATTATCGTCTTGAATTGATTACTTTGTAACATATAAGTCATCAGATTGTTAGAAATATTAGAGAATTGAACTAAAGCTATACAAATTTTGGTGCATTTTGTGGTAAATGATTGCAATGCTTGTAAGGGAACATGGATAGTATATTAGGAACCATCCGAATGATGTAATTTGTAAATTTCAATGCCTTGTAATCTTTGTAATATAGTTGAGTCGGTTATGTTGCTTGATAATGAACTTTAGGATTGTTGAGAGTATAACATTCGAATGGATCCTTGTTGGTTGTGTAATTGATGTTTGAGCTTGAATTAGGTATCATTGATTGCCACTAATTTCAAAATGGGACTATTTTGTATATATATATGAAAGCATGTTGGAGTGTGTGTGTGAATAGGACTGCCTTCTATATATATATATATATATATATATATATATATGAAAGCATGTTGGACTGTTTTGGTGCATATATATGTGTACATATGTAAATAGGATTGTTTTGTATATATATGAAAGCATGTTGAACTATTTTAGATTGGTAAAAACAAGGGAGGTGTAAAACCACAAAAATTACGCCTAAATTGGAAACTTTATATTCGAAATATCCCTAATTTAGAAACTTAATTTTAAAATTCTTAAATTTAAAACCCTTTTTATTTGGGAATTTTAATTAAAAAACTCTAATTTTAATTCATATGGCCAAAGTGAGAATTTTAGGAGTTATATGACTATTAATAATAATTTTACGACTTTATAGAAAAAAATTAGAAGCTTGAGGACATGTTGGGTGATTAACCCATTTTGTTTTAAATGCAAATCAAATTCGGTTACTTCAGTTTTGTTCCTTTTATAACTATAATTCTTTTTATATTATTATTTTATTCTAAAAATCCCTCCCATGTATATATCACTAAAACCCTATAATTTATGTCAATTCAACCGCCCACGTATATATATATATATATATATATATATATATATATATATATATATATATATATATATATATATATATTCTTTCTCTAACGATTTCTCTGGACCACCTACACCAATTCAACCGCCCATACACATACATATATATATTCTTTCTCTCATGATTTCTCTGGACGACCTACACCAATCAATTCATTGTATCTTTTCCAAATGTTTTGCGAATTTAATTACTTATCAATTAAAACGTGAAGCTTCCCAACGTAAGAGTTATTGTTGCTTGAGGTGTGTTTTCTTATTGTGCTAAATAATAATGATTTTTAATATGTGATATTATTTTATATTGTATGCATATTTTTGCATGTGATGTGGCATGATGAATTTTTCATGTATTTTTACTGAATTTGTGATTTGACTAAATATCGAATTTATCGAATTGTGTGATATCGGATTTATCGAACTATGAAATATCAGATTTATCGAACTGTGTTTTGAGACTATTGTGAATGTGATTTTACATCATTGTCTGCATGGGTTGGGATTGTATGGTGGAAGCAATGGTTTTACCACACATCGATTGGTGTATGTAGAGAGTGGTTCTGGGGAACCTTACTCTTCGGACGGTGTTATAGTTGAGATTCATTGAATTATTTTTATAAGTTAAATCTTTTGAATTGTGCATCGTCATTTGTGAATTTAAAGATTTTATCGAATTATATGTCTTTGAGATTGAGATTTTTCTTGCACTTTAGAGATACACTAAGCTCTTTAGCTTACACCCCCATAGTTTTTAATTACATTATATGATTATTATTTTAGCGTTCATGTTTTATAATTATTGAGATATTTTATATTATTATCAGATGCAATTTATTTTAAGCTATTTTAATATAACATAATTCGAATTTCTTACTTGAGGGTAAAGTTTTCAAATGTGACATCCTAAATTTGGTCTTTTCTTCTGGGCTGGTTTAGGGGGTTACATTTATTGGTATCAGAGCTAAATTTAACCCTCGAACTATGAGGCTCACTTAAAATTTTAAGCCGAAAATAATTTTTGCATGCATATTAAATATTTTAGGGCAAAATGGGATTTTTTTGATAAATTTATTATTTTAAAAAATTAAATATATATTTCGAATAGAAACTCTAAGTCCCAACTCTAATTCTAGGGTTGTCCTTTTGTAGATATATTACTATGCCACCTCGTATGAGATCTAGATTAGCGAACGATCGTGATCGTACTCGTTCATATGATTTTGGGATTAAAGTCTATCTGAAAACCTTGTGTTGTTATTCGTAACGTGATTCGAAATGCTCTTTTAAACTTTTTTTGAGGTTGAAAATTTTGAGGATAAAATTTTTTTTAGGGGTGGTAGAGTTGTAACACCAAAAAATTACGCCCAAATTGTAAACCCTAGATTCGAAATATCCCTAATTTAGAAACCTAATTTTGAAATCCCTAAATTCAAAACACTTTTTATTTGAGAATTTTAATTCAAAAATCCTAATTTTACTTCTTACGGCCAAATTGAGAATTTTAAGAGTTAAATGATCTTTATAATAATTTTATGACTTTATAGAACAAATTAGAAGTTTGAGGACCTGTTGCATGATTAACCCTTTTTGTTTTTAAATGCAAAACATTCGGTTACTTCAGTTTTGTTCATTTTATAACTATAATTCCTTTATATTATTATTTTATTTTAAAAATCCCTCCCCTATGTACATATCACTGAAACCCTATAATTTGTGTCAATTCAACCGCCTACACCAATCAATTCATTGTATCTCTTCCAAGTGTTTTATGAATTTAACTACTCTATCAATTAAAACGTGTGGCTTCCTGACGTTAGAGCTATTGTTGCTTGAGGTGCGTTTTCTTACTTTGCTAAATAATAATGATTTTTATTGTGTGAAATTATTTTATATCGTATGCATATTTTACATGTGATGTGGCATGATAAACTTTTCATGTATTTTTACTATATTAGTGATTTGACTAAATATCGGATTTATCGAATTGTGTGATATCGGATTTATCGAACTATGAAATATCGGATTTATCGTACTATGTTTTGAGACTATTGTGAATGTGAATTTACATCATCATCTGCATGGGTTGGGATTGTACGGTGGAAGTATTGATTTTTACCACACATCGATTGGTGGATGTAGAGAGTGGTTCTGGAGAAACCTTACTCTTCGGACGGTGATGTAGTTGGGATTCATTGAATTATTTTTATAAGTTAAATCTTTTGAATTGAGCATCGTCATTTGTGAATTTGAAGATTATATGTCTTTGAGATTGAGATTTTTCTTGCACTTTAGAGACACACTAAGCTCTTTAGCTTACTCCCCCATAGTTTTCCTTTTTTCAAATATCATGGACTCTAGGTGACTTGGTACTCGGAGGATCTCTTTATTTTATCATATCTATTTTATCTTTAGTATGGATATACTTTACTTTCGAGAGTATTTTATTATTAAGATTATTTTAGGATTTTGACGTGATTTTGGATTTGAGACTTATTATTTTTAAATGCGTTTTTAGACTTAAATTTGAATGTTTTATTTAAATTATATGATTTTTATTTTAATGTTCGTGTTTATAATTATTTAGATATTTTATATATTATCAGAAGTAATTTATTTTATGCTATTTTAATATAACATAATTCGAATTGGTTACTTGAGGGTAAAATTTTCAAACATGACTTCCTAAATTCAGTCTTTTCTTCTAGGCTGGTTTAGGGGGTTACAGTAGGGGTTAGGGACTGTTAAGGGCTGGAATTTAAAGAATATGCATGATATAATCAAAACTAGAATGGAAGAGATTTTAATGTGTGTTTTATTATTGTTATGCATAAATCAAGAGGGGGTTGAGGAAGTAAGATCCAAGACAGGTCAAGCTTTAGAAAAGCAATCATGGGTAATGATTCTGGATCAAACATAACTTGGATCAAATCGTGAGTGTAGTTTAAAGTCTCGAGATAGGCTTGTAACCTTCATGGGCATCCTTCGTTGTTTTAGTTACATTTTTTTATCTTGAAGTAAGTTATGCATATATAAGCTGGGATTCGAGGTAAGTACCTAAATGTTAGATATTCTATGGATGCAATGTTTGAATTGGTTTTATGCTCATATTTGGAACTATACATGCTTACGTATGCTTGATAAGTGAACTTTGTTATGCAAACATTTGATTAAGATATATATATATATATATATATTAGAATTGAGAAATATACATGAATTGTTTATGTGCTTGATATGATAAACAATAACCAAGTCATTTGATGTTCTGATTATGAAGCTATTCTTAATTCCGATTATGATATGACATGATTTAATTAAAGCCTTGGTTTCAAGTCAGACATAGGTATAGTTAGCATGCCATAGAGTCTATAGAACTCGTGTTTTGGAGTGGACTACGGTTCTTATGAGGCAAGAGTAGGAGGGATGTGTTTGGTCACTTGGTGACAGTAGGAGGGATTGATTGGTACCTTGAGTACCTTATTTTTGGGGATAGTTGGTTGGGGATTTGTGTATTTAGGCTACTTGTGTAACACCCGGGTTTGGGGGTTGGGTGAATTAACATAATAATATTATAAGCTTCGTGTTTTCAAAATAATTAAAATCTTTGTTGGTTCTATCTTCTAAATCCAATCCCATGGATTTTAGGAGATGAGAATTTTAGCCATCGCGTTAATGGTGTTTTTGTAAATATTTCAAAGTTGGGAAAAGATGAGCTTTTTGAGACAAAAATGGGTCATCTTCTTCTTCTTCATTTCATTTTCACGTCAAAACCCAAAACCCTTCAAGTTTACTATTCCATCATCTCTCTTGCCCATTGTTGGAGGTTTTTCAAAGGTAAACTCACTTTTGACTTGTCCTTATCATTCTCTACAAGTCTATGCTTTTATTTTTAATTAAAACCCATGATTTCTCATTTTGGAGTTTTGAAAGTTTGGATTAAAAATGTAAAATTTATTAGCTTTAACTTAAGCTTTTGATTTATTAATGTTATATAAGTTGTTTTCTATCTATAAGGTTCAACATATTCAATTTTTACATGGTATTGTGATGTTTCCCGAAATTGGGTTTTAGGGAGATTTTTTGAAGGTTTTTAGGTTGAGTCTTGGGTGTGTTTGGTGTGGGAATTTGTTGGCTGATGGTTAGGCTATGTATAAGGGTTGTTTTGGAAGCTTTTGGGAGTGCTAAAGGTGTTTGAACCATTGGTTTTGGACTGTGTTTTAGGGCTGCTCGGGAATGAGGATTTTGGGGTTGTTCTTAGCTTGAAAATCATGTGTCTTGTGCTTGGTTTGTGTACTGGGTTTGCTACATTGATTTGTGAACTGATTTGAGGTTAAAATTGTGTAGGGATATTTAGAAGCAATGATTTGTGCTGGTGAAGCCTCAGGAACGAATCTGGAATCGTTGGGAGCTTGATCGGCTAGTGTGGTTGAGCTTGGAATAGTCGGTGAGTGGTTAAATGTTTTAAAATGGTTTTCAAGTGTTGGTTCAAGCATGTGGACTAGGTTGGGCTTGGTAGACTCACCTAGAGTTGGGATTAGATTGGTAGTTTAATCTCAAGCTTTAGTTAGAGACTTTGGTTGAACTCTAAATGTTGTGTATGCCTCGTGTTTATTTGTGATTATGGTGGTTATCTATATTGTGTTATACATGTGTGATGAGGCATGGTATTGATGCATTGTTATATGCATGTGGCTTTTGTATGACGATAAGTCATGGTGAGTATGTGCTAAGCACGAAAGTTGATATGAAATGGTGTTGTGAAAGGTTATGGATTGTGTTAGTATTGACACTAGTATGCTTGGGTACAAATGATCGACCATTAGGATGTTTAGTGTGCACACGAGAGTCAAAATGCGCGCGTGGTCTTGGTGATGGTACTCATAAAGATGGAGTACTAGTTCACCCGGAAATCTTCATATATATGTTAGTCAGTGATGAGTGGAATCCCATCGACGGGGCGTGAGGATGATTGGAATCCCACTGTAAGGTAAATGTGAGTTGTTGGATGTGAGTTCCAACGGTTATCCGCTTATTCTAGTCATAGCTAGGTGCCAATATGGATTGATATATGTGTTGCCAATACGGATTGTGGAATGTGTTTGATATATACAATGATATATGTATTTCCATGTGTTAAGCTTATGAGTTGTTGAGCATGGCATGATGAAGATAACTATGTTCATGCATCATTTATATTTGACTCATGTGGTTCGAAGGTAAGATCATACATTCTACCTTGGTTGTTTACTCGCGCTTGGACCCTGCATTGTCGAGGTTTGTTATATGAGCTTACCCTCACTAAGCTTTATGCTTACGCTCTCTTTTGTTCGACAATGCAGATCCGTAGGCTCATGAGTTGCTTGTGCAAGGAGAAGGCCTCCAAGTGCGCTAGTTGTGCTATCTTAGCTTTCAAGTATGAACTATTTAAAGTTATGGATGTAATAGACAAGCAACGAGATTTGAGCTCAAATTTATGTTGATGTTTTATGTTAGGAGCATGTTAGACTCCTATGTTTTTGGTGGATGTTATGTTTAAGGCTTGCTTATGCCTTGTATATTGGCCTTGTGCCTTCTTGAATGCTTAAGTGGATGTTCTTGTTGAAGCATGTTACCTTGAATGTTATGCATGAATCATATGTTGTTTTGTTGATCATTTTAATGAATGGATTCTATACGTTGGGAGTGAGTTAAGCATGCTTGTTGTGTGTGGTTTTGCCTTAGAGTGATGCATGTTGGTTGTTGAAGGTCTTAGTTGGTATTTTGGGGCAGCCCTGTGCCATAAACCAGCTAAAATATGTTTGTTCGCAGCAGGTGTAACGAAACGGTTGGTCCCGTTTCGATACGGCCTCTTGTTTCAGGCTAGGCGTTTCGGTACGCAAAAGGGGCGTTTTGATACGTTTTTGCTACTAGAAATCTAAGATTTTGTCGAGAAATTTAGAGTATCGAAACGGTCCTAGGCGTTTCGGAACGGGCTTCGTAGCATTAACCACGAGATGTTGACCGGTGAGGGCATTTCGATACGGTCAACACCTGTATCGATACGGTCTCCTCGGCTTGACTTTGGCCAGTTGACCTAGTCAAGGTGTATCGAAACACCTCTGGGCGTTCCGATACGGCCTGCAGTATAGGTTTAAAATGGGTTGTTTTGTTGGGTTGTTTGGTTGTTTGCCTCGCTTGTTTCTTCCGTTGTTGCCTTTTTCACATAGGACGTAATAATACATCTAGACAAGATAATAATAAATGAAAAAGTTTTCTCGGGTTGTTAACCGAAGTGGAGCCTTAACGTGTTTCGCCTCGGTTATCCCCGTGTAGCCCACTCGGACCGGTCAGTCGCCCGGACCGGGACAAGGGGGTTACAACTTGAATACCAAAGTTATGATAAAGTAAAAAAAATAATAAAATTTACAAGCTAGATTAATAAACTAGCTTGATAACTTGCATGACAAGTAATGTTTGCTTAGATGACTTTTGCATTTCCTTGTATCTAAAGAAAGGATGCTATTTCGAATGCTATAAGCAAAATGCCTAGCTATATGATCAGTGTGGAGTCTTCATGGTTTTGATTTGACCTTGGTGAAAGGATTGACATGTATTATAGATTGTCTAATTCATGCTTTTAGTTACTTTAAACTATCTCACTAAGAGTATACTTTTTATATCCTTTCATTACATTTCATGGCAAAACTTTGCTTGCAGTTATCTTTTGAGCTTGGATCAGATCACAAGTACAAAGACGTATGTCTGTAAACTCTCTTTAAGAACTCTTAATTGGTAGCACATAGTTTATTTATATGCATAACACATTTAGGACATCATTTTGCCATATGTGTATATAAGATTTATAAGTATCTACCACCTTATATATAAAGGCATTGTAATGTTTTGTGGTTGCTTGTTTGTTTGGTTTATGGTAGTTTAATGCTTTGATAGATTAGTAGTCTGGTTATGGATGTGTGTATGATTATGTCACGCGATGATTAGAGAGATAAGTAGATGGATTATGTTTTAGAATTAAGCTTCGATCTTAATACTCTAATTAAAGTGAAAAAGAGAAGAATTTTGGTAACATGTTCTGGTATAATTTGACTTAAATCCTTCTCCTTTAATCTATTTGTATCTGGCCGAAGCTTGTACCCATTATTTCTATTCGAACCCTTCATTCCCTTGTCCCAAATCTTGTCTAAAAATGAACCAATAAGGACTATGAGTTAGACTTGAATCATTAAATGACTTATAAAATGGATAGAGTTGTACCTAGAAGTTAGGATCTTTAATGGATCATACATTATTCGTGTCAAAATAAATCTGAGTCCCTATTTGATTAAGGCTTCTAATAAAAGATAAAGACTCAGGTTGTAAGCGCAAGATTTTGAGTGTTCTTGTTCTCCTAGTTACCCTTAGTACTCGACCTATGGGCTTGCAAGTATGTAAGCTAACCTATGTTTGCTTGTAGCACTTCTTAGCTCCAGGCCGGTCTGGACTATTTTTTGGCTCGGGGCGAAATTAAAAAAATGGGCCCTTAATTTAAATTTTTTAAGAAATATGTAATATAAAATTTCTATTTATTAAATTAAACAAACAATAATTCATCACAATCTTAAAAATATCAAAAATATATTTAAGCATACAAATACTTATAACAATAGCACTTGTGTAATGGGAAGTTCCTCGATCGAAATATTTATATACTAAATCTGCATCACCGCGGTTATTAAACTTTAAAACAATAGCACATGTAAACATATGAATAAGATAATAAACATTTGAATCACATCTTAAAAAACTACAAAATATTAAAAGATTCAATCTTATTAAACAAAAATAAAAGAACAATCTTAACTATAATTTAGAAATATATAAAAATAAGAAAAAAAATAGAAACATGATCTTACCAAAAAATTTAAGAACAAGTTTCAATAGGATTCAAGCACCACGATTGATGATAAGCAATTGTAATTTTGTGTTTGGGAGAAATATGAAAAATTAAAAAGTTGATAATAATTTTCAGATGAGTTGCAAAATATAGAAGAGAAGAAAAGAGATGTAGGTTAATTATACTTGAATTTTCTTCACCTAATGAGTATTAAAGAGAAAAAAATAACTTTAAAAAATTTTCCATTGATATGAAAAATTTAGAATATGATAAATTGATGGTGGTGGGAATTGGGAAGACGGTAGTTTAACAATTTAGTTTGATTTTCTTTTAGATTTTTGGAAAGATATATTTAATGAGTGTTTCGTGGGAATTAGAATCATTATTACTGTTAATATAAAAATCTAAAATGTCAATTAACAGGTTAATAAATTTATGGCCCCCGTCATTTTACTTAAGACAATTTTTTTTAATTTATTATAAAAAATAAGAGATATATTATACTAAGATTTTTTTAAAAAAATTATGGACCTTGGGCGGGTGCCCCTGCTGCCCCGGCCCAGGGTCGACCCTGCTTAGCTCGGTTTACTCTTAAATCGGGTATGGGGTGTTACAATAACCGAATTGTAACCGTATAAATAATAGTAAGATTCTAAAAAATATCCGCAAGGATTTTCGTATTTTACAAGATTTTAAAAAAGTGTATACTTATTTATCTATATACCCTTAATATATATTTTAATAAAAGGATAAATTTTCTATACACAGGCAGTGGAAACTGAAAGTTTCCACAAGCGCCTTAATTTTAGGGTATATGAAGTTAGTTTAGGATATAGGGTTTAGGGGTTTAGGTGTGGAGGGTTAGGATTTAGGGATAATTGTTTTAATTTAAGGTTTAGGGTTATAATTTAGGGTTTATGGGTTAAAACCTAAATCCTCACCATATTGCCCTAAAAACTAAACGCTAACCTATAAACCCTAAATTATAACCCTAAACCTTAAATTGAAACAATTATCCCTAAATTCTAAACCTCTACACATAAACCCCTAAACCCTATACCCTAAACTAACTCCCTAAACACTAAAAGTAAGGCGCTTGTGGAAACCTTAAGTTTTCACCGCCAGTGTATAGGATATTAAAATAGCCATAATTATATTATTCTCAACTTTCTCTCAAACCTAGGTACACTCAAGTTTCTCAATATATTTCTATCTTAGTTTTTAGATATAAGCTAAAACTCTCGTCTAAATCTTTCCCAACACAACAACCTTTCAATCTTCATCATCTCGTAATTGCTTTCAATCGAAGTATCCAAACTTTATATTTAAAACTGAATTGACCATTTATTTTGGTCAGTAAATTAGTAATTTTGTTTAATTTTTTGGACATAGAGATTACCTGAAAACTGTGGGAATCTGCGCAAGGGGATATGGGGTGAAAAAAACCACCATAGCATTTAATGGGATTCTCCAAACTACAATCACAAATGTTAAAGACAGAATAAAAAATTGTAAAACGTTCTCGCCCCCACACAATTCCACCCCTACTAAAAAGAGTGAATCGTTATCTCACACCAACTACAACCTGAGAATCCATTGTAAGCCACTATCTTATGTGTTGTAAATTGACATTTTGGTGTAGTGAGTAGTGAACATGGACACATTCTTTTCGACCAGCTAAACCAGCCAAAATGCTACATCATTAGCAAATCTGATCCCGAAAGAAATGAACCCTCAAGAAAACATCACCCGTTGTCTTTTGGACTCTGCCTCACCGACCATAACACAAAACCAAGTTCGAAAAAGTTCACCTCCAAAACCCACCACTTCATTCACATTTGTTCTGCTTTAGATCCCTTTCCTGATATCCTTCATGTAATAATTAAGAAGCAATATTTTTTTTTGACACCAATACATGGAACCAAAATACATTAGCATAACCCAAAGAAATTTTCAATCTTCTAAAATTCTTTTCTTATTAGGCTTTAGGAATTACATATTGTTTGCTGATGAATTTTCTTCTTCATCGAACTAGTTTTAATCTTCGAATGTTAAGGGAGATATGAGAGTTTTTTAAGGACAAAAAATGATTGGTGATTATCGTCTTGTTATCAAAGTGAACACGAAATGAACTTGCTTTGTTGGCAATTGAGAGTGATCTTTAGGAAGAAGTTGAAATTGAAAATGTTGTAAATGATTTTGCTCAAAACACGTAAAAAGAGCGGCACTTTTTAAGTAAAAATATTAATTTTTTAGTATTTTTATAAGTGAATTTTTGTTGTTCAAGAGAGTAATTAAACATATTTTTTGTATTAAGATAATTTTTAAAAATATATATTTAAACTATAGATTAAGGGTCTCGTTTTAATAAATTGTACATGGCCTTGTAAATTTTTAAATCGTCCCTGTGGAGAGATTCTACTTGGGCACAACAAAACAACATATCTACGTTCAGACTCCATTCGACCATGGACGAATTAGATCGAAAAACAAAAAATGAGACCGTGCAACGTTAGAATTGTGAATTTTGGGGTGTTTTAAAATTAAACGAACACTATATTCATAGTAAGGAAAGAAGAAATGAGTTTGTGAAAAAAATTTGGACTCATCGACGGTGGAAGGTGAAGAGGAAAAAGAGAGAGTAGAGAAATGGATAGAAATAAAAAATAATGCTTGTGTAGTGATCTAAAATGATATTATTTTGGTGTAAATTTAGATTTATTTAACACAAACATAATTTTAGTACCGTTTGTGAATCATGTAATAAAATTGTTAATTATTTAAGGATAGACTATAGAGTGACCAAAATATCATTAATTCAAAAATGGGGTGATAAAATTTAGAATTTACCCTTTATTTATTTTGTTGCGTATAGTTCCTCCCTGCTTGTAGTCTACAAATAGAGCAAAGGATAGATTGCCTTGTATACTTTCAATAGTTAGCACCATTTCTTTTTTTCCAGTTTTAATGGCACTTTCCCTTTCTCAGTCCATGATAAAGCTCGCCTCAATCTCCAAGCCTCGCCCTTCTTCGTCTAGTCTCCTTTCCCTCCGACCCCAATCCAACCGGCCCGATTTTTCCGACCCTGCCGATCCGCTCATTCGGAAACTCGAAGACGCCATCCACCGGATCATTGTCCGCCGTTCAGCACCCGATTGGCTTCCTTTCCTCCCTGGATCTTCTTACTGGGTCCCGCCACCCACCTCTCAATCTTATGGGCTTACTCAGCTCGTTGAGAAATTGACCCCGGAGGACCCCATTTCCACCTCCACCTCAACCCCCGTCCGAGGTTGGCCCTCCTCCGACTATTTCATCAAAGGTATTTTCGATTTCCAATTGCGTATTGATTTTGGGCGAAAAATTACCCCGACATTAGAATTCGAATTCATTGCCCAATTCAACTTGGCGGTGTAAGTTGTGGATTTGGTGTTGTTGACATAATTTCTCATGATTTGGGCATTTCTTAATAAGATTTCGCTATAGCGGTTGCTTTGGAAATTTAGCGATTGAAAAGTTGCATTAACAGTGGAAGCTTGACAGAAAGTAAAAAACCCCACTTTTTTACTGTAAACTTTACCACTTGATTCTTGGATTTGTGTTCAAATGCAATGCCAAGTGAAGCTTTAGATGTTCGCAGCACCTCTTTTATTTTTTTAACTTTTACATGGCCGTATGCTTCTCTATGTATACCAAGAAAGTTTGCAAATGATAGTGCTTCACACGAAATTTTGAATAATAATTTGCTTTTGGGATGTTTTTTTACCTGGTATTTGTTCTTTTTACAGTATAAAATCCACAAAGTTTTAAGACTAAGTTGTATTGTTGCTTTTGGAGTGACAGCCGAGGATACAATGTTGTTGTTTTTTTACAAATGAGCTATGTTACTTGGATCTGCTGTCTGACATGGCTATGGTTAATATTTGGAAGGTCTTAGATAGACATGTCTCGGTATATCTGCCGGACAAAGGGTTGAGTACTTGTGGAGAGTCGAAGCAACATATAGTATAGGGATAGAAGAAGATCCGACCTAATTAGATAAGACCTCTTAAAGGTAATTGCATAAAATGATTGTGCTAAGTTTTTGTGAATGAGGATAGTGTAGGCATAGAAGAAGGAATTAAAGATGTTGAGACTCGACCTATTCGATATCACCTCTTAATCGTAATTGCATAAAAGTAACTGAATTAAGTTTATGTACCAATATAATGTTCTTTACAACATTGCAGGCGGAGCCCCACATCCAGCAGAGGTGGACACGACTTCAAATACTTTGCAATCTGAGGATGAGGAAGGATGAAGTCTTGCAATAATATGGGGGTAAGCTACATTTTGCATGCCTAATAGAACTGAGTTTTTACTGCTTTTATCAACCATTTCTATTACCAACCATAGCTAATGAAATTTGCTGGCTTGTCTACAATTGTGAAGTTGACCTGAAAATTTATGTATTCATGTGGAGCTAGTGTTTGAGTTTTGTTTTAGTTATTAAAAAAAAACCCATGTTCTGATCTCGTCTCGCATTGGCAGGTCTAGAAAGGGTGTAAGAACACATTCCTGAAAAGGAAAGGCTGAGGAATTGTACAGATGCAATGTGTAGTCTAGTGGAGTATAAATAAATTGTTTCTAAAATTTCACAGCTGTGTTGTAATTCATCTGATTTAGTTTTGTTGTATTTCAAAAAAAATTCTTGTGTAAATAATCAAATCTTATGAATACTGATTGTAAAATTTTAACTTTATTATCAAAGTAAATCCAAGAAATTGGGTTACATGTTGCATAAAAGTGAAATTTGTAGATTTGATCTTTCACATGTCTTGTGTGCCATAAATTCTAACAACTTTTTGGCTTTCCCGAGGGAAATGTACTGAAGCATGACATGTTTGATAATTGTAGACGTTACATGGTTTTGACGTGTATGGTCTAATTGCTTATAACAAATTGTGCTGAATTCTAGTTCTAGGACCAAGGATTAAATTATTGAGAGTTATCCTATTTGCGGAAGCTTCTATTTTCTGGTAGCTTTGTTTGTAGCTTGTCCTTTAAACATTCTAGTATTTGCAACTTATAAGCTATTAGATCTACTATGGAAACTATGGGATAAGGACCATAAAGTCTGGAGGAAGGCTTCAAATTATTTATTTTAGCCTTAAATATAAGATAAGTGTTAAAATTATTCTTATTTTTTAAAACTATTTTCTGGATAAAATAGATGTTTAAAATTTGGGTAATCTTCACTCGTGGTCACTTTTGTTTTGGGTTTGTTCTATTTTGGTCACCTGAATTTAAAAAAGACTATTCTGGTCACTTACGTTCGAAATTGTTTATGTTTTGATCATTGAACCGTTAACCTCCGTTAATTAAAAATAATAAACTTTAATTTGATCCCGAAACTTCTAAAACTTCACTTTTCACCATCTTCCCCAAAACTCAATTAACTTTCTCAAAATTACATTAAATGTCTTCCTAAAATTTTTCAAAACTATATATTTTTTTGAATTGTCCCAACCCCGACAACTCAGTGTAATTTCATGACAATTCA
Source organism: Hibiscus tridactylites (assembly GCA_958450335.1). Classification (NCBI taxonomy): domain Eukaryota; kingdom Viridiplantae; phylum Streptophyta; class Magnoliopsida; order Malvales; family Malvaceae; genus Hibiscus; species Hibiscus tridactylites. The sequence goes on along the minus strand of OY288273.1, from coordinate 54,660,865 downwards.
TCACTCAAAATAAATTATATGTAGTATTAAATATATCAGGGATTCAAATAGTAGTCCCCTATCGTAACTATCCAGAATTATTATGACAGAAAATACAGGTCTACAAGGATCATAATAGTATCTGCTATATATGCAAATGTGATCCTAACTGTAATTTAAATCATGTTGTGTATTTAGACGATCATGATTCATAATTTCATACCATATGGACAAAGCATCAACGACAATTTTGGCGTTCTTGAAATGTCCGGTCATCAAAATTAGTACTCTATAGTACCAATTCTCCAGGTCATAGATTTTCGAAACGTACGATAATTGATAAATTTAATTGTTAGATTTGCAACCAGAAAGGGAAGTAATTAAATGATTCAGATTTCAAAGGAAAATCATTGAATTGATTTGGTACCTACCAATGCATAACCTCAGAAGCAGTTGGCAGTTTGGCAAATTTCCAAAGGCCAGAAAACGCTTTCATGGTGAAACCGGTCCAAATAAGAGGGCAGCCACCGCAGACAGTGTAGACAAACGACAACCAAAACTCGCCATAAAAAGTTCAATGTCACGGTGATTCCAATCACCCCAAGCTAAAACCTATACACAAACAACCAACTCACAAACACATGGACCAGAAGAGCCACCAGCGAAACCCATGCAATCACCATGTTTTTCAGCTGATTCTGCAAGAACCTTTGCATTGGGAACTGAAACGCAAAGCTGAAATGAAGTGGTAGCATCCACATAGAAACGACCCCCGACAGCTCCGTCACGTCTTCGCGTTGTACTAATAGCTTCAACGCCGGTGAAGCAAAGAGATATAAAGGCAAAATTGAAACGGTTTTGGTCACTGGACCATTAACCTCTGTTTCTGTTTAGGAAGACATTTAATGTAGTTTTGGGAAGTTTATTGAGTTTTGAGGAAGATGGTGAAAAATGAAAATTTGAAAGTTTGGGGGTCAAATTAAAAATTATTATTTTTAATTAACGGAGGTTATCGGTCCAGTGACCAAAACAGAAACGATTTCGAACGTAAGTGATCAGAATAGTCTTTTTTGAATTCGGGAGACCAAAATAGAACAAACCCAAAACAAAAGTAACCACGAGTGAAGATTACCCTTAAAATTTTTATTTTTATCAAAACAAGTGCTAACTTAAAAAAAAACACTCAACCATCATTAATTGACACGTAACAAAAAAAACTAAAATTCATAAAAGAGTTAGGCATCTATTTGAACAAAAATTAATGCTTTACGAATCTAGTTCTGTCAAAAGAATACTTGCATCTATAGAACAAAAATAAAAAAATTAACTACCCACTTTATCTAAAAAATAATTGAAGTACCTAAATAAAAAATAGATATTTTATACACTTCTTTTGTATTTGAGCTTTTATTTTACCAAACAAGCATCTTAAACAACTGATGTTTTCTTTTTGAAAGGGATAATCAACTGATGTTTATCGATAGAACTGATAATATTACTCATTTAGTCTTTTAATGAAAGCCAAAATATGATATCATGGTGTTATTATGCTCACTAAAGTTTAAGTAAATCGATTTAAGAATACATTAAGTAGTCTCAGTAGAAAATAAAATGTTATTTTTAAGAATTTGACTTCAAGCAATTTGTTTGTACAATATGTGCATTTTTAAAGATTAAAAGTAAAGAACAGATACTACAATACAATCCTACTAAAATATCAAAAAAAAAAGTAAATTGATTTAAAGTTCATAAGGTGAGAGATCCAGTTAAGGGGCCAAGGAAGTTCGTATTGTCTCATCTTGTATGAATTCTAATCCTGACATTTATCTTGGGAATGTAATTCCTCTCTACTTACTCAAAAAGTTTATAAGATAAACTTCATAAATGACCAATTAATTGTAGAGTAAGTTCTATTTTGACCACTAATCTATTAATTCTATCAACCAAGTCATTAAACCATTAAAATGCTATCAATTAAGTTGCATGATGTTAAAACTTAACGGAGAAGGTGATGTGACAATTGACAAAAATTAATATAATTATATATTTGATCCATATTACTTATGTATTTATTAATTTAGTCATGATTTTAATTTAATTCAAACAAAAAAATGAACCTTCAATTAGAGGGTGAAAACCAAAATTATGCCTACAAAGGGATGGGCACGAGTCGAGTTAGTTTTTGGCCGACCTGAAAATAATCACCCTAAACCAGAACCCGACCCGATCCTATTCTTTAAAACTCAACCTGAAAATTATGTACCCAAACCGACTCGATCTATATAAAAAATCAATTTTAGGACCTAATTATTAAAAAAATTATTTGATTTTAGGAACCTAATTGTAAAAAAATAATTTTAAGGACCTAATTATAAAATATATATATATAAATAGGGTGTATTATTGCAAAATATCCCTAAATATATAAGGAAAAATTATACTATTAGTCCCCGGACCGAGTTAATTTTTTTTTCAACATAAACCTGAACCCGACCCGACCTGAACTAACTTTTAGTAAAAACCTGACCCAACCCGAGCTTAATTTTTTCGTACAAAAAAATCTGAACCGATCGGGCTAGGTCGGGTTGAAACGTGTCGGATACGGATGAAATGCCCATCCCTAATTCAATCTCATGCCAAAAGGGAGGAATTGGAAGGTTATAATTTTGCACCTCTTGAAAATTTGTAATTTTGCACGTTTATATTTTTCATATAATTTCCTAATAATTCTCACCCCTTACATAAAATTATGCGTTTATTCTTTTGTTCGACCTCTCGAATTCTTAAGGCTCGTTATTTTCTTCGCGATGATTTCTTGAATGCCAATTTTGGTTCGAACCCATATTATTTGTGGCGTAATCTTTGGGGTATTCCAAATATTTTGGCTAATGGCTTACATTCAGGAGCATATCCAGGCCTAGGCCTACTTAGGCCATGGCTAACCCCATGCCAAAAATAAAATTTTGAATACTAAGATATTTTAAAAAAAAAAAATCATTCCATACACATGTTTTATAATCTAAAATTTATACTCCCTCCGTCCCACTAAAACTGTCACATGTTGACATTTTTCTGGTCAATTTTTTTTAACTTTGACTATAATTTATTTAAAAATTTTAATTAATTAAAATTTATATAAAAATATATTTAAAAACTACTTGATTCAAAGTTTTTAAAATATACTTTTTTAATATTTTTATCAATAAAAAATTTTAAATTATAAGAGTTCAAAGTTGAGAAAGTTTGACTCAAAAATTGTCAACATGTGACAGTCTTAGTGGGACAGAGGGAGTATAATCTTTTTTGTTTAGGGGTTAAAAATTTAGTTTGAGATTTATTTTTAAGGTTTAATTTGACAAAAAAAAAACAAAACTATATGTATTTATCTATAAATTATTTTAGATAGATTTTATGTTCTATCTAAATTAACCTAATCGATGATATTTTTTTGCATTCGCCACTGCTTACAATGGCAGATTGGTCGAGGTACGAGCGTGTGAATTTTGGATCATAAATGGGTTCCGAAAATCTGAGCTTCTTCGTTATATTATTTTTGTGGTAACGACACCTTATTAATTGTAGTTTTAGAATCAAGAGTATGAGTTTTATTAAGGATTAGCACCCACTCAACCAAGTGATACAAGAAAAAAAAGACTACAAAATTAATATATTGTTTAGGGTTTAATGTTTAAGGTTTAAAGGTGAAATTGATATTTTATCAAAAATCAGAGGTTAAATCGTTGATTAAAAATAGACAAATCGAGAAAGATGAGTAGCACGTTTCTCTCTGCTCTCATAGCACGTTTTTCTATTTTCTTCTGATTTTTTATCAAGTTTTTTTCTTTAGACTATTCACCATCATGACTGGTGTGGAGCGAGATATAGCAAACCATTCAATTGGGGATAGAGAGGATGACCGTGATCGAATTCCTTTTAAAGAAACCGACAATCAACCGTCTTTTACTCACTATTCTTACCACTAGTGTTATCAATTTTCAATCCATGAGATCAACTCTGGGTAATGCTTGGCATTTTCCGGTGGGATTTCAATATCTAATCTGAGTTTTAGCAGGTTTCTTTTTCGGTTCTATCATGTGATTGATGCAAATAGGGTTGCTGAAGGAGGGTTATGATTTTTCAATAATTATTTTTTAATTCTCCACATATTGAAAAAAGGGGAAGACATGTTGCTGGTTCCTTTGTTTTTTGTGGATTACTAGGTCTATGTCCAAGATGTCCTTTTGGGTTTTATGTCAGTAAAGGTTGCAAGATTGATTGGTGAAATTTATTGGCTCTTTTTGAATTATGATTCCAATATCACATCCCTTGGGTACAAATGGATAATGAAGATTCATGTTTGTGTGGATATTCGCCAACCACTAAAACGAAGAAAGAAATTGATTTTGTCCAATGGTTCTTTTCAATATGTTCGCTTCGAATATGAAAGATTAATTATGTTCTGCTTTCTATGTGGCATATTAGGTCATAGAGAGATTTCATGTTCCTTTCGTTTTACTAAGGGTGGTATGGATCTAACTCTTGGTTGGGATGCGTCAATTCGATCCCCTCCTCGAAGAGCGACACCGCCCACTTGTATGTGGTTGGTTGAGGAAGGCATGGAAGCTCCAAAATTTCCTCTCGTTAATTCTGTTTATCCCGTTATGAAAGGTGTAATTGCCCAGAAGTAAAAATTATAGGGCCATGATCAATCTACCGCGCCAATTAATCAAGCTGGCACATCTGGAGAACTTAATTTGACCCAAAGTCCTATCCCGCCAAATCAAAGTTGAATATCTCTCTCCCGTAAAATCAACAGATCCAATTGTCGACCCCATTTTAGGAAGGCATTTCCTCAGAAGACTCTATTTAGGCCTATTGTATGACTGGATCAACTCAAAGGGGATTAACAGAGTTGGCTCGCCTTGGGCCAAATGCTGGTTTTGATAATATAATGAGCTATATAGATGAGTACAGGCCTTTAGAAAATTGTACAACTCTAAAAGGCCAGATGTTCAAGACCCATAATCTTTAGTTTCCAATGTTATAGATTCGACAAGTGAACAACGCTTTTCTTCGGCAAGCTTCAATAATGGGGCTGGCCATTTACAATGAAAATATAAAACTAGAACGTTCATGGATTGGGGATGACCTAAACTGTTCGACATCTTCGTGTTGTATTGTAAGACAAAGGTTCCTCTGTAGTTTTTCTGATTGAAACCAAACTACAGTCTTCTAAGATGAAATGTGTCCGGAAAAGATGTGGATATAATAATGGAATTCATGTGAGTTCTTATTGCAGCAGCGGGGGTCTATCTTTTGGATGGAAGGATTCTGTTAATATTAATCTTAGGTCCTTTTCAGCTAGCCATATTGATGTCTTTGTGTAACGACCATAATTTTTGAGTCAACAAAAGGGCATTACCCTGGTTATGGACCTACGTGTTGGTTTGAGCCGTTGGACCCATTGGGTTGAGTTTGAACCTTTTGGATGAGAGTTTGGACACTATAAGCTTAGGAAGTGATCATTTTGTAACAAGGGTGAAAGTGAGGCTTTTATGGAGAGATTATACCTTATTTGAAATAAAGGTTGCATGTTCCCCCTTAATCTTGCTTTGTCACGTGGGATTAAGGGGAAAAGGAAGACCACACTTTTTCTCTTCATCTTTCTTATCCCACACCTCCCACCATGTTCAAGTTTGGTTTCAAATCTAAAAATCCCACCTTTATGCATCGTTTCTTCCAACCAAGGTCCAATATTTGAGTATGTTGATCTCCTTTTAATGGGCCTCTAGAAAAGTATAATTTTGATGATAAAGAGGTAAGCTTCTATTTATGGGTTTTTGGGTTTAAAGCTTGTTGGAGCTTTTCTTTGAGTTTTAAGGTTATAAATTCATATCTAAGTATTCTTTTAACGATTATCTCAAGTTTAATTTGATTTCCATGTTTTTATAGCACGAGGAGGTTATTTGGGGGTTTATTCAAGTTGGGCCAAAGAGAAGAAGTTTAGGAAAGTACGTGGGTCAAGCAAGTCGAAATTTTTGGCTTAAGGTCAAAACATCTCTGACTCCTACTCTTCTTGAAGATCATAAAGTGATTGATTTGCTTGATTTTGTGGTTTATGATTGCTAGTTTGCTGTTTTGGTAGCTTAAAGCCTTGTTAATTGTAAAACCCAAATTAATTGTTAATAATGTGTAAAATGGTAGCAAACCACCCTAATTAACTTCCATAAGATGTTGGATTGAGTTAAGGGATTAAAGGTTACATTTTGGGGGCTTGGGAAATGATTTCCCGAGCCTTGAAAGCCATTTTTAGACTCCAGTACCAGTACAAAGGGAGCTTGTATCGGTACCTTGTGTTATGAATGACAAATACAAGCAAATATTGAAGGGCGTATCAGTACGAGCTCGGGCCATACCGGTACCCCTGTTTCAACCAAATTCTAGTGGTAAAGTTTCGTATCGGTACGCTTGGGGACGTATTGGTACACGGTCAACGTGTACCAGTACAAGGTTAACCTCTTCCCTTTGAAACTTGAGTATCGATACTCTTATGGTGGGCATAAGTGCCCAAAGACCTATTTCGGTTCTGGTGGTTGGGTATCAATACCCACTGGTAATCTGCCCAAAAATGTAAATTTGAGTTCGAAGGGCTGATAATTCAAGGAGGGTGGCCCAATGGGCTTCTAATGTGGTAAAATAAATTGTAAAGTTGAGAAACCGAGATTTAACCTTCATGTATGAGTGTAATTTGTAATAACTTGGTAAGATTTGGGTGACTTGTTAATGATAGAAACCATAGAGTGGTGGTATTGATAATGATGATGTGTGCCATGTAGGCAGTTGCTTGGTCCAGTCACCTTGATTTAAAGTGATGATGTTGTTTAATGAGAATAACTATATACTTCTCCATAATATATTAACAACTTGTTAATGTAAGATAAATGATGTGATGACGAGTAGCAACGATAGGGAGATCCTTGGGAATACATTGTTTGTATACCGGGTAGGCATTTGGTTAGTTAATACCTTTTGATTGCTGGGATCCAGATACCCAATGGGAGTGTTGCAACACTATGGTCAGAGATACCAAATGTACGTTCCCGACGCTATGTGTCCCCTGGTCTCATTCGAAGATAATATAGTGTACGTTCTCGATTTTGTGTGGCCCCGGGTCTCGCTCAAAGTGTATGTTCCTGAAGTTGTGTGGCCCCGAGTCTCACTTCAGGTTTGTGGTTCAATTTTTTATGCTTTAGCCCTGATGTCGGATGAGATCTCCAGTATGGTTGGGCCATGTGGGCCATGTATGATAGCTTATGGATGTATTAACCTTGAGGGGCTGAGTGACCTCAAGTAGTGTGAAGCATTGTGGAGCATGTGCGACTTCTTATAGATTTCATGATGCCTTGAGATAGGTGATTTAAGAACTCTTGCTAGTTTAGCCTAGAATAACTCATAGATAGTGAAGCCTTATCTATGCTCTCTAAACTGTATTTATCTCACATGTTTATTTTATGATAATCAAGAATTATGGTATAGTAGAAATGTACCACTGAACTTTGAAAGCTCAGTGTTCACAATCGTTGTTTCCGTTCGCATGTTTGTAGGTTGGCCGTCACCGAGGAGCACATAGAGAAGGGATCTCCCAGCACCACATAGTTTTAGAGTACAATGCTTAGTATTTAGTTTTGGGCTTATGTATTCATATGACTTACAAATGTTGAGTCTGTAAACACTATTTGCTTTACTATTTTGGTATACAACATTGTAAACTTGGAGCTCCTATTTTGTAAATTAATTTATATGGGTTGATTTTACTATGTGAAATTGTGGATGTTCAATGTTTTAAATGAAGGTTAAACTTATTTTGATATAATAAATTGAAAAATGTTTTGGACTAAATGAAAAGAATTTAAAACATGTCTTAAGTCAAAACAACTTGAAAATAAATTTAAGGAGTTTTCAAAAGGTTTTAAAATGCTTTAAAATGTTTTAAAGTAGCAAAAACCAGAATTCTAGCTTGTCCGTACCGAAACGGTATACCCTGTTTTGATACACTTTAAGGGTTTCAGCTACTGGAATTGAAACTACCAAAATCTGTACCAAAATAGGGCTTGCCTATTTCGATACAACAAAGGTCGTTTCGATACGCTCCTATGTGTTTCAATACGCCCAGCATTTAATGCCCAACGACTTTATGAAAAAACCCCAGCGGCTATTTTCCCAACTGTCTCTTAAAGTGCAGGTCGTACCGATACAAACAATCACGTTTTGGTACGCTACAAGGTGTTTCGATACACCTCAATGTGTTTCAATGCGTAGAGCTGGACCAGACCTCCAACGGCTATTTCTGAAGAAGGTCGTACCGATATGGTTACACATGTATCGATACAGACAGCTCTAAAACTACATTTATAGTGCAAAATAAAGGCTCCAACGGCTCCAATTCAATCCCAATGGTTCTCAATGGCTACAAACTCAATTGGGAGTATAAAAGGGACCTCAAAGCATCCATGGAAGACTAATGCTTCAATTGTCAACAACTATATGATGAGAATTTGTGTCTTAGGGCTTTAATTGTTCATCCTTTGTATATACAACACTTGTGAGCCAAAATTATCATATTTGCTCAAGTGTTTAGGTTTTGTTGACAACTTAAAGAGTGCAAACAAATACCTTGACAGAGGAATTTTAGCTTTCTTATTTTTTTCTCTTGTAAAGAGTGTTTGGTTAATCTTTGGGTAGAAAGATTAACTGTTTGTTAGGCTTTCCTCCTAATCCTAGAAAAGGGAATGAATCAATTAGTGAATTGGTTGGAAAATCCTTAGTTGGAGCTAAGGTAGTGGATGTAGGTGCTTGTTCGAAGCACGAACCACTATAAATTCATCGTTTCATTCAATTTTCGGCTTCCATAATCAATCACTCAAAAATCCAACTTCTCCACCACTTGGCAAGTATCGTTTGAAGGTGATCATCAAGCCTAACAATTGCTATCAGAGCGTGGCTCAATCGAAGGGGATTAATATCCTATTGAGGTGATCCGGCTAGCTCGACCAACAATACAATAAACCGATGAAATGGCGCAATCCATTGACAAACCACCTTTCTTTGACGAGACCAACTATGCCTATTGGAAGACAATAATGAAGTTATTCTAGGCCAAAGATTACAAGCTTTGGGACATAGTTGAGGATTGTAACCCCCTTAACGCGGCCTAGACGGTTGACCCGAATTAAGAAAGTCACACGGGGAAAACCAAAGTCAACCCGAAAGTCAACCTTGATTAACGACCCTTTTTTTCTTTTTATTCTTGTCTAGATGCACATTAGTCCTAATTGTGATCACACAAACAACATACTCAAAGATCACAAACATCAGAGATCAAACAGGGACCCAATTGAACAAATTACAACTTTAGGGACCAAATTGTAATTTCTGATAATTAAAAGGACTTAACCCAAATTAATCTTACCAACTTGAAATTAGTCAGGTTTCATGCTTCTCTGTGAAATTACAGCTCAAAAGGACTTCCCAAACTCATACAATTGCACAAACAAGATTCAGGACCAAAATGCAAACAATTCAAAACATATAACTGCCCATGTCAGCCCCCAACGGTCGACCGTTCCGAAACAGGTTGACCCCGTTTCGAAACACGGGCCGTTCCGCAACCAGTTCCGCAACGGGGGTCTGGCAGAGACCAAACCGTTTCGAAACGGTGCATACCGTTTCGGACGCCTGGGTTCAATCAAGGCACCCGTTCCGAAACGGTGCACACTGTTCCGATACGCCCTGCTCAAATATGCTCCAAATGCATTCCAAAACATGCAATTGATCATTCAAACATGCTCCAATTGCCACCAAACTTTACCAGCATGCAATTCAACATATATAAGACTCATAGGCATCATCAATTCATCAAAACAACATCACATGCAAAAAGCCCCAATTCTATAGGCATGCTTCCTACACAAGCTAGCTACTCAAGCACAAACTTCCACAACAAGCATATAATGATCCAATCCAAAAACCAGCATTTAAATCATCATTTAACATACTTAGGGAGTTCCAAACACCTCCCAAAACATACACATTGGTCCCCCATTGCCAAATTACCCAAAAGCTAAAAAGTGCTTATAAAACCTTCCATACATTGAGCTTTACTTGAACTTGTATGCTTGCCCTCCTTGCTGCCCCTCAAGGTACTCTAATGCTCTGCATTATTGAATTAAGAAAACGTAGAGAGCGTAAGCAAAAGCTTAGTGAGGAATGCTCTTAAAAACCATTCAATAATGCAATTAAAACCATTTACAAATCATGCTTTAAATCAACCTTTGCACATGCTCAATAGCATACTTTAAACAAGCAATCTCATGCTTCAACATAAACATAACATGTCATATTGGCTCAAGTGACAATTTCCATTTCTTAAAACAAGTTCATCAACTTCCCAAGGACTTTTAAACACCTTGGCCCCAAGGACTTTTAAACACCTTGGCCATGGACTTTTAAACACCATGAATGAGGACCACACAAGGACTTTTAACCACCTTTGTGTCCATAGCTTGAATCACCCCAAGGACTTTTAAACACCTTGGCCCCATGGACTTTTAAACACCATGGCCCCATGGACTTTTAAACACCATGGAAAGGATCACCTAAGGACTTTTAACCACCTTAGTGTCCGCAACAAGAATCATCCAAGGACTTTTAACCACCTTGATGCTCTTAAGTAACAAGGCTCACTCAAGGACTTTTAACCACCTTAGTGACCTTAACATTTTCAAAACATCACTTGCCAATATACATCTTTTTCATCATTTAATTCACTGTTTTAAAGCATTAAACCAAGCCATATTCAACATGCATTTTAAAGCATCAAACCACATTATTTCAATGTATAAAATCAAGGAACTCCTACCTAGAGTTACCTTCAACATATGGCTTACAACATCAGCAAAAACCATGCTAAATCATGCTTTCAAAACAGTAATTAAAACATGCAATTCACCATTTTGCATCACAACAAAATCATGGCCACCACTAGAGAGAAATTCCGAAAACTTACACTTGAGCTTAGCAAAGTTGTTTAGACTTAGACTAAGCTCCCAAAACCTTCAAACCTTGGTTTTAAAATCTGAAAACCCAACTTCACTCACCGATTTCCACTTTGCTTCAAGCCAAAGCACCAAATCAAGCTTCCGGATCAACAACTCTTGGATCCAAAGATGCCTCCCCTGTTTCAACACATCAAAGCAGAGGATTAATGCATCATCATGCATTAATTGCTTCAATGAAAGCACCTAAACTCGCTGCTCTCATTCAACCTCCATTTTCGGCCACCAAACACAACCGAAAATGCATCCAAACCACTTCTAAACAAAGCTCAGCCATAAACCAGCAAAACCACACTTCCATAAACATCATATAACATCTAAAAACAACCTATTGACATCCTTATACCTCCAGCAACATCAGATCACCAAGATCACCTCAAAAACAACCTTGAAACACAAGCTAAACTTAGGAAACTCAACCTATCCGGGATTGCATCAATCAAAACTCAATTCCTTATCAATTTAGAGTTCATTTAACATCAAAAACACATCTCAAATCACAGATTAATCAGATCTAACGAAAATCATCAAAAATCATCAAAATCTTGCATTATAAGCCAAGATCCATTTCACCACTTAAAAACCTTTAATTAAACATCAATTTAGGATTGAAAACTTAGGAATTTCAGTAAAGAACTTGAAGTTCAGAGGAGAAGGACGTTCTTACCTCCAAACTTGAGTTTCTCCTCTTTTTGGAATCAAAATCCTTGTTGAAACAAGTAGCAATTGAAGAGGTTTTGAAGATATGTTGATTAGGAATCAAATGAGAGTTGAAAGGAGGGATTTAGGTGAAGAAATCAGATCCAATTCTCTGGAAATGGAGTGTTTGGGTTGAGAGAAAATGAGAGAAAGAAAATTAGGAAAAGTTGGTTATAAAAATCTAAAATAGCCAATTGGCTTTCCCTCCAATTTTAATATCATTTAAAATCAGATTTTAGACTTAAAATATCTTAGAAAAATCTGGAGAAACTCCCTTTGGGTAAATAGCTCCTTAAAGATTCAAAGTTTCAACCCTTTATAAAACAGTCACCAAACTTCCAAAAATTACATTTTGGTCACTAGCCAAAATGTCACCCTTCCGAAACTCATTTTCCAAAATTGATTTCACAGTTCACTTAATTATATTAAAAGATGATTTTAGAACATTTTTCCATATTTTTAATGCAACCCGAACTAGGCTTTCCTAAATTCACCTCTTAAGATTCGAACAGCACTTTGACCGACCGGTCAACGCCCAAAACTACTAAGCCCAAAACCGGGGCGTTACAACTCTCCCCCCCTTAAGAAATTTCGTCCTCGAAATTTACCTGAAGGAAAGAGATAAGGAAACTGCTTCAGCATGTCTTCCTTCCGCTCCCACGTGGCTTCCTCAACACCTCGATGCTTCCACAGCACCTTCACCAACTCAATGGTCTTGCCACGAAGAACCTTGCTATCCGAATCCAGAACCTTCACCGGTTCCTCATCATAGGTCAAATCCGGATTCAAAACCACTTCCTCCAAAGGCATCACATGCGAAGGATCAGATCTATACTTCCGGAGCATAGAAACATGGAACACATCATGAATCTTCTCCAGCTCTTGAGGTAACCTCAACCGATACGCAACAGGACCCACTCGCTCAACAACCTCATATGGTCCAATGTATCTAGGGCTCAACTTACCCTTCCGGCCAAACCTCATCACCTTCTTCCAAGGCGAAACCTTCAAGAACACACGGTCACCCACCGCATACTCTATCTCCTTACGCTTCAAATCCGCGTAAGACTTCTGCCGATCACAAGCAGCCTTCAACCGCTCACAGATAAGCTTCACCTTCTCAGTGGTCCCTTTCAACAAAGCTGGCATCGAAACCAACTTTTGACCAGTTTCAGCCCAACAAAGAGGAGTCCTACACTTCCTCCCGTACAGAGCCTCATAAGGTGCCATCTGTATACTCGCCTGATAACTATTGTTATAAGCGAACTCAACCAAAGGCAGATGCTTCTCCCAAGAACCTTGAAACTCTATCACGCAACATCTCAACATATCCTCCAAGATCTGAATAACTCGCTCAGACTGACCATCCGACTGAGGATGATAGGATGTACTGAAATGCAACCTTGTACCCAGAGCTTGATGCAAACACTGCCAGAAACGCGATGTGAACCTCGGATCCCTATCCGACACAATCGACTTAGGCACACCATGCAGCCTCACAATCTCAGCAATGTACAGCTCTGCCAGCTTATCCAAAGAGAACGTAGTATGTACATGCAAGAAATGCGCACACTTCGTCAGGCGATCAACAATCACCCAAACAGAATTCTTCTTTGATGGAGACAAAGGTAAACCAGATACAAAATCCATGGTAACCCTCTCCCACTTCCATTCAGGGATTTTCAACGGTTGCAACAACCCAGAAGGAACCTGATGTTCAGCCTTAACTCGCTGACACACCAAACACTTGCTCACAAACTCTGCAACATCCTTCTTCAAACCCACCCAATAGTACTCATCACGAAGATCACGATACATCTTAGTACTACCAGGGTGCATAGCAAAAGGACTACTATGACCTTCAGTCAGAATAGCACGCCTCAACTCAACATCAGCTGGCACTACTATTCGACTCCCAAAACACAACACCCCATCATCATTAAAACAGAAATCCGAAGGTCTACCCTCCGCGATATCCTGAACATGAGACACCAAGGAATCATCCAGCAACTGCTTATCCTTGATCAACTGAACCAACGATGGTTTCACTTGCAACTCAGCAACAAGACCACCATCTCGCGATATGCTCAAGCTAGCAAACATAGCCCTCAGCTCAACAGCTACCTTCCTACTCAAGGCATCCGCAACAACATTAGCCTTTCCAGGATGATACTCAATCGTCAAATCATAATCCTTGAGCAACTCCAACCACCGCCGCTGTCTAAGATTCAACTCCTTCTGAGACATCAAATACCTCAAACTCTTGTGATCCGTGTACACAGTACACTTCTCACCATACAGATAATGCCTCCAGATCTTCAAAGCAAAGACCACTGCAGCCAACTCAATATCATGCGTAGGATAATTGCGCTCATGCACCTTCAACTGCCGCGATGCATAAGCCACAACCTTACCCTCTTGCATCAGCACACACCCCAAACCAACATAGGATGCATCACTGTAGACCACAAACTCTTTCCCTGATTCAGGCTGAATCAAGATAGGAGCTTGCGTCAAAGCCACCTTCAGCTTCTCAAAAGCCTGCTATCTCGCTTCTGTCCAATCATACTTAACATCCTTCTACAACAGCTTCGTCAAAGGAGCAGCAATCTTGGAAAAACCATCCACAAACCTCCGGTAGTATCCTGCCAAACCAAGGAAACTACGGACTTCATGAACAGACTTCGGAACCTTCCAGTTCATCACCGCCTCAATCTTCTGAGGATCAACACGAATCCCTTCAGCAGAAACCACATGACCAAGAAACACCACCTCCTTAAGCCAGAACTCACACTTGCTCAGCTTAGCATAAAGCTGATTCTCCAACAAAGCTTGCAGCACAATCCTCAAATGCTCTTCATGCTCCTCCTCAGTACGCGAGTACACGAGGATATCATCAATGAACACCACAACGAACTTGTCCAAGTATTCATGAAACACACGATTCATCATGTCCATGAAAGCAGCAGGAGCATTTGTCAAACCAAACGGCATCACAAGGAACTCATAATGCCCATACCTTGTCCTGAAAGCTGTCTTAGGCACATCCACATCCTTCACCTTCAACTGGTAATACCCTGACCTCAAGTCAATCTTAGAGAACACAGCAGCTCCCCGAAATTGATCAAAGAGATCATCAATCCTCGGCAAAGGATACCGATTCTTGATAGTCAACTTGTTCAGCTGACGGTAATCAATGCACATCCTCATAGTGCCATCTTTCTTCTTCACAAACAAGACCGGTGCACCCCAAGGTGACACACTCGGCCGGATGAAACCACGATCAAGAAGCTCTTGCAACTGCGTCTTCAGCTCCTTCAGCTCCTTAGGTGCCATTCTATAGGGAGTAATGGACACAGGAGTTGTATTCTCGTACAACTCAATTCCAAACTCCACCTCGCGATTAGGAGGTAAACCAGGCAACTCCTCAGGAAAAACACCAGGAAACTCCTTCACAACCTTGATATCTTGCACCCTCAACTCCTTAGAACTAGGATTCATCACAAAAGCTAGATAAGCTTCACAGCCTTGCCTCAGCATCCTGCTCGCCTCCAAGGTAGAAACAACATTGGCAAGAAATTTCACATTCTCTCCAACTACAACCACTTCATAATCATCCGCCAGCTTAAGCGAAACACGCTTATTTTCACAATCCACAACAGCACGATGCTCAAGAAGCCAATCCATACCAAGGATCACATCAAAACCATAAAAGGGCAACTCCATAAGATCAACATGGAAGACATGCTCTTGAACAACCAAGGGACACCTTCTATAAAGCTTTCGAGTCACAACCGTTTCACCAAAAGAACTAGTGACACGAACACCAACATCCAAAGACTCAACAGGCAAACAAGCAATTCAGCATGCTCACGCAAAATGTATGAATGCGTAGATCTAGAATCAATCAAAGAAAGCAATGACAAGGACTGCAAAGTAAAGGTACCTGCAATCACATCTGCATCATTCCTTCCCTCGCGCTGAGCATACACCCTAGCTTGGCCTCCACCTTCAGGCTGAATAGCCACAACATGGGCTACTCCACGACCACCTTCCTCTCGCCTCTAGAAATTACCACGGCCACGCCCACGACCTCTCTGCGGTGCAGCAACAACAGGAGCACGCTCTTGGCCACCAGCCAACCTCGGACAATCTCGCCTCAAGTGGTCTGCAGAACCACAATTCCAGCATCCATTACCAGCAGCCGCAACAGGAGCTTGCACCTCCCTCACAGCACGAGGACAGTCACGCTTCATGTGACCACGTGAACCACATATCCAACATGCACTAGGATCAGCTCTAGCATTGCCCCCTCTAGCAGGTGCACCACCACCTCTCTTAGCTGAGGACTGATACCTCTGATCACGTCCCCTCTTGTTCCGTCCACCTCCGGAACTATACTCAGCTGATCTCTTCCCAGCACTTTTCGCAGACAAACTCAAATTCATCTCTATGTCCTTGGCTCGGCCCACCAACACATCAAAATCATCATACTCAGTGGCCAGCACATACATCTTTACCTCCGTTATAAGACCATAACGAAACCTCTCGCACCTCTCCCGCTCATCAGGAATCAGCTCCGGTGCATACTGACTGAGTCGCACAAACTGCACCTCATACTCAGCCACACCCATGCTCCCTTGGGTAAGAGTCATGAATTCACGCTTTTTCTCATCCAGATATCTCACCCCCAGATATCTCCTCTTGAACGCATTCTGAAAGAATGTCCAAGTAACATCAGCTTCAGCCATTCCAGAGATTGTGGTCGTCCACCACGTATAAGCATCGTCCTGAAGCAAGGACACAACACATCCCAACTTTTGCACATCCGTGCAGCTCATCTGTCCCAAGATACGCTTGGTACTCTCCAGCCAAGCCTCAGAACTCTCAGCAGACATACCCCTAAACTCAGTCCCACCAAGACTGCACAGACGTTCTAAGGGTAGTCTCACTCCAGCATCTCCCTGATGCCCAGCTCCTTGAGCTCCAGCTACTGCTGCTCGAAAAGCACCCGCAATAGCTTGTACCAGCATCGACATATCAGGCATAGCTTGCCCCTGACCAACCTCAGGTCCCGCAGCTCTAGCACCAGCTGCTGCAGCTCCAGCTCCTTCCCTCTCCGCACCACCACCACCAGGTGGAGGAGGAGGTAACACAGCACTACCCGCATTTTCCTCGTTCTCATTCCCATCCGGGGTCGTAGCTCTCACGCTACTCCTTAACTCTCTACGTGGTGCCATACTTTTACCATGCATATCAATACAATAAAACAAAGTCAGGCCCAGCAAGGTAAGCAATCCAAGTATTCAAGCTCAATTTCATTCAAAATCAACTTCATTTCTTTAGCTTTTGTTTGGCAATGGGTACCCTCATCATGCAACATCACAGCATACATCTCAAATGCATCAACATCTCAAGCCACTGAACATGCTTTCATACAACAAGCATACAAGCCAAACATACTTCAATCATGCATACATTCATTCCCAATTACTCGAGAACTCAGCTCTGATACCACCAAATGTAACCCCCTTAACCCGGCCTAGACGGTTGACCCGAATTAAGAAAGTCACACGGGGAAAACCAAAGTCAACCTGAAAGTCAACCTTGATTAACGACCCTTTTTTTCTTTTTATTCTTGTCTAGATGCACATTAGTCCTAATTGTGATCACACAAACAACATACTCAAAGATCACAAACATCAGAGATCAAACAGGGACCCAATTGAACAAATTACAACTTTAGGGACCAAATTGTAATTTCTGATAATTAAAAGGACTTAACCCAAATTAATCTTACCAACTTGAAATTAGTCAGGTTTCATGCTTCTCTGTGAAATTACAGCTCAAAAGGACTTCCCAAACTCATACAATTGCACAAACAAGATTCAGGACCAAAATGCAAACAATTCAAAACATATAACTGCCCATGTCAGCCCCCAACGGTCGACCGTTCCGGAACAGGTTGACCCCGTTTCGAAATATGGGCCGTTCCGCAACCAGTTCCACAACGGGGGTCTGGCAGAGACCAAACCGTTTCGAAACGGTGCATACCGTTTCGGACGCCTAGGTTCAATCAAGGCACCCGTTCCGAAACGGTGCACACTGTTCCGATACGCCCTGCTCAAATATGCTCCAAATGCATTCCAAAACATGCAATTGATCATTCAAACATGCTCCAATTGCCACCAAACTTTACCAGCATGCAATTCAACATATATAAGACTCATAGGCATCATCAATTCATCAAAACAACATCACATGCAAAAAGCCCCAATTCTATAGGCATGCTTCCTACACAAGCTAGCTACTCAAGCACAAACTTCCACAACAAGCATATAATGATCCAATCCAAAAACCAGCATTTAAATCATCATTTAACATACTTAGGGAGTTCCAAACACCTCCCAAAACATACACATTGGTCCCCCATTGCCAAATTACCCAAAAGCTAAAAAGTGCTTATAAAACCTTCCATACATTGAGCTTTACTTGAACTTGTATGCTTGCCCTCCTTGCTGCCCCTCAAGGTACTCTAATGCTCTGCATTATTGAATTAAGAAAACGTAGAGAGCGTAAGCAAAAGCTTAGTGAGGAATGCTCTTAAAAACCATTCAATAATGCAATTAAAACCATTTACAAATCATGCTTTAAATCAACCTTTGCACATGCTCAATAGCATACTTTAAACAAGCAATCTCATGCTTCAACATAAACATAACATGTCATATTGGCTCAAGTGACAATTTCCATTTCTTAAAACAAGTTCATCAACTTCCCAAGGACTTTTAAACACCTTGGCCCCAAGGACTTTTAAACACCTTGGCCATGGACTTTTAAACACCATGAATGAGGACCACACAAGGACTTTTAACCACCTTTGTGTCCATAGCTTGAATCACCCCAAGGACTTTTAAACACCTTGGCCCCATGGACTTTTAAACACCATGGCCCCATGGACTTTTAAACACCATGGAAAGGATCACCTAAGGACTTTTAACCACCTTAGTGTCCGCAACAAGAATCATCCAAGGACTTTTAACCACCTTGATGCTCTTAAGTAACAAGGCTCACTCAAGGACTTTTAACCACCTTAGTGACCTTAACATTTTCAAAACATCACTTGCCAATATACATCTTTTTCATCATTTAATTCACTGTTTTAAAGCATTAAACCAAGCCATATTCAACATGCATTTTAAAGCATCAAACCACATTATTTCAATGTATAAAATCAAGGAACTCCTACCTAGAGTTACCTTCAACATATGGCTTACAACATCAGCAAAAACCATGCTAAATCATGCTTTCAAAACAGTAATTAAAACATGCAATTCACCATTTTGCATCACAACAAAATCATGGCCACCACTAGAGAGAAATTCCGAAAACTTACACTTGAGCTTAGCAAAGTTGTTTAGACTTAGACTAAGCTCCCAAAACCTTCAAACCTTGGTTTTAAAATCTGAAAACCCAACTTCACTCACCGATTTCCACTTTGCTTCAAGCCAAAGCACCAAATCAAGCTTCCGGATCAACAACTCTTGGATCCAAAGATGCCTCCCCTGTTTCAACACATCAAAGCAGAGGATTAATGCATCATCATGCATTAATTGCTTCAATGAAAGCACCTAAACTCGCTGCTCTCATTCAACCTCCATTTTCGGCCACCAAACACAACCGAAAATGCATCCAAACCACTTCTAAACAAAGCCCAGCCATAAACCAGCAAAACCACACTTCCATAAACATCATATAACATCTAAAAACAACCTATTGACATCCTTATACCTCCAGCAACATCAGATCACCAAGATCACCTCAAAAACAACCTTGAAACACAAGCTAAACTTAGGAAACTCAACCTATCCGGGATTGCGTCAATCAAAACTCAATTCCTTATCAATTTAGAGTTCATTTAACATCAAAAACACATCTCAAATCACAGATTAATCAGATCTAACGAAAATCATCAAAAATCATCAAAATCTTGCATTATAAGCCAAGATCCATTTCACCACTTAAAAACCTTTAATTAAACATCAATTTAGGATTGAAAACTTAGGAATTTCAGTAAAGAACTTGAAGTTCAGAGGAGAAGGACGTTCTTACCTCCAAACTTGAGTTTCTCCTCTTTTTGGAATCAAAATCCTTGTTGAAACAAGTAGCAATTGAAGAGGTTTTGAAGATATGTTGATTAGGAATCAAATGAGAGTTGAAAGGAGGGATTTAGGTGAAGAAATCAGATCCAATTCTCTGGAAATGGAGTGTTTGGGTTGAGAGAAAATGAGAGAAAGAAAATTAGGAAAAGTTGGTTATAAAAATCTAAAATAGCCAATTGGCTTTCCCTCCAATTTTAATATCATTTAAAATCAGATTTTAGACTTAAAATATCTTAGAAAAATCTGGAGAAACTCCCTTTGGGTAAATAGCTCCTTAAAGATTCAAAGTTTCAACCCTTTATAAAACAGTCACCAAACTTCCAAAAATTACATTTTGGTCACTAGCCAAAATGTCACCCTTCCGAAACTCATTTTCCAAAATTGATTTCACAGTTCACTTAATTATATTAAAAGATGATTTTAGAACATTTTTCCATATTTTTAATGCAACCCGAACTAGGCTTTCCTAAATTCACCTCTTAAGATTCGAACAGCACTTTGACCGACCGGTCAACGCCCAAAACTACTAAGCCCAAAACCGGGGCGTTACAACTCTCCCCCCCTTAAGAAATTTCGTCCTCGAAATTTACCTGAAGGAAAGAGATAAGGAAACTGCTTCAGCATGTCTTCCTTCCGCTCCCACGTGGCTTCCTCAACACCTCGATGCTTCCACAGCACCTTCACCAACTCAATGGTCTTGCCACGAAGAACCTTGCTATCCGAATCCAGAACCTTCACCGGTTCCTCATCATAGGTCAAATCCGGATTCAAAACCACTTCCTCCAAAGGCATCACATGCGAAGGATCAGATCTATACTTCCGGAGCATAGAAACATGGAACACATCATGAATCTTCTCCAGCTCTTGAGGTAACCTCAACCGATACGCAACAGGACCCACTCGCTCAACAACCTCATATGGTCCAATGTATCTAGGGCTCAACTTACCCTTCCGGCCAAACCTCATCACCTTCTTCCAAGGCGAAACCTTCAAGAACACACGGTCACCCACCGCATACTCTATCTCCTTACGCTTCAAATCCGCGTAAGACTTCTGCCGATCACAAGCAGCCTTCAACCGCTCACAGATAAGCTTCACCTTCTCAGTGGTCCCTTTCAACAAAGCTGGCATCGAAACCAACTTTTGACCAGTTTCAGCCCAACAAAGAGGAGTCCTACACTTCCTCCCGTACAGAGCCTCATAAGGTGCCATCTGTATACTCGCCTGATAACTATTGTTATAAGCGAACTCAACCAAAGGCAGATGCTTCTCCCAAGAACCTTGAAACTCTATCACGCAACATCTCAACATATCCTCCAAGATCTGAATAACTCGCTCAGACTGACCATCCGACTGAGGATGATAGGATGTACTGAAATGCAACCTTGTACCCAGAGCTTGATGCAAACACTGCCAGAAACGCGATGTGAACCTCGGATCCCTATCCGACACAATCGACTTAGGCACACCATGCAGCCTCACAATCTCAGCAATGTACAGCTCTGCCAGCTTATCCAAAGAGAACGTAGTATGTACATGCAAGAAATGCGCACACTTCGTCAGGCGATCAACAATCACCCAAACAGAATTCTTCTTTGATGGAGACAAAGGTAAACCAGATACAAAATCCATGGTAACCCTCTCCCACTTCCATTCAGGGATTTTCAACGGTTGCAACAACCCAGAAGGAACCTGATGTTCAGCCTTAACTCGCTGACACACCAAACACTTGCTCACAAACTCTGCAACATCCTTCTTCAAACCCACCCAATAGTACTCATCACGAAGATCACGATACATCTTAGTACTACCAGGGTGCATAGCAAAAGGACTACTATGACCTTCAGTCAGAATAGCACGCCTCAACTCAACATCAGCTGGCACTACTATTCGACTCCCAAAACACAACACCCCATCATCATTAAAACAGAAATCCGAAGGTCTACCCTCCGCGATATCCTGAACATGAGACACCAAGGAATCATCCAGCAACTGCTTATCCTTGATCAACTGAACCAACGATGGTTTCACTTGCAACTCAGCAACAAGACCACCATCTCGCGATATGCTCAAGCTAGCAAACATAGCCCTCAGCTCAACAGCTACCTTCCTACTCAAGGCATCCGCAACAACATTAGCCTTTCCAGGATGATACTCAATCGTCAAATCATAATCCTTGAGCAACTCCAACCACCGCCGCTGTCTAAGATTCAACTCCTTCTGAGACATCAAATACCTCAAACTCTTGTGATCCGTGTACACAGTACACTTCTCACCATACAGATAATGCCTCCAGATCTTCAAAGCAAAGACCACTGCAGCCAACTCAATATCATGCGTAGGATAATTGCGCTCATGCACCTTCAACTGCCGCGATGCATAAGCCACAACCTTACCCTCTTGCATCAGCACACACCCCAAACCAACATAGGATGCATCACTGTAGACCACAAACTCTTTCCCTGATTCAGGCTGAATCAAGATAGGAGCTTGCGTCAAAGCCACCTTCAGCTTCTCAAAAGCCTGCTATCTCGCTTCTGTCCAATCATACTTAACATCCTTCTACAACAGCTTCGTCAAAGGAGCAGCAATCTTGGAAAAACCATCCACAAACCTCCGGTAGTATCCTGCCAAACCAAGGAAACTACGGACTTCATGAACAGACTTCGGAACCTTCCAGTTCATCACCGCCTCAATCTTCTGAGGATCAACACGAATCCCTTCAGCAGAAACCACATGACCAAGAAACACCACCTCCTTAAGCCAGAACTCACACTTGCTCAGCTTAGCATAAAGCTGATTCTCCAACAAAGCTTGCAGCACAATCCTCAAATGCTCTTCATGCTCCTCCTCAGTACGCGAGTACACGAGGATATCATCAATGAACACCACAACGAACTTGTCCAAGTATTCATGAAACACACGATTCATCATGTCCATGAAAGCAGCAGGAGCATTTGTCAAACCAAACGGCATCACAAGGAACTCATAATGCCCATACCTTGTCCTGAAAGCTGTCTTAGGCACATCCACATCCTTCACCTTCAACTGGTAATACCCTGACCTCAAGTCAATCTTAGAGAACACAGCAGCTCCCCGAAATTGATCAAAGAGATCATCAATCCTCGGCAAAGGATACCGATTCTTGATAGTCAACTTGTTCAGCTGACGGTAATCAATGCACATCCTCATAGTGCCATCTTTCTTCTTCACAAACAAGACCGGTGCACCCCAAGGTGACACACTCGGCCGGATGAAACCACGATCAAGAAGCTCTTGCAACTGCGTCTTCAGCTCCTTCAGCTCCTTAGGTGCCATTCTATAGGGAGTAATGGACACAGGAGTTGTATTCTCGTACAACTCAATTCCAAACTCCACCTCGCGATTAGGAGGTAAACCAGGCAACTCCTCAGGAAAAACACCAGGAAACTCCTTCACAACCTTGATATCTTGCACCCTCAACTCCTTAGAACTAGGATTCATCACAAAAGCTAGATAAGCTTCACAGCCTTGCCTCAGCATCCTGCTCGCCTCCAAGGTAGAAACAACATTGGCAAGAAATTTCACATTCTCTCCAACTACAACCACTTCATAATCATCCGCCAGCTTAAGCGAAACACGCTTATTTTCACAATCCACAACAGCACGATGCTCAAGAAGCCAATCCATACCAAGGATCACATCAAAACCATAAAAGGGCAACTCCATAAGATCAACATGGAAGACATGCTCTTGAACAACCAAGGGACACCTTCTATAAAGCTTTCGAGTCACAACCGTTTCACCAAAAGAACTAGTGACACGAACACCAACATCCAAAGACTCAACAGGCAAACAAGCAATTCAGCATGCTCACGCAAAATGTATGAATGCGTAGATCTAGAATCAATCAAAGAAAGCAATGACAAGGACTGCAAAGTAAAGGTACCTGCAATCACATCTGCATCATTCCTTCCCTCGCGCTGAGCATACACCCTAGCTTGGCCTCCACCTTCAGGCTGAATAGCCACAACATGGGCTACTCCACGACCACCTTCCTCTCGCCTCTAGAAATTACCACGGCCACGCCCACGACCTCTCTGCGGTGCAGCAACAACAGGAGCACGCTCTTGGCCACCAGCCAACCTCGGACAATCTCGCCTCAAGTGGTCTGCAGAACCACAATTCCAGCATCCATTACCAGCAGCCGCAACAGGAGCTTGCACCTCCCTCACAGCACGAGGACAGTCACGCTTCATGTGACCACGTGAACCACATAT
Organism: Hibiscus tridactylites; assembly: GCA_958450335.1. Taxonomy (NCBI): domain Eukaryota; kingdom Viridiplantae; phylum Streptophyta; class Magnoliopsida; order Malvales; family Malvaceae; genus Hibiscus; species Hibiscus tridactylites. Next base: position 54,636,652 of record OY288273.1, on the reverse strand, counting down.
CCAACATGCACTAGGATCAGCTCTAGCATTGCCCCCTCTAGCAGGTGCACCACCACCTCTCTTAGCTGAGGACTGATACCTCTGATCACGTCCCCTCTTGTTCCGTCCACCTCCGGAACTATACTCAGCTGATCTCTTCCCAGCACTTTTCGCAGACAAACTCAAATTCATCTCTATGTCCTTGGCTCGGCCCACCAACACATCAAAATCATCATACTCAGTGGCCAGCACATACATCTTTACCTCCGTTATAAGACCATAACGAAACCTCTCGCACCTCTCCCGCTCATCAGGAATCAGCTCCGGTGCATACTGACTGAGTCGCACAAACTGCACCTCATACTCAGCCACACCCATGCTCCCTTGGGTAAGAGTCATGAATTCACGCTTTTTCTCATCCAGATATCTCACCCCCAGATATCTCCTCTTGAACGCATTCTGAAAGAATGTCCAAGTAACATCAGCTTCAGCCATTCCAGAGATTGTGGTCGTCCACCACGTATAAGCATCGTCCTGAAGCAAGGACACAACACATCCCAACTTTTGCACATCCGTGCAGCTCATCTGTCCCAAGATACGCTTGGTACTCTCCAGCCAAGCCTCAGAACTCTCAGCAGACATACCCCTAAACTCAGTCCCACCAAGACTGCACAGACGTTCTAAGGGTAGTCTCACTCCAGCATCTCCCTGATGCCCAGCTCCTTGAGCTCCAGCTACTGCTGCTCGAAAAGCACCCGCAATAGCTTGTACCAGCATCGACATATCAGGCATAGCTTGCCCCTGACCAACCTCAGGTCCCGCAGCTCTAGCACCAGCTGCTGCAGCTCCAGCTCCTTCCCTCTCCGCACCACCACCACCAGGTGGAGGAGGAGGTAACACAGCACTACCCGCATTTTCCTCGTTCTCATTCCCATCCGGGGTCGTAGCTCTCACGCTACTCCTTAACTCTCTACGTGGTGCCATACTTTTACCATGCATATCAATACAATAAAACAAAGTCAGGCCCAGCAAGGTAAGCAATCCAAGTATTCAAGCTCAATTTCATTCAAAATCAACTTCATTTCTTTAGCTTTTGTTTGGCAATGGGTACCCTCATCATGCAACATCACAGCATACATCTCAAATGCATCAACATCTCAAGCCACTGAACATGCTTTCATACAACAAGCATACAAGCCAAACATACTTCAATCATGCATACATTCATTCCCAATTACTCGAGAACTCAGCTCTGATACCACCAAATGTAACCCCCTTAACCCGGCCTAGACGGTTGACCCGAATTAAGAAAGTCACACGGGGAAAACCAAAGTCAACCTGAAAGTCAACCTTGATTAACGACCCTTTTTTTCTTTTTATTCTTGTCTAGATGCACATTAGTCCTAATTGTGATCACACAAACAACATACTCAAAGATCACAAACATCAGAGATCAAACAGGGACCCAATTGAACAAATTACAACTTTAGGGACCAAATTGTAATTTCTGATAATTAAAAGGACTTAACCCAAATTAATCTTACCAACTTGAAATTAGTCAGGTTTCATGCTTCTCTGTGAAATTACAGCTCAAAAGGACTTCCCAAACTCATACAATTGCACAAACAAGATTCAGGACCAAAATGCAAACAATTCAAAACATATAACTGCCCATGTCAGCCCCCAACGGTCGACCGTTCCGGAACAGGTTGACCCCGTTTCGAAATACGGGCCGTTCCGCAACCAGTTCCACAACGGGGGTCTGGCAGAGACCAAACCGTTTCGAAACGGTGCATACCGTTTCGGACGCCTAGGTTCAATCAAGGCACCCGTTCCGAAACGGTGCACACTGTTCCGATACGCCCTGCTCAAATATGCTCCAAATGCATTCCAAAACATGCAATTGATCATTCAAACATGCTCCAATTGCCACCAAACTTTACCAGCATGCAATTCAACATATATAAGACTCATAGGCATCATCAATTCATCAAAACAACATCACATGCAAAAAGCCCCAATTCTATAGGCATGCTTCCTACACAAGCTAGCTACTCAAGCACAAACTTCCACAACAAGCATATAATGATCCAATCCAAAAACCAGCATTTAAATCATCATTTAACATACTTAGGGAGTTCCAAACACCTCCCAAAACATACACATTGGTCCCCCATTGCCAAATTACCCAAAAGCTAAAAAGTGCTTATAAAACCTTCCATACATTGAGCTTTACTTGAACTTGTATGCTTGCCCTCCTTGCTGCCCCTCAAGGTACTCTAATGCTCTGCATTATTGAATTAAGAAAACGTAGAGAGCGTAAGCAAAAGCTTAGTGAGGAATGCTCTTAAAAACCATTCAATAATGCAATTAAAACCATTTACAAATCATGCTTTAAATCAACCTTTGCACATGCTCAATAGCATACTTTAAACAAGCAATCTCATGCTTCAACATAAACATAACATGTCATATTGGCTCAAGTGACAATTTCCATTTCTTAAAACAAGTTCATCAACTTCCCAAGGACTTTTAAACACCTTGGCCCCAAGGACTTTTAAACACCTTGGCCATGGACTTTTAAACACCATGAATGAGGACCACACAAGGACTTTTAACCACCTTTGTGTCCATAGCTTGAATCACCCCAAGGACTTTTAAACACCTTGGCCCCATGGACTTTTAAACACCATGGCCCCATGGACTTTTAAACACCATGGAAAGGATCACCTAAGGACTTTTAACCACCTTAGTGTCCGCAACAAGAATCATCCAAGGACTTTTAACCACCTTGATGCTCTTAAGTAACAAGGCTCACTCAAGGACTTTTAACCACCTTAGTGACCTTAACATTTTCAAAACATCACTTGCCAATATACATCTTTTTCATCATTTAATTCACTGTTTTAAAGCATTAAACCAAGCCATATTCAACATGCATTTTAAAGCATCAAACCACATTATTTCAATGTATAAAATCAAGGAACTCCTACCTAGAGTTACCTTCAACATATGGCTTACAACATCAGCAAAAACCATGCTAAATCATGCTTTCAAAACAGTAATTAAAACATGCAATTCACCATTTTGCATCACAACAAAATAATGGCCACCACTAGAGAGAAATTCCGAAAACTTACACTTGAGCTTAGCAAAGTTGTTTAGACTTAGACTAAGCTCCCAAAACCTTCAAACCTTGGTTTTAAAATCTGAAAACCCAACTTCACTCACCGATTTCCACTTTGCTTCAAGCTAAAGCACCAAATCAAGCTTCCGGATCAACAACTCTTGGATCCAAAGATGCCTCCCCTGTTTCAACACATCAAAGCAGAGGATTAATGCATCATCATGCATTAATTGCTTCAATGAAAGCACCTAAACTCGCTGCTCTCATTCAACCTCCATTTTCGGCCACCAAACACAACCGAAAATGCATCCAAACCACTTCTAAACAAAGCCCAGCCATAAACCAGCAAAACCACACTTCCATAAACATCATATAACATCTAAAAACAACCTATTGACATCCTTATACCTCCAGCAACATCAGATCACCAAGATCACCTCAAAAACAACCTTGAAACACAAGCTAAACTTAGGAAACTCAACCTATCCAGGATTGCGTCAATCAAAACTCAATTCCTTATCAATTTAGAGTTCATTTAACATCAAAAACACATCTCAAATCACAGATTAATCAGATCTAACAAAAATCATCAAAAATCATCAAAATCTTGCATTATAAGCCAAGATCCATTTCACCACTTTAAAACCTTTAATTAAACATCAATTTAGGATTGAAAACTTAGGAATTTCAGTAAAGAACTTGAAGTTCAGAGGAGAAGGACGTTCTTACCTCCAAACTTGAGTTTCTCCTCTTTTTGGAATCAAAATCCTTGTTGAAACAAGTAGCAATTGAAGAGGTTTTGAAGATATGTTGATTAGGAATCAAATGAGAGTTGAAAGGAGGGATTTAGGTGAAGAAATCAGATCCAATTCTCTGGAAATGGAGTGTTTGGGTTGAGAGAAAATGAGAGAAAGAAAATTAGGAAAAGTTGGTTATAAAAATCTAAAATAGCCAATTGGCTTTCCCTCCAATTTTAATATCATTTAAAATCAGATTTTAGACTTAAAATATCTTAGAAAAATCTGGAGAAACTCCCTTTGGGTAAATAGCTCCTTAAAGATTCAAAGTTTCAACCCTTTATAAAACAGTCACCAAACTTCCAAAAATTACATTTTGGTCACTAGCAAAAATGTCACCCTTCCGAAACTCATTTTCCAAAAATGATTTCACAGTTCACTTAATTATATTAAAAGATGATTTTAGAACATTTTTCCATATTTTTAATGCAACCCGAACTAGGCTTTCCTAAATTCACCTCTTAAGATTCGAACAGCACTTTGACCGACCGGTCAACGCCCAAAACTACTAAGCCCAAAACCGGGGCGTTACAAGGATGGTATGTTTGTGCCACAACGAAGCAAGGCAAAATAGAGTGCGAATGATCGTAAGAAGATAGAGCTAAATTGCAAGGCTTTGCACATTCTTTTTTGTGCATTTAGCCCCAACAACTATGAGAAGATGTCTTCCTGTGAAGATGCCAAGGAGGTATGGGACAAGCTTGAAATCACATACGAAGGAACCAACGAAGTGAAAGAGACCAAGATCGGTCTTCTTAACCTCAAGTATGAGAACTTCAAGATGGAACGGGATGAAGACATCACGAAGATGTTTGATAGATTCTCCACCATCACAAATGAACTCAAAGGCTATGAAGAAATCATTCTAGAAGACAAGCTTGTCTAAAAGCTTCTCTATTCTCTTCCCGAGTCATGGGACTCAAAGAAGACCGCCATCATCGAAGCCAAGAATCTCAAGACTTTAAAGCTAGATGAACTTCTGGGGTCTCTTCTCACTCATGCAATCATGAAGAAATGAAAAGAAGAGGAGAAGAAGGAAGAGATAAAGAAGATGGGGAAGAAGAAAATCATGGAACTAAGCATTAACACGAATGTCGTTGCTCTCAACTTGTCCACATGCCCACATGTAGATTCAAGTGGGGAGGAAAGTGAAGAAGAAGAGATAGCCCATCTCTTCAAAAAGTTTGCTTGATTCATGAAGAACAAAATGGAAGAATCCAAGCATGAATCAAGGAAGAAGAAGAGGGGAAGCTCTTCAAGCCATAAGAAGAAGGCATATGTGGCTACTTGGAGTGATGATGACTCCACCGACAATGAACAAGCCAACCTTTGCCTTATGACCATCCAAGAAGATTCAAGGGTAACTTCTAATTCATCTACTTCAACTTCGTATTCTTTTGATGAATTACAAGATGCCTATGATGATTTGGTTTTAGAATTTAAAAATCACATTTTAAAAATCAAGAAAGTGGTTTCAAATTTGAAAATTCAAAATGACTTGATTTCTAAAACCAAAATTAAACTTGAAGCAAAACTCAAGGAGTTTGAACAAAAATGTGTTGATTTACAAAATTTGCTTCATAAAGTTCAAGAGGAAAAAGATTTGATTTCCAATGAACTTCAAAAGAAAAACAATTTGGGAAAATCAAATTTTTATGTTAGACAATCTAGTGACCCTAGATTTTTGAATGACAAAGTTTTTAGAAGTATTTGGGTCCCAAAAGGACTAAGTACTTCAACTAAAAGGGATGAAATTGAAAAATGGATTCTTAAGGGGACTAAATTATGTGCTAGTAACGCTTATGGATCCAAAGCAATTTGGATACCAAAAATTACTTGATTATCTTGTTTTAGGTGTTATGGAGAATGATCAACAAGTCAAAATTTGAGGGGAAGCCTCATACACACAAGAAGGAGAACACTTGAAGAAGGAAGGCTTCACATCCTCCCTTGAAGTTCAAGTGTTGGTAAATTTCAAGTTGTTTTTGTTTTTGTTTCAATTATATTTATTTTCTATGACAACTAGATAATCATATTGTTGGACTAACAATATTTGATGCTTTGAGTAAGGGGGAGCCAATTTTAAAACCAAAGCCTTTAATAGATTCAAAATTTTTAAACCACTATCATTATTCTTGAGCTTAATGTCTTTTAAATTCTTTTTGATATAACAAAAAGGGGGAGAGTTGGTTTAAAAATTGTTTTTTTAAATGAATAAGGGGGAGCTTTGAAATTCTTTAAAAATATAAAAATCTCTTATTCAAAATTTTAATCATAAAGAGGGAGAATCCCAAACAATTTTTCAAGTTGGTTTTATTATATCAAAAAGGGGGAGATTGTTGAGATATAGAATTTGATATAATAAATTGAAAAATGTTTTGGACTAAATTGAAAAGAATTTAAAACATGCCTTAAGTCAAAACAACTTGAAAATAAGTTTGAGAAGTTTTCAAAAGGTTTTAAAATGCTTTGAAATGTTTTAAAGTAGCCAAAACTAGAATTCCAGCTTGTCCATACCGAAACGGTATACCCCGTTTCGATACACTTTAAGGGTTTCAGCTACTGGAATTGAAACTGCCAAAATCCGTACTGAAACAGGGCTTGCCCGTTTCGATACGGAAAAGGTCGTTTTGATACGCTCCTATACGTTTTGATACGTCCATCATATAATGCCCAACGACTTTATGAAAAAAAAAACCAACAGCTATTTTCCCAATTATCTCTTAAAGTGCAGGTCGTACCGATACAAACAATCACGTTTCAGTACGCTACAAGGCGTTTCGATACACCTCAACGTGTTTCGATACGTAGAGCTGAACCAGACCTCCAACAGCTATTTCTGAAGAAGGCCATACCGATACAGTTACACGCGTATCTATACGGATAGCTCCATAACTACATTTATGGTGGGAAATATAGGCTCTGACGGCTCCAATTCAATCCCGACGGTCCTCAACGGCTACAAACTCAATTGGTAGTATAAAAGGGACCTCCAAGCATCCATGTAAGACTAATGCTTCAATTGTCAACAACTATATGATGAGAAATTGTTTCTTAGGTCTTTAATTGTTCATACTTTGTATAGACAACACTTGTGAGCCAAAATTGTCATATTTTCTCAAGTGTTTAGGTTTGGGTGAGAGCTTAAAGAGTGCAAACAAATACCTTGTGAGGGGAATTTTAGTTTGCTTATTTTTATTTCTCTTTTAAAAAGTGTTTGGTTAATCTTTGGGAAGAAAGATTAACCGTTTGTAAGGGTTTCCTCCTAATCCTAGAAAAGTGGACGAATCAATTAGTGAATTGGTTGGAAAATCCTTAGTGGGAGCTAAGGTAGTTGATGTAAGTGCTTGTTCGAAGCCCAAACCACTATAAATTCATCGTGTCATTCAATTTTCGGCTTCCATAATCAATCACCCAAAAATCCAACTTCTCCACCACTTGGCAAGTGTCGGTTGAAGGTGATCATCGAGCCTAACACTTATGGTTTTTAATTCGAAATTTGGATGGTCGGATTTTGGGTGACCCGAATATAGTACTTCGAGTTTGAATCGGGATCAGGGTGTTACACCTTATAAATGAAGGAAATGATTCTCAGTCATGGAGATTTACCGGTTTCTATGGTGCCTGTAAAGTGTCCACAAGTTCTATATTTCATGCACATTCCATCTCATATTATTGTTGTTTTTGAGTAAATTCTAGGCATAATGAGGACCATGCATTGCATTTTACAGTGTTTCTTTACTTTTCCATGTTTTTCTAGATTATCTTTTATTTGGTGAAGAAAATATACTGTTTTAGCTTAGTCTTAGTTTCAGGTACAAACGGATGACAAAGGGAAAGATGAGCTGAGGACGTGATTCTGAGGCAGGGAACCTAGGAGTTGTACTGATGCAGTTCCATACAAAGACAGTAGCTGTCGAGTAGCTGCCGCCGCCCAACCTGCTGCCCAAGACAGCGGACTATGGAGTTGGAGAACCAGAGTGCGATCTATAGAGCAGAAAATTCTGATCCTATCGATGTTGTCCACTCAATTTTCCGACGTCTGTAACAGCAGGCAGAGAGGCTGAAGAAGAATCTCGAGATTACTTGCAGAGCAAGGCGACATGATAAAGTCCACATTCAACTCAAAGAAGTCAGAGATTAAAGCCACATTTAATGTAAAAATCTACTTTGAAGACTTCTACTTCAAGAAAGACTAGACCTAGCTAATGCCTATTTATACCTATTGTAATTCTAATTCAAAATAGCTTAGGTTTTCCTTAGGCATAGTTTAGGTTTTCTTGCCGCCGACATGTTCTAAATTTCTCTTTGGGTTTGGGTTATGTTGTAATTAGTTGTGAGAACGGTTGTTTAGGATTTCAAGTTTGTTTTTGCAAATAAAATTACAAGGTTTACTTATTCTATGTTCTTCATAGTTTTCAATTAAGGCGAAAGATTAGTTGAATTCTATCCATTTGTTCGGTATCGAGAGAGTTGAACTCACAAAAGGTGTAAGTACGATTTCATCTATAGATGGTACAATCAATCCGGCCTAGACATAGGTTAAGGGTTTAAGGCAGCTAAAAGATGACGAATCAACATTGCTATCTTTGCACGATTCACGCCGCGACTGGTATTATCTGCAGTGGGCATCAACAGAACTCTGACTTAGACATAAGCGGAGTCACTTTTGAAGCGTTCTGCTGAGCCTTGTAGTTCTTCCGAGTTTGCCGCCGAGACACAGTTCCATTCCCCTGTCGAGGCAGCGAGAGGGTCTAAACAGTCTACCTGCCATCCACCTCCGAGGTTGCAGAGTCTGGCAGCGCAAAACGACTTGTCCTACTCAACGCAGTTTCACACTAAGTAGCAGCATAATCCTGCCCTCTCTATCAATCTAATCACTTCCTTTTCAATTACTTGTGTTTTTATTTTATTTTCTTTCTCAACATCCAATTTAATTGTGCATTTACTTTTCTTGTGTAGGACTTACAACTCGAATCAAGCTATCCAATCCTTGTGGGAGACGATATCTTTTATACTATAACTTGACAAGAGTGTGCACTTGCGCTCATAAATAGAGAACACGCAAACGCTCTACAAGTGTTTGGCGTCGTTGCCGGGGATTGGTAACATGTGAAATTCATCATTAATTTCTACACTTTTATTTCTTTACATTTTATTTTATTTTTAATCGAAAAAGAAAGAATTTTACGGTTTCCTTTGCTAGTGTATGACCAGGGCAAACCCAAAAGGAGAAATCCTTTATTACGACGATATCGAACGAAGAGCAAGAGAGCTCAAGAAGGAAATCAGAGTAGCCCTAGGGAAAAGTAAAGAAGGAAAATAAAAAGCAAAGGTAAACATGAAGAACGACAACCTTGCCAACAATGCTGTGAATGGCAGGGATGGGTAGCAAGACCCGCCGCCCAGAGAACAAGTGCCGGCTTGCCGCCCAAACAGCCACAGTATGTTCGAACCACCAGGGACTACTTGGAACATGACTTTAGAGGGTTCGATCCGACACTGAAAGAACATGAGATTGAGGCGGATCACTTCGAGCTGAAGCTCGTTATGTTTAACATGATCAACACGTTAGGGCAATTTGGAGGTACGGCCACAGAAGATGTTTGGCAGCACTTAAAAGGATTCCTGGACATCTACAGAGCATTCAAAATACACGGAGTCCATCAAGACGTATTGAGGCTGAGATTATTTCCCTATTCATTGAGGGATATGGTAAAACAATGGTTAAACAACCATCCAGGAAGATCGTTCAACACATGGACATAGTTGTGTAAGGATTTTCTAGACCGTTTCAGCCCGTCCAATGTCACAGACAGACAGCAAAACGAAATAACAGCATTCCGACAAGGGGATGACGAGCCAATGTATGAAGCATGAGAGCGGTACCAACAGATGCTGAACAACTGCCAGCTACATGGTTTCCCGGCTTGGACACATGTATCAATGTTCTATAACGAGGTGAACTACTCAACACGGATGATAATTGATGCCTCAGCCAACGGAATCATCCTCGACAGACCACCAGAGGAGGCACTGTGGATCCTTAACCAAGCCGCCAAAAACGACTACAAGTACCCAACAACCCACCGAGGCGGCGTTAGGCGGCCAACTGCTGTGAATGAAATACAAGCCTCAAAATCTGTCAATGCCCACCTTGACAAGCTGACAAAGCTGGTTATGAGCATAATGAAACCGAAATGGGAAAGTCTATGAGGCCAAGGCTGTGGAGCCATTCTGTGATGAGTGTGGAGGCTACCCCGATTCCTCTGAGTGCACTGCGTCTGCCAACTTTATGAGAGGATATGAGAGGAACATCAGACCTGCCCAGAACACCTACAATCTTGGATGGAAGAACCATCCCAACTTCTCCTGGAGCAACCCAAAGACTGCTGCAAACCTACAACAGCAACAGGGAGGCTACCAGCAGTACCCGTCAAGACATCTGCCTCAACAACAATAGAATATGAACACTTCTTCCTTAAAATCTACCTTACATACTTTCATATTCCGTACTAATGATTTTATTTCTAATACGAATAAATTTATTGACAAAACTGAATCCTTTATGGACAGAACTGAAAGCAGGATGAACAACCAAGAGACAACGACAAAAAATCTAGAGACCCAGTTCGGAAGGTTTGCTCAGGTTATCAATACCAGGCCAATGGGTGGATTACCTAGTGACACTGAAATCACGAAAGGGAAATCTCATGAACAGTGAAAAGATATAACAACCAGAAGTGGGATAACACTACAAGAGTCATCCATGCCTGCCGCAAGAGAAACAACATTTGCCGAACCAATTCAAGCCATCGGGCAACATGTCGCGGCAGCACCCGAAGAAAGCAATGAGGAACCAGAACAAGAACCAACAGATGACACTAAGAATGAGCAGCCAGATTCTAGACCAGTCACCTCCCCCCAGGATAGGATACCCCTCAAAGCAAAAACTGTTGCCCCAACACCTCCACCACCATTTCCACAAAGACTGAAAAAACAGAAACAAGATATGCAGTATAAAAAATTCCTGGATGTTCTGAAGCAAGTCAAAACAAATCTTCCACTAGTAGAGTTGATCGAGCAGATGTGCAGGTATGCCAAGTTTTTAAAAGATATGGTATCTAAAAGAACAAGGATCGGGGAATTTGAAACAGTGGCAGTGACAGAAGGATGCATGGCCCTTCTACACAATAAGGCACCACCCAAACAGAAAGATCCGGGCAGCTTCATAATTCCTTGCAAAATAGGCAGCAACCACTCCATACGGGCCCTATGTGACTTAGGGGCGAGCATCAACTTAATGCCCAAATCTGTCTTCCAGAAACTAGGAATAAGTGATGCCCGCCCAACAACAATAATGCTCCAGCTAGCCGATAGAACATACGTACAACCGAAAGGAAAAATTTAGGACATCCTGGTGTTGGTGGACCAATTTATTTTTCCTGCCAATTTCCTGGTACTAGACTGTGAAGCAGATGAAAAGGCACCAATAATCCTGGGACGACCATTCCTTGCTACGGGCAGAATACTGATTGATGTGGAAAGAGGTGAACTTACGATGAGGGTAAACGATCAGCAAGTAAAATTGAATGTCTTCCAAACCATGAGGCAGGCTGATGATCCGGAAGAATGCCAGCTAATGGAAGCCATCTCAGAGTTCAACTTTGTAGCCAACAGACCCTGCCTATAGCAAGACTGCCCGGGCAGAGACCTCGACAGCCATTTTGAAGCCTGCCCAGAAGATGAGCAACGCGGTGAGTGGACATAACAAGAATTGGAGGAACAAGAAGAAGCATATTGGATAGCAAACAGGCCAGGTAAGTACTTTGAACTATTGAATTACACAGAAAAGGGGGCAAAATGTTCAAACCATCTATCGAACAACCTCCCACGCTTGAATTAAAAGCCTTACCTGCACAACTTAAATATGTTTACTTGGGACCTAATAATACACTGCCAGTAATAATTACTTCCAAGTTGTAGCCTAGACAGGAACAACGACTGACAACACTATTGCGGCAACATAAGAAGGCAATAGGCTGGACCATTGCAAATATAAGGGGAATAAACACGGCCATTTGCATGTACAAAATCCATCTCGAGCAGGACCAAAAGCCAACTGTAGATGCCCAGAGAAGATTAAACGATGCCATGAGAGAAGTTGTCAAAAAAGAGATCATCAAATGGTTAGACGATGGTATCATATATCCTATCTCGGACAGCAAATGGGTAAGCCGGATATAATGTGTACCAAAGAAAGGTGGCATAACTGTAGTAAGCAATGACAATAACGAGTTAATACCAACTAGAACAATAATTGGTTGGAGTATATGCATGGATTACTGCAAGTTAAATAAAGCAACAAAAAAGGTTCATTTTTTGTTACCTTTTATTGATCAAATGCTTGACCGCCTTGCTGGCAAACCTTTCTATTGTTTTTTGGATGGATATTTAGGTTATAACCAAATCGCCATCGCACTGGAGGACTAGGCCAAAACAACATTCAGCTGCCCATATGGCATTTATGCTTTTCAAAGAATGCCATTCGGATTATGCAACGTCCCTGCCATATTCTAGCGATGCATGATGGCTATTTTCTACGACATGATAGAAGACTTCATGGAAATATTCATGGATGACTTCTTTGTCTTCGGCAGCAGCTTAGACAGCTGCCTCGACAACCTTGAAAAAGTACTCACCAGATGCGAGGAAACAGACTTGGTACTTAATTGGGGAAAATGCCACTTTATGGTCGATGAAGGTATAGTCTTGAGGCATAAAATTTCCGCACAGGGAATAGAGGTAGACAAATCCAAGATCGAAGTGATTGCCAACTTGCCGCCGTTGACCGATGTCAAGGGCTTTCGGAGTTTCCTAGGACACGCAGGTTTTTATCACATATTCATTGAGAACTTTTCTAAAATATCTAAACTACTGTGTACTTTGCTAGAATAGGACAAACCATTCAACTTCGATGAGGCATGTCAGGAGGCATTCAAAACCTTAAAGAAGAAGCTAGTGACAACATTTGTGGTAGTTCCCTCTGATTGGAGTCAACCCTTTGAGCTAATGTGTTATGCTAGTGATACTACTGTCGGCGTTGCCCTAGGACAGCGCAGAGACAAAATCTTCCATGTAATCTACTACGCCAACAAAACATTGAATCCTACCCAAACCAACCACACCACTACAGAGAAAGAATTGCTGGCAGTAGTGTTCGCCTTCGATAAGTTTCTGCCCTACCTTATTGGAACGAAGGTGATAGTCCACACAGATCATTCTGCCTTGAGGTACCTGTTCGCAAAGAAGGATGCAAAGCCTCGCCTGATCCGTTGGATCCTACTGCTACAAGAGTTTGACCTGGAAATTCGAGACAAAAAGGGCATAGAAAATCAAGTGGCGGGCCATCTATCTCGGCTTGAGAATGGACATGAAAAGACTTTCAATAGCGAAATTCATGATGCATTCCCTGATGAACAGCTGCTTCTAACCTCTGCTCTTGTAGCTTCCCTGGAAGCTGAAGGCATCTCACTCACTGCCCACGAAGAGGCCGCATCAGTAGCATCGACAGCCACACCCTGGTACGCAAGTATCTGGTGTTTTACCCTATGAACTTAACTTCCAAGGAAAGAAACGATTCCAACATGACGCTAAGCTTTATTTTTGGGAAGAGCCTTTTTTGTTTAAAAATTGTGCAGATCAGGTTATCAGACGGTGTGTCCTAGAGGATGAATAGCATGCCATACTATCGTAGTGCCGTGCAGCACCATATCGAGGCCATTTTGGAGGGTAGCACACGGCAGCAAAAGTACTCCAATCAGGTTTCTTTTGGCCGAAATTGTATAAAGACGCCCAAGCATTCTACAAACAGTGTGACAGCTGCCAAAGAATAGGAAACATATTAAGAAGAAACGAAATGCCCCTACAAACCATCTTAGAGGTTGAGTTATTCGATGTTTTGGGAATAGATTTTATGGGACCATTCCCATCTTCGTTTGGTAATATGTACATCCTTCTAGCAGTGGACTATGTTTCCAAGTGGGTAGAAACCATTGCAACCCCTCACAATGATGCAAAGACTGTCCATAGATTCTTACGTAAGAACATATTCACACGGTTCGGAGTTCCAAGAGCCATCATTAGTGACGAGGGCACCCATTTCGATAACAAGCTCATTACCAAGGCACTCCAAAAAGTTGGTGTCAAGCATAAGATTGCCGCGGCATATCATCCACAAACAAATGGGCATGCAGAGATTTCGAACAGGGAAGTCAAGATCATCTTTGAGAAAGTTGTAAACCCTAGTAGGAAAGATTGGTCATTGGAACTAGACGATGCTCTTTGGGCATACCGGACAACATACAAAACACCACTTGGAATGTCCCCATATCGTCTAGTATACGGAAAGGCCAGCCACCTCCCTGTCGAAATAGAACACAAGGCGTATTGGGTAGTCAAAGCTGTGAACATGGACTGGAAACAGGCTGACAAAAAGAGACTACTAAATCTGACAGAAATGGAGGAATTTCGGTGGGAGGCATACGAGAACGCCAAGCTGTACAAGGAAAAAGTCAAAAAATGGCATGACAGCAAGATCCAACAGAGACAGTTCCTGCTCGGGCAGCAAGTGCTGTTGTTCAATTCATGCCTCAAGTTGTTCCCTTGGAAGTTAAAATCCAGATGGTCAGGACCATTCGAAGTAGTCCAAGCCTTCCCACATGGTGTCGTGACAGTAAAACTAGTAAGTGGGGGACAAAATTCAAAGTTAACGGGCAGCGATTAAAGTACTATATAGGATATTCTGTCCCAAAAGAACAGGAAGTATTCACATTGGGGAACGCACACCCCAATGTGACATAATTTTATCTTTCCACATCTTTACCGCTTTAGTAGGAGTAGATTTTTAGGACTGTATTTTCTCTTTTTCATTTTCTTTACCATTTATTCATGTCTCACAATTAATTATGCAGGTTTAAACCCTTAAGAATCAAGACCGCTAAGCACAGCAAAGGGCACCATTTCTAAGCCTGCTGCCGTAACCCGTAGATGACGGCAGAGAACTCCTCCAAATCCTCTACACCATCTGACTAAGCCTAAGTCTTCTTCCCTTTCTCTTGAATTTATTTTTCTTATTTTCTGTCTTATTTTGTGCATTGAGGGCAATGCCCATCTCGAGTTTGGGGGGATAGCTCTAGCATCTTTTTGTCTAGGCATGCTTAGTAGTATATAGGTTGCATTGTACTTGCCTTAATGTTAATCGGAACAAAAAAAATTGTTATATAACTTTTGCCTATGATAGTTAGCTGACTACTTATTTTTCGTACCAATAAATAAATTGAACTTAATATGGGAAAAGCATGCAAAATGACTTAGAATTTTTTTTAATTTGCCAAAACTATAAAACACTTCTGTTACTTGCTGAATTTGCTAGAATATCTAATGAACACTGCCTACTTTGTTTTTAGAATTCTTTGTAAAGTTTTAACAATGGTTGCAGGTAGTCGCCGAGGCAGAAAACATAAACAAAAAAATATACAGCACTGCCACGGCAGCCGAGAGGCAAACAAATAAACAATGCTTTTTTACCCTAGAGGTGCCTATAACAGGCTCTAGGAAGAATCATGTGCGAGGACACTTTGCTGCTATCAAAGTTCATGAATCTGAAAATTTTGAAGTGACAGACAAATTAGCATGAGTGAATGAAAGTCTTCACGGGATGACTCTACTCCATGGGTTCGTGGTTTTGTAGTTTGCTCCTATCTTAATTTCAGACCTAGAAGAGTAGTTGTGATAAGCTGAAGCCATCATTGCCATGATTATTTAAATTGTGCTTAACTGTGATGTCTCGACAGAAACCTTATATATCATAACAACATCTTTGTTTATCTAGTTATTCTGCATATTCAGCCTATACACAGTCCTGCACACACTGCACTGGCATTAGAAATTAATTCTGAGTTATTTTCTTGCTAAGTTCCCTTCACTAATCTAATATAGGTGCCACAACCTTGAGGTACGAAATCAAGTTAAAAACATGTTTTTCTTTTTGGTTAATATAAGAGCAAGTATGTTTAGGTTGCATTGCTTGTCGCATTGCTTGAGGAC
Organism: Hibiscus tridactylites; assembly: GCA_958450335.1. Classification (NCBI taxonomy): domain Eukaryota; kingdom Viridiplantae; phylum Streptophyta; class Magnoliopsida; order Malvales; family Malvaceae; genus Hibiscus; species Hibiscus tridactylites. The sequence goes on along the minus strand of OY288273.1, from coordinate 54,620,641 downwards.
AAGCAATAGTTCGAGTTTGGGGTGTGTTAAGTGTCCACAAGTTCTATATTTCATGCACATTCCATCTCATATTATTGCTATTTTTAGTACATTTTAGGCATAATTAGGACCATGCATTGCATTTTACAATATTTCTTTACTTTGCCATGTTTTTCTAGATTATCTTTTATTTGGTGAAGAAAAGATAATGTTTTAGCTTAGTCTTAGTTTCAGGTACTAACGGTTGACAGAGGGAAAGAGGAGCTGAGGACGTGATGCTGAGGTAGCGAACCTAGGAGCTGTACTGATGCAGTAGCCGCCAGGTAGCTGCCGCCGCCCAACCTACCGCCCAAGACAGTGGACTATGAAGTTGGAGAACCGGAGTGCGATCTGTAGAGCAGAAAAGTCTAATCCTATCGATGTTGTCCACTCAATTTTTCGACGTCTGTAACAGTGGGCAAAGCCGCCGAAAGAGAATCTCGAGATTACTTGCGAAGCAAGGCAACGTGATAAAGTCCATATTCAACTCAAAGAAGTCAGAGTTTAAATCCACAATTAATGTAAAAAGCTACTTTGAAGACTTCTACTTCAAGAAGGACTAGACCTAGCTAATGCCTATATATACCCATTGTAATTATAGTTCAAAATAGCTTAGTTTTTCCTTAGGCATAGTTTAGGTTTTCTTGCCGCCGACATGTTCTAAATTTCTCTTTGGGTTTGGGTTATGTTGTAATTAGTTGTGAGAACGTTTGTTTAGGATTTCAAGTTTGTTTTTGCAAATAAAATTACAAGGTTTACTTATTCCATGTTCTTCATAGTTTTCAATTAAGGCAAAAGATTAGTTGAATTCTATCCATTTGTTTGGTATCGAGAGAGTCGAACTCACGAAAGGAGTAAGTACGATTTCAACTATAGACTGTGCAATTAATCTGGCCTAGACATAGGTTAAGGGTTTAAGGCGGCTAAAAGAGGACAAATCAACATTGCTATCTTTGCATGATTACGTCGCGACTGGTATTATCTGCAGTGGGCATCAACAGAACTCTGACTTAGACATAAGCGGAGTCACTTTCGAAGCGTTCTGCCGAGTTTGCCGCCGAGACACAGTTCCATTCCCCTTCCAAGGCAGCGAGAGGGTCTCAGAAGTCTACATGCCATCCACCACCGAGGCAACAGAGTCTGGCAGCACAAAACGAGTTGTCCTACTCAACGTAGTTTCACACAAAGCAGCAGCATAACCCTGCCCTCTCTATCAATTTGATCACTTCCTTTTCAACTACTTATGTTTTTATTTTACTTTCTTCCTCAACATCCAATTTAATTGTGCATTTACTTTTCTTGTGCAGGACTTACAACTCGAATCAAGCTGTCCAATCTCTGTGGGAGACAATATCTTTTATACTATAACTTGACAAGAGTGTGCACTTGCGCCCATAAATAGAGAACACCCAAACACTCTATAGTGCCCCGGAAGTCAACAATAGAGTTCGCTCTTTGAAACTCCTCCGTCATCTTACTAATTGTCCAGATATTCTATGGTGTGTGATGGGTGACTTTAATGAGAATCTAAGCATTACAGAGAAACAATGGGGTTGTTAAGGAATGAATGGCATATTAGAAATTTCAGTGATACACTCTTTGATTGTTCATTATCTGACCTGGGATATCGGGGATAATGGTTTACTTGGGAGTGGTTTCGAACCACTACTAATAATATTTTTGTAAGGCTTGATAGAGGTATTGCTACAGTTTTATGGGAGGACTTATTCCCTAATCATTAGTTCGAACATCTTTCCCACTCTTTCTCGGATCATTGTCCGATTATGCTCAATACCAATATAGAACCATCCCAATCAGATCGAATTTGGTATTTCAAATTTTAGATTGCCTGGCTAGTCGAGAGCTCTTGTGAAGAGGAAGTTCGAGCCTTATGGAAGTCTTGCTCTAGGTCAATTCCGTACCGCTTAGCTTTTGTTAGTACAAGTTTGGATCGTTGGTTCTGCAATATCAAAAAGGAATAAAGCTCTCAATTAAAGACCTCCAGAAACGAATTGAAGCCCTGAATGAAAAACCGTTATCTGATGATGTTTTAGGGGATTTAATATAAACTCGACTCAAATTGTATTTAGAGGATAAAGAGGAAATATAGTGGGAACAGAGAGCGAGAGCAAATTGGCTCCGTAATGTTGATCACAACATTGATTTTTTCCACCGTTATGCGAGTCAGCATAGGCGTGCAAATCATATCACTAGTCTTTTAATGGATGATGGTTTGTTTCTTGAGGATAATAATATTGTGCGAAATATAGTTGTGGATTACTTCTCTACTTTATCAACCTCAGTTGGCACTGGAAACCCAGCTGAGATCTTACAAGGAATTAGTCATGGTATCTCAATTGAATTGAACATTGTCCTACTGCAGGAATTCGCCCCGGATGATGTATATGCATCTTTTTATATTGGAAGGGAGGTTTCGGATTTTTGTATTCAGTCCTCAATGGTGAAGCTTCTACTAGAAACATTAACGATACTCATATTGTGTTAATCTCAAAGGTTTCAAATGCTATATAATTGGCCTAGTTTCAACCAATTTCTCTTTGCAACGTGTTGTTTAAAATAATCTCCAAGATGATAGCCAACGAGTTCAAATGGTTTCTCAACTTATGCATTGATGAAGCACAGAGCATTTCTGTTCCTGGCATACTTATAATAGATAATATAATAGCACCATATGAGATCCTACATTCTTTTAAAAAGAAGCATTATGGTTGTTCTGGATCATTTGCTCTAAAGTTGGATCTAAGAAAAGCATATGACCGTGTTGAATGGGTTTTCCTCGAACAATTGATGCACAATATGGGCTTCTCGAATTTATGGATTGAGATGATTATGTGTTGTATTAATATTGTCTTCTATTTAGTTGTTGTTAATGACAGGACAAGTGAGGGTGTTTCCCCAACGCGGGGGCTTCGGTAGGGTAACCCACTGAGTATATCTTTTCCTTCTCTATGGGGAGGGTTTATCATCACTTCTCATAACAACATCAGTTAATGGAACTATAAAAACATCTAGAATAGCACGAGGTGCTCCAATGATTAATCATATTCTATTTGCGGATGATTGCTTGATCTTTGGTGAAGTAGAGGCTTCTGATACAACGAACCTAAAGGCTAGCTTAGGTCTCTATGGTGAATGTTCAGGCCAACTTGTAAATTTTGATAAGTCCAATGTCTTCTTCTTCGAAAATGTCATTGATGCAAATAAGTGGATGTTTGTCGTATACTGGAAGTATGTGAAATTGACAATCCAGAAACCTATTTGGGCTTGCCAGCGATTGTTAGAAGAAACAAGAAGTAAGCATTCAAATACCTGAAAGAAAGATTCTGAAATAGAGATGTACCATGGAGCACAGAGCCACTATTTGTGGGTGGAAATGAGGTATTTATAAAGTCCGTGCTTCAATCAACCCCTTTGCATGCAATGTCATGTTTTCTTATGTCTATTTCTTTCTGTAAAGAACTAGAAGCGATCGTGTCCCATTTATGGTGGCCAAAATCAGCCTCTAGAAGAGGAATTCATTGGTGCACATGGTTCAAACTTTGCAAGCTTAAAAGTGACGGGGAGTGGGATACAGAGAATTGGGGAAATTCAACATCGCTTTATTGGCTAAGAAGGGTTGGCATCTAATGACCAACCCGGGATCTCTTGTTGCTCGCCTTCTCCAGGAAAAATATTACTCGGGCATTACTTTTCTCAATGCACGATTAGGCTCATCCCCTTCTCTTATTTGGCGAATTATTGGAGCTTGCAAGGTCTCGTAGACATGGGAATTGGATGGTAAATTGGAAATAGGACAAATGTTTCTATTTGGAACGATCTGGCTACCGAACCTACCATCTAGAAGGGTATCTTCTATATTGTGGATCATATAACTATTGTCTCGGACCTTATTATTCCATCTAAACGTATCTAGAATACTCCCTTAATCCGAGACACCTTCTCCCTCGATGAAGTTGACAGCATTATCAGCATTAAACTGTCGTGTTATGAGCAACAATACTTTTTAAAGTACAAGGGGAAAGGCACGAGTCTATACACAACGAGGAGCGGATACAAGCTTCTGTTGGGTTCTCATCAAACACAACACCAACAATCGAAGCTTTATAACTACGTCTAGAGTAAAAATGCTCAACTAAGATAAGAATCATGGTCTGGAGTATGATTCGTAGTTTTATTCCTACAATGAAAAATCTGGTTGTAAAGTGGGTTGCGACAAATCCTATTTATCCTAGATGTAAATAGAATTATGAAGATATCATACTTGTTTGTAAGGCATGTCCTTTTGCTAGTGCAGTATGGCATAAACTGGGTTTTATAGTGAACGATAATTAAGCACAATCATATCTTAGTAAATGGCTCTATGCCTTGCTCCAAGGCTCTAATTCAAGCAAACATAGTCCCATTCTAGTAACTTTATGGGCCTTATGGTTTTCAAGAAACAAACTAATCCATGAAGGCATATCACATAGAGTTGAAGATGTTACCACATTTACTTGGACTTACTGTAAGGATCTTGAAATGATTTCCCAATCTTTTCAGCATTCCACTCGTTTTGCCCAAACTAATTAGGAGCCTCTACCATATCAGACGTTTAAGATCAATTTTGACGCTAGTTTAACAGCTCTGTAAAGAGATCAAGCTCAGGGATCATCAACAGAGATAGTGAATGTCTCATTATTGATTGTTGCTCTCAAGTTAATTAGGACATTACCTTTATGTTCTGGGCTAAAGCTTTGGCATTATTCCAAGGGCTTCAATTTGCACTAAACTTGGAACTTCATTTGGTGACTATAGAAAGTGACAGTAAATCAGTAAACAATAAGTTAAACTCTCAAGACCTAGATTTTACAAAAATTAGGCCACTTACTAGAGATATTAAGGTGATGGTCTCTAATTTTAATTTGTGCTGATTAACCTTTACAGCTAGGAATTGTAATAATCTAGCACATGTACTTATGATCGAGGTCTCTTGCTTGGTTGAAGACCTATTCTGGGTAGAAGATAAGACATTGCTCGTTCATCAGCTTGTAGCCCACGATCGAAGCTTCCTTGAATCCCCTTGATCTCGTCGGTTGTTCCTTGTATTTTAAAAAGTATTTTCTTCACCTTTTTCGATAACTTCCCAATTTCAACTCATCCACAACGCTCCTTCAAGTCCTAGCTTTGCTTTGTGTTGTTAATATATTCTTTCCTTCTTTAGTTTCTTTATAGTTGTTCCTCTTTAAGTTTTTCGTTATTATTGTATATATTTTATTGTTGTAATTCTTCTGTGTTTCTTCCTATAATAGGCCTAGGATTAAGGGATCAGATTATGCTTACTATATTAGATCCTAAGATTAAGGGATATGCTCTTTCTTTATGTCTATATATATTGTATTTCTAAATGTAAAAAGACATGAAAATAATCTTTAGAATTTCTCTTTTAATTTATCATGGTATCAGAGCTAAAATTTTGAGATCATTTCATCTTGTGTCTGGTTTTTTGTCTACCTCTTAGATCTTAGTATTTTGTTCTTGGTTTCTTGCTTTCTATTCTGTCTTCTTGAACCCGATTTCTTAGTTCTCTTTTTTTGGTGTAATCATGTCTTTGGAACGATGTGAACATTTTCTTGTTTGATTTAATGGCAAGAACTATTCTGCCTGGGCATTCCAATTTCAGATCTTTGTCAAAGGAAGGGAATTATGGGGTCATATTAATGGGAAAGATCTTGCACCTAACAACAAAGAGGAGAAAGAAAAGCATGTGAAATGGGAGGTGAAGGATGCTCAGATTATGTCTTGGATCCTTAGAAGTATGGAACCCTCCATACTTCTTAATCTCAAGCCTTATAAAACATCTTAAGAAATGTGGGGTTACTTGAAGAAAATTTACAACCAAAGCAACACATCACGAAATTTTCAATTAGAACTCGAGTTGAGTCAACTCAATCAAGGGAGTATGTCGATCCAAGAGTTTTATTCTTCTTTTTAGAATCTTTGGGGTGAGTACAATGATATTTTGTATGCAAGTGTACCTTCTGAATGACTCATCGATGTCCAAAGTGTGCATGAGACTAGCAAGCGTGACCGGTTTTTAATGAAGTTAAGGGACATTTTGAAGCAATCATGTCTAACCTGATGAAAAGAGATCCAGTTCCTTTATTGGATATTTGTGTAGGAGAGCTTCTCAGGGAAGAAAAACGGCTCATTACACAGATTTTCATGGAGCAGAAAGCTCAAAATTTTGTTCCAATTTTTGTTGCCTACATTGTTCAAGGGAAGTCTAAAGTAGGCAGAGATATGAATAATGTCTAGTGCTATAGTTGCAAAGGATTTGGGCACATTGCCATTAACTGCACTAAAAATTCTATAGTTATCGTAAGAAAACCACATCATCAAAGATTGTTCCATTCGGCCTCCAAAGAAATTTGAAACTTCCTACAATGTCTTGGTTGGTTCCTCAAATGGCCCTAGTCCTAGTCAGTCTTCTATTACTCTTGAAGCGGTCCAGCAAATGATATTTTCTGCTTTTTATGCTTTAGGCCTTTCGGGTAACAAAAATTCTGATCCTAAGCCTTGGTATTTTGATTATGGTGCTTCCAATCACATGACCAACACTGTCTTATCTCTAACTATTTTTCAAAAATATAAAGGAGATCTTCAGACTCATAATGCCGATGGGAATTCATTACCTATAACAATTGTTGGTGATATTTTAGTCTCATTAAATACTTTTTTTGTGTCTCCTAAGCTGTTCACTAATCTTATATATGTTGCCCAATTATTTAACAACAATTGCACTGTTAAAATTTTCAAATTCTGGTTGTGTTGTGCAGGATCAAGTGTCTGGGAAGATGATCGCGAAGGGGCCTAAATTGGGACGTCACTTTCCTTTGCTTCTATCTTCCTCTCCGGTGTCAAATTATGTTTCTTGTAATGTTGTTCAATGTCATAATCAGGTGTGGCATAGACGTTTAGGACATCCTAATTCGCACGTACTTCGTTTCTTGCTTAAATCTAGTTTACTTGGGAATAAAAGTTCAACTTCTTCTTATAATGATATTGCTGATTGTGCATCTTGCAAACTTGGTAAAAGCAAATATCTTCATTTTCCATTGCATAAAATCTGCACCACCAAACCTTTCGAACTTGTTCATACTGATGTATGGGGTATTGCACCTATAATTTCTCATGAACATTACAAATACTTCGTTACATTTATCTATGATTTCACTCACTTTACTTGGATCTATTTTCTTCGGTCTAAAAGTGAGGTTTTCTCTGTGTTCAAACTCTTTCTTGCTTCAGTTGAGACACAATTTTCTGCCAAAATAAAAATATTGCAATCTGATTTCGGTGATGAATATATGTCAAATGAATTTTAATTTTTTCTTCAAAGTTATGGGATTATATACCAGGGTTCTTGTCCTTTCACTCCACAACAAAACGGTGTAGCTGAAAGAAAGAATCGCCGTCTTCTTGATGTTGTTCGAACTTTTCTAATTGAATCATGTGTTCCTTCTCAATTTTGGTATGAAGTTATGTCTAATGTTGTTTATTTGATTAATCAATTACCATCTCCTACCTTGAACAATGATTCTCTTTACTTCTGATTGTTTGGTCATGCACCAGATTATTTCAATCTTCATATATTTGGATGTATTTGTTTTGTTCACCTTCCTGCACATAAGAGAAATAAACTTACTGATCAATCTGTCAAGTGTGCTTTCTTAGGTTATGCTAGAACCCAAAAAGGATTTCTTTGCTATGATCCTCATGCCTGACGCACTCGTGTATCTAGAAATGTTATTTTTTCTAAATCAACCTTTCTTTAGCATCAAACAGACTCCTGAATTCCCTTCTCTATATGTGTTACAACAATTTCCCGAGTCACCAACATTAGTAAAAATATTTAAACATGGTTCTATTTATCGTCGATGCCCTTCTGCTTTTGATCCTCCAAATCTTCTTGTGACATTTAATCATGTTCTACCCATTTCCAATGATCCACCTCCTCTCCAAAGAAGCTCTAGAACTCACAAACCTCTTGAACGGTATGGTTTTTCAAACCCTGTAGCTATGCCAACTACTTTTTCTTCTATTTCTATTCCCACTTGTTATAAATAGGCTATGGAATTTGAGTGTTGGCAACAAGAAATAGAGGCTGACCTTCAGGCACTTGAGGAAAACCATACTTGGGACATTATTTCTTACGCTCCTAATGTTCAGCCAATTGGTAGTAAGTGGGTCTATACTGTGAAACTCAAATCTGATGGATATTTAAATAGATACAAAGCTCGATTAGTCGTTCTTGGCAATAAACAATAATATGGCCTTGACTATGACGAAACATTCACACCGGTTGTTAAGATGACCACGGTGAGAACTATTCTCGCTATTGCATCCTCTCAATCTTGGCCTTTACATCAGATGGATGTCAAAAATGCTTTCTTGAATGGGGACCTTAAGGAAGAGATTTACATGAACTTCCACATGGTATGTTCATGATTGCTTCTCATGAAGTTTGCAAGCTAAGACGCTCTTTGTATGGGTTGAAGCAGGCCCCTAGAGCCTGGTTTAAGAAGTTTTGCAACACTCTTGTTAGGTTCTCTTTTACATAAATTCAATATGATTCATCTCTCTTCTTCATAAGACAACTATTGGTATGGTTTTTCTCTTAGTCTATGTTGATTATATTATCATTACTGGTAATGACAAGAGGCTGATCACTAAGCTTAAAAATAAATTGCATAGTACATTTTTTGTGGGGCTGGAAGTTCACAATCGAGATCATGGTTTGTTCTTAAATCAGCATAAATATATCCAAGATCTTATTAAACTAGCTAGATTACAGGATGCTACTGTTGTTGATATGCCAAGTGAGGTGAACGTGAAATACTAAAAAGATGTAGGTGAGCTTTTGTCTGGTCCTTTTTTATATACGCAATGTGTTGGTAGTCTTATCTACCTGACAATTACAAGGCCTGATATCTCATATCGTATCCATATTGTTAGCAGATTTATGTAATCGCCTCGACATCTTTATCTTACTGCAGTTCGCCGCATTATTCGATACTTAATTGGATGCCAACTTGTGGGTTATTTTTTTAAGAAGATATGCTCTTTATTTGACAGCATATAGTGATGCAGATTGGGCTGGATGCCCGGATAGTAGGAAGTCTACAACAGGTTGGTGCATTTTTCTTGGCAATGCCTTGATATCTCTGAAGTGTAAGAAACATGATTGTGTCTCTAAATCTTCCAAGGAGGCTGAATATAGAGCCATGTCATCATCTTGTTCTGAATTTGTGTGGTTACGTTGTCTTCTTTCTAAACTTAAATTTCCTCAAATTGATTCTACTCTTCTTCATGGTGATAACACTAATGTCATTCAAATAACTGCTAATCCAGTATATCATAAACGCACAAAGCACAAAGAGGTGGACTGTCATTATATTAAGGAGGCTCTTACTCATGGTGTTATACTCTTCCTCATCTTATCGTTGATGTTTTCACCAAAGCTTTGATACGCCAACGACAAAAAAAATTAATAGCAAATTGGTGTTGATCGAATTATCCGCATTAATTTGAGGGGGTGCCAATATATTATTTCCATAATTAATTTCATTATAGTTGTTCTTCCTTAATAGGCCTAATTATGCTTACAATATTAGATCCTAGGATTAAGGGATCTGCTCTTTCTTTATGTCTATATATATTGTATTTCTAAATGTAAAAAGATAGAAAAACATTCTTCAAAATTTCTCTTTTAATTTTATCATGTGTGCAAAGAATAGTCGGTTGGCTTCTTCGGGTGTCATTCCTTACCACCCCTGTCACTTTCTTTTTTTCTTCTGTTTTTGTTGTCTTATTTACGTTTTTTATCTTCTTATTTTATTGTTGTAATTTTCTTTTTCTCAATAAAAGCACAACTGGCTCTTATATCAAAAGAATTTGTAGTTTTAAACCTTAAACACGCACAGATCCAATTTTTTTAAGTTAAAATATAGCTTCAGTTCAAAGAGTTTTTAAAAGAGTATTTCTCGAGCGTGTAATCCGCTTTTACAAAAATTTAGAATTGATGGCAAAACATAAATGTTAAAAAATAAAAAGACAAATTCATAATTTATTCATATTTTTTAAAAAATATAACAAACAAGAATAATAAAAACATTCCCTTGCGTGGGGAGCAAGAGCCCCTGCCAAAGTAAAGGTGGGTTCGTCCATGATCCTTTCTGCAACGCCTTAAACTCGCCGTCATATTTGGGCCTCAAGCCAAACCTATAGATAAAAATTTTGCAACTATATTTAGCCCAACATAAACATTTTCATAGATCCAATAATATTTTGGGAAAAGAGTTAATGCAAAATAGTTAAATCGTTTGCACGGGAGCTCCAATTAAAACAAGGTAATTAAAAACATTCGACATGATGAAATCCAAATAGAGTTACAAAAATAAATCAAGGGTCATATGAATTTATTGCCCGACAAGCCTAAGTATTGTACTCCCAATCACATCGATGAACTAAAATTCTATTCCGATGGGCTCCTTGGATATAACGCAGCCACCTAAAATCCTACGTAAGGAAACAACGATTCCAAACGCTAAGCTCATAAAGCTCAGCAGATACACCTCTACTCTACCATGCTTCACACAGATCATAAACATAGGCAAGTAACATGTAAGATGATATGGCAATTTAATTGATACTTAGCACTACGTTAGTCGCCTAAACATATGCATTTCATATCTGTTGAGTTGATCAATCGATTGCAAATGGCCAAGAGGGGTGAATTGGAGATTAAAATTTGAAGGGAGAAATTAGATGAATGAAAAGTTTGACACAATGCAATTTATATTGGTTCAAGTTCCTAAATGAACTCTACTTCCACTACCTTAGCTCTCACTAAAGATTTTCAACCAATCCACTAATTGATTCTTCCCCTTTTCTTGGATGAGGAGGAAACCTTACAAGATCGATTAAGTTTTCTACCCAAAGCTTAATCCAACACGCTCTTTACAAAGAAAGAATTTGATAAACCTTACAAATACCTCTCAAAGGTTGATGTTTACCCAAATACAATCAATCACATTCCAAACTCTCAATGAAAAGTACAATGATAAACTCAATTGAGTTGGGTACAAAGATTTGACTCTAAATGATCAAGGTTTGATTTGAATTCTTTGATGTTGCTTTAAGGCTCAATAGTTGTTGTTGTAGCAATTGAGACTTGTTTTTATACCCTTGCATTAATTTCTAGCCGTTTTGGTGGTTGAGGTCATTAATCTAGTCGTTGGGCTACAATTTCCCGCAATAAATGATCCTCAACAATCTACCGTATCGGTACGGTTCGTAGGCATATCGGTACATGTCTCAAAGAAAAAAAAGTCGTTGTGACTGAAAAATAGGGAATATCGATACGCTTGAAGGGCGTATCGGTACGATACTAAGGGGCACATCGATACGAAATCTCGTATCGATACGGATTTTTTTCACTGGAATCCTGAATTGAGATTTTCTATAAATCGTATCGGTAAGCTACCTTAGCGTATCAATATCGTTCAACAGTCATTTAAAATTTTGGATTCCAATAACTGACAAGCCAACGTTCGAATATTAAATGCAAAGATTTTTTTGCAAAGGTTAGCATATCGTATCGATACGGTGACATACCATATCGGTACGCTATAGCAAAGAATATTTTTATATGGAAACTGTATCAATACGGTCATAATGCATATTGATACGCTATAGCTTAAAGTCTTGCCTAGATGAATATCGTATCGATACGGGGTTAGACCGTATCGATACCCTATGATCGATTAAAATTCTAGTGTTGAAAAATCGTATCAATACGCATAAGGGTATCGATACGCCTGGGCATCTTGTTGCTTTTTGGCTTGAAAACACTTAGAAAATTTGAACTCTTTTAATGTGTTTTGACTTGAAATAGTGTTTGGTTCAAAATGGCTTGTCAAATTGTGAGTCTTTGACAATACTTAAAAAATTATTGTTTTACAATTTAGTCCTTAAGGTAAATTGTTATATCAAAATCAATTTTGGTTTTATAATATCTAAAAAACAAGGGGCACACAAGGCCCAAAATACTATACCATAATTGCATAGGAGCGGGGCGAGTTTACATAGAATCGCTACAAACACTCTGGGTGAGGTCATGTCACATAGCATAAGAACACACACCTTCACTCGAAATTCCCTCTCGAGTGTATACGATTGAGGCCCGAGTCACATAGCATCGGTAACCTCCATTCATAGTTTTGTATCATGGTGTTGCAACACATCTTGGGTATCAGGATCCCATCAACCAAGTAACCCAATTACACAGGTGCCCTTACATAGCATGCAACAACACACGATCCACCAAGGATCCCTAGAGTTACTATTACAACCAAGTCACCCATCATTATTATAATCATATATGGGGTTAGATTCTCGGTTTCTTAGTTTTATTATTCATTTTACCGCATTAGAGACCCATTGGGCCCTAGTCCTCGAATTATGAGTCACTTGAACTAAAAATGAAATTTTTGGGTAGATTGCCAAATGAGTACCGATACCCACATAATGGTATCAATACGCTCCAGTGGGTACTGAAACCCTCTTCGCGTATCGATACCTAGCTTACCGACGGAAGGGGTTTTAACTCAAAGCTCGTACTGATACACGGGGTCGTGTACCGATACGTTCTTGAGCGTATCAGTATGAATTTTGGCTACTGGAACTCTAGTAGAACAAGATGTATTGATACACCCTTCAAGAATTACCTGAATTCATCCCATTTAACAAAGGGTATCGATACGCCCCTTAAGAATTGCCTCCAATATCCCAAGGTAAAACCCAAACACAAGCCTACAAGTTATGGAAGATAGTTTAGGTGATTTTCTATCATTTTTACACCAAATTTAGGATTTGCCATTAACACCCATACTCAACCATTCCAAGCCCCAAAACATCAAACACGCATACAAAACCATGCATTCATGATTTGCAAGAAACAAAAGGAGTTAGAAGTGTACTAACATTCCTTCCAAGCACAATAGTACACCCCTTTAGCATAAGCTTCAATCTTTCCCCTTTACTTGAGCCTTAGAGTGCTCTCACACTTCCTTAACTACAACGAAAGTTGCAAAAAGAATCACAACATTGAAATGAAGGGTTGAAGATGATTCATGAAGGTTTGTAACAACAAAAATGAGATTGAAACATCCATTCCTATTCAACTTCACCAAACCCCTTCCAAAACCCATAACCAACAACCCCCACCAAAGCTTACCATCCTTACCTAAAAGAAAATTTCATCCTCGAAATTTACCTTTGGGAAACAAGTGTGGGTAGAGCAACTTCATGTCCTTCTCGACTTCCCACATGGCTTCTTCGAACCCATGTTTCCTCCACAACATTTTTACCAAGGGTATACACTTGTTACACAATTCCTTGACTCTTATGTCTAAAACTCTTATCGATTCTTCCTCGTATGTCAAGTCGGTGTTAATCTCAATCTCCTCCAGATAGATAACATGCGAAGGGTCAGGATGGTAACACCTTAACATGAACACATGGAAAACATTGTGGATACACGCTATCTCTAGAGGCAAGGCTAGCCGATATGCCATGAGTCACTCTCTTTCTCCCTTCCACCCAAAACGGATCACTCTCTTCCACGATGACACATTTAGAAACACTTTATCCTAAACCTCAAACTCAATTTGCTTACGCTTCTGGTCTGCATAAGCTTTCTGACGATCAAAGGCAGCTTGCAAAATCTGAATGACTCGCTCGGATTGACCATCAGTCTGAGGATGGAAAGCATTGTTGAAATGAAACTTTGTGTCTAAAGCTTCATGAATTTTCCTTCACAATATTGTTGTGAACCTGGGATCTCTATATGATATGATCGATGAGGGCACTCTATGCAACCTCATAATCTCTCGGATGTACAATCGAACCAACCTCTCAAGCGTAAAATCCATACGCACAGGTAGGAAATGAGCAGACTTGGTCAAACGATCCACTATCACCTAAATAGCATCATGCTTCTGTTTGGGTCAAAGGCAGTCTCGTCATAAAATTCATGGTCACACGATCCCACTTCCATTGTGAAATTTGAATGGGCTGAAGCAAGCCCGAAGGAACCTAATGTTCCGCCCTGACTTGCTAGCAAGCAAGACATATTGTTACAAACTCAGACACATCTCTCTTCATGCTGGGCCACCAATAAAAACGGTGAAGATCTTGGTACATCTTGTTATTGTCTGAATGCACAACAAATGGACTGTAGTGCGTATCTCGAAGAATGTGGTCCCTCAAATCCTCCAAATCTGGAACACACAACCGACCCTTGAAGTACAATATTCCCTTATCTTGTACTTCAAAGTCCGGTGCTTCACCTCTGTGAACCATCTCAATCTTCGCTACTAGCTCTTCATCAAGCACTTGTGATCTCTTGTACTAAGGTAGGCCCCTCATGAAGCTCGGATAGCAAACCACTATCCTCGGTCATCCTCAACCGGGTAACATTGCCCTCAAGTCTGATATGGACTTATGGCTCAAAGCATCAGCCACCACATTAGCTTTACCGGGACGGTACTCAATAATGCAATCATAATCTTTCAACAACTCGATCTAACGCCTTTGTCTTAAATTCAACTTCTTCTGAGTGAGGAGATATTTCAAACTTTTGTGATTGGTGTAATTGTAGCACTTTTCTCCATACAGATAGTGCCTTTAAATCTTCAACGCAAAGATGACTACAGTTAGCTCCAAATCATGCGTAGGATAGTTCTTTTTATGAGGCTTGAGTTGTCTCGAGGTGCAAGCTACCACCTTACCCTATTGCATGAGGACAAAACCAATTCCATTCAATGAGGCATCACTAAAACCACGTAATCCTTACCCAGCTTGGGTTACATTAAGATTGGGGCTTATATCAGGTAAGCTTTCAACTACTCACAACTTTGATGTCTCTTCTCGTTCCACTCAAATGGAACTTCTTTCTGTGGCAACTTGGTAAAAGGTGTTGCTATGATAGAAAAGCCTTTGATAAAATGTTGGTAATATCCGGTAAGCCCAAGGAAACTATAGACTTCCGTGATATTTCTAAGTGGTTTCTACTCAACCACAACTTGAATCTTTTGTGGATCAACTCATATCCCATCTGCCGCTACAATGTGGCCCAAGAGCGCCACTTCAGAAAGCCAAAACCCGCACTTGCTAAACTTGGCAAAAAGTTACCTCCCCCTCAAGATCTGAAGAACAATACGGAGATGACAATCATGCTCCTCCTCTAAATTCGAATAAACCAAGATATCATCAATGAAGAAAACTACAAACTGATCTGAATACGACAGGAAGATCGGTTCATCAAGTCCATAAAAGCTGCATGTGCATTAGTAAGTCCAAACGGCATCACCAAAAACTCGTAGTGTCCATACCGCAACCTAAAAGTGGTCTTCTAAACATCCTCTTCTACTACCTTCAACTGGTAGTAACCTGACCTCAAATCGATCTTCAAGAACACACGAGCACCTCTCAACTGGTCAAACAAGTTGTATATCCTTGGTAAGTGATATCGGTTCTTCATCGTTACCTTGTTGAGCTGACAATAATCAATGCACATCCTCATTGACCCATCCTTCTTCTTGACGAACAAGACCGATGCACCCCAAGGTGAGATGCTCGGTCGGATAAAACCCCTTTCCAATAACTCTTGGATCTAATTCTTTAACTCTCTCAATTCTGTTAGTGTCATGCGATATGGTACGATGGATATTGGTGTCATGCCAAGCAATACATCAATTTGAAACTCCAACTCACGATATGGAGGTAATCTAGGCAACTCTTCTGAAAAAACATCAACAAACTCACAAACAGTCTGGAGACTCTCGAGCTTCGAACCCTCTGCACTTGTATCAACTGTAACCCCCTCGACCCGGTCTGGTTGAAAGACTGAACCAAACGGATCACACGGGGAATATTGAAGTAAATCGGGAAGTTTACCTCAATAAACCACCCTATTTTTTCATTTTATCTTGTCTAGATGCTCATTATCATCATATATGATTTACATCGCATCAAACGATTAGCAACTCGATTAGACAACATTTTGGGACTCAATTGCATATAAACACATTTTAGGGACCATTTTGTAATTTTAATAAAATACATAGACTTCTTACATTTTTAATTTACCAACCTTTAATTAGTCATATTACATGCCACTGTGTCAAATCTCAGCTCAAACAGACACCAATAGGGCATTCAATTATAGTCACAAGTTTTTAGGGACCAAATTGTAAATCTGATAAATTATAAGGATTTACTTGAAAACATGTTTATCAATTCTTAATCAGGTTTTATGCATACATGTACAATTTCAGCTCTAAAAGATCATCCAAACTCAATCAATTACGTGTATAACAATCAAGGACCAAAATAAAAGAATCCAAAACCTTTGATAACCAAAATAACCAACTTACCTACCAGGCGCATCGATACGGCTCCATAGGGTATCGATAGCGAGGGCGTATCGATACGGTCCCGATAGTGTATCGATACAGTATTTTCTAGGACCCAAAGGGCGTATCGATACGCCTTTAACTGTATCGATACGGGTCCAAAATACATTATAATGTATTGATACTCTTTCGACTCTATCGATACCCTTCGGCCTTAAATGCCCAAAAACGCTGGTTTTTCACTCTTTAATGCACCCATAACCACTCAAGCATGCTTCCAACATATATATAACATATCCTAACATCAAACCTCAATCATTCATGGCAAATTTATCAACATAAGATGAACATTTGCATCAAAGGTAAATTGTAGGCATGCAACCTATTGATAAACCAAGCAAGATACCAAAATGCAAAGTAAAGCATAAATCAAATACCAATGGCCATTTACAAGTCTAAAATAGCAAACCAAACTTACACAAAAGGGAGTTTACACAAATTTCCCAACAATTCAACGGATCCCCCATTTCCCTTATTGCTTTAGTCTAAACCGAAACATACATTCTTAAGCGAAGTCTCTTGGAATCCCTTGCCTCTTGTTGCCTCCAAAACCTCAATTATCTGCATTGATGGACAAATGAGAGCGTAAGCACACAAGGCTTACTGGGGAGGCTCATAAGCAAAAACACCATCAATGCATTAAAATCATTTTCATGTCCACATTGAAATTTCCTTTCAAATTTCTAAAACATCATTTGAAAATCATCATGCCCTTTTCAAAACCATTCATTTTCCTTAATCAAAATCAGCATGTTAAACATCATGCAACATGTATTATGAATCCAACAGCAAATCCATTGCTAACACTCAACTTAAGCCTTCCCATGAATAGCTACCATATGCAAAGCTTAAAGAGTCAAACATGCATTTACATATTATGCATCATAAACCATTTCATAATACATCAACAATTATATTGGCTTACAAGTGATCATCAACATGCTCATTTCTCTAACCCACATCTGATACGCAGATTCACAAGTGTTGTCTCAACACTTCATACATTCTCACCGGCATCTCAAGGTTTATACACGGGAGCTACCCTCCACTGTTGTGACACTCGTGGTGGAGTATTCGGTACACTGTATAAACCCCTCAACACCACTCATCGGTAGATGTATAACCCCACTAACGAGAGACAGGACACCATACACTTTCCTCAATAGTTAGGTTACTTTGATGGAGTATTTGGTACACCGTATAAACCTCTCAACATCCAAGGCAATTTGTTTATAGTGCACTCAATCCTATAGTCGGCTAACTATATCCGATTCCATTTATAAACCATTTCGCAACATCACTTGCCAATATAATTCATATTTAATATATACCTCATTGTTTTCAAAGCATCATCAATAAATCATATTTCCAAGCATTAAACCATGCTTAAAATCACAAGTATAAGTCATATACTTCAAGGATCACTTACCATGTGCATCCTTCAACACTACATCATTAAAAACAGTAACCACATCCTTATAAACATGCTTTAACAGTAGGTAAAACCTTTAATTCAAAACAGTGCATAAATCATCACATGATAGCACAACCAAGAGAGGAAATTTCTTGCACTTATTTCTGAACTTAGTTAAGCGTTTCAAGTTTACCACTAAGTTCCCAAATCACCTTTTAAAGCTTTCAAAACTGAAATTCACGTTCTCACTCACCGACACGCGCAAACTCGACTAGCCGATGCGAATCCAAGCAATCAAAACTCACAAACCTTCACTGATTGCTTCTGATTGTTAGAATCAAATCATAATAGATATGAAATTTAAACCCATGATCTATCATGTTAAATCATCAAGAACAATAAACCGAAATAATCTGAATGCGGAAGCGTACCTCAATTCATTGATAGATTAAAAATCTTAAATCTTGATATGGAAATCCCCAAGAACTTTGGTATTGATCTTCCAAGAAGATAGGTTATCTCTTAAAGTAAAACTCTCTGACGGGGAAGGAGAGAAAAACAAGTTAACCTATTTCTTGGGGACCACTACCTCTTTATATAGTTGATTTATTAAATCAACTATTCAATATTTATAACTCTGCCCCTAATTGAAATATAAATATATCTTACGGTATCTACACTTTTATTTCCATGACATTTTAATACCTATGACACGCTTAACTTAATTGGTCACTTTATTTTGTGTCATACTTTATAATAGCAACATACATTTTACATATGTGCCCACAATTGCGGATTTTAATCCAACAATCTCCCACTTGGGCAACATATGTTTCCTGATAAATGTACAACCTTATGAGCTCAAAATTTTGCTATTATATAATAGGTATTCTATAACAATCTCGTCCATCAACTATATCCACATAGGATCAAAGCGGTCTTCGCCATATCAATCATGACTGGACCCATCAATGGTCACGTATACAAATATAGTCAAATGACATAGATCAATCATGGATGTGTAGCATAAAAAATTACATGAAATGTGAACCATACATGTCTATTTCCAACTGGTCCTCCTAAACCTTAGTGAGATCAACTTTACTGAATTCAGAGTGTGCATAAACCAAAAGAACTTTATTTCTGCAGAAAAAATATCTTAAAATATCCTTAAACTAAAGTAACCGAAATTGTGTCTAAAACGAATGAGCATTTTTTTTAATTACAAACTCCCACTAAAATCGAATGTCCTTAAATAACATTGCACCCACATGAGTAGTGTGCTCATGAAAGACCTAGGGTTACAGTTTCTTAATATGCGCGCAATTATGGAGTTTGTACCAACATGCTCTATAGACACACAACCACTCTGAATTTTCTTTAACAACTAGGAACTTAATATTTATGTGCTTCAAATTTGAATTGTTCCTATTGTTTATAGAATAAATGAATGCATATTTATTGTCACAAAATAACTGAAGTGGTCTTTCTATTCAATCTACAATTAGCAGCTCAAGTGACAAAATACTTTTGCATCAATATTCTATTAGAATCGAAGTCTGTAAACCTAATGATCTCTAACTTACCAGAACTTCGACATGTGAGCAAGTAATTTTTGTTCTCTGAAGATATCTCATAACCCCATTGGCTGCTATCAATGGTCCATAATATGATTCCTCAAATATCTGTCTAACATTCAAACAATGTATACAATTTCCGAATGCATACATACTTAAGCATAAATTAGATTCTCAATAGCTTATGCATAGAGAATCTTTTGAATTTTCTAAATTTCAAGGTTATTTTTAGTGCATTGAGTAAGACTAAATTTGTCTTCTTTAGCAATATGAGTATCACTTGATTTTACTCCCACTGAACTTGTAGTATATACAATTGTCAACCAAATTTATCTCAAAACCGAATGAGGTAATCAACATGAAATTTATAATTTCATTAATGAGAGTCCTACTTAAGCTCATAAATGAATTTCTTTAATTTACATATCATTAATTTTGTATCATTAGACACAAATCTATGATTGTACCATATAATTCATTTCTTCAATGTCGCCACTGAAAAACACAAGCTTAACATCCATTTTATGTAACTTAAGATTAAAATAAGCAATAAGCGTCATGATTATCCTGGAAGAGTTTTTCAATGAAACTTGAGAGAAGGTCTCTACAAAATCAATGTCTTCTTTTAGAGTATATCTTTTAGATACAAGACGTACTTTATACTTATCCACATTACCATTTCCATCCCTATTGGTTTTAAATATCCATTTACAACCAATTGGTTTGCACCTTAAGGAAATGAGATAAGTTCCTAAACTTTATTGTCTTGCATAAAATTATACTCTTCTTGACTGACATCAATCCACTTGTGAGAGTTAAAACTTTTATGGCCTGATAAAAAAATGATTGAACATTTTCTATCATTCCAATGTTACCTTATTTTCTTGAAGAAATACAATATAATAATCCAGAATAGTATTTCATCTTCCTCTCGTGGACCTCTTTAATGACACTTATTTTTTAAGTTTGTTGAGTTTGTTCTTCTGAAACAATTACCTTATCTTGAATGAGAGTTGTTCAACATTATTTTGTTGAGGTATTTGATTCACTTCTTGATTAGTGATAGGTGTGAAAACCTAAACACCATCAAAAGTGATAGTATGAATTAAATTATAATTCAATTCCTCCTCAATAACAATGCATCTAACCTTATTTCTCCCTCCAAACTCAACATCCTAAAAAAATTATAAATCTCTCCTTAAAATAATCTTAATTGTGGGATCATAAAATTTACAGTCCATGGATCACTCAAAATAACCGAAGTAGTTGCTCGCTTTTAAAGTTTAATTTCTTTACATGTGTCCCAACTTATACAAAAGAATTAACACTTAAAAACTTATTGTCGTTTCTTTTGGCTAGAACCCTTAGCAATTTTATTTTAATATTTTCTTTATTGCCCTTAAATTTAAAGACACTAACTAAATGAGCACTAACCAAATGATTATTTTTACACTTATAATGCTTCAACCTTTCTTCCTTTTAAACACGATGAGAAATGAACCCCAATAGAGTATATTTCTCCCTTTGACAGTTGTAACTTGAATTGGTTAAACTGTATAGGAAGCGATATCAAAACCATAAGAACAAACAATAGTTAGAAAGTTCGATCTTATGTGCCTTAAATTTTGAAGCAATAAAAAGAATTTTTTTTAATCTACTCTCTCACATTTCCTTGACCCTTATACTTCATAGAAGTCAAAGAAAGCATAAGTGATGTCATCTTAACCTTAATGTTTTAGGTAAACCATTTCTTAATTTCGTCAAGGAAACCCTTAGTATGAATAATCTCTTTAGATTTGTGCTCCTAAAGACATCTAGAATGTTGTGTTTTATGATCATTAGACTCATGCGATTCGAACGATCTCACCTCTCAAAATACCTTTTATGGGTGCTTACCGCAGTGAGAGGTGCAAGTTGTTCATTCCTCAGTGCAAAGTCTATGTTCATACATCAAAATACTATATGTAAGTGTCTTTTCTATTCCTTGAAATTAGTTTCACTAAACATGAGTGTAGAATGTATTTAACAGATATTGTGACAATAAAAATAAATTACCTAAATATAGAACAAAAATAAGTAAATAAAATAGAAACAAGCTCACATAAATATTCATAAGTAAACAAATAAATTCAAAAACAATGACTAGTTCCCCTCAAGATACCAAGCACAACATTAATATCAAGTCTTTGGACAGTAATATTAACTGTAAGTGGTACTCTTGTTGTAGCAATCAAACATTGACAATAAACTATGTCAAACAATAGGCTAATATTTGGACTAACGTATTGCTCACATAAAATAACTTATAATTGTCACACATTTATCGCCACAGTTGTCATTGTAATTCCGCCAAATATTAACTTTCCTTTGGGCCAATTAATAAACGCATGAATTACAAAAACTCATAATTATCATAATATTTTAAATAAACTAATCTACACAAAAGCGGTCACTTTGGTGACATTAAGTTTCAATTAATCCATTAAAATATTAGATATCCGAAGCCAAAATATGAATTTAATTGTTTCAAAATGTTTGTCTTAATTTTATCTTTTAATCAAATTAAAAGATAACAAAAAAATAATAAATTTGAATAAAGGTAAACCTAATGTCAAGATACCGAACACTCGATTAATATTTCATCTTTAGACAAAACATTAACTTGCAAGTGATATCTTGGTATAGTAATCAAACATTGATAATAAGAACATGTCAAACAAAAAACTTCCTTTGGGCCGATTTATTGCTCACATATAAAACTGAATAATTATCACATGTTTATTACCACAATTGCACATGTAATAATGTTAATTATTAACCTTCCTTTGGGCCGATTAATACTAACATAATCCGACTTACATGCAAAAAACCTTCTATATTTCAAAATAAAATAATTTCCACAATAGAGGTCACTTTGGTGACTTAATGCTTCAATTAACTTATCTCAAAATATATAATATAAATATACCGATATTCAGATTTAAAATTTTTTAACAGTCAAAACTGAAATTTCTGATAACACTCGAGTTTTTCGAAATAACATAAAATAAGGTTGTCTGAATGGGTTTATCAGAAATCGAAAAACCTAAATCCTTGAATGTTTCTTTTAAAAAAATTCCTTAAGCATGCATTTACCAAATTTAAAGTCAAATTCATAACATTTAATGTTTAACTAAAAATCAAAATCAGAAGTATCATACTAATGAATTAAACCAATTCAAGAGTGACTTATTAGAGATAACCTCGATATAAAGCTTGAATAATTAACTTGATTATGATATTTCTAAATTACGGTAAAATTACCTTGACAAAGCATAAGTCAAACTTTGATATTTTCAATTGTCAAATAACAATGGACCAAATCCTAATAATTCATCAATTATGATTGAAACATAATATCTGACAATGGGTACAGTTGTACATATAACAGTAAAGCAAATATTTTTACTGATCAAGTCACACAAATCAAAACCATAGACTATCAAAATATGATCGAATACTCATTCAAGAGGGTAAATAAATTGTATACTTTTACTCAACGTATCTTAATAGATTCGACCAATCCCTTAAATATGAAACACTTAAAAAAAACGTATTAGTCCAAAATTTAAAATTTAATTCCCAGTGGAAACATAATTATTATTCAATACCACAAATAATTCCTAATCAGTGCCAGCTAAACATACTACCAAACTAACTTGATTGAATTTACTAAAGAAAAAATAATAATAATTGAATTCAATATCCGAAGACAATCGAACAATTAATGTATTGAGCAAATATTGCTCAACTGAACTGGCAACGATCAGTAAACGAAAAAACTCAAGAAATTAAATATAGACATAAAACATCAAATGCATGTTCTGTAACATATTCAACTAAAAGACAAAAAATAATAATAATAACAGATGATTGCACAAATCTGAGTGGAAAAATCTGAAACAATAATCTTTTCCCAATTGCATATCCAAAATTTTAAGAAACTTTCGATCTTAATACCATAATCGATTTAATATCAATTCACGCCTTATTATCATAAAACCCTAAAACCGGATGCTAAAAAAATGCAAACACCCTACCATACCGAAACCCTTAAAAAGATTTCAAAACAAATCGATCAAAAAATAAAAGCAGTTAGTTCTTAATAATTCAACATGACGAGGCTCTGATGTCACTTGTTAGAATCAAATCATAATAGATATGAAATTTAAACCCATGATCTATCATGTTAAATCATCAAGAACAATAAACCGAAATAATCTGAATGCGGAAGCGTACTTGAATTCATTGATAGATTAAAAATCTTAAATCTTGATGTGGAAATTCCCAAGAACTTTGGTATTGATCTTCCAAGAAGATAGGTTATCTCTTAAAGTAAAACTCTCTGACGGGGAAGGAGAGAAAAACAAGTTAACCTATTTCTTGGGGACCACTACCTCTTTATATAGTTGATTTATTAAATCAACTATTAAATATTTATAACTCTGCCCCTCATTGAATTATAAATATATCTTACGGTATCTACACTTTTATTTCCATGACATTTTAATATCTATGACACGCTTAACTTAATTGGTCACTTTATTTTGTGTCATACTGTATAATAGCAACATACATTTTACATATGTGCCCACAATTGCGGATTTTAATCTAACACTGATACGTTGTCCCATGTTTATACCACACAAGAACAGAGGATTAATGCATCACAATGCATTAAAATCTCCAGTAAACAAAGCTACCCCGCTGCTTTGCACAAAAACACTAGAACACCTATCCGAAACAACTAAAAACACCTTCGATTACACTACAAACTCAGCCCAACCAAAACCTATCACTTTCATCCATTTTTAAACATCAATCAACATCCAAATTCAACCTAATTACATCCTTATACCTCCAGCAACTCAGATTTCACACTAATACCACAAAAATCCAAAATCTAACAATCTAACAACTAGAGATCCATCTTGATTCGGGATTAATATGATAAAATATTTACTCTAACATCATTTAACATCCAAATAATTATTATTATCAGCCTCAAATCAATTAAAACAGTAGCATTCTGAAAATCATAGATTTCAATCAATAATCCTCAGTTTAACCAAATTTCCATGATTAATTCATCAAAACAACTTAGAAAACATATGTAAAGGATTGATAACTTGGGAATTTCAGTAAAGAACTGGTTATTAGAGGATAAGAACGAATCTTACCTCTAATGGATGAAATCTTTCTCAATTGGATGTGTTTTTCTTGAAAAATCAAAGGAAAAACAATAAGGTTTTGTAAATCAAGATTAAAGAATACTTTAGAAATAAAAAATTCAGTAAATCAAGAGAATTACCTCAAGTTTATTGAAAATAGAGAGTGTTTGGCTGAAGGAAAACTTTGAGAGAAAATAGAATGAGAGAAAATGACGTAAAACGAGTTTTAATGAAATAACTAACTCTCCTTTTATTAAACCCTTTAATCTTTAATTAAAACCTTTTAAAAATGTTCTTAATTGAGAGAAAAAACTAATAAAACAAGTAGGCCAAATAGCTCCTTAAAGATTCAAAGTCCCAATCCCTTTACAAAATAGTCACTAAAACAACTTTGTAAAAATCGCGTTTTGGTCACTAATTCAAAATGTCCCACTTCCAAAGTCCTTTTCTTAAAATTGTTTTTACCAAAATTATTTATATAATTAATAATGATTTTTAAGCATTTTCTCATATTTTTATCATAACATGAACCTTGTTTTCCCCGAACCGCTCCTGAAAACTCAAATCTCTAGTCTAGGTCCTACGAACCTCGAAATACTTCTAGGCCAAAAATCGGGGCATTACATCAGCTATGTGGGCTAAGAAGGCCTTAGCACCTTGTTGAATCATTCTTTGTGCCGCCAAGGCCGACACCACGTTGGAAAAACAAGGGTTTCTCTCACCTCTCACCACAAGCTTCACCTCATCTAAACCACGAAGCTTGAGACTCTTTGCTCTACAACCCAAATGCGCACCATGCTCTAACAACCAACCCATTTCTAGGATAGCATCAAACTCTTCGAATGGCAACACCATCAGGTCATCCAAGAAGATCAAACCCTAAACCTCGATCAGACACATCTGATACAACTTATCCACCAAGACATCATACCCCAAGGGAATAGATACACGAACTATAATCTCAAGATCCTCGGTAGGAATACACCACTACTGAGAAGTTCTACTACAAATTTAGTAAAGTGTAGATCCTGAATCTACAAGAGCAACAATGGAAACAAAAGACAAGGTAAATGTACCTGATATGACATCGGTAGCCTCACAATCCTCTTGAGCCTTAACTGCATACTGTCTCGCGGGTGCTCTCACAGTGGACTGGAATGTATCCCTGCTCTAATGTCCCCACACGTGGCTAGATCCTCCCCTAGCGAAGCCTCGACCCCTCTGAGTTGTGAAAGAAGTCCTCTGGTTCTGAACTAAGGTTGCATCCATGGCCTCCAGGCTGTCCCTAAGAAAGTGATCAGGTGCTTCACAACCATAGCATACTTTGTTATTCTCAAAGCACTCTTCAGCCTACGGCCATAATGAGTGCAAATTGGGGCATGTGATCCTCTCGATGAGCCTCCCGAACTTATAGCTGAAGAGAAGGAATTTGGCTTCCTACGAATGACAGACACGAACCTCCGATTTGATCTTGCAGACTGATTTAGCGCTCCTTATCCTTGGTTCCAATTTGCTCTATACCCCCTAGAGTGGGATTGAGACCGGTTTAAGTGGGAATGGCTCCCTCCACTTGAACCTCCATGACCTTTTGCACGACCATAAGTCAGCCCTTACACTTGCTCAAGGGATTTGGCACTAGTGATCAAATCAGAAAACACCTTGGGTGGACCGACAGTCAAGTACATCTGAATCTCCTTCCACCAACCCTTACAGAACCTCTTGCACCTCATATTTTCTGTAGCAACCAACTTTGGGGCATACCTACTCAACTATAGGAACTCTTGCTCATATTTAAAAATATGCTGGTTTCCTTGAACTAGATGTGTGAACCGGTTTTTCAAGCTATAAATATGGGCTTCCCCCATTTACTTCTTCTCAAACTCATCAAGGAAATCATCCCAAGTGGGTTAGTTAGGATACCATCCTAACTCCATGGTCTCCCAGTACTCACGAGCATTCTTCTTCAGTAGGGAAAGAATGCATTTCAACTTGTCTTTGAGTTCCAACCCCATTTGATGCAGAATCCAACAGGTATCTCTCAACCACTAGTCCACCTTGACTGGATTATCTTGTCCCGACCCCATGAAATCTGTTGAACCATAACGGTGAAGCCTCTCTATAGGGACCTCGTGAGGGGTAGCAGAAGGCCTGGGGATGGCCCTCACAATGTGATTAAGGGTCTTATGCAGATGGGTGAAGTAGTTGGCCTCATGCCGCCTCTCATTCTCCGATATCTCATCAGACTCGGGGATGTAATCCTCGTCATAACTCTCATCTCAAGAGCCCCAACTTTCCTCACAGTCACGCACTCCTCTAACATGATTCAAATTATGCGCAGATAGACAAACAAGATTACTCAATCAGATATTCAGTTTTAACTAGTACAACTTTGACTTACGGGCACGTATTCCCTAGACATTCTTTTTATGACTCCCTACTACCCTGGGGTTTCCTAGAATCGGCTAAATCTAGACTCTGATACCACTAAATGTAATGCTCTAAACCCGTTGTCATATTTGGGCCTCAACACAAACCCATAGATAAAAATTCTGAAACTAGATTTAGCCCAACATAAACATTTCCATAGATCCAATAACATTTTGGGAAAAGATTTAATACAAAATAGTTAAATCGTTTACACGGAGCTCTAATTAATACAAGGTAATTAAAAACATTTGACATGATTAAATCCAAATAGAGTTACAGACATAAATCAAGGGTCCTATGAATACATTGTCCAACAAGCATAAGTATTGTAATCTAGATCATATCGATGAGCTGAAATCCTACTCTGATGGGCTCCTTGGATGCAATGCAGCCACCTAAAAACTTGCATAAGGAAACAATGATTCCAAACGCTGAGCTCATAAAGCTCAGTGGATACACCTCTACTCTACCATGCTTCACACAGATCATAAACATAGCCAAGTAACAATTAAGATGATATGACAACTTAACTGATACTTGGCGCTACGCTAGTTGCCTAAACACATGCATTTCATATCTCAAAAACAAGGGGCAAACAAGACCCAAAATACTATACCATGATAGTATAGGAGTGGGATCGAGTCACATAGCATAGGTACATACACTTCGAGTGAGGTCAGGTCACAAAGCATCGAAACATACACCCTCACTCAAAATCCCCCCTCGAGTGTATATGAATGAGGCCCGGGTCACATAGCATCGGTAACCTCCATTCAGTTTCTTACCATGGTGTTGCAACACATCTTGGGTATCTGAATCCCATCAACCAAGTAACTCAATTACACAAGTGCCCTTACATAGCACGCAACAACACACGATCCCCCAAGGATCTCTATAGTTAATATTACAACCAAGCCACCCATCATTTACCAAGTTATTACTTATTATAATCATATATGGAGTTAGATTCTCGGTTTCTCAGTTTTATTATTTATTTTACCCCATTAAAGACTCATTGTGCCTTAGTCCTCGAATTATGAGTCATTTGAACTAAAAATAAAATTTTCGGGCAGATTGCCCAGCGAGTACTGATACCCACATAAGGGTATCGATATGCTCTAGTGGGTACCGATACCCTCTTACGCGTATCAATACATGGCTTGCCGATGGAAAGGGTTTTAACTCAAAGCTCGTACCAATAAACAGGGTCGTGTACCGATACCCTAGGTTTACTGATACATTCCTGAGCGTATCGGTACCAATTTTGGCTACTATAATTCTAGTAGAACAAGAGGAATCGATACCCTCATATGGTGTATCGATACGCCCTTCAATAATTTCATGAATTCATCCCATTTAACAAAGGGTATTGATACGCGTTCAACCCGTATTAATACTCAAACGCATAATTCATTTTTTAGAGTTCATAAATTCCTTCTCAAGCCTCCAATATCCCAAGGTAAGACCCAAACACAAGCCTACACGTTATGGAAGATAGTTAGGTGATTTTCTATCATTTTTACATCGTTTTAACACCAAATTTAGGATTTTCCATTAACACCCATACTCAACCATTACAAGCCCCAAAACATCAAACAAGCATACAAAACCATACATTCATAATTTGCAAGAAATAAAAGGAGTTGGAAGTGTACTAACCTTCCTTCCAAGCACAAAAATACACCCATTTAGCACAAGCTTCAAGCTTTCCCATTTCCTTGAGCCTTAGAGTGCTCTCCCACTTCCTTAACTACAACACATGTTGCAAAAAGAGTTACAAAATTGACATGAAGGGTTGAAGATGATTCATGAAGGTTTGTAACAACAAAAATGAGATTGAAACGTCCATTCACATTTAACTTCACTAAACCCCTTCCAAAACCCATAACCAACAACCACCACCAAACTTTTCCATCCTTACCTCAATGGATAGATCTCTTGATGCTAAAACCACTTCCCTTAAACTTCAAAACGGGATTTTAGCTTCAACTGCTCAAGATTAGACTTTTTTCTTGTTTGTGTGAGCAGAGAGATGGAGGATGGGTGAAGAAAGCAATGAGGGGGACAAGGTGATCTCACTCTTGTCCAAAATCTATAGAAATTAATGAATTTCCAGCCTTTCCCCTTTCAAATGGGTGAGGAATTACCCTCCCACCCCCCATATTTTCCCTATTCTCAATCCAAACCATGATAGCAAGCCCAACAACTAAAAGAAAGCCCACTAAATCTCCTTTAAACCCACAACGCCCCAAACCCCCCGGCCCAAACCACAAGGCCACCACTCGAGTCAACCCGACGCCCAGACTCCAAAATCTGGGTCGTTATGCTTTCAATGAAGTGTCAACTCATATGATTGTTGTATAGTTGTTGAATGCATCAAGGTTTTATTTTACTGAATTCATGTGGTGTTTCTCATGATCTTTCACTTTTGTTATGCTGTAATAGATTTGCACATCACCAATGCTTATAACAGATTTGATAAATGGATATATTTTTTTGTTTTAATCTATTTGTTATTGTGATTTTACAGCATGGTTTGACTTTGATCTTTTTGCATGCATTGACAACTATTTGAGTGGCAATCGTGTCGTTGATCACTTCTTAAGGGTGAACGAGTTAATTGTGTGTCCAATTGTTTTACATGCTTTGTGCTTATGGTCATCACAAGTTATATTTGTGTTGTGACCTGCCATAATTTGTATGTTCAATAAATACCTTTCATAGCTAGTTTGTCAACTTCACCATTACCCTCATTGTTAGAGAATCACAAACCCTACAAAATCTAAAACACAACAGTATAAATATTTTTCAAAATTTTAAATATAGTGTTTTGTTTTTTAATAATGTCAATTTTAAATATAGTTTTAATCAATTTTATATTTTTTAAATAATTATAATGCTTTATAAAATATTTTTAATTTTTTAATGATACATAATCGATCATTTTATATATTTTGATATTTTTAAAAAATGTTATGAATATTTATCTATGTGGATGTCCATCATGATTAGAATTTTATCTAAGGAGTTTGATTTACTTTATCATTAGGAATATCATCTCGTTTAATTAGAGTTCAATGTAATATGTACTTCTTATGCCTATAAATAGATGATTTGATGAAGACATTGTACACAAGTCTATATTTGAGAATAATACAAATCTCTCTCTTTCTTTCATCTCTTTGTTCTTCCATTCTTGTTCTTTGTTCTTATTATTGTTCTTTGTTATTTTATTCACAACACGTTATCAACACAAGTTTGCTCGAAAGAATTTGGTTCTCTTCGTTCGAATCCTAAAGAAGTTACTGAAAAAGTCTGATCCTACTTTGAACTGAAGATAAGTTTTTTTTCTCTTTATTTTTTTAATTACTAACGACCAACATCTTATATTTTAATTTGGTCTTTAATTTTTGGTGATATATTTTGAAGGTTTAAGCGAGCTATGAATTTTGAAGTCGCTCGTAAACACCAATTGAGATGACATGCTACACAAAATTTGATGCTCGTGGTTCAAGCTAATGAACGGCTTACCATTGGTTTGCTTTCTTTGACCTGCTTTTATTTTTCTAACTTGAAAAAGGAAAAACTCAGTTTTAGACAAAAAAAATAATTAAAGTTATGGTGTGATTAGTTAAAATAAACATATATATTATTTATGAAGAAAAATTGTTTTCTATCAATGAAGTCGTGAAACCTAGAGTTTTAATATAAAAAAACATCTATCTTAAGGGTAAACTGTGGCCTTAGTTTTTCATAGTTTAGATCATTTTAGTTTGATCCTGATTGTTTTCTTTTCTACACCCTTAGGCATTATGCTAATTTATGATAAACAAAAGAAATATATAAATGCATCATTGTTATGTTGAGTAACTGCCTATACAGCTATGTTTAAAAAACAAAAACAAAAAGAGAGTATTATGCCACAAATTCTCTAGTTTCTAATATATTCAGTTCAATCCATATATATAGATCTAATTATTATGGTTTTATATACGTTTAAGTTTGACACAATGGATAAACTTGGAATTAAATATCAATATTTGTTTATCTTATTTTATTGATAAGAGTTTATATGTTTTGAGTTTTACATGATATGTTTAAATGGGTTGGAAAAAGTCATGGCTTCTCCGAAGATAAAATATAAAGAGGTAAAGTTGCTAGATTCTGGGGAGAATTAACGGTTTGGCAATCCATATCGCAACTTCCTTCTCAATCTATTAAGGTATTAATCTTTTCTTTTAAACTATTAATAAGGGTTTTTCTTATAATATGTTTGTTCGATTAGATTTGTTTCGTTCCCTAAAGTGAATGAAAGAGTTGTTATAAAATCTATATTTGCTTGAAAGCAATATTTCTTCTATGTCGAAAAACTCGACTATAGACTTCTCCCAAGTTCACGAAAATTCGTCTTGATTCAAAAGGTTTTATAAGAGGCATTCCCTGAAGTGAATGCAAGCATGATGTTTATTCTATGCAATTATTGGATCTGTTTCATTCCCTGAAGTGAATGCAAACATGGTAAATCACTAATCAATTGGGAATATAACTTCGATATAATCCAAGTATATTGGTTGGACATCCCATTCTACGAGGCTATTGGTCTCAAAGGAGGTTTTTAAAGGACCTTGTGGACTGGTTTAACAACGCCGCGTACGAGGATTAAATCTTTGTTATTTGTGATGATGATATGTTAATAAAAACATACTCCACTTTTCATGACAAATAATGTTGTCCTCAGACACAATATCGTGAAAAAGGTTTCAAAGGCTCACTGGCTCTACTTCATTCCCTGAAGTGAATGCGAGATTATATTATGGAAAGAATAAAAGCCACATTAGAGGTCGTGGTCGTGATTGAAACCATGAATGTAGACATGGGAAACATAGCATTTTAAGGATACTTCTACCCACTGGTGGTGAGGTTATAATGATGATAAGAGTGATAAAGATCATTCTAATGAAGTAAAATTATTTTTATTACCAATGTGATGTTATAAACCATTGGTCTCATACTTGTCGTACGTTAAAAATTAACAATCTATGGTGACGATTTATGCTCAACATAAGCATAAGATATATTTTCCCATTTAAATGCAAGGGAATAATGTGAGTACTATATCTCAAAGTACTGAAAATATTGATGCTCTAGAAGAGAAATAAATTCTTGAGAGAAAGCACACTATGAAAAGTACAGAATTGCGAATATTGCAATAATTATTGCTAATGGTAATAATATCGTCACCACTAGAATTGGAAATTTTAAGAGAGAAAATATGAGTTCGCAAAATATCCCTTTAGGAATTATAGATAACATATGTTATCAATTAGCATTTGAAATAAGCCATTGTGGATATAAGTTCTAGTAGCCAAAAAGTCAGTTGAACGCTCTAGAAAAGCTATATATATATATATATTGCTACCAAAAGATAATTTCCATTGAAAGCTCCGAAAGAGCTAAATATATTCATATTCAAAGGAACAATTTTGATGATCGTACTAGACATGTACGAGTGAGATTGAATCACATGTTATGGTAAACCAGAAGTTTACGAAATTCAGAAATGTATATACACACTTGTATGTAGTTGGTATGATCGGTTAGATCATCCTGATCAATAATGATGCGAATGCTATTGAGATTTACATGTACATATATTAAAAGAGCTTGGAGTTCTTATGGTGCTTATTCTCAAAGGAATGGACTAAATTTCACTTATTAAAGAACGTGAAGTTCTTGTGTTGCTTAAAGGAATTGATTAAATTTCACTTACTAAAAGAACCTGAAGTTCTTGTGTTGTTTGTTCTCAAAGGATATAGATGATCCCGCTTACCAAAAGAATTAGAACTTGAAGTTCTTGTACTGAAGTTGAGACTGTATGTCTTGCATATCTGAACAAAATATGGGCACATATATCCACAAATGTGGAAAGTTTTATATGATTTTAGTAGATACATCTACATTGTTTTATCAACTTACAACCAGAAGTTTGTGAGATTGATTCTAAAAGTATTCAAATTATGCAATTAGACTATTCATTTTGCAAAAGCTTGTGGGTTTATATTTTAGGCTATATCGGTTGTTACAAAGCCTATTGATTATGAAAAATACGGTTTAGCAAATTTTTAATTGGATGCCTCCTATTTAATAGCTAAATTGTGAGAACAAAACATTTATTATTTATATGGTATTTCCATATAGCAACACTTATACGCATCAAGCTAACGAGTTATAATAAACTCCTCGTTATGATTTGACTTTTGGTCAGAAGTCATATTTCCCATTTTTGAATTTTTGAATGTGCGATATATAGTTGAATTGCTTCACCATAATGCACAAAATGGGCAAGTAAAAGGGTTGAGAATATATGTTGAGTACGAGTCTCCTTTTATGTTTAAATTCTAAACATTAATTGGAGAATCATTTATTAGATGATTTTTCTCAACATCAGGGGGAGAGAATAATCAGCAGGATAAAGAAGGGAATGAATTATCATTATCTAGATCCTCAAATATGAACTAAAAGTTCATAAGATAATTCATGTTATTTCATGTCAACTGCCAGACATATTTACTGACCCAATGAGAGTAATTAAGTCTCATATATCAGCTGAAATGCTCTAAGTTTAAATTACATGTTAGAGCAAGTGGATGTAAATCATGCTTGAAGCATGATAGTTGAAATGGTTCCAATGATTAAAATTCTCGTAAATGAAAAGTATTATGAGATGGTCATATATTGGAGGTGGGTGCTCCTAAAGAGACCCAATACATAACTAATAATAAAACTTTTGAAGAGTTTCAGGTACCTGAAATAAAAATTGAAATCTTGAAGAGATCTCAATGAGTTATGTCATTACGAGAATAGAACCAGAAAATTGGAAAGTTGTCGACAACGATTTTACAAATAATTTTACATAAAATACTTCTATAGAAGTAAAGAAAGAAATCGATGATCTTGTATAAAATCTATCCAGAAGTATAGATATTGAATTGGCTGATGTTGAAAGACGCTTTAGACTTCTAAAATAGAAGTATTTGGACCAGCAGTCCAAACACCTAAAGGTGTAATGCAAGTGAGGCACAAATAAGTAGTCATAAATACGACTTGAACTATGATTTATGAAAAGTTTTAATTACTTCATGGTGGATACAATTACTTTGGCAGTTATGAAAAATTTTACATGCGTCTAATTATTTGTGGATCCATATTTATCCTTGAAGGATTTAAAATGCTAGAAGCATTTGGAAATTTCCGAGGAAATTTATTTAGACATGTCTCGTGAATATTTTGGCGCATTTGGTATAATCGCCTTAGTGAATACTAATTGAGAAAATACTATAAGAATGATCATATTTCCTTATGTATTTTATAAAGGAGTTTGGATCAAGATCCATTATGATAATTTTAGAACTCCTAAAGAGCTTCAAATTGGAAACTCATAAAGTACTTTCAATACAAGTACTTGAATCTTGACATCAAGTTTATCTCGACCTGAAGATCGAGCATTTTTATATATTTCTTTTTGTCTATGAATAGACATAAGCTGAAAGAATCTTAAAGAAGATTCAATATGAATAGAGCATATCTATTGAGTATCCTAATACTTGTAAGATTGTTGGATGTGAATAAAGATAATTATATCTTTTCTTGGTCTTGAAGCACTATATATTAGTTGGTCAAGAAATATCTATGAATATACAAAGATCATTACATTTAGATCTTCAAACATTCGTCGATACCTCCTCAAATCTTGTAGAAATAATTGTTATGCACAAGGCAAGCCAAAAATGTGTTTGGCTAAGACCATTGACCCAACATATCCAGAAGATATGTGATTTACTTTCACAAGATATTATACAAATGCTATCTTGTGTAGAGATAATGGAAGGTGGATACATCATGGAAAATATTACTCCAAAGTTTCATCCCCTGCTATCTTTAGAAAAATAATATTCAAGTTTGAATTATGAAGATTCAAAGATCTTTTGAGATGTTTTCGTGAGAGGGAGTAAATATGTGTTGCACTCTTTTTCTCTTAACCGAGGTTTTGTCCCAATGGGTTTTCCTAGTAAGGTTTTTAATGAGACAACATGTTATGCGTATCAAAGATGTGTGTACTCTTTTTCCTTTACTAGAGAATTTTTTTCTCACTGGGTTTTTATCTTAGTAAGGTTTTAACGAGGCACATTATCTACATAGACATCCAAGGGGGAGTGTTATGAATATTTATCTATGTGGATGTCCATCATGATTAGAACTTTATCTAAGGAGTTTGATTTACTTTATCATTAGGAATATTGTCTCATTTAATTAGAGTTTAATGTAATATGTACTTCTTATGCCTATAAATAGATGATTTGATGAAGACATTGTACACAAGTCTATATTTGAGAATAATACAAATCTCCCTCTTTCTCTCATCTCTTTGTTCTTACATTCTTGTTCTTTGTTCTTATTATTGTTCTTTGTTATTTTATTCACAATAAAAAATATTTTTTAAATTTTTAATATTTTAAATTTTAATTTCTTATTTTTTAATATTACATAAAAACAATTAATTCATCGAACTTCCTAAAAAAACAATTATGCCATCAGACTTACTAAAAATGAAAGTTATCCTCGAAGTCTTTAAAAAATCAAATGTCATCCTTCTGTCACGTTATCATTCACATGGGGACCATCACGTCAGCATCGCTGACAATAAAATAATCACATCAACATTAGTTAAAAGGCTAAATTGATGCGATTGACGTGTTCAATAGTTAAATTATGTTCGTTTTTCGTAGAATAATTAAATTAATTATTCAATACAAATTCATTGACAAAAATATCCTTTAAACAATTGTTTAATTATGCGATTTAAAGTATTGTTAATCATATTGAATGACATGGTGCTTTGACTATGCCATATTGCATTTATCTATATCAATTTATCATCATAATTATTTAACTTTTCTAAATTATTCATATGAATAATACAAGCATTTGATGTATAGGTTGTTCAATCTAGATGGGATAACGTAGAGTTGTTTTTCAATTCAAATTTATTTATAATTTATGCCCTATATATTATTGAAAAGATTTAATACTTCATCCGTTTAATAATGGTAATTTTTAAAATTTATTTAAATCTCCCAGCAGAGTGTAAAATGGAGTTTACTAAAATTCAAACACGTCCTTATTCCAGAAGGGTTAGGAACAAAAGCGTAGATGTCAATAGATAGACATCCCCGAATCCGATGGTTCTTTCTAGTTTCTTGGGAAATTCCCAGTGCCACGTGTCTAAGCTTCACACTCACCCTCTCATCCCCAATTACTAAAATGCCCACGTTTTCCAAACTTTATCCCTTTTTGAAAGAAAAAAAAATAGGTTTAATCTAGATTATTTTAAAATTGTCAGTTTTCAATTTAAAATTCAATTTCTCAATTTCAAATTATAAGATTCATGCATTTTTACTTAAATAGTACTTTTTAATTATTTATTGAGATGGCATCTATTAGAGATATGATTATTTAAAAAATAATTAACTTTTAATGTGATTTTTAAAAATGTGATTGATTATATATATTTTTGACTGATGTGTCACAATTTTTTAATGACATAATTGATTATACATTCTTTTTAAGAATTTTAAATAAAATGCATCAAACTTGATTGTAATAAACCAAAATAAAAAATAAGAGAAAATTATACGAACTTTGTCAAAACACACATGATACATGTTAGCACAAATTCGACCAAATAACAACAATTTGCGTATATGAGCATTGTCTTCAATCACTTAATGCATATTGTCACGGTCCGTTTGCGTGATAGGCAAGATCGTGACGAGATGCTTACTGGTCGTGCTTAAGTCGGGATGCGGGATAGCAATAAGGGTGTAGTACGTGCCGTACAGCCGTTTAGTCATGGGGACGGGTGTGCTGGTTAGGCACCACACTGGTCGGGAGCTGTCCCCGCTTCCCTGATGAGCCCATGGGAGGGCGAAACCAGTAAGCATCGGAACGGAAAAGGCTGAGCCCCGGGCTTATAGGAGCCCTGGGTTGCCGCACGCGGGAGTTGTCCCTGCGTGAAGACTCTGACCCCGTGAGAAGTGGTATCAGAGCGAGTTCCGCTCCGTTCGAGTCAAGAGATGGCGCAAAGAAGAAGAAGGGGCGTTGCGACAAAGATGGACGTGGAGTCACCAGTCATCCCGTTTGAAAGCGAGGTGAGTAAATCACGACTGAGTGATGTTTTTACTAATTTATGGTTTTGTTCTCTTTGTAGAATCAATCATGATGTCAAAGACTGCCCAAAGAGGAGGCCATCGAAATGCTGGAGGTGTGGAGATCCACACTTGTCTTTCCAATGCCCGCATAAATTCAAGCAGTCCAAGTTACGGGACGAGTCCGACGAGATCGAGGCTTTGAAGCTTGATACGAAGTGCAATGTGCTACCAGTGAGTATGGTAGAGGCGTTCGAGGAGCAAGTCTTGCCCGACGAGACCGAGGCCGTAAAGCTTGCTTCCTTGTTCGGTGAATCATCGAGTATGGTGGTTGTTGGGGCGTCAAACTTCGATAGTGAAGCTTTGATTAAGGAAAGGTTGCAAAAGTGCAATGAGTCCACATGTTACGTGGAGTATTCCAGCTACGATGACGATGATGAGTCATCTTGTGATTCAAGTGAAGTCGAGAGTGACTTTAAGGAAGAGGGGCCTATGTTTGTAGACATAGTGTTTCCTGATGCAACACTAAGTGCACTAGTGGATCCGAGTGCACATTCGCTGATCATGTCCGAGCGAGTTGCGGAGACGTTAAACCTTCAAGTTGAGAGGGTTAAAGATCAAGTTGAGTTGATCAATTTCAAAGATGAGCTAGTTGTGGGAACCGCGAAGGATGTGTACCTTCAAATCAACAATTTTCGAGACACAACAAACATCACTGTAATGTCTTACCATTCTCTTGGTAAAAATGAAATTGTTCTTGGTTTATCTTGTTTGGAGCAAATTAATGCACTTGACTTGCCAGAGTCCGACAATGAGGATGATGCAGGCCAAACCAAGATATCCGACGATGATGAAGCCATGGAAGTGTCCATGGAAGTTTCCGACACAACGGGACAAGTCCTTAATGAGATCAAGGACGTGAAGGCATTCGAAGTCCATACCTTCGCAAATGCCGATTACATTGAAGGAATCCTCTTAGAGAAGGGAGTTCCGATTGCTCGAGAGAGTCGAGTGCTCAACGAGTCCGAGAAGAGTTACCCGGATCGTGACAAAGAACTTATCGCAGCCGTGCATTGCTTGCACACTTGGAGACAATGTTTAATTGGGTCAAGGTTTGATGTCTTTTCCGCAAATCCATTAAGTGGTTATTTTCTAACCCATGCAAAGTTGTCTCGTAAGCAGGTTCATTGGGAGAAAATCCTTGCAAAGTTTAACTTTGCTTGGAAATGCAACCCAAGTTTGTCGAAGGAAGTAGCCGATGCCTTAAGTCGAGGGTATAAGGTGGGGCATGCTACTTGTTCGCCAATGAGTGAGGTGGATGATGTGATCGAGAAGGAGGAGCCTTTGGAGTTGTCAAAGGCGTTGCCACGAAAGTATGAGATGGTTCAAGAGATGGAGTACCCATCCGAGTTTGACGAAGCGGTTCAAGGGCCATCCGAGTTTGATGAAGCACTTGCCATCGAGGAGTTACCGATGCGAGTGGGACATCTTTGTTCTTTCAAGAGTAGAAAGCCTAGTGATCGAGACACCATCGAAGCCGATGGAGAGGAGCTAGCAATTTTCCTTGAAGAATTGCAAGCAGAGTTCGATGAGTGGTCGAATTCCATGGACGAGTGGCATGAGTCCATGGAACCAAGTCAAAGCACCAAGGTGCCCAAGCCCATTGATGAGGGGCCCAACCATGCCAACAACACTTGCCTTGGGTATCGACAAGGCAAAGTGGATCGAGACAACGAGGACCTTGAGTCCGAGGTAAGTGAGCCCATTTTTCCATCTAAATTGGGACTAACTCTCTTTGGTTTTGTTTATAGGTCGCCAATGAGAGCGTACGAAGGACAAAGCCATTCCATAGAGCAAGTAGGCACGACGGCCTACCAAGATGGGTTGCAATTCGAGAGAGTGCAAGAGTGCACCGAAGAGGGACTTTTCCTAGACCCCGCTATCATCACATGCCTTGAGTATCAACAAGGCATCGTGACACCATCCGAAGAGGACCTTGCGTCCAAGGTAAGTATGTCGAATTTGTGTGAAAATTTTGGACTAACTTGCTTTGGTTCCTTGCGCAGGTTGCTCGTGAGCTCGAGTAAAGAGTCAATACAAGAGCAAGTAGGCGAAGAGGCCTACAAGTTGAGTTTGCCAACAAGCGATCGAGTGGACCATAACATCGTCCCCAAGCTGTTATACGAGTATGGTCGAGAGTGGTTCAAGGCTAGCCATGCACCAAGCAAGGCGGACATCACAAGAGATGAGAAGCCACCACTCGAGATTGATCGTGGACCAAGGCATGAGAGCCTTGAGCTTTGGAGGTTGTTTCCCGATGCCAAGCGGAAACATGATGAGCCGTCCATTGAAGTACATCAAGAGTCAAGGCATGAGAGCCTTGCCCATCCGACGAGAGTCCCCTTAGCCGAAGGGAAAAATTATGGAGAGCCAAGTCCGTTCGAGAGCAAGACGGACCATGAGCTTGCCAAAGAGTGGCAACCATTCGAGATAGATCGAAAGCCAAGGCATGAAAGCCTTGCCCATTGTACGAGAGTTCCCTTAGCCGAACGGGAACGAGATGAAGAGCCGGGGTCGTCCGAGGACAAGTCGACCGAGACTCTTCATTGCCTATCGATGAGGGCGTCGATAGATTCAGTGTGGGAGAATGTTACCGACTCACTTTTTGCAACAGAGTCAGCCGCACCCATAGGTGCTAAACTTAGCGCACCACCCGACCGAGAGACACAAAGTGTTGTTGTTTCCACGCACCAAGGGGCCATGCCCAACGCCCTTGGTGATGTCTGCAGCCTAGCGAACCGAGTTGGGCCTGTTCCACCGCACTATGGGGCCTTGTCACGCACCCCATATGCTGTCCACAAGGCTTGCACCCGAGGGGGGCCAACACATGCACCCGAGGGGCCTTTGCCACGCACCCTCCATGCCGGCCAAGACATGGAGCCCGAGCCCGCACCCGATGTGCGCACCAAGGGGGCCAAGTCCGCACACGAGAGGGCCTTGCCTTGCCTCATCCATGCCGCCCAAGTCATGGAGCTCGAGCCCGCACCCGTCGTGCACACTAAGGAGGCCAAGTCTGCATCCGAGAGGGCCTTGCCTTGCATCCATGCCGCCCAAGCCATGG
This sequence comes from Hibiscus tridactylites, assembly GCA_958450335.1. NCBI lineage: Eukaryota > Viridiplantae > Streptophyta > Magnoliopsida > Malvales > Malvaceae > Hibiscus > Hibiscus tridactylites. Next base: position 54,580,131 of record OY288273.1, on the reverse strand, counting down.
AGCTCAAGCCCGAACCTGACGTGCACGCCTATGAGGCCGAGTCTGCACCCGATGTACATGCCAAGAGGCCTAGGGGATGCCCATCCGAGTATCCCACACCCCTAGGGCCCGATTTAGCACCCAACATGCTAAAAATGAGGTTTTGGACACAATATCCGGGCCATGCCAAGCCCAATCCGCCCAAGCTTCCAAGACCCAAGCCAAGGTGTCATCTTTTGACCAACGCTAATGGAAAGATATCTTCCATGGAGCCTATTCGAGGAAAACTTCCATCCTTGAAGCCACAATCAAGGAAAGTCTTCAATGATAACCAACTTGTGATGTCATAGCTTTGTATTTTAGGCATCTATGTATTTGAGTGACAAGCTTTCCTTAGTTAGGAGATTCTCTTTGTAAGACTCGTCCATAGCCATTGGATCGAGTCATTCGTAGCCATTAGATAGAGGGGGCGAGGCTATAAATAGGAGCCTTCCCCAACCATTGTAATCACTCCACAATTCCTCATTTTTCATATTTCTTTGTTCTTCAATGCAAGAAGGCATCGAGTACTCTTTTCTCCTCATATAGGCTTAGGAGGAGTTTTTAACGAGGCTCTTTGCTTGATAAATCCCTTGCCTCTTTCCTTTTGCCTTGCTTAGCCATCACCCTTATTTTCCAAAGCTTCCGCACAGCACATTCTAAGCGCATCAACTTAGCTTTTCGAAGGCTTACTTAGTCCCCGACCTAAGATCGTCGACTAAGGCCGCACGGGTTGGCGAGTTAGAATCTAGCCCCGTGACAAGTTGTATCAGAGCAGGATTGTGTGCTAGCTGTGAGCTTACCAAGCGCTCCAGTGAGTCAAAGTGGACGAGCGTGTGTCTCGCACCCGAGTGAAGGGGTGTTCGCGAGTGGGTCCTCTATAAAGAGATTGAGACGAGGTCGGGTAGGCAGGAAGCCGCAGCGAAAGTTCTCCAAGCACTCACAGAACCTTGGTGAAGAGGGCGAGCAGGCAGGGAATTGCACACTAGATCTGGGTTAGTTCCTCATAGAAGAGGGAACGAGTTTTCTCCCCATGCACGAGGGCGTGCATGAATTGAGTGGGGAAGATTGTTATGGTCCGTTTGCGTGATAGGCAAGACTGTGACGAGATGCTTGCTGGTCGTGCTTAAGTCGGGATGCGGGATAGCAATAAGGGTGTAGTACGTGTCGTACAGCCGTTCAGTCCTGGGGACGGGCGTGCTGGTTAGGCACCACACTGGTCGGGAGCTGTCCCCGCTTCCCTGATGAGCCCATGGGAGGGCGAAACCAGTAAGCATCGAAACGAAAAAGGCTGAGCCCCGAGCTTATGGGAGCCCTGGGTTGCCGCACGGGGGAGTTGTCCCTGCGTGAAGACTCTGACCACGTGACACAATATGTTTAAAAGACTATACTTAATGAGTAAGCACATTTAGTCGGTTGGTTAAGTTTATATTTGTTTTCTCACATTCTCTTAAGTCATGGGTTCTAGACCAATTAGGAACACCCCCCTTCCTTTCCCTAAGTTTCTCTTTTCCCTCTCTTATAGATAGGGTTAGAATTAGAATTAAAATTTGTGAAGGGAAAAAAAAGAGATTATATTTAAACACTTAAATAAAAAGTGCTTAAACAAGGCACTTCTGCAGACGCAATTTTATCTTTGTTACCATATATAGATGAACTGCGAGTCGGGCTTAAGAGTTTCAATATAAGCTGGTTGATGTGTTGGCAAGATTAGCTTGAAATATTCCTTTCCGTTGTCATGTGTTCCATAATTCGCTCGACAAAATCTTATAACTATTACCGATGAATGTCAAAGAATCGTACAGGTGATGAAGAATATGCAATAACAACTAATTTTCTTGTTTAATTCTCTTGAAATAAAATAATAATAATAGGTAATCAATGTAAGATTTGATTCTTTATATTATCAAATCCATATAGTCATTTAAACATACAATAGTTGATTGTACTAACTTATACTCGTGCTAACACATATCTTTTTTTATAAGAAAAAAAATACTATTATATGCCTCATCAATCAAAAAACCCCTAAATCTAGGTAGAAAAAAAAAGTATACATGATAGTATGTACAAAAGGTTCACAAAGTTACCATAACTTACTTAAAGTGAAACAAAACACCCGAGAGATTAAACATCAATATTAGCCCTTTGTTCCTCTTGCACCAGATGCACGGCATTAGGAGGTCTATCGAAAATGAGAACACTCACAGGGCAATCTTATATTAGAGACGCCAACGCATTCACAACGGTATTTATTTTTCTGGATATCTTTCGCAAAACAATTTTTTAATCTTTCGACATTAACTCACGGATATAATTCACAATAACATTACTCGACAGAGCCTTTGAATTACCAATTAATATATGCTCTACCTCAATGTTATCAGTCTCCAACTCAATAAAGCAAAATCCAAGTCTCTAAACATGTAAGAGCACATTATGAATAGCCCAGTTTTCTACCATGAGACTCGAACAAACTCCTAAACTCCTTGAGATGCCAATCCCCACATTGTCTTTTATACATACCGCATGTGTTACTCCTTTTGAAATAAAATTTATATCTCTATCGAAAATATTGAGTGACTCAAATAAGTATCAATTTCATAAATAATATTTTGACGTCATTTTTGAAAAATGATTTTAAAAATATCTAAAATTCGAGTAATTTTACGTCTAAAGCATTAGTTTTAAAAATTACATGTTATTAATACTTGTTGATGGATAATGGGAATATTCAAAAAAAAATACTTGTTAATGGATAAATGACAAATCTGTTACCCTATGTAACTAAATTTTAGTACTCTTATTTTATTTTATTTTATTCAATTAAGACACTTAACGTCGTCTAATCTTAAAATTTTAGTTCTTTTATTTTATTCTAACTAGTACTTCTTACGTCGTATTAAGGGTGTTATTTACTGATTTGTGTCATTATTTCAAATATTGACTATAATTATTTTAAATAATTAATTTTTAAAAAATATATATTTAAAAACTATTTGTTTGATGGTTTTTAACATATATTTTTATTTTTTTAATAAGAAATGAATACTGGATTATATTCAAAGTGAAAATAATTACAAACGGATCACACCACAACCATTGAAAATTTAAAGTGAAAAATTAAATAAAGTAAATTTTAAAGAGTGTGAAAGACATGAGAAGCAAAACCCATCACTAAAAACTTGCATAGTCTTCTAAATGAAATTCATCAACGATATACTTTGACCAGAAAGCTCTATGAATCAAGCATTCTTCCACTGCGAGTTCTTGGCATATCGACAGATTACCATTAAGGAATAAAAAATTACCAGACCATCGATCGTTAGAAACGCTCGATAATTCTTGTTATCGGAATGCTAAATTACCATAATAGCAAATAGTATTGTCACAAAGACAGACAAACCTGCAAAAATGCAGACAAATAAATTGTCATACAAACAGACGAAAAAAGCTAAAAAAGCGGATGTAGTATGATTCTGGCAAAACAAAACAAAAAAAAATAACAAAACTAATAAAGAACTAATGATTCATCATCAAAAGAAAATAATCTTATTTATATACAATAAACATAAAAACTAAAAACTAGTTGACGCCATGAAGACCGTCGCTGAAATTTTAATGAAGAAGAACTTAAGAGATTTTTTTTTTGAAATAACTTCCTCGGAGAAAATAGAAGTTATATTTTTATTTTATCAATAATAAAATTTGAATAATAGAAGTCAAAATTATTTTTTTACAAAATAAAAATGAATGGAAATCATTTTAGTGTGATAAGAGGAGTATAAAAATTTCATGTTAATTTCTTTACAAAATAATATATATACACACACGATGATATCATTAAAAATTTTGTTTAATAATAAGGTTGAATACTGAAATTTTTAAGATCTTATGTTTGTCTCACCATATATAAATTATTTTCGATATATATTTTTTTTATCAGTCTGGTAATGCATTGTAATAGTTGATTATAATTGTAGTTATTCAAATATTATATAACATTATACTTGTAATTTCAGAAAAATATGATGATTTGTATATTTTAATATTTTGAAGAAATGTTTTTATTTAATATTTTCTAAAATAATTCCAAATAAATATTGAGGAATAAATTCAATTAAAAATCAAAATCCAAACAAACAAAAAGATAAAAACAAATTGAGATCCACTAATTGGCCTAGTGGTTAAGGATACTCATATTGCCTCATCTTGTATGAGTTCTAATCCAGGTATAAAAATATAATACTTCTCTATTTAATAAAAAAATATATAACAAATTAATATTAATTCAGCCCCTTTATTATTATTATTTTGAATATGGACACTAAATTTTTATTATAGCTATAGAAGATATCACAATTACAACGCATTCGTGAAGGAAAATGAAGAACTAACGTTTTGGTATAATAATTGAAAAATAGTTTTAGACTAAATTGAAATGATTTCAAAAGTGTCTTTAAGTCCAAACAACTTAAAAATATGTTTGAGGATTTTTTTAAAGAGGTTTTGAAGTGTTTTGTAAAGCCGAACTTCACAAAACCACCCATATGTTACGAAACACCCTTAGGCGTTCCGAAACAACCATTCACAATTTTAAAACGTTTTGATACAGCTCTTCCTGTTTCGAAACGAGCTTTAATTTGGGTGAGAATTTTGCATAACGTTTCGATACGGCCTTACCGTTTCGATACGCCTATAAGGTAAAAACCCCAACGGTCAAATCCCCAACGGCTATTTTCCAACGGCCTTTTAAATTGCAGGACGTTTCGATACGGGAATCAACGCTTCAATACGACCATTTCGATACGGTCAAGGTTGTTCCGAAACGGGTGCTGCATCAGACTGCAACGACTCTTTCTATTTCGGGGATGTTTCGAAACAAGGTCAAGTGTTTCGAAACGAGGAGTTGCAGAACTGCATTTATGGTGGGAAATAAAGTCTCTAACAGCTCCAATTCAACCCTAACGGCTAATAACAGCTACAAACCCAATTAGGAGTATAAAAGTGACCTCAAAGCATCAAGAGAAGGCTAATGCTTCAATTGTCAACAACACTATGATCAAGAATTTGTCTTAGAGCTTAATTGTTCATTTTCTTGTATAGACAACACTAGTGAGCTAAATATCGTTAAATTTGCTCAAGTGTTTAGGTTTTGGGTGAGAGCTTATTAGTGCAAACAATTACCTATTAGAGGGATTTCAAGTTTGCTTTAGAATTTCTCTTGTGAGAGAGGGTGTGATTAAGTCAAGGGTAGTTAGCTTAATCGTTGTAACGGTTTCCTCCTAAGCGGAGAAAAGGGGACGAAATTCAAAGAACGAATTTGTTGAAATCCTTAGTGAGAAGTTAAGGTAGTGGATGTAGACCTTGGTTAGAAGGTTGAACCACTATAAATCCTTGTGTCTAATTACAATCTTTTAGCTTCCACTAAAACACTCATTTATCCAACTTCTCCACACTTGGTGAGCAAGAACGATTGAAGAAATCGAGCATCATAAAACCCAAGAATTGGTATCAGAGCTTGGATCAATTGAAGAGGATTAACACCTTATTGAGGTGATCTGGCAAGCTCGATCAACATTTCAAACAACCGGCTCAATGGCGTAATCCATCGACAAGCCATCCTTCTTCGACGAGACCAATTATGCTTATTGGAAGACAATGATGATGTTTTTTGTCAAATTTAAAGACTACAAACTTTGGGATATCATTCAAGATGACTCGTTCGTACCAAAAGGAAGCAAGGCGGAGTGGAGTGCCGATGATCGTAAGAAGATAGAGCTAAATTGCAAGGCTTTGCACTTCATCTTTTGTGCACTTAGCCTCAACATATACGAGAAGATGTCTTCTTGCGAGAGTGCCAAGGAAGTTTGGGATAAGCTCGCAGTTACAAACGAGGGGAAAACGAAGTAAAGGAGACCAAGATTGACCTCCTCAACTTAGAGTATGAAAACTTCAAAATGGATCCGGAAGAGGACATTGAGAAGATGTTTCACCGATTCTCCACCATCACAAATGGGCTCAAGGGTTATGAAGAAGTCATTCTGGAGGAAAAGCTTGTCAGAAAGCTTATCTATTCTCTTCCCGAGTCATGGGACTCAAAGAGGACCGCCATTATCGAAGCTAAGAATTTGAAGACTTTGAAGCTTGATGAACTCATGGGGTCACTTCTCACTCACCAAATTATGAAGAAAGACAAAGAGGAGGAGAATAAGAAGGAAGAGGTAAGAATGATGGAGAAGAAAAAGATCATGGAGCTAGGCATCCATGCGAATACCATGGCTCTCAAGTCCTCTAAGTGCAACCATGTTGATACAAGTGATGAGGAAGATGAAGAAGAAGAAGGGATAGTTCATCTCTTCAAGAAGTGTGCCCCTTTTATGAAGAAATCCATGAAAGAACTCGAATGTGAATCTATGAAGAAGAAGAGGGCAAGCACTTCAAGCCATAAGAAGAATGCATATGTGGCTACATAGAGTGATGAAGACTCCACCAACGATGAACAAGCTAACCTTTGCCTTATGGCCATCGAAGAAGATTCAAGGGTAACTTCTAATTCATGTTCATATTCTTTTGATGAATTACAAGATGCCTATGATGATTTGGTTTTAGAATTAAAAAATCACATTTTGAAAAATAAGAAAATTGTCTCAAATTTGAAAATTCAAAATGATTTGATTTCTAAAACCAAAATTAAACTTGAAGCAAAACTCAATGAGTTTGAACAAAAATGTTTTGATTTACAAAATTTGCTTCATAAAGTTCAAAAAGAAAATGATTTAATTTCCAAAGAACTTGAAAACAAAAATAATTTTGGAAAATCAAACTTTTATGTTAGATAATCTAGTGCCCATAGATTTGTAAATGGTAAAGTTTTTAGAAGTATTTGAGTCCCAAAAGGACTAAGGACTTCAACTAAAAAGGATGAAATTGAAAAATGGATTCCTAAGGGGACTAATTTTGTGCCACTAATGTCTATGGATCCAAAGCAATTTAGATACCAAAAATTACTTGATTGTCTTATGTTAGGTGTGATGGAGTTTGATCAACAAGTCCAAATATTGAAGGGGAGCTCCATGCACACAAGGAAGAACACTTGAAGAAGGAAGGCTTCATATCCTCCCTTGAAGTTCAAGTGTTGGTAAAATCTAGTTATTTTTTACTTGCTTAATTTGATTTATTTTCTTTTAATTCAACTAGATTATCATGTGTTGGACAAACATTTTTTGATGATGCTTTGAGTAAGAGGGAGCCATTTTAAAACCAAAGTTCTTATTTGTGTCAATTACTTTTAACCTCCTAAGTTATTTTAAACTTAAAGTCATTTAAATTCTTTTTGATATAACAAAAAGGGGGAGAGTTTGGCTTGAAAAATTGCTTTTTCAAATGAATAAGGGGGGAGCTTTATTTAACTTTTAAATTTTAATTTTTCATCTCTTATTCAATTTTTTAAACTTGAAGGGGGAGAATCCAAAACAATTTTTCAAGTTGGTTTTATTATATCAAAAAGGGGGAGATCGAAAAACTAATGTTTTGATATAATAATTGAAAAATAGTTTTGGACTAAATTGAAATGATTTCAAAAGTGCCTTTAAGTCCAAACAACTTAAAAAATATGTTTGAGGATTTTTTAAAGAGGTTTTGATGTGTTTTGTAAAGCCAAACTTCACAAAACCACCAAAGTATTTCGAAACACCCTTAGGCGTTACGAAACAACCATTCACAGTTTCAAAACGTTTCGATACAGCTCTGCATGTTTCGGAACGAGCTTTAATCTGGGTGAGAATTTTACATAGCGTTTCGATACAGCCTCACTGTTTCGATACGCCTATAAGGAAAAAACCCAACGGTCAAATCTCCAACGACTATTTCCCAACGGCCTTTTAAACTACAGAACTTTTTGATACGAGAATCAACGTTTCGATACGACCGTTTCGATACGGTCAAGGTTGTTCCGAAACGGGTGTTGCATCAGACTGCAACGACTCTTTCTATTTCAGGGATGTTTCAAAACATGGTCAAGTGTTTCGAAACGGGGAGTGGCAGAACTGCATTTATGGTGAGAAATAAAGTCTCCAACGGCTCCAATTCAATCCTAACGGCTAGTAACGGCTACAAACTCAATTAAGAGTATAAAAGGGACCTCCAAGCATCAAGAGAAGGCTAATGCTTCAATTGTCAACAACACTATGATCAAGAATTTGTCTTAAAGCTTAATTGTTCATTTTCTTGTATAGACAACACTAGTGAGCTAAATATTGTTAAATTTGCTCAAGTGTTTAGGTTTTGGGTGAGAGCTTATTAGTGCAAACAATTACCTATTAGAGGGATTTCAAGTTTGCTTTAGAATTTCTCTTGCGAGAGATGGTGTGATTAGCTAAGGGTAGTTAGCTTAATCGTTGTAACGATTTCCTCCTAAGCCGAGAAGAGGGGACATAATTCAAAAAGTAAATTTGTTGAAATCCTTAGTGGGAAACTAAAGTTATGGATGTAGACCTTGGTTAGAAGGTTGAACCACTATAAATCATTGTGTCCAATTCCAATCTTTTAGCTTCCACTAAAACACCCATTTATCCAACTTCTCCACACTTGGTGAGCAAGAATGGTTGAAGGAATCAAGCATCATAAAACCCAACAGAAAATAATGGGATTAATCTACCCAAATTTCTTACAACCAAAAATAAAGAAAAATGAAAAAACTTTTTTGGAGATAAGCATACCATCAAAATTTAGAAGCTTCCTAAATCTCCTTGTCTCTATTCAATCGGGACTCATAACTGATGAAAAATGAGTGGTGAGCGATTCAAACTATCAAGCAAAATGTTCAGCTACCCAGAACTGATTATATCGACAAACAATCATCAACCGAGTGGGGATCTACCTTTGTGTGACCACCGAAAAAATCATAATCAGGAACTAGCGCCGATTAAAAACCCCACGCGAGCAATGATCGACGCTAGGGTATGCTGAATCATGCTACAAGGACAGATGAAACAAAACCACAAAAAACATGTCACAAGGACAGAAGAAAACATGTTTCACAAGATAGAGAAAACGCGTGCCATAAAGGCAAAGATTCTTATTAGAAAATAAAAAAGAAAAAAACAAGAAAAATAATAAACACCGACGATCAACAATCAATAGCTAAGTGATTGTCGATCGCCGACTAACGCAAAAAAGTTGAAAAAACATGCAGGCGACGTAGGGTTGTTAGAGAAAAAAAATTAGGGTTCAGCGACTAGGGTTTTTACATGAATTTTAATATGAAATAATCCAACCCTTTTATTAAAACCATTGGATTTAAGGTTAAATAAATGATAAAGTATATTATGTACTGGTTGTGGTTTTTTATTAAAATTTAGGTTTTAGTGTTTAGAATTTAGGATTTTAAATCTAGTGTGTAGGGTTTTAATTTTTATAGTCAAGTTAACTATAATGGGGGGTTACTACCTGTGCATAATATAATTAGCATGAATCAATATAGAACACAATCTAATTTCCATCCCATAAATTAATAAGGGTAAAGTACACAGACGATCACTGAACTTTGGTAAAAAAAAAACAAAATGGTAATTAAACTTTCAAAAATCACAAAAATGACAATAAAACTTTATGTTTTATAACAAAATGGTAACTAGACGTTAAATCTCGTTAAATGTCCGTTATAAAATTTGGTATAATAACACATTTAGTCCTTCATATTTATACATTCAATCAATTTAGTCCTAATTTGAAATAATTCACTAAATTTAGCCCTTGTTATTTACGCATTCTTTCAATTTGGTCCTTAAAGCAAATTAAATTTTTATAGGAACTCGAAAACTCGACTCGACTTGACTCAACTCGAAATGGAAAATTTTCAAACAAAGTTTGAGTTGTAAAATATGACACGTCAACTCGAATAACTCGAAATTTTTTTACTCGACTCGATCGAACGATCATCTCTATCTTAAGATATGACGCGTCAACTCGAATAACTCGAAATATTTGAATATTTTAAATCATTTTTCTTTTAAATCGAATATTTTTTAAAATAGAATATTTAATATTTTCATATTTAAATCACATCGAATATTTAATAACTACTTTAAATATTCAATTCAATTTAAAAATATTCGATTTAAAAGAAAAAATTGATTTAAAATATTTAAATATTTAATAACTACTTTAAATATTCGAATATTTAATAACTACTTTAAATATTCGAATATTTTAAATCAATTTTTCTCTTGTAAATCAAATATTTTTAAATTAAATCGAATATTTAAAGTAGTTATTAATATTTGATGTGATTTAAAAGAAAAAATGATTTAAAATATTCGAATATTTCGAGTTATTCGAGTTGACGCATCATATCTTAAGATAGAGGTGAGCGTTCGATCGAGTTGAGTCAAAAAATTCGAGTTATTCGAGTTGACACGTCATATTTTACAACTCAAACTTTATTTGAAATTTTTTCGATTCGAGTCGAGTCGAGTTTTCGAGCTCCTATAAAAATTTAATTAAATATTCAAATATTTTAAATCAATTTTTTTTTCTTTTAAATCAAATATTTTTAGATTAAATTGAATATTTAAAGTAGTTATTAAATATTCGATGTGATTTGAATATGAAAATATTAAATATTCTATTTTAAAAAATAATAGATTTAAAAGAAAAAATTATTGAAAATATTCGAATATTTCGAGTTATTCGAGTTGACGCGGTGAGTGTTCGATCGAGTCGAGTAAACAAAATTCGATTTATTCGAGTTGACGCGTCATATTTGACAACTCAAATTTTATTTGAAGTTTTTCCGATTCGAGTCGAGTCTAGTTTTCGAGTTCCTATAAAAAATTAATTAAATACTCGAATATTTTAAATCATTTTTTCTTTTAAATCGAATATTTTTAAATTAAATCAAATATTTAAAGTTGTTATTAAATAATCGACGTGATTTAAATATGAAAATATTAAATATTCTATTTTAAAAATATTCGATTTAAAAGAAAAAAATGATTTAAAATATTTGAATATTTTGAGTTATTCGAGTTGACGCGCCATATCTTACGATATAGGCGAGCGTTCGATCGAGTCGAGTCAAAAAATTATTTGAGTTGACGTGTCATATTTTACAACTCAAACTTTATTTGAAATTTTTTCGATTCGAGTTGAGTCAAGTCGAGTCGAGTTTTTGAGTTTCTATAAAAATTTAATTAAATATTCGAATATTTTAAATCAAAAATTTTCTTTTAAATCGAATAATTTTTAATTAAATCAAATATTTAAAGTTGTTATTAAATAATCGATGTGATTTAAATATGAAAATATTAAATATTCTATTTTAAAAAATATTCGATTTAAAAGAAAAAAAAGATTTAAAATCTTTGAATATTTCGAGTTATTCGAGTTGTCGCGTCATATCTTAAGATAGAGGTGAGCGTTTGATCTAGTCGAGTAAAAAAATTTCGAGTTATTCGAGTTGACACATCATATTTACAACTCAAACTTTATTCGAATTTTTTTCGATTCGAGTCGAGTTTTCGAGTTCCTATAAAATTTAATTGTAATTATTTATCATGTTTCCATACTTTAGAATTTTGCTTTAAGGACCAAATTGAAAGAATGCATAAATAACAAGGGCTAAATTTAGTGAATTGTTTCAAATTAGGACTAAATTGATTGAATGTATAAATATGAAGGACTAAATGTGTTATTATACCAATTTTATAACAGACACTTAACGTGATTTAAGTACGTCTAGTTACCATTTTGTTATAAAACATAAAATTTAATTGTCATTTTGTGATTTTTTAAAAGTTTGGTTACCATTTTATTTTATTTTATCAAAGTTTAGTGATCGTCTGTATACTTTACCCAATTAATAAAGCTAAACAAAATGGCAATGCTGTAATTGCGGAAAATCTATAAAACAAAGTAAAACATTTTCTATTTCATTGTTTTTTACGCTATGCTGCTATTACTGTTAAGATATTATTGTTAAATTTTTATTTCAAGGTTTAATGCACTTTTTTTATAATGTATGATGATTTTTATTATATTAATGAGGTGATCGATGTTTTTTTTTTTGTTGAAATGATCTGCAATGAGTATTTTAGTTCTAGTAATATCAACGACTTTCTTTAAAATCAGCTTACAATACTGAACAACTTCTTCTAATACCCTAACAATACTAAAAGTTATAAAATAAAAAATAATAAATTTTATATCATGAAATAAAAAGCTCAACCATAATATTGTAAAAAAAATTCTATGCTTTGCCAAATTATTATATTAAAATTAAAATTCTATTTAATCTAATTTCCATCCCATAAATTAAAAGGAGCCAAATATAGTGGCAATTCAGTAATTGCGAAGAATCTATAATAATGAAGTCTTAAAAATTGATTGTTTGATCACTAAAGACTAAAGTTTTAAAAATTACAAAATGATAATTAAATTTATTAAATTATTATAAAATAATAACTGATTCTTTTTAATAGTCTAAAAGTGATTACAAGATAGTATTTGTTTACAAATATTTTTAACCATATGACAATGGTCATATACTAGGTAGACAAAACGATTTGAATCCGTGTTTCCTAAGATAAATATCATCCTTTTTTTACTAAGATACTTATTGGGTTCACTAGATTTTATTAAACTATTATAAAAATTCATTAGATTATTTTGTAACGTATGATGATTAATTGATGGTTTGGTAATAATTTAATAAATTTAAAGAAAATTTATAATTTTCAAAATTTCTATGGTCAAAAAGATTATTTTTGTTTACCTTCGTGTACTTTACCCATTAGAAACGAGAGATGAAAGTCCAAAACTTCAAACCCTCGAGGTTAAATAAAACGTAGGCAATCTCTGCAAGTAAAGATTTTTCTTTCTCAATTGAATCAACAAACTCTCTCTCTCTCTCTCTCTTGTTAAAGCCAGCGGCTTTGGGTTTAGTTGGCATTTCCCTAAGTCTACCAAGTCTCCAACAGTTTTGGTGAAGAGTTGTTGTTTCAAACTCCCAAGGTGTTGTTTTTTAAACTTTGGTAACACTTATTTCTGTCTTTTGCTTGGGTTTTTGTTTTTGCCTGTTTGGTGTTGCTGGTCCTGGGTTGATTGTTGAGTAAAAGATTGTTTCTTGCTTTAAGATTATTGGGTTTTGTTTAATTTTATTGAATATAGCTCTTGGCTGATATTTCTCTTTAAGCAAATGGGTGTAGCTGTGATTTTTTTGGTTGATAAAGCAAGGGTTTTTTTTGGGGTGTTATTGTTAAGACTATTGATAAGGGTTGACTTGTTTTTTTGTTGGGTTTGTTTTCTGTTATTTGTTAGTTTTTGTTAAGGTCTGAAATGGAAAATGATCACTACTGCATATGTATACTGGTTGATAGCTGTTAGCGTTGCCTGTATGGAGTTTTGGAATGATTTAGAACCGAAGTCTGAACTATATGAGCCAAGCAGCTGGTCTGGTTAAATGAATTTATGTATAGATTATAATGTGGTCTTTACTGTTTTGTGCCGATGATGAACTGAATTTCTAGTTGTCTGAAAGGATGAGAGTCAAGCCGGTTGATGGTTCCATGCTAGCGTTTTCTTAACCTTAGTGAAGCTGACTGACTTTTGCTAATGATGCGCCTGTATTAGTAAAATTTACCATTTTGCATGTGTGAATTGGTTTGTTTATTATTATTATTATTATTATTATTATTATTATTATTTTAGTACTATCTTCTTTCATTGATGTTTGTATCTTTTCTAATTATGTGATCTGTCGTTTAAGTTGTGTGTTGATTGACCAATATATCAAGTTTATGGCTTAATTTTGACTTTCACATATTTTCTCTTGATGGTTATCTGTGATTTTGTCTTGTTACAGATATCAATCTTTGTTTTTTTAGTTTCAGTCTTTCTGGTTTTGATTTTGAAATATCTTAGCCTGCTTGCTCTTGCCAGTGACATTATTTAGGAAATCTTATTTTAAGATTTTTTTTTCTTCTGCATAGTTGCTTGTGTTAAAATGAAACCCTATATTCAAGTCATGATCCATAAATTAGTCTTGCATCTAATAAACACATGTTTGTCAGATACAATACAAGACATTGCCTCATTAATTCTTCTATGATACTTTTCTGGTATCTGGGAAAAGCTATATGTCAAACCAATATATAAACTAATCATATTTCCTCTTGCACATAGAAGATTGAAACTGTTTTTCGTATATGATTTGAGATTTGTTAGCTTATTGATGTGCTTTGCTAAGCAAGATATCCTTCTGGTGGGAAATTGTCTTATAACAATGATGCTTTGGCATTATTGTCAACTTCGGCGATATTGTCAATGTACTTGAGGCTATGAGTTATAACCTTTTAAGACCTGCAAGTATATATATATCTGTTTATTTGAAAGATACTAATAACCCTCTAAAGTGTTTAGTATTTTGGATTGGTTAGTTGTTGAGAGGAATTACGATTTAGGGAAAAAAGTTGATTAATTCTCACATTACAGATGTTCAGCATTGAATTGATTAAAAACTTATTTTGTAATTTTCTTAATTGTTTTGGGTTGATTTTATTTTCTTATATTTTATGGGTTTAATTATAAATTTGTATAGATGTAGGGTTTGTATATTGTTTAGACCAATGTTGTCAAGGGCAGAAGGCACACTCTAGGTGCTAGATTTCTTATATTTCCTCAAGCACAAGGCACAAAAAAGCACTTGGTGCAATATGTATATGTTTGATTTTGCCTGTGTTTTGTATATATGTATATATTTATTATATATATATATTATAAGCTTAAGATATATAATTGTTAAACTCTATGTTGCTTCAACTCTCCATTTTTCTTGAAGTACCCATGTCTGACACCCGTGTCTAACACATGGATATAGGGATATGGCCAGTAAGGATCCTTCAAATACATGGAAAAGCTTAGAATAATCTGACCATAACTGTGTCAGATACATACCCGTATGTGGCACTCATACTCAAAATCCTAGACATAGCTCAAAAGCATGGTCTACTTTATCTACAAAACATACAATTTTTTCGGTCAATATGCACGATTTTCTCGTGGTTCAATATTTGTTGTTGAATACTAAAATATTGAGAAAGTAGGGACTTTGATTTTATCCCTTTTCTTACTTGCAAAGGTACATCCAATGAAAAGAAAAAATATAGAAGAAATTAGAGAGAACATCAGTGAAGCAGGTTTTTTTGTCCTATTATCTCACTGAAATAAAATCTTGTATGTGCACCAGTTGTGCGCTTAATAATATGTGCCATACCCGAAATGTTTGAGTTTGAGGTGCTTTTATTGTTAGGGTGCATATCTTAAAACCATGATTTGGACAATGCAATGTAATAGTTATATTTGGTTGTTTTGCAAATATTAGTGCATGGTTTTATATTCGGTATGTTTACGCCCCCAAGGTGAACCCAGTAGTTTAGAACTGGAGATTCCAATTTCGATATCTAACCTAGTACTTAGATTTTCTTGCTTTCCTAATGTTGTTATGGAGCCTGCAGATTTGATAACCCTACCCTATATAGGAACAGAAGGAAAGCAAAAAATGCTGTTTTTCATTTATGTTAAATGGAGCTTTTGTATTTGTGCTAATGCTTGTGATTGATTAGTGAGTTTTAATTTGACGAGGCATTGCATCTATATTTGCTAGATACTCTCAAGGAGAATAATGTGAATATTACTGTTATCAGGAAAAGAGAGTTTTTGATGATCTTTCTCCATAGAACATGGCAACTGAGAGCCCGATGCAAATGATAGAAAGTAGTGGGGTCACAAAGTGGGGCTCTTCAAAGGATGCTCTAGTATTTGGTTCGCAGTTGAAGGATATGGAAGTGGAGGAGTTGAGGATGCTTTTGAAAGGGCAAAGAATCCATGGAGATCAAATAAACGAAGTGCCAAATCGAAGTGGTAGTGCTCCACCAAGTATGGAAGGTTCATTTACAGCTGTCGGAAACCTTTTGGCTCAACAGAATGCTAACCTGAATTCAAGCTTGGCAAGTTTGAGCAGTGTCATCGACAAGTGTGAATCTGAGGAGCAACTGCGCTCTCATCCGGCCTATTTTGCTTACTACTGCTCCAACATCAACTTAAATCCAAGGCTTCCGCCACCCCTGATCTCACATGAAAATCGACGCTTGGCACGCCATATTGGTGGACTCGGTAATAACTGGAGAGCTACATCTATGGATGATAGTGGCAATGGGTCCTTACCTTTTTATCGAACTTCACTCGCTACTCATAAAGAGGAAATTGAAGATGATAGATCATCCCCTAGACAAGCTTTAAACAAATGGGGGGCAGAAGATAGTAACGAGCCTTTGCTCGAACAAGACTTAGCATCTTTTGCTGGTCGCCACAAGAGTTTGGTTGATCTGATACAGGTATAAACCTGTCTTATCTTTTTTATTTTTTCATTTATTCTTCTATTTACTTATTGGCTTACTATATTGTCCGCCATTCCGGATAGATGGTGGTGAGAGTCCAACATTTTATTTATTATATTGTCTGTCATGCGTCTACTAATACAATAGTTAGATATCAATGCGCTCCTACTAATATGCACAACATATAAATACTTGAACTTGTAAAAATTAAATCTCGGATATAGAGACCTAAATCAAATGGACTCTCGGCACTTTAGGATGCCATACCTGTGTGGACACAACAAGTAATAGAATATTTGCCATTTTTGGGTTATGAGAGGTGGCTGCTTATGACGTTGACAGTGGTGGTTCACAGCAGCAACGGCTGTTTTGGAGCTTCAAAAGGGAGAGGAGGATGAGCAAGTAGAGGGGAATAACAAACATAAAATTTTGATTTTTGGAGTTATGGAATGACAAGTCCAACCCTTAGATATATATGTATCAGACATTCGAACCTGAGTCAACGAAACCGGAACCTATATTGAACTTAAGTAGCAAGAAATGTGAGTTTAATCTTTTTGTTTTCTGTTTCAGTGAATACATTAAAAGTTAAAATGTTGGGCTCTCGTTTGATAATTATATGTAGAGCCACTGTGGATGTATCTTCTGCTTCTTCTAAGACTGCTGCTGTTGCTTCTTTGGCAACAATCTAGTTTCATAACCTTCATGTTGTTGGAGATAGTTGGCATAAGATAATCCAAAAAGCAAAAATGATGTCTCTTTTGTTGAGCTTGCTTGCTTTCAATGCACGTGACTCACATTTGTGTTTGGATAAACAGACTTTGTAGAAAGATGTTGATTTAAACATTTTTTTCACACATTTCCTTCTCAAAGGTTATGAATAAACTACATGCAGCATTATATATTTGCTTGTATATTTGCATAGAGGCTGAGAAAACTAAGTCACAAACATTTAAATGATTCTCAGGTGTTATCATATAGTGTTGCATCTTGTTTCTTGTACAATGCTATGATGTATCTTAGCATCATTACCTGTTTCATTCTCCTTCTTGGGCGTTTCTTTCACTCATTTCTATCTTCTAACCCCATTTTAATAAATTCATTCCTTGTATGTTTTATTAGAGGTGAACTTAAGGAAAATGGGTAACGTTGTTAAATTCTAAACTTTAACCTGGCTATGTTGCTTCCTCGTTGATGATGTGATACACAAGCATGAATTTTTTGCCACATGGCACACATCATTCCTAAAAGAATATTTGTAATGGTAAAGCTGCTTTTATGTTTTAGAGTTAATCAAATAACTATATATGATTTTATTAAAAGAAAAATTAATCCACCTTAGCATACCATGCAGGAACGGCACATCATATAAGTTAAAAGGCAATATCTTAATATCATTAGCAATTATCCGTAAAGTTGCTTTTAATAAAAGTATATGGAGTAAATTCATTAGAACTGTGATAGAGAACTAAAATCATTGAGTAGAAATTGAAGAATCAAATTCAAACTTCAACCTCTAATTAATATAGTCTATGCAGCCATGGAGTCCTATGAAGTTTGATACAAAGCCCTCGGAAACGGGCTTTACATGTATTGTGTGCTAGTTTCTTTTTCATTATTAGCACGAGTTGATTAAGTAGTTCTCGGCTTTTTGCATTTGGATCATTTATTTGTATTGTATCATCTTTTATTGATGTTATGCTTCTTTTCTTGGTAAATGTGTAGGAAGACTTCCCCCGCACCCCTTCACCTGTATATAGTTTGTCACGTTCATCAGGAATCACAACAGCAGATGAACCAATAGATCATGATGTTAATGCAATCTCATCAACCTTCTCTTCCATCAGTGCTTCTTCAAAAGTACCAGAACTGATCTTGGGTTCTGCGGATAAAAGTGCCCTGGATGCTCATGCTACCAGTTTGATACCCCAGAAGGATTCTTCAGAGACCTCTAGTCAGAGCTCACCATGTCCTCAACAGACAGGGAGATTATCAACATCTTTGAAGGAAAATACAAACATGAAAGATGCTAGGCCGGATGTCGACGCATCTGGTGATGTTCCACAGTCGGTCGTACTTTCCACTTTAGAGTCCAGAATGAGAAAAAAACAAGAAGCACAACAATCTCATGGAAGGAATATGCCTCGAGAATATTATTCATCCATTCAACCAGCTCCCACACAGCAGGCCCAAGGACTTGCAGCACAGACTATTTCTCAAGGATTGAGCCATCTGTATAGCCATCCTAAGTTCTCTTCTGTGGGGTCACAACCATTATTGCATTCTTCTGGACTCACACCTCCCATATATGCAACAGCATCACCATATATGACCTCCGGGAACCCCCTATATGCCAATTTTCAGCCATCTGGTCTATATGCTACACAATACAATATCAGTGGATATCCCATGAACCCTGCGTTTCTTCCCCCATTTATGGGAGGATACCCTTCTCATGCTGCTGTTTCTTTGCCATTTGATTCTACTGCTTCTGGTTCAAGCTTCAATAATCAAACTTATGGTGCTTCAACTGGGGAGAGCACTCCTAATACAAGTGATTTGCAGCATCTTGGCCACTTTTATGGGCACCATGGCTTAGTATTGCCACATTCCTTGGTTGATCCGCTTCATATGCAATACGTCCAACATTCTTTTAGCAACATGTATGGCGCTTCTGTTCAGCATGGTCATTTGGCATCAACTGGTGTTACTGGGGACCAAGTTGATCCTTATGTGCAGAAAGAGTCAAGTGGTGCTGCTTATATTGGTGATCCAAAACTTGAGTCTCCAATTAATGGGAGGCTAAGCATTCCAAGTCCTGGGAAGGTTGGAAATATTGGTGGTGGCTATTATGGAGGCCACCAAAGCATGGGTGTTATTGCCCAATACCCAACATCACCGCTTGCCAGTCCACTGATGCCATCATCACCAATAGGTGGAATGACTCCTCTAGGTCACAGAAATGAAAGTAGGTTTCCTCCAAAAGCAGGACCATATTCTGGATGGCAAGGACAGAGGGTCAACAACTTTGAGGACTCCAAAAGGCATTCTTTTCTTGAAGAACTTAAATCCAGCAATGCCCGAAAATTTGAGCTCTCTGATATATCTGGGCGTATAGTTGAATTCAGGCAGTTTTCTATGTCAAGTTTGTTTTCATTCTCTATATAATATGTGATTATTATCTCCAGTGGAAGAAATAATTTAATACCTGTTTGACTTCAGTGTTGATCAACATGGGAGTCGATTTATCCAGCAGAAGTTGGAGCATTGCTGTGTTGAGGACAAGGAGTCTGTTTACAGAGAAGTCCTTCCACATGCTTCAAGATTAATGACTGATGTTTTTGGTAATTATGTTATTCAAAAGGTATGATCTTAAATTTTTATAAATGCTTTAAGTAATTTACTCTCCAAAAAAAAAAAGAATGCTTCAAGTAATTGACTTTTGATGGGAAGTGTAAACAATTTGGATAATGACATAACTTATTTTTGGATTGCCTAATTTTGTTGCTGTGTTGCAGTTTTTTGAGCATGGAAGTTCCGAGCAGCGAAATGAACTTGCTGATCAACTGGTTGGAAATATGTTAAACTTTAGTCTGCAAATGTATGGTTGTCGTGTGATACAGAAGGTATGTGGAACTTCTTATAAGTATGATGTTTGTTGTGGTTGAGCTTGAATATTTCAGCGGACAAAACTCACTTTCATGTATGTGGAGATTGGTTATTACTTATTTGATGAATCCTAGCTTATCTTCAGCCTTGGGGTCATAAAATAGTTGAGCGTCTCTTGAAGTGTATAAAAGTGGTAATAGTCTGTCATCTTGAAGTGTATTTTAAAATGGGCTTCAGTTATGGATGATAATAAAGCACGTGTTCATCAATATAGCGCAGTTTTCTGACTGATTCTTTTTGTGGATTTTTTCCAGGCGTTAGAAGTGATTGAACTTGATCAAAAAATACGACTTGTTGAGGAGCTTGACGGTCATGTTATGAAATGTGTGCGTGACCAAAATGGGAATCACGTGATACAAAAGTGTATAGAGTGTATCCCTATGGATAGAATTGGGTTTATTATTTCGGCCTTTTGTGGTCAAGTTGCCACACTTTCTACTCATCCCTATGGTTGCCGTGTCATTCAGGTAATATTATATTTTGTTGGTCTCTCTTAGGCTGAACATAGTCTTATTTTATATCCCTGTTATGCCATGTTCTCATCATTTGCCGTTCTTTTGAATTTATGATAGAGAATTTTGGAGCATTGTTCATATGAACTGCAAAGTCAATGCATCATTGATGAAATTTTGGATGCTGCTTGCGACCTTTCTCAAGATCAGTATGGAAACTACGTTACACAGGTTAACTTTTAGTTTCTGATTGTCAGTTTTATCGACAGCTGATTGGATAATTTCTATTATTGCTGCATTTGCTTCTCAAAATTGAGCATCGTCTTTAGAGGGCCTAGAGCAGCTTATTTGTTTTGCCAATTTGTTGACCTTCTATCTAGTGAATGCGAACGGCTATGTTACTTGGACACGGGTGTAAGTGTCGGATATGAGTATGTATCCGACTCTTGTATATTCAATTTTCTCTTAAGTTTTACATGTATTTGGAGGGTCATGTCTTCATACTCATGTCTGGATAGGTGTCTAACTTGGGTGTCAGACACGGTATTTCAAAAAAATGGAGAGTTGGAGCAAGATAGGTGCATGGCATATCTATGCTCTCTTATTCCTTTTTCCCTTTAGCTTCTTCTGTTAGTTTCCATTTTTGATGGCCAATATATTGCTAGTTATGTTCTGTGGAAGTTGGTGGTAGTGGAAATATATCCTTGTTGATAATATTGACTATAGGGAAACTCGATAAATCAAGGCCTCTTCATTGTTTCCTAATTATTTTTCTTTAGTTCTTTTTCACTTTCCTTAGTTTCTGATCTCTTGATGGAAATTACTTTCTGTTGCATTTTACTACTTGCAGCATGTTTTGGAGAGGGGAAAGTCGCATGAAAGAGGCCGCATTATTAGCAAGTTGACTGGGAAAATTGTACAAATGAGTCAACATAAATATGCGTCAAATGTTGTTGAGAAGTGCTTGGAGTACGGTGATTGTGCTGAACGAGAGCATTTGGTTGAGGAGATCATCGGACAATCTGATGAAAATGACTCTTTATTGGTGAGTCGAGTAAAAAGCATTTATCACAACCTGTTATACCGTTAGCTTCAGTGCTCTGCAAGATCTAGAACTCATTTCTTATTGTTTTTTTTTCCTTTTAACTGCTCGATAATTAGTTTCTCCGAGTTTTTCCAATGTTCTCCATTTTCTTTGTTCAGTTTAAACCTTAGTGCTTCATCCTTTATAGAATTTTGAAGATCTAACCAATTTCTTATGAAACATTAAATGAATAGCTGGGCTTGTATTGAACCAAATTACACATATGAAAATAATAACTGCTTTTGGTGCATTTAGTATTTGCGTGTTTGTGGACGTTTTGTTCATTGTATAAATTGTTGGCACTTACCGGATATTTGGGCTTTCTACAAATATGGTAAACTCAAGTTTGGTTCTGTCTTCACTTCTGTATTTGTCTTCCCTCTTTGTTGCTGTAAAACCACATTCCTTTTTTCCTCGGGGATCCCCGGATCACAATGTGCTTTTAGATTAAACTCTTTTCTGGTGGCAGGTTGTCATATAAATAATTGTTCTTCCCAAAATATTTTACAATTGCATTAGGTGTTTATATATCATATTGCTTAGATTATGAATCATCAGGGAACATGACTGTTTATGTTGTGTGAGTGAGATATCCAAATACTTTTGTCCTTGTGTTCTACCGTCATAGTTCTCGTTGTCCTAAATAAAAATGTAATACACTTGAATTCGGCTTCTTTACTTTCTTCTCCTTCAGTTTGTCCCTAATGTGAAACTTTATGGACTTACTATAGAGATTATGATGCCTTACGAGCTTGAAGATTTGGGGGATTGTTGCTAGTTCTATGATGTTTTTCAATTGTGTTATATTGCGAATTGAACATGTCTTTTGCTCACAAATTTTTGTTCGGACTTTTCTATGGTAGACTATGATGAAGGACCAATTTGCAAATTATGTGGTCCAGAAGGTTCTTGAAGTTAGCAATGATAGACAACGAGAACTATTGCTGGAGCGTGTTAGAGTTCATCTCAATGCTTTAAAGAAATATACTTACGGGAAACACATTGCTGCTCGGTTTGAGCAACTGCTCGGTGAAGGTGCGTGAATTTTCTATTCATTTACGTGCATAAATTTTAAGATGGTCGATAACTTTCTCTACTTCCTGACGTCTTACCTGACAGAATTAAAGATGAAAAATAGTTTGTGCGTCATTATTCATTCCCGTTGGTTGGTTGCTGGGAACATTTGTACCAAAAAAACAAAAAACCGAACGCTTTTCACTTATAGTAAGAAAACCGAGAAAAGAAAAAGGATTGTTGGAGAATACTGGTTTAATGTCAGTTAGAAACAGATTCAGAGAAATTACTAGTCTTTACGTGATAACAAGACGGTCTATTGGAGTTCATGTCATTAGGATTCTAAGGGAAATATTGCTGTAAGAAGACTAATAACATGTTTCCGGTAGTCAAACTAAACCCGATCTTTTGTATTTGCTCTATTTCTATTTTGCTGATTTTATCAAAGTAAACAAATGATAATACTTGTTTATGCAGAAAGCGATGCCTCGGCCTCGGGAAATTAGCAATCATTCGAGAAGGCGCGACTCTGGAAAAGCTTTTATCACATTGTTAGGGAAAACTACAGCCTGGAACTGCTGCATGTCTGCTTGATAAATAGTTAAAAAGTTGAGGAATAAATGTATTACTGTATGTTTTAAACTGTTTATGTATGTATATCTATGTATAGAATCAAACAACTTAAAAGCTTGCAGTGTTTGCTTGGAAATTGATTGAAATTTGACAAATGTTTGCGGGTTTTCATTATATATGTATGTATGTACGTACGTTCCAAGTGATGCTTATATACACTGGGCTGTACATGCTTGGATATTGGATCCGTTTCGATCTGGAAAATCGGATATCCGAAATTTTGGAATGGTAAAATAACAATCTGTATTCGATTCGGAAAAAATTAAATATCCGGTTATTCAGGTTGGATATTTAGATATTTGAATATAATTTAGTTTAAATATTTTTCAAATTTGACGGTTGTATTTATGAAAATTTTAGATTTTTGAATATAACAAGAATCACATTTATAGAGGTTTTGAATTTTCAAAGCATCAAATTGTTAAATACATCAATATATTGATTTTAGATATTTTGAATTTTTTGGATAATTCGAAATAAAAAATATTGAGATATGTTTTTGATTTAAAAAAAAACTAGATTTGTATCTGATTTGAAAATAAAAAATAGACCGGTCATCTGAATTTTCAAATTGTATTAACGGATAAATAAATTGGATCGATCGGATCAAATATTTTTGTACAAATTAAACACATAATTCAAACATTTTTTTATAACCATTGAAATAAAATAGTCACTTAAATCATAAAAAGACATACCAGAAAAAAAAAATTAAAAATCCAACCAAATGAATTGTACGAAAAATAGATACAAACAACACCTCAACGATTAAGGAAAATACTATCATCAATAACAAAAATGCATGTAACAATAAAAACATGTTGCAGAACAATCAATACCACAACCCAATCATAAACAAAAAACGATAATTGGGAGCGCATATTCAAATTCAGCTCAAGGATCTAAAGTAGGAAAGATCAACATGATAATTAAATAAGAGCCATCTTGATTAGTTAAGACGACTCTAAGTCTAACAATGAGAACAAATAAAATAAAAAGAACGATTAAACAATAAAAAAAAATAAGATATAAAACGTGCTACAGGACGAGAAAAATATATATGTCGAGTTGATCAAATGATGACTGAACAGTAAGAGGAGGTGAATTAGTGGAATAAAAATTGAAGGGTGCAAATAGATAATCTAAAAGTGAAGATAAGGCGATTTTAGAGTGGTTCAAGCTTCGAACAAACTCTACATCCACTACTTCAGCACCCTACTGAGGATTTCAACAATTCACTAACTTGAATTCGTCCCCTTTTCTCGGCTTAAGAGGAAACCTTACAAATCAGTCAATCTCTCTACCCAAAAATTGACCCAATATCACTTTTTTACAAAAGAAAGTTAAGCAAACTTTGTATGTACCTCTCAAAGGCTAATTGTTTACCCAATTACACATCAACACTCCCCAAACTCTAAAAAGATTTATAATGAAAATTTTCAAATGAGTTGGATACAAGAATTTGACTCTAAAGGCACAAGGGTTTGGAATGAATGCTTTGATGTTGCTTGAAGATTCAATGGTTGTTGCTGGTGCTTTGGAGACTTATTTTTTTTATACATTTTCATTGATTTCTAGCTGTTTGGGTGGTTGAGATAATTAATAGAGATGTTGGGCCTCTCTCTTCCCTCCATAAATGTTGTTTTGCAACTACCTGCATCGGAATACGAGACCCTATATCGAAACGGACACCAAAAAAAAAGAGCCGTCGTGTGTAAAAAGGGCCCGTATCAAAACGACTATAGGCCGTATCGAAACAGTTTAAAATTGTAAAATGTAAAAAGAGGGTCGTATCAAAATGGATAAGGGCTATATCGAAATGTTTTGAAACTGTAAATTGGTGTTTCGAAACAGTGTTTCGAAACAACCTAGGGGTGTATCGAAACACTTAACCACATTTTCAAAAGTTTGTTTCTGACAAGTAACAGCTAGTTCATTTAATACTCAATTTTAAAATTACTTAACCCCTATATCGAAACGGATATGAGCCGTTTCGAAACAATACTTAAAAATCAAAAGGCTAGATGAAGGCCGTATCGAAATGGGTATGAGCCGTTTCGAAACGGACGTTTCCAGTGGCAAAACGTATCGAAACACTTTGGGTGTGTTTCGAAACGCCTGAGCAATTTTGTTTATTTTGGCTTTAAAACACTTAGAAAAAATTATGGGGTTTAACTTTAGACTTTAAAAACATTTTAAGTATAAATTTTACTTGTCAAAATTAAGTATTTTGATTACTTAAAAATTTATTTACTTTGCAATTTAGTCCTTAGATTATTTGTTATATCAAAATCAAATATTGGTTTTACAATATCACAGAACAAATTATTCTTATTAAAAATTAATAAAGGCCTTGTTTGGCAATTAGCGAAAAGCTGATAGTTGTAGCTGATCTGACTAGCGGATTAGATTAACTGATTGTATAAAAGTTTTTGGTAAAATTAACTAATAACTTATAGATGTTTGATTATTTGAACAAGCAAAATAACATATAAAGACATGATTATATTTGATACTTGTTTGAATAATTTATTAGTTATTCACATTTTGTAACTATTAATATTAATTAAATTATGAAAATTATTTTTTAATATCATTACTGAGCATATATGAGGATGTAAATATTAATTTTTTATTCGTGAAATTATCTTTTAAATATAATTTTAATAATGATTAAATTTAGACGTGTATATATATATATATATATTAATTTCTTATCTACGAAATTATATTTTGAATATAATTTTATTAATTATTAAATTTATATGTATTTATTAAATTATATATTAATTTTTTATTTATGATTTTTTTTAAAATTTATTAGTTAATCAAATTTATTTTATTTAGTGAATTTTTTTATAATTATCAAAGACAAAATAGTATTTACAAGTATTTTTGTGAAGCCGATATTTTAATTTTGAAATAACTAAAGAACCTAAGGACTAAATTGAAAATGTGAAAACGAATTTTTAAGTCCTCAAACATCCCTATACGATTTAAAGAATATGCTTAAGTTAAAACTATGTTTTCTAAATATTTTTCTAAGTGTTCTTAAAGCCAAAACAGTGATTTTCAAGTCCATGTTTCGAAACGGCCTAAAGCGTTTCGAAACGGTTTTGAAATTGTCAACCCATGTTTCGAAACGGGTATCAAAACGATTTCACCACTGCCAACCCGTGTTTCGAAACAAGTTTTGAAACGGCTTTAGAACATAGAGAAACCGTATCGAAACGACTTACAGTGTTTCGAAACGGTTCTTCATTTGATTTGAAAAATGTGACCGTTATAAGTTTTAACTAAAATTTAAGAAGCCGGTAAGGCGTTTCGAAACGGGTTCAAGCCGTTTCGATACGACTCTTGACAGTGGCAAAAGTGTCGAAACGGGCAATACCGTTTAGACAAAGAGATCATGTCCTTAAAGAAGATGTGGTTATAGAGTATGTAGACACCTTAAATCAATTAGCGGACATATTTACAAAACCTTTAGACAAAGAGCGTTTTTGGTCCCTAAGGAGAGAATTGGGTCTAGCTAGCCTATCTTGACCTTTTAGGACCTCTTTTGTGCTTAAAATTGCTTGATCTTGTGAAATGCCATGTTTATGTGTTTTTACTCCTAATTTCATCCATGCCTATAGCTAGGGGAGTATGTTTATATTTGCATATGTTTTTCCTGCTCATTCATGTCATTTATGCAAGTTAGGCCTTAGAAAAATTCATTTTTCTGCACTTTTAGAGCCTCATCTGCACTTCCAGGCCCAGGTGTATCGAAACGGGTCAACCTGTTTCGATACGGATGCTTTAATTTCATATCGGAGAGAAGGGCGTTTCGAAACGCCTTAACAGGGTTTCGAAACGTTTTGGCTACTGCCAAGGGGTGTATCGAAACGAGTTTTGATACGAGTCAACGGGGCTTCGATACGGTCAAACATGTATCGAAACGGTCGACTGAAGTCCAAAAGACGGTCAAACCTTTCATGCTCGCGTTTCAAAACGGTCAAGACCGTTTCAAAACGGATTCGCGGACTGCTTTAAGAAGGGCTTTTAATGTTAAAGTTCCACTTTAATTAAAACTCTCCCAAACCCTAAAAACCCTAACCCGAATTTTCCCTATAAAAACCCTCTAAACCTCTTTGTTTTTCACCAAATCTTGAGGGGTTTTTCTCTAAATCACAAGTCTAAGCAAGTTCTAACAATACTGTGCAAGGATTTTCATCCATTCATCCAAAATCCCAAATCAAGGTATTTTTCCTCTTTTTCTTTTTCCTTCAATTTGTATTCGAATCTTAGGTTAGAAAATTTTATTTTTGTATAGTTTATATGTTTTTATGCTTGGGTTTTTCATATATTGTAAAAAATTTTCAAAATCTTCAATTTTCTGATTTGAATATAAAAATTTTCACTCGTATTTTTTTTACTGTTTCTCTCTTAATTTTTTTTGTTTTGCTTCAAATTGTTTATTTGATTTTAAAAACTTGTTTTTAAACCTAAGTGAGATTTATCATTGGATTGAATTTAGAAATCTATGCATACACTCAATTTTTCTTTTAAACTTGCTTGCTTAATGTTTTTAGGATGGCTTCGGAAAATGTTAGCAAAAAGCGTAAGACCGGTCAAGCTAGTGACTCCAGTATTCGTCCAAATCTCGCCTTGCTCTTTCAAAAATCTCTTCGAACCCCAGAGATGAGAGATCGTTTCAAATATGTCAATGATTACGAAGTTCGTTGTGAGCGTGTGATTGAACTCAACTTCCTTGACTCCGAGCGATTTCTTTTCCGTTACCTCGAGCGTTTAAGAGAATGGGATTTTCTTGTCTTGTTGAGCATCCCGGACATTTGCTACAAACACATGGTACTTCTCTTTTACTGCAATGCTCACCTTATCAATGATGAAGAAAATTCCGAAGTTGTTGGGATTGAGTCTTTTATTTTGGGGAAAAAGATTGTTGTCAATGTCCCTCTCTTGGAGTCTACTTTTTCTCTTAAGGATGTAGGAATTGAGAATGAGAGTCACTTTGGGTCTCACACGGGTCAAGTGCTTACTTTGGATGCGCACGATCGGTTCCTCCATTTGATGGTCTCATGGGTCCTTCGCCATTCCGGAGGTAAATATTCTCACATCCGTCAAGTAGACTATTTTTGGCTTGAGTGTTTCCGTCGTGGTGAGCGCCCTAATCTAGTTAAGATCATATTTGCCGAAATGGTTAACAATGTTAAGCTTATTGACACCGATGCTTTGAAATCCTTTACTTATGGAACGGTTTTAAGTCACCTCTTTAGCACGCTTAATATTGATTGCACCTACGACTCTCCGGAACCTCGCAAGTCAAAAATTGGTGAGTCCTCTCTCAGTAAGTCCGGTTTTTGCTATGTAAACGATGGAATTTGGGCACGTGTTGATAGGGAAGCACCTCCTCCTCCTCCTCCCGTTGAACCTCAACCGCAAGCTCAAGTTGCAAACAATGAAGCTCTCACGGCTTTGATTGCCGAGCGGTTCAATGCCATGGACACTAACATGGCTTCGGGTTTTGGTGCCATCAACACACGTTTGCAAAATGTAGAGGATCGACTCCAATCCCTTGAGATTAAACACTCGACCTTGGATATGTCCTTCTCCACCTTCTATGGCCAAAGGATGAAGTTTTGCCGTTCTGAAGTCAAGAGCGATGATGAGACTTCGGATGATGATGGCGACGACGAGGCCTAGGATATTCATGCCATATCATATTATCTATGCATTTTAGGATTAAGTTTGCATCTTTATTTTCATTATGTTTTATGAACCTATGCTTTTAGTTTTATTTGGGATTATGCTTTGAACTTATTGTTGATTTATGTTTTGGATATTTTAATTTTATGAATTAATATTATTGTTGCTTATTGCTTAATGCTTGTTGGTACTAACCATATCTCTTCTCTATGAGCCTTGTTTATTATTTTTTGATCTAACAAAAAGGGGGAGAAGAAATTTAAGAGACAAAAATTCGTTTTAAATGTTTAAAGTGTTTTTAAGTTTTAAACCTTGAATTTCAAAGTTAAATCTTTTTAAAACTTTAAAAACCAATCTTAAATTGAGGGGGAGTTAGAATGTATTCAAAATTTTCCAAACTCTTAAAAGTTCTAACTTTGGTTTTGTTATATCAAAAAGGGGGAGATTGTGAAACCAATATTTTAATTTTGATATAACTAAAGAACCTAAGGACTAAATTGAAAATGTGAAAACGAATTTTTAAGTCCTCAAACATCCCTATACAATTTAAAGAATATGCCTAAGTTAAAAACTATGTTTTCTAAATATTTTTCTAAGTGTTCTTAAAACCAAAACAGTGATTTTCGAGTCCCTGTTTCGAAACGGCCTAAGGCGTTTCGAAACGGTTTTGAAACTGTCAACTCATGTTTCGAAACGGGTATCGAAATGATTTCACCACTGCCAACCCGTGTTTCGAAACAAGTTTCGAAACGGCTTTAGAACATAGAGAAACCGTATCGAAACGACTTACAGTGTTTCGAAACGGTTCTTCATTTGATTTGAAAAATGTGACCGTTATAAGTTTTTAACTGAATTTTAAGAAACCGTTAAGGCGTTTCGAAACGGGTTCAAGCCGTTTCGATACGACCCTTGATAGTGGCAAAAGTGTTTCGAAACGGGCAGTACCGTTTCGATACGGGCTCTTAAATGCACCCCAACAACTCTTTCTATTTTGGTCTGTTTCGAAACAGGGTCGGGCATTTCGAAACGGGTGGTCGTAGACTGCATTTATGGAGGTGAGATAACACCCCCAACGGCTTTATTGATGAATGCAACAACCACAACAGCTAGAAATCAATGAGAAAGTATAAAAAGGACCTCTAAAAGCTCCAACAACAACTATTGATCCAAAAGCAAACATCCAAACATCAAATCCAAGCATTTGTGCCTAAATCCCAATATTGTCTAGAAACCTCAATTGTATTTTTCATTCTTATCATTTCAATTGGGTTGAGTGCTTGTAATTGGGCTACAATTTTGTTGGGTTGTGTGAAGCTCGATTCGATCAACCAAAGTAGCTCACCAAGTGGTGGAGAGATGGATTTTTGGGTGGAAGGGTTGAGGAAGCTAGAAAGAATAAAGACACAATGATTTATAGTGGTTCGGCCTTCTAACAAGCACCTACATCCAATCCCTTGAGATTAAACACTCGACCTTGGATATGTCCTTCTCCACCTTCTATGGCCAAAGGATGAAGTTTTGCCGTTCTCAAGTCAAGAGCGATGATGAGACTTCGGATGATGATGGCGACGACGAGGCCTAGGATATTCATGCCATATCATATTATCTATGCATTTTAGGATTAAGTTTGCATCTTTATTTTCATTATGTTTTATGAACCTATGCTTTTAGTTTTATTTGGGATTATGCTTTGAACTTATTGTTGATTTATGTTTTGGATATTTTAATTTTATGAATTAATATTATTGTTGCTTATTGCTTAATGCTTATTGGTACTAACCATATCTCTTCTCTATGAGCCTTGTTTATTATTTTTTGATCTAACAAAAAGGGGGAGAAGAAATTTAAGAGACAAAAATTCGTTTTAAATGTTTAAAGTGTTTTTAAGTTTTAAACCTTGAATTTCAAAGTTAAATCTTTTTAAAACTTTAAAAACCAATCTTAAATTGAGGGGGAGTTAGAATGTATTCAAAATTTTCCAAACTCTTAAAAATTCTAACTTTGGTTTTGTTATATCAAAAAGGGGGAGATTGTGAAACCAATATTTTAATTTTGATATAACTAAAGAACCTAAGGACTAAATTGAAAATGTGAAAACGAATTTTTAAGTCCTCAAACATCCCTATACAATTTAAAGAATATGCCTAAGTTAAAAACTATGTTTTCTAAATATTTTTCTAAGTGTTCTTAAAACCAAAACAGTGATTTTCGAGTCCCTGTTTCGAAACGGCCTAAGGCGTTTTGAAACGGTTTTGAAACTGTCAACTCATGTTTCGAAACGGGTATCGAAATGATTTCACCACTGCCAACCCGTGTTTCGAAACAAGTTTCGAAACGGCTTTAGAACATAGAGAAACCGTATCGAAACGACTTACAGTGTTTCGAAACGGTTCTTCATTTGATTTGAAAAATGTGACTGTTATAAGTTTTTAACTGAATTTTAAGAAACCGTTAAGGCGTTTCGAAACGGGTTCAAGCCGTTTCGATACGACCCTTGATAGTGGCAAAAGTGTTTCGAAACGGGCAATACCGTTTCGATACGGGCTCTTAAATGCACCCCAACAACTCTTTCTATTTTGGTCTGTTTCGAAACAGGGTCGGGCGTTTCAAAACGGGTGGTCGTAGACTGCATTTATGGAGGTGAGATAACACCCCCAACGGCTTTATTGATGAATGCAACAACCACAACAGCTAGAAATCAATGAGAAAGTATAAAAAGGACCTCTAAAAGCTCCAACAACAACTATTGATCCAAAAGCAAACATCCAAACATCAAATCCAAGCATTTGTGCCTAAATCCCAATATTGTCTAGAAACCTCAATTGTATTTTTCATTCTTATCATTTCAATTGGGTTGAGTGCTTGTAATTGGGCTACAATTTTGTTGGGTTGTGTGAAGCTCGATTCGATCAACCAAAGTAGCTCACCAAGTGGTGGAGAGATGGATTTTTGGGTGGAAGGGTTGAGGAAGCTAGAAAGAATAAAGACACAATGATTTATAGTGGTTCGGCCTTCTAACAAGCACCTACATCCACTACCTTAGCTTCCCACTAAGGATTTCACAATCAATCCACTAATTGATTCGTCCCCTTTTCTAGGATTAGGAGGAAACCCTTACAACCGATCAAGCTTCTACCCAAGCCTTGATCAAAACCCTCTTTTATAAAGAGATAAATAAAGCAAACTTAAACCCTCTAATAGGTGTTTGTTTGCACAATGAGGCACTCACCCAAAACCTAAAACACTTGAGCAAATTTGACAATTTTGGCTCACTAGTGTTTGTCTATACAAGAAATGACAAATTAAGCACTAAGACAATTTCTTGATCATTTGTTGTTTGACAATATGAGCATTAGCCTTCTCTTGATGCTTGGAGGTCCCTTTTATACTCCCAATTGAGTTTATAGCCGTTTAGGACCGTTGGGGTTGAAATAGAGTCGTTGGAGCCTTTAATTACCTCCATAAATGCAGTTCTGCAGCTCCCCGTTTCGAAACGCTCGAAGCCGTTTCGAAACATTCTTAATGTAGAAAGAGCCGTTGCAGTCTGTCAGGGTACCCGTTTCGGAACACCCTCTTTCCGTTTCAGAACGCGTATCGGAACGCTATAAGCCCGTATCGAAACGACCTGCATTTAAAAGTTAGTTGGGAAAGAGCCGTTGGGGTTTATGACCGTTGTGGTCAGTGCCACGTGGGCGTATCGAAACGGCCTAGCCCGTTTCGAAACGTTGGGCAAAACTCCTGTCCATAGAGAGCCCGTTTCGAAACACGTTTCGAAACACGTTTCGAAACGTTTTGGCTACTGGAGGCACCTGTTTCGAAACGCCCTAAGGTGTTTCGAAACACTATGACAGTTTTGTGTAGATAGGCCTTTGAAAACATGAAAAACCCTTTTGAAAAATTCCCTAGACATTATTTCAAGTTGTAGAACTAATGTTTTGATATAATAATTGAAAAATGTTTTGGACTGATTTAAAACGTATTTAAAACATTTACAAAGTCCAAACAACTTGAAATAATGTCTAGGGAATTTTTCAAAAGGGTTTTTCATGTTTTCAAAGGCCAATTTTCACAAAACTGACCAAGTGTTTCGAAACACCTTAGGGCGTTTCGAAACAGGTGCCTCCAGTGGCCAAAACGTTTCGATACGAGTATCGAAACGGGGCCAGCGTTTTGAAACAGGCTAGGTCGTTTCGATACGCCCAAGTGGCACTGACCACAACGGTCATAAACCCCAACGGCTCTTTCCCAACTAACTTTTAAATGCAGGTCGTTTCGATACGGGCTTATAGCGTTCCGATACGCGTTCCGAAACGGCAAGGGGGTGTTCCGAAACGGGTACCCTGACAGACTGCAACGACTCTTTCTATATTGAGGGTGTTTCGAAACGGCTTCGAGCGTTTCGAAACGGGGAGCTGCAGAACTGCATTTATGGAGGGAATTAAAGGCTCCAACGACTCTATTTCAACCCCAACGGTCCTAAACGACTATAAACTCAATTGGGAGTATAAAAGGGACCTCCAAGCATCAAGAGAAGACTAATGCTTCAATTGTCAATCAACAAATGATCAAGAAATTGTCTTAGTGCTTAAAGTGTCATTTCTTGTATAGACAAACACTAGTGAGCCAAAATTGTCAAATTTGCTCAAGTGTTTTAGGTTTTGGGTGAGTGCTTAATTGTGCAAACAAACACCTATTAGAGGGTTTAAGTTTGCTTTCATTTGTCTCTTTGTAAAAGAGGGTTTTGATCAAGGCTTGGGTAGAAGCTTGATCGGTTGTAAGGGTTTCCTCCTAATCCTAGAAAAGGGGACGAATCAATTAGTGGATTGATTGTGAAATCCTTAGTGGGAAGCTAAGGTAGTGGATGTAGGTGCTTGTTAGAAGGCCGAACCACTATAAATCATTGTGTCAATCTTCATTTTAGCTTCCTTAACCCTTCCACCCAAATATCCACCTCTCCACCACTTGGTGAGCATAATTGGTTGATCGAATCGAGCTCCACACAACCCAACACAAGTTGTTTGGACTTTGTAAATGTTTTAAATACTTTTTAAATCAGTCCAAAACATTTTTCAATTATTATATAAAAACATTAGTTCTACAATCTCCCCCTTTCTATTTTGGTCTGTTTCGAAACAGGGTCGGGCGTTTCAAAACGGGTGGTCGTAGACTGCATTTATGGAGGTGAGATAACACCCCCAACGGCTTTATTGATGAATGCAACAACCACAACAGCTAGAAATCAATGAGAAAGTATAAAAAGGACCTCTAAAAGCTCCAACAACAACTATTGATCCAAAAGCAAACATCCAAACATCAAATCCAAGCATTTGTGCCTAAATCCCAATATTGTCTAGAAACCTCAATTGTATTTTTCATTCTTATCATTTCAATTGGGTTGAGTGCTTGTAATTGGGCTACAATTTTGTTGGGTTGTGTGGAGCTCGATTCGATCAACCAAAGTAGCTCACCAAGTGGTGGAGAGATGGATTTTTGGGTGGAAGGGTTGAGAAAGCTAGAAAGAATAAAGACACAATGATTTATAGTGGTTCGGCCTTCTAACAAGCACCTACATCCACTACCTTAGCTTCCCACTAAGGATTTCACAATCAATCCACTAATTGATTCGTCCCCTTTTCTAGGATTAGGAGGAAACCCTTACAACCGATCAAGCTTCTACCCAAGCCTTGATCAAAACCCTCTTTTATAAAGAGATAAATAAAGAAAACTTAAACCCTCTAATAGGTGTTTGTTTGCACAATGAGGCACTCACCCAAAACCTAAAACACTTGAGCAAATTTGACAATTTTGGCTCACTAGTGTTTGTCTATACAAGAAATGACAAATTAAGCACTAAGACAATTTCTTGATCATTTGTTGTTTGACAATATGAGCATTAGCCTTCTCTTGATGCTTGGAGGTCCCTTTTATACTCCCAATTGAGTTTATAGCCGTTTAGGATCGTTGGGGTTGAAATAGAGTCGTTGGAGCCTTTAATTCCCTCCATAAATGCAGTTCTGCAGCTCCCCGTTTCGAAACGCTCGAAGCCGTTTCGAAACATTCTTAATGTAGAAAGAGCCGTTGCAGTCTGTCAGGCTACCCGTTTTGGAACACCCCCTTGCCGTTTCGGAACGCGTATCGGAACGCTATAAGCCCGTATCGAAACGACCTGCATTTAAAAGTTAGTTGGGAAAGAGCCGTTGGGGTTTATGACCGTTGTGGTCAGTGCCACGTGGGCGTATCGAAATGGCCTAGCCCGTTTCGAAACGTTGGGCAAAACTCCTGTCCATAGAGAGCCCGTTTCGAAACACGTTTCGAAACGTTTTGGCTACTGGAGGCACCTGTTTCGAAACGCCCTAAGGTGTTTCGAAACACTAGGACAGTTTTGTGTAGATAGGCCTTTGAAAACATGAAAAACCCTTTTGAAAAATTCCCTAGACATTATTTCAAGTTGTTTGGACTTTGTAAATGTTTTAAATACTTTTTAAATCAGTCCAAAACATTTTTCAATTATTATATCAAAACATTAGTTCTACAAATTTGTATTGAGAGATACTTTCTTAGCCAACAAAATCTTTGTTCTATTTGTGTGAGGATTGAGTTAAATTTTGGGTAGAAAATTTAACCGAAAATTGTAAGGGTTGCCTCCTTAGCCTAGAAAAGGGGAAGAGCAATTAATGGAATTGTTGCAAATCCTTAGTGAAGCTAAGGTAGTGGATGTAGAGTTCATTCGGAACTTGAACCACTCTAAAATTCCTTGTCTATCTTTTCAATTTGCAATTTCCACCACCTAAACCTTTACAAATCCAATTCACCCCCCTCTAGGTTCATTTCGATCATTCGATCCACTCAACAATTTTATCCAAACTGCTAACTCAAAAAGCTCTAAAAAGAAGCTTTTTCAAAATGAGAGGTGTTGGGTTTTTAACACGCTCGAATCAATCACCGAAACCGTCAAGGAGGGTTGTAAATGTTTGGTGGTTGAATTGGCTAAAATCGAAATAAAGGTAGACAAGTGATACAATGATTTTAGAGTGGTTCGACCTTCTAACAAGCACCTACATCCACTACCTTAGCACACCACTAAGGATTTCCTAATTCACTCAACAATGAATTCGTCCCATTTTTCCGGTTTAGGAGGAAACCGTTACAACCCTATCTTTTGGACTTGGCTAAGATAGAACCAACTCTAGTTTTTCTCTCAACGTTAAACTAGAACCTCTCCTTTTACAAGGGATTTGTTTGGTAAACTAAATACCTCTCTAGGTGGGTGTTTACACAAATTTAAGCTCACAAGAGTGTACAAAGAATTTACAATAAAGCACTCTCTAAAGACTATGTACAAGAGAATAGTAAAATAAAGATTTAGACTCTAATTCTCTTGATCATGTTGCTTGGATGTTGTCTCTAACCATCTTCAAGTGTTCCAGCCTTCAATTTATAGTCCCAATTGAGTTTGTAGACGTTGAAGATGTTTTGGAGCTGTTGGGGTCTTTATTTCCCACATTAATTGCAGTTCTGGTGCTTACCGTATCGGTACATGGGGACCCGTATCGGTACACCCTTCTTTAGAACTAGCCGTTGGGCTCTTTCCAGCCTAAGCGTATCGATACGCTAGGGAGCGTATCGGTACGGTCTGCACTTTAAAAGTCTGTTGGGAAATAGCCGTTGGGGTTAGTTAAAACATGGATCGATACGCTTTAAAGGCGTATCGGTACGACCCCTATCCGTATCAATACGGGTAAGCCTATATCGGTACGGGTTTTGGCAGAATCAAAACTGGAGAAAAAATGTATCGATACGAGGTATACCGTATCTGTACGGTAGAGATGAAAAGTCAGTTTTGAGTACTTTAAAACATTCCAAACTTTGCCAAAAACCTTTTTAAATACCTCAAACATATTTTCAAGTTGTTTGGACTTAAAGACATGTTTTAAATTCTTTTCAAATTAGTCCAAAACATTTTTCAATTATTATACCAAAACACCTAGTTCTTCAATCTCCCCCTTTTTGATATAATAAAACCGACTTAAAAAATTGTTTGGGATTCTCCCTCTTTAAGTTTAAAAATTTGAATAAGAGACTAAAAATTGAAAAGTAATTAAAGCTCCTCCTTATTCATTTGAAAAAAACACAATTTTTGAAACCAATCTCTCCCCATTTTTGTTATATCAAAAAGAATTTAAAAATACTTTTAGGCTAAAAATAACAATAGAGGTTTAAATTTTGAAACTATTAAAATGTTTGGTTTTAAAATGGCTCCCTCTTACTCAAAGCATCATCAAAAGATGTTAGTCCAACACATGATAATCTAGTTGAATTAAAAGAAAATAAATTGAATTAAACAAATAAAAACTACTAGATTTTACCAACATTTGAACTCCAAGGGAGGATGTGAAGCCTTCATTCTTCAAGTGTTCTTCCTTGTGTGCATGGAGCTCCCCCTCATTGATTGGACTTGTTGAACATCTCCATCATACCTAATCAAGACAATCATACAAATTTTGGTATCCAAATTGCTTTGGATCCATACACGTTAGTTGCACAAAATTTAGTCCCCTTAGGAATCCATTTTTCAATTTCATCCTTTTTATGTGAAGTGATTAGTTCTTTTGGAACCCAAACACTTCTAAAACATTTTCCATTTAAAAATCTAGGGGCACTAGATTGTCTTTGGTAAAATTTTGATTTTCCAAAATCATTTTTCTTTTCTAGTTCCTTGGAAATCAAAATATTTTCTTTCTTAAGATCATCAACTTCTTTTTGATGATTTTTTCCATTGTTTGAAGCAAGTTTTGTAAACTAGAAACTTGTTGCTCAAAATCCTTCAATTTTGCTTCAAACTCAAAATTGGTTTTCAAAAGAAAATCATTTTCGTTTTTCAACTTTGAAATCAACTTTTTGTTTTTTTGAAAATGAAGCCTTGAATTCGAATACCAATTCATCAAAAGTATAAGAATTTGAAATAGATGAGTTAGAAGTTACCTCCCCCTCATTGAAAGCCATCAAGCATAGGTGGGATACCTCATCATCAGTGGAGTCTTCATCACTCCATGTGGCCACATATGCTTGCTTTGAAGATGATCCCTTCTTGTTGGACTTGTGGGATTCCTTCATCTTCTTCTTCGATTCATGCTTGGATTTTTCCATTTCCCTCTTCATGAATCGTGTAAATTTGTTGAAGAGATAGGCCATCTCTTCATCTTCGCTTTCCTCCTCATTTGTATCTACATGATGGCATGTGGAGGATTTGAGAGCAATGGCATTTGTGTTGATGCCAAGCACTTTGAGCTTCTTCTCCCCCATAGATCTAATCTCTTCCTTCTTCTTTTCTTCTTCTTTGTTTTTCTTCATTATTTGGTGAGTGAGAAGTGACCCCATGAGTTCATCAAGCTTTAAGGTCTTCAAATTCTTAGCTTCGATGATGGCGATTCTTTTTGAGTCCCATGACCCGAAAAGGGAGTAGATAAGATTTCGGACAAGCTTCTCTTCCGGGATGGCTTATCCAAAACCTTTGAGTCCATTGGTGATGGTGGAGAACCTATCGAACATCTTCTCAATGTCCTCTTCCGAATCTATCTTGAAGTTTTCATACTCGTGATTGAGGAGTCCGATCTTGGTCTTCTTTACTTCGTTGGTTCCTTCATATGTGACTTCAAGCTTGTCCCATACCTCCTTGGCATCTTCACAAGAAGACATCTTCTCGTAGATGTTGGGGCTCAATGCACAAAAGATGATGTGCAAGGCTTTGTAGTTGAGCTCCATCTTCTTGCGATCATCCGCGCTCCAATCTGCCTTCCTTCGTTGTGGCACGAACAGACCGTCTTCTACTATATCCCAAATCTTGTAGTCATTGGACTTTATGAAATACATCATTCTTGTCTTCTAATGGGCATAGTGTGTTCCGTCGAAAAATGGTGGCTTGTCGATGGATTGCGTCATTTGATTGGTTGGTTGATATATTTTATCGAGCTTCTCGGATCACCTCAATAGGATGTTAATCCTCTTCGATTGAGCATCGCTCTGATACCAATTGTTGGGTTTTTAGCACGCTCGAATCGATCACTGAAATCGTCAATGAGGGTTGTAAATGTTTAGTGGTTGAATTGGCTAAAATCGAAATAAAGGTAGACAAGTGACACAATGATTTTAAAGTTGTTCGGTCTTCTAACAAGCACCTACATCCACTACCTTAGCACACCACTAAGGATTTCCCAATTCACTCAACAATGAATTCGTCCTCTTTTCCCGGTTTAGGAGGAAACCGTTGCAACCCTATCTTTTGGACTTGGCTAAGATAGAACAAACTCTAGTTTTTCTCTCAAGGCTAAACTATAACCTCTTCTTTTACAAGGGATTTGTTTGGTAAACTAAATAACTCTCTAGATGGGTGTTTACACAAATTTAAGCTCACAAGAGTGTACAAAGAGTTTACAATAAAGCACTCTCTAAAGACTATGTACATGAGAATAGTAAAATAAAGATTTAGACTCTTATTCTCTTGATCATGTTGCTTGAATGTCGTCTCTAACCATCTTCAAGTGTTCTAGCCTTCAATTTATAATCCCAATTGAGTTTGTAGTCGTTACTAGCCGTTGGGGATGTTTTGGAGCCGTTGAGGTCTTTATTTCCCACATTAATTGCAGTTCTGGTGCTTACCGTATCGATACACGGGGACCCGTATCGGTACGCCCTTCTTCAGAACTAACCGTTGGGCTCTTGCCAACCTAAGCGTATCGATACGCTAGGGAGCATATCGGTACGGTCTGCACTTTAAAAGTCCGTTGGGAAATAGTCGTTAGGGTTAGTTAAAACAGAGATCGGTACGCTTTAAAGGCGTATCGGTACGACCCCTATCTGTATCGATACGGACAAGCCTGTATCGGCATGGGTTTTGGCAGAATCAAAACTGGAGAAAAAAGGTATCGATACGAGGTATACCGTATCGGTACGGTAGAGCTGAAAAGTCAGTTTTGAGTGCTTTAAAACATTCCAAACTTTGCCAAAAATCTTTTTAAATACCTCAAACATATTTTCAAGTTGTTTGGACTTAAAGACATGTTTTAAATTCTTTTCAAATTAGTCCAAAACATTTTTCAATTATTATATCAAAACACCTAGTTCTTCAAGAGGTTTCACCTCAATCCGCTAATACAATCTTCTATTTACCAAACATCTAAATTAGCGAATTTGACTGTTCAAACCTCTAAAAATATTTTAAACTTCTAATAAATAGGAAAAAAAAGGAAAAATAGGGATGAGATATAATAAAGTAATAGAAAAGAAAGGATTTAAACAAAGGCCTGAGTTTTTTCTTTTGGGCTTAAATTTGTGGGTTGGAAATTTTTTTTTTTGAGCTCATGCATTTTCGGGCTCAGTTTTTTCAGAATCAGAACATTACGGGCGGACTTTCGAACTCCGACCCATTTTATAGATATCCAAGTCTCAATTTTTTTATTATAAAAAACAGATTACATTAAATAGTTGAGTAGATAGATAAGTATTTTTAAATAAAAACTGTAAAAATTGCATTTATTTTAAATAGTATTTGTCATTTACTTTTATATTTTGATCAAATTCTAAATAATCTATTTAGTTTAAATCCGAATTAACTTGAACTTAGAAAGAACAAATTTAAAGCCTAAAATAACTCGATCTGAATTGATTCGATCTAAAATCAATCTAATTCGTTAAATGGAATACTTGATAAGCACGTAAAACACATGCATGTTATAGAGAGAAAAAGGAGGATGAAATTAAATTACACGGCTGTTAGATGCATTTATGGGTGGAATAAATCCACATGAATCATAACCACATTCACGCCTTCAATATTCGATGCATATCCACCAAAACAACAAATTTGACCTTCCAAAAACATTATTTATTTAGTAATTAAGAAAAGTAAAACATTTAACCAACACTTAGTTCGTCTAACAGAATGAAGCGTTGAATCCCTTAAACAATGTTAAAGGTCTAAATCGGAGATGGAGTCAAAATTAGGTGTTGAAGGGGTAAACATAAATATATAAAAGTAAGGGGCAATAGATAGATGAGATTAAATAGATAAAATTAGAAGTAGAATATGTGAAGATTATCACTTGGAAAAGAATAATGAGTTAATCTTATCTATCCATTTCATATATATATATATATGAAAGGTTAAAAAAAATCTTATGCCTCGGGGGCAAGAGCCCCTCCCATATTTACAAGGTCCCATCTTTGGTTCAAATCTGAAGAGGATCAAAATTAATCGATTAATAGATAAAAATTAAAAAAAAAAA
Organism: Hibiscus tridactylites; assembly: GCA_958450335.1. Classification (NCBI taxonomy): domain Eukaryota; kingdom Viridiplantae; phylum Streptophyta; class Magnoliopsida; order Malvales; family Malvaceae; genus Hibiscus; species Hibiscus tridactylites. The sequence continues at coordinate 54,538,877 of OY288273.1, read as the reverse complement.
ACCAAAGCTTTATTTTATATACCTTACCACTTAAGTAAATTCATATGAGCAATCATGTGATCTGCCCCAAAACATTAGTTTTTAGCCACATTAATTAACGTATATTTGCAAGTGTCATAAAAATTGTCTGCCATGTGGATTTATGTACACTTTCTTCTTTCTCTCGGAAACATCGACTTTGACCGTCCGAACTAAACCGGGTGGAGCTGCAGATTGAGTGCTTTTTTTTTGCTCTTTCAATTTTCTATAACTTTACCTGATTAATCTAGGTCGATCTATATCGCATACATTATTTTGATAGGTGTCTCTCTGGGGAGTTTTCTGTATACATAAGGCCTCGAGTTCGAGGGCTGTTTAAACGATATCAAATTACTTACTACTTAGACCAACCCTGTTGTCTTTTTCACCTTTTTAATATAAAAGAAAGCCTTAAAACATAGTTAACTTCATCAACAACCAGTTGGTCTAGCGAAATAAGAAATTAAGTTCCTTAAGTAAAGTTAGAGGTTTGAATTCTAGTGTACCACTTAGACCAACCATGTCAGTCTTTTTCACTTTTTTAATATAAAAGAAAGCCTTAGAACATTGTTAGCTTCACCAACAACCAGTTGGTCTAACGAAATGAGACGCTATGTTCCTTAAGCAAAGTCAGAGATTCGAATCTCGGAATTGTGAATGGACAAAACTATGTTGGGAGGGTCGCCCTTATTGGATTAAAATCCTCAATTGCGGACACATATATAAAATGTATGATGCTATTATAAAGTATGACACAAAATCAAGTGATCAATTATGTTAGGCGTGTCATAGGTATTAAAGTGTCATGGAAATAAAAGTGTAGATACCATAAGACATATTTATAATTCAATGAGGGACAAAGTTATAAATATTTAATAGTTGATTTAATAATCAACTATATAAAGAAGTAGTGGTCCCCAAGAAATAGGTTAACTTGTTGTCGCGACCGTTTTTGAAGACCCGTTTGTGGAAAAAAAACATCCCAACGATTAGGGTTTTGAAGATCAGGGTTTTTATTTTAACTTAATCTTCAAATTAAGGATTTTTTTCAATTTTAGTCAAATTTCCTTTATTTGCTTAAAATTTATTTTGGAGTCGCCACCGGTCACTTTGGTAGACCGATCACCATAAAAAGCGTACAAGAGATTATTTTTGAAAAGTTCGGGTTCGAGAGTCGTTTATGTTTAGGGAAAGGTTAGCACCCCTACAAACGCCCGTTATCGGTACCTTATTAATTTCACGTGGCATTTTGGCATTTCGAACATTAATATGAATTTAATTAATTCTTTTAATTGTAAAATGGATTCCATTCCAAATGAGAATATCCTTTTGTAAGAAAATACATTTTGGACGAATATAATTATGAAACGTCCAATTGCATTAGAACACTTCAATTTATATTCAAAATATATCTCAACATAAAAGGTTTAATGCATGTCCAATTATTGTCTTGTTAATTTTAAGTAAATCGTAATTGAGGCTCCATTAATTTAATTAATTAAGACTCTATGAATATTATTAATTTTTGGGCTTTAGTGGTAACACCCAAATAATTTGGACACTACCCATATTAGGCCCAAAAGTAATAATATTGCTAAGTTTAATGATACTAGTTGTTTTGATCTTATTTTTTATTTTATTTAAACTAACTATTTGTGATTTCCATTTTCTAAGTTTAAATGACGTATTAAATACTTCACTAAAATACTCCATTGATAAACATCTCTTTTCAATGAGACACTAATCAATTTAGAGTATTAAAGTGTTCATTTAATAATCATTTATTTTCTACAATGGTCTAACCTATCCAATTAATTAAATTTGATTAAAGAGCTTAATCCTAAAAAAGCTCTAATTATTTACATTAATTAAGTGACCAAATTGTCTAGGGTATGAAACTACATGCTCAACTTAAAAGAGATGCAAACAAACATACAAATAATTAAACAATTAAACAAATGAATTAAAGCTGAAAAGGAACGAAATTAAAACTTAAAAAGGGTCGAAATACAAGCAATTAATGATTGAATTGAAAAGAATAAGAAACAGAAGAGCTCAAAGCATAGAAACCTCAAAATAGGGCGGGATCCTAGGTCCGACCCGGTTGAAAACACGCGGATCCTAGGACCCGCCCGCACCCAAAACGATGCGTTTAAGTGCCAGAGTAAATAAACTTGAAGTTTTATTGAATTGAACAGAAAACCCTAAGAAACAATTTAACCCTTACAACTACTTTACAAGATCAACCCTTTGCCCTGGGGGAAGTTTAGAACATGATGGAGAAGGGAAAAGCTAGGGTTTGTGATGGAAGACGGCTAGGAACTAGGTTATCTTCCCTTGTCAAATTACAAGCATATATATATGCCTTGGGTGTAAGCTTTCTTAATGGCCAAGAATACTAGTTTGAATTAAAGTACAATTTATTTAAAGACTAAATCTCTGAATAAACGTCCCTTAGTTCGCCCTATCTTCTTGCTTTGACTTTCTCCTCAAACTTTGGGCAAGGCCTTCCTTGTGCTTCTGGACTCCAAAAATTATGCGAGTGGTCTACAAAAATCAGGCTTGAAATCCTCTATTAGTCGAACTTCACTTCACATTTTCCACCTCTGTTGTCTTCACTGTCGCCACTTCTGTCACGGCAACTGTCACGATAGTGATGTATGAGGCAGTTTTCTTCTTCACTGTCGCCACTTCTGTCATGATAGTGATGTATGAGGCAGTTTTCTTCTTCACTGTTGCCACTTCTATCACGGCAACTGTCACGACAATGATGTATGAGGCAATTTTCTTCAAACCTTCACTCCATCTCTGCGGTTATCTTCTGTTCCTCTGCTGTCACGGCAGGTACCTGCAAGAATTGACCGAAATCAACATTATCTGTGCAATATTATCTATCTGTGATGTTTATGCAAATTCTATCTTAAAATGCAACTAAACATGCTTGAGTGCATCAATAATATGAGTAAATGAGTGTTAAAATATAGAACATTTATGCACTCAACAAAACCGTATCGGTACTCGATTCAAACGCCTTGGGATTTTATAGAGAAAGTGTATCGATACAGATAGAATCTATTTCGATACCCTGTTTCGATACAGTAAGGAGCATATCGAAACGTTTGTCTCCAGTAGCCAAGTTTCTAAAAGGTGTATCGATACCCTTAGGGGCATATCGATACGCATAGACGTTTTTGAGCTGTTTGGCCTTGGAACACTTAGAAAAAGTTTAGGAGTTTGAGTTTTTCAAACTAGAGCAAAGCCTTATTGATTTGAAACCGTTTGAGGGACTTAAAAATTTATTTCAAGTTTTACAATTTGGCCCTTAAAACACTTTGTTATATCAAAATCAAACATAGGTTTTACAATGTGTTTTGAATAGACGGTGACACTAGCTTTGATGCTGGTCGCTTACCGACGATACCCCTTACTTCTCTTTTATTTTCTTATCTCCTATATTTACTTCTCTTTTTTTTTTTAATTTTTAATAAGAATAACTCTTTCTTTATGACATGTTTTCCTCCACCTTTATGAAACGTTTTTGATCTTCTTCATCGGTTGTTTGGTCGTTTTTTGTTTGTTTTTTACTCATGGTTGGATTTGACATCCCATCGACTGGTCAAGATGGCGCTTATTTGTTATCCTGCTGATCTTCTCTGCTCTAAACCCTCGGATTGAATTTGGATATGCGGCTTGCGTTCATGGATAGTTTTCTCACGGCGCTCGGCTCTGATTTGCGATTCTCTATAGTCTTTCATTAGCTTGATCCCCTTTTATGGTTTGTTTGTGGATGCAGTCAGATTTGTGTGTATTTATATTTCGTTCGAATCCTTTGGTGAGTTTTCAACATTTTCCATGTGTGGTCCTTGTATGATCTAGAGTGGCTAGTTTCTTGTGTAAACATTATAGGAAATGTACAAATTATGTATTTAACTTACGAAGATAGTTGTAAATTCTTATTGTAATTGTTGGGCTCGAAATATCTTCAACTGAATCGCCAAGAGGTGGTGAATTGGCTTTGCAATAAAAGTGGTGAAAGCAATTGGAAATTAAAAATTTTGCACAAGGATTTAGATTGGTTCGACTTCTAAACCAAGTCTACATCTGTAACACCCCCTTCCCGGCTTGGTCGAGAACTGGGTTGGAGCGTGTTACCGGTGAGCGATACGGTGATCGATACGATAAAATTTCATTTCAATTTCCACACTTTGACAATATTACACAACCAAAGCATTACCGGATATATATATATCTTAGTCCAATTCACTCATAAGAAGGCTACATTTAACCATTTATGACCAATTTATAACTTTTACAAATTTTAGGGACTAATCTATAAAACTGACAAATTAAAGGTCCTTCAATACAATAGATTATACTACAATGAAATTCAGTGCAATGCTAACTAGCTTGTGAAATTTCATGCAAAACGATGTTCATTTACTCGTTCTATTAATCATCCCAAAATATAGTGACCATTCTATAAACAATGCAAACCTTCAGATTATGCCTTTTAACCAATTTAACTAATCCTATATCGAAACACTCAAGCCTGTTTCAATACGGGTAGACGTTGGTCAACCCAAGTTGACTTTTCCCCTCTGACCGTATTGTAGAGCGTTTGGGTGTTCTTTATTTATGAGCGCAAGTGCACACTCCTGTCAAGTTATAGTGTAAAAGATATCGTCTCCCACAGGTATTGGACAACTTAATTCGAATTGTAAGTCCTGCACAAGAAAATTAAATGCACAATTAAATTGGATGGTTGAGAAAAAAAGTAAAATAAAAACACAAGCAATTGAAGAGAAAATGATCAGATTGATAGAGAGGGCTGGGTTATGATGCTGCTTAGTGTGAAACTGCATTGAATAGGACAAGTCATTTTGCGCTGCTAGACTCTGCTGCCTCGGCAGTGGATGGCAGGTAGACTGCTGAGACCCTCTCCCTGTCTCAGTAGGGGAATGGAACTGTGTCTCGGCGGCAAACTCGGCAGAACTACAAGACTCGACAGAACGCTTCGAAAGTGACTCCACTTATTTCTAAGTCAGAGTTCTGTTGATGCCCACTGCAGATAATACCAGTCGCGACGTGAATCGTGCAAAGACAACAATGTTGGTTCGTCCTCTTTTAGCCGCCTTAAACCCTTAACCTATGTCTAGGCCGGATTGATCGCACCGTCTATAGATAAAACCGTACTTACTTCTTTCGTGAGTTCGACTCTCTCTATACCGAACAAATGGATAGAATTCAACTAATCTTTCGCCTTAATTGAAAACTATGAAGAACATGGAATAAGTAAAGCTTGTAATTTTATTTGCAAAAACAACTTAAAATCCTAAACAATCGTTCACACACTAATTACAACATAACCCAAACCCAAGGAGAAATTTAGAACATGGTGGCGGCAAGAAAACCTAAACTATGCCTAAGGAAAACCCCCAAGTTATTTCGAAATAGAATTACAATGGGTATATATTGGAATTAGCTAGGTCTAGTCCTTCTTAAAGTAGAAGTCCTTCAAAGTAGCTTTTTACATTAAATGTGGCTTTAAACTCTGACATCTTTTAGTTGAAGGTGAACTTTATCATGTTGCCTAGCTCCGCAAGTAATCTCAAGATTCTCCTTTGGTGGCTCTGCCTGCTGCTATAGACGTCGAAAAATTGAGTGGACATCATCGATAGAATCAAGATTTTTTGCTCTACAGATCGCACTCCGATTCTCCAACTCCATAGTCTACTGTCTTGGGCGGCAAGTTGGGCAGCGGTAGCTACTCGGCAGCAGCTGTCTATGTCTGGAGCTGCATCATTACAACTTTTTGGTTTGTTGCCTCAGCATCACGTCCTCAGCTCCTCTCTCCCTCTGTCAACCTCTAGTACCTGAAACTAAAAGTACACTAAAACAATACCTTTTCTTTACCAAACAAAAGATAATCTAGCAAAGCATGGCAAAGTAAATAAATACTGTAAAATGCAATGCACGGTCCTAATTATGCCTAACACTAGAAACAACAATAATAGGAGATGAAATGTGCATGAAGTATAGAACTTGTATACACTTTACACACCCCCAAACTCGAACTATTGCTTGTCCTCAAGCAATGCAACCTAATCATACTTGCCCTTATATTAACCAGAAAGAAAAACTCGTTTTCAACTTGATTTCGTACCTCAAGGCCGTGGCACCTATAATAGATTAGTGAAGGGAAAATAGCAAGAAAGTAACTCAGAATTAATTTCTATTGCCAGTGCAGTGTGTGCAGAACTGTGTACAGACTGAATAAGCAGAATAACTAGATGAACAAAGATGTTGTTATGATATATAAAGTTGCTGCCGAGACAACACAGTTAAGCACAATTTAAATAATCATGGCAATGAGGGCTTCAGCTTATCACAACTACTCTTCTAGGTCTGAAATTAAGATAGGAGCAAACTACAAAACCTCGAACCCATTGAGTAAAGTCATCCCGTGAAGACTTTCATTCACTCATGCTAATTTGTCCGTCACTTCAAAATTTTCAGATTCATGGACTTTGATAGCAGCAGAGTGTCCTCGCACATGATTCTTCCGAGAGCCTGTTGCGGGCACCTCTAGGTTAAAACAACAATGTTTCGTTGTTTTTCTTTAGGCTGCCGTGGAAGTGCTGTATTTTTCTGTTTTTGTTTTCTGCCTCGACGGCTACCTGAAACCATTGTTAGAACTTTGCAAAGAATTATAAAAACAAAGCAGACATTGTTCATTAGATATTATAGCAAATTCAACAAGTAACAGAAGTGATTGACAGTTTTGGAAATTAAAAAAATTTCTAAGTCAATTTTCATGCTTTTCCCAAATTAAGTTCAATTTATTTATTGGTGCGAAAATAATTAATCGACTAACTATCATAGGCACAAGTTATAACAAATTTTTCTGTTCTGATTAATATTAAGGCAAGTACAATGCAACCTATATGCTACTAAGTATGCCTAGACAAAAAGATGCGAGAGCTATCCTCCCAAACTCGAGATGGGCATTACCCTCAATGCACAAAATAAAGTCGAAAACAAAAAATAGAGAAAAAATACAAGTAAAAAATAGAAAAATAAAATAAAGAAAAGAGAAAGAAAAAAACTAGAAATTGGCTGAGGGTTGAGAGGAGGCTCGAGTCTTTGCTGCTGAGGAGGAGGAGGAAGAGGTTTGGATGATTAGGCGGCGGCCAACAGATGTCTTGGCGGCAGACTTGGCGGGCGAGATCTTTATGTCCGTGGCGGCTGGACTCTTTTGGGGGTGGGACGAGGATCTTCTTGAGGTTCGGTAGGGGAAGCGTCATGAGGGGTTTCGCTCTCTTCTGACTCTGTTTCATCGTCCACAGGCTCGGCGGCTATGATGTGTCGCTTCCTCTTCCTAGTTCCTTCCACTGTTGGTGTCGTCGGAGGGTCTATCGCCTTTGGGATGGCTGCTGCTGCTACTACTACTGCTGGTGCTGGTAGCTGCTGCTTAATCTCCTCTGATGAGGAAGTGTTTGCCATTGTTGTCGTCGTGCAGGTAGGTGAATGATGTTGTTGATGCCTCTCGAGGGAGTTTGCTATCGTGTTGGAAGCGGAGGTGGCTGAGTATGAAGGGTAGTGCGTAGAAGATGGCATCTGGCGGTGGAAAGCGGCATGGCGGGTAGCGACAAATGATGGCGTTCCTTGTGTTAGGGCAGTTGCGGCAAGATCTGCAGGGTGTTGGAGATGTCATCAGGGAACTTTTGTAGGAGATAAGCCACAAAGTCTTCTTGGACTTCCCCCACATATTTCATGAAAGTCAGCTGCTGCTGCTCGATTCGCTTGTTGCTGTTGATAAGGGTGCGCAACAACGTGAGGACTTCATTGGCTGGGGTAGCTTCAGTATTGCCGGGGGCGGCTGGAGTGGTAGGCTGGTTGGGCATTATGGGCTCTGTCTCCTGGGCCTGCATCATCTGCAGGCGGACTTTTCTGGTCCACTCTCCTTTGTTGTCGTCAACTCATCTTTGGGGTCGGCCGGGACATTAAAATTGGCACAAATGCCGGTGATGAGTGACAGAAAGTATAACCTGCCCCTTCGTCTTTTGGAAGCAGATGTGGAGTTCCTTACATATGATTTCTCCCACGTTGATTGGCGTGTTCATCAGAATGTTGTGGATTAGAGCGAGGCGTGGCCGATCGACAGTGGAGTTGTGGGAGGTGGGCAACAGACGCCTCTTGATAAACGTGTTCCACAGCATAGCCTCGGGCAGCAGGTGGGGCGTTGGACAGAACTGCCATGCTTCTCTACCAACCACAGCGTGTTAGGCTTGCAAAGCTTGGCCTTGAGTTTCTCATAATCGACAGCTGTCAGTGACTGCCTCCACTTCTCGTGAGGGTTTTCGTTCATATCCAGGCCATAGAAACTATTGATTACGGCAACGTTAAGCTTGACAGGTTCCCCTCAGATGAACACGAACGACAGCTCAGGGCGGGGATGATGGGCATAGAACTCCCTAACCATGGTGATGTTGGCTATCTCCGGCTGCTGTGCGAATATTTCCCATCCCTTGCTGTGGATGGTTTCAAACAAATTGGGTTCTAGGTCAAGATCTCATGTTTTCCTTGTATAGTGAAAACCTTGCTCCTCCCATATAGATTGTTTGGCGAACTGGGTTCGGTATCTCTTTTCATCTTTGCGGGAGAAGAAGCGTTGGAAGGTGGGCTTGGGTGTCGATGTTGAAGCCATGTGTGAGACGGTTGACATTTACTAAAGCTTGAAAACAAAATATTGTGAGAGCATTGGATACAAGAATAAGATAACAAGGAGGTTAAACTAAAGTAAATGAATTGGGTGAGAAGGGTTTAAATAGAGGTTGCCGAGAGGTGTCATGGCGGCATTAAATGTCCAACAGTCCAGTAGTCTTGCGCACGTTACGGGATTTCTGCCTGTTATTTCTGTAGCCGTTAGAGGGCAACTAGCCGTTACGCGCTTTCTGCGTTGCGCTGCCCTTGGCTGTCTCGGCAGGATGGTGGGCGGGCTCTTTGCTGGGCCTTCTTCTTGATCCGGCTCTTTTATTCTTAATCCTGAAATAAAAATAAAAATAATTAAATACTAAAATAAATTCTGAAAATTGAAAAAATGTGGAAATTACTCTAATCCTAAAAAAATGAAGTGCAATAAATTAAATTCTAATCCTAATGCATAAAATAAAAATAAAGAAAATATAAAAATAAAAATTAAGTTATGTTGGGAGTGCATTTGGGTGCATCTCCCAGCCATAACAACTTCCTAAGGTAGTTTGGCTTGTCCTTCCCTCCTGGAGGTCCTCTTGTTCCTCCAGATGATGTGTTATTGGGTCTTTCAGCCTACCCTTGGGTCTGTGGCGACAACTACTACCTTAGCACGTCTTTGTGTTGATTTTGGCGGCCTGAGCATCTGGGCATCCTTCCTTTTCTTTTTCTGATGGTTTTAACACATTTAACTTTATACTCTAATTGTCTACCCTCATGGTCAGCTCCCCATTTTTCACATCTATTAAAGTTCTGCCCGTGGCCAAGAATGGTCGCCCAAGGATAATAGGTGCTTTTTCATCGGTCTCACAGTCTAGGATGAGGAAATCAGCTGGAAGAATAAGGTTGCCACCTTCACTAGTATGTCTTCGATTTTGCCTTCTGATTGTACAAAAGAGCGATCGGCAAGTTTCAGTATGATGGAGGTAGGTTTGGCTGGCCCAATTCCTAAATTATCGTAGACTGCCTTAGGCATTAAGTTGATGGCTCCCAAGTCGTACAAGGCTTTTGTTTCATGCTTGCTGCCTATTCTGCATGGAATAATAAAGCTGCCCGGATCTGTTTGCTTGGGCGGCAGTTTGTTGTGCATCATGGCCATGCACTCCTCTGTTACAACAACTGTTTCAAATTCCCCAATCCTCTTCCTTTTAGAAACCATGTCGCTGAGGTATTTGGCATAGTGGGGCATGTTCTGAATGGCTTCTATTAGAGGGATGTTTATGTGCACCTGCTTTAAAATATCCAGGAATCTTCTGAACTAGTGCTCTTGCTTTTGTTGCTTAAGCCTCTGGGGGAAAGGTGTTGGCAGGCGGATGTCCTCTATATGTTCTTTGCAGGGGAACTTTATCTTTGGAGGATCATTTACTTTAGGACCGCTGTCACGTTCAGCTGCTAAGGCGGCTGGTGTTGATGCTGCCGCGGCAAGCAGTTCTTTCGGTGCTGGCTGTGTTTCTGGTTGTTTTTCCCTGGGTTCATCCAACTGCTTCCCACTTCTGGTAGATATGGCTTTGTGCTGCTCATAAGTGGGCTTGGTCGTTGCTTCTGCACTGCTGGATGCTGCTCTCATTGTTCTGCTGCTAAAGATTTCTGTGAACTGCCCAAATTGGGTCTCCAGGTTCTTTATCGCAGCCTCTTGGTTGTTCATCTTCATCTTCGTCAGACTCAATTTTATCAATAAATTTATTAGTACGAACAATAAAATCACTAGTTCTAGACATAAAAGTATGAAGACTAGCTTCTAGTGAATTATTGTTTTGCGGCTGCTGAGCCTGCTGTCTGGACAGGTTTTGTTGGCAGCCTCCCTGTTGTTGTTGTGGGTTTGCAACAGTCTTTGGGTTGCTCCAGGAGAAGTTGGGATGGTTCTTCCATCCAGGGTTGTATGTATTCTGGGCAGGCCTGATGTTCCTCTCGTATCCTCCCATAAAGTTGGCAGATGCGGTGCATTCAGAGGAATCATGGTTGCCCCCACACTCATCACAAAACGGCTCCACAACCTTAACCTCATAGGCTTTCCCAGCAGGCTTCATTATGCTTATGACAAGCTCTGTCAGGTTGTCAAGGCGGGCATTAACAGATTCTGAGGCTTCCACCTCGTTCAAAGTGGTTGGCCGCCTAACGTCGCCTTAGCGGGCTATTGGGTACTTGTAACCATTCTTGGTGGCTTGGTTCAGAATCAGCAGTGCCTTCTTTGGTGGTCTGTCGAGGATGATTCTGTTGGCTGAGGCATCAATCATCATCCGTGTTGGGTAGTTCACCCCGTTATAGAACATTGACACCTGTGTCCAAGCCGGAAAACCATGTAGCGGGCAATCGTTCAGCATCTGTTGGTATCGCTCCCATGCTTTATATATCGGCTAATCATCCCCTTGTCAGAAGACTGTTATCTCGTTTCTCAATCTGTTTGTTACATTGGACGGGCTGAAACGATCCAGGAAATTCTTGCACAGCTCTGTGCATGTGTTAAACGACCCTGCTGGTTGGTTGTTCAACCACTGCTTTGCCCTATCCCTCAGTGTATAGGGGAATAATCTCAGTCTAAGCACACCTTGGTGGACTCCGTGTATTTTGAATGCTCTGCAGATGTCCAGGTATCCTTTCAAGTGCTGCCGAGCATCTTCTGTGGCAATCCCTCCAAATTGCCCTAATGTGTTGATCATGTTGAACATCACGGGCTTCAGCTCAAAGTGATCTGCCTCAATCTTAGGTTCTGTCACTGTCGGATTGAACCCTCTGAAGTCACGCTCCAAGTAGTCCCTGGTGGTTCGAACATACTGTGACTGTCTGGGCGGCAGGTCTTGCTGCCCATCCCTGTCGTTCACATCATTGTTGGCAGGGTTGTCGTTTTCCATGTTTACCTTTTCTTTTCTTTCTTCTTTGGTTTTTTCCTATGGCTGATCTCAGTTCCTTCTTGAGTTCTCTTTCTCTTCGTTCTATATCGTCGTAGAAAACGATTTCTCCTTTTGGATTCGCCCTTGTCATACACTAGCAAAGGTAACTGTAAAATTCTTTTTTTTATTAAAAATAAAAACTAAAAATAAAATAAAATGTAAAGAAATAAAAGTGCAGAAATTAAAGACGAATTTCACTATTACCAATCCCTGGCAACGGCGCCAAAAACTTGTAGATCGTTTGGGTGTTCTCTATTTATGAGCGCAAGTGCACACTCATGTCAAGTTATAGTATAAAAGATATCGTCTCCCACATGGATTGGACAGCTTGATTTAAATTGTAAGTCCTGCACAAGAAAAGTAAATGCACAATTAAATTGGATGGTTGAGAAGAAAAGTAAAATAAATACACAAACAATTGAAGAGAAAGTGATCAGATTGATAGAGAGGGCTGGGTTATGCTGCTGCTTAGTGTGAAACTGCGTTGAATAGGACAAGTCGTTTTGCGCTGCCAGACTCTGCTGCCTCGGCGGTGGATGGCAGGTAGACTACTGAGACCCTCTCGCTACCTCAGTAGGGGAATGGAATTGTGTCTCGGTGGCAAACTCGGCACAACTGCAAGGCTCGACAGAACTACCAGTCGCGGCGTCAATCGTGCAAAGACAACAATGTTGATTCGTCCTCTTTTAGCCGTCTTAAACCCTTAACCTATGTCTAGGCCGGATTGATTGCACCGTCTATAGATGAAATCGTACTTACTCCTTTCGTGAGTTTGACTCTCTCGATACCGAACAAATGGATAGAATTCAACTAATCTTTCGCCTTAATTGAAAACTATGAAGAACATGGAACAAGTAAACCTTGTAATTTTATTTGCAAAAACAACTTAAAATCCTAAACAACCGTTCTCACAATAATTACAACATAACCCAAACCCAAGGAGAAATTTAGAACATGGTGGCGGCAAGAAAACCTAAATTATGCCTAAGGAAAACAGCCAAGTTATTTCGAAATAGAATTACAATGGGTATATATAGGCATTAGCTAGGTCTAGTCCTTCTTGAAGTAGAAGTCCTTCAAAGTAGCTTTATACATTAAATGTGGCTTTAAACTCTGACTTCTTTTAGTTGAATGTGGACTTTATCACGTTGCCTTGCTCCGAAAATAATCTCGAGATTCTCCTTTGGCGGCTCTGCCCACTACTACAGACGTCGAAAAATTGAGTGGACAACATCGATAGAATCAGGATTTTCTGCTCTACAGATCGAACTCCGGTTCTCCAACTCTGTAGTCTGCTATATTGGGCGGCGGTAGCTACTCGGCAGCAGTTGTCTATGTCTGGAGCTGCATTAGTACAACTCTTTGGTTTGCTGTCTCAGCATCACGTCCTCAGCTCCTCTCTCTCTCTCTCTGTCAGCCTCTAGTACCTGAAACTAAAAGTACACTAAAACAATACATTTTCTTCACCAAATAAAAGATAATCTAGCAAAGCATGGCAAAGTAAAGAAATATTGTAAAATGCAATGCATGGTCCTAATTATGCCTAAAGTGCACTCAAAAACAACAATAATATGAGATGGAATGTGCATGAAATATAGAACTTATGGACACTTTACACATATCGATACGGGCAAGCCCTGTATCGGTACGGGTTGACTTTCTTTGACTTTGACTCGTTTCGATACGCTATGAACCCGTATCGAAATAAGGGGTTCCAGTGACAAAATGTTTCAGTACGGCCCTAATCTGTTTTGGTACACCCTGTTTTCTTAGATTCAATTATGCTTACCCGTATTGAAATGCCATCACCCGTTTCGATACGGCCTGACCTGTAATGACAGATTCTTGCTGGTTTTTTCGAATTAACCTACCAAACGATGTCCAAATGCAATGAAATTTTATACACAGTATTTCAATGCTATAAACTACAGGCATGCCAAGTTTCATCATCATTCAAAAATGTTTACCATGTTTTCACCTTTTTAGGTCAAGTATGCATTTTAAGCCATTTACAAGCAAACTTAGCAAGCCATTTAAGGCTCTTTATCCACATACAACACATAACCTTTATACACATAAACAAAACATCATCATCAACTACCTTAACTACTTTGCCACCATTCTAGGAGTTCAAATGGACAAAAGTACTTTACATTAAGCATGTGGTGACTTATCGAACCTCCAGCTAATCCCGATCTTAATCCGATACTTTCCTTATCCTGAAATGTATCGACAATGAATGCATTAGACTTACATAGTTTAAGTGAGGTAGCCAATAACAAAGAATGTGCATGATATACTATCATGCTTTGATGACAATCATTACATCAACATACAATGATCATATCATACTCTTTAATCTTGTTGAAACATAGTTTCAATAATCAAATCATCAAAGACAATATCTCAATCTCAATCTCATGACAATGCAATATCAATGATCATATCATCAATGACAATATCAATAATCAACTTTCTTTCTTGGATTGATTTCAACCGTATTTGGATACACGAATTCCACCAATACACCAACAATGAACAATATGGTCCAATATCCTCCATTACACCGTTTTGACCAACACACATCACATCCCTCCACTACACTGTATAATCTTCGTACCACTGAGCTCATGAATTCTATGGCATGCCAATTGTATCCAATACTTCGATCCCAAGGTCCGATAACAATAGCTCAATATCAATGATTCAATGACAATAATTCAGTATCCATGATTCAATGACAATAGTTTGATATCAATGATTCAATGGCAATATCTTATCAATCACATGGTCATAGCAGTAGGCAATAGCAATAAACACATGTAAATGATTTTTACATGGCAATGCTTCAATGATTTCCATAACAATAATAGCAATGCTATGGACGATGAATCAATGCAATACTTACCAAACTTACCAATATGGTTTTCAATGATGCTTTGTACAAAATCCCTTTAATTCAATGGTTAGTAATTCATACGAAATCAATGATGATAAATTCGGAAAGGCTCCTCGCCCAATTTCGACTTCGACTAAACTCACCTCGATAATTCGAAGCTCCTAATGCTCTCGGATAGTGATCCCCTTATTCCTAGCTTTCGATGGAGACGATGGGTTAATCTTTTCCACTCCTTGAACTAGGGAGAACAATAAGGGACTATTAGAATCAATATGACAATACTAATACTTGATTAGCCATTAGCCAATAGACAAAGCTTATCTTAAAGCTTGGAATTGGACATTCAATAACCAAGAGAATCGATAATCTAAGGGCTTTCACTTACCCGATTGATAGCTATGAATTCGTGTTCTTAAATCAAGGAAAGCTTAAGCTCATGAAGTTCAACTAGGGAGGTGTATGCTTGGGTGCTCAAGGTTGAAGATGACGATGGTGGTGCTTGCTTATCACCTTTGAACGAAAGATGGATTTTTGTCTTGATGATACTCAAACAAAAGATGAGATCATTTTCCTTTATTTTTTTTAACTTCAATCATTTCCCCACCTCCCTTGTAAATAATGAAAAGGTTTCCCTTAGCAAAGGGAAAACTTAAAATAATACTTATCCATTTTATATCTTATCAATACTAAAAGACGACTACAAGTCATCCTCTTAAACTACTTCCACGTGGGGAGGGACAGCAATAAGCAGGTGAGTCATCACCTCTTCACATCCTTTCAATTTTATCCTTCAAACATATTCGAAATAGGGGACCCATTTTGAAACGAGTAAAACCGTATCGAAACGGTTGAGAAAAAGTCCAAAAGTTAGTTAATTCAGTTACACCATATCGAAATGCCCCTTAACCATTTTGAAACGCCTTACCTAGGCCGTTTTGGTATGGGCCTGACTGTATCGCAACGCCTAGCTCAGAAACATCATATTAGGCATTCCAAGGAAGTCTTAACTAAAGATAAGTTCATTTAAGATCTCTTAACAATATAACCTATCCTTGGACGACAAAGATGCAATATTTGAACACTTTGACATCAATATTCCGATCATCGGAATCCAATTCCGACTAGACCGATTTTTGGGATGTTACAACATCCACTACCTTAGCTCCCTCACTAAGTATTTTCCACAAATTCACTAATTTTTCTTTCTTTTTCAAGGAACAAGAGTGGCCTTTACAACACCCTCAAAGCTTATAACCCAAAGCTTTGAGACACTCTCTCCCAAGAGAAGATTACAAATAAGCAAACAAGGAAAACCTTTCTAGGAAAAATGTCTTTGCAAATAAAGCTCTCACCCAAAACCTAACACTGAGAAAATTTAACAATTAAGCTCGCAAGTGTGTTCTACAAGAAAAATGACAAAATGAAGCACTAGAACAATTTCTCTAACATTGAATGTTGGTAGTTGGTTTCTTGTGCTTCCATGGATGCTTGTAGGTGTCTTTTAAACCCTATAATGGCTTCATGACCATTACTAGTCGTTGGGGGTTGATTAGAGGCGTCGGGGACTTTATTTTCACCATTAAATGCTTTTCTTGTGCTATGGGTATCGATACGCGGATCTCGGTATAGGTACATGTTTTAAATAGAAAGAGTTGTTTAGCATTTAAAACAGCGAGTACCGACACGTGATAATTGCGTATCAGTACGATGCCTAGCGTATCGGTACGACAAAGCTTGTACCAATACGATCACTTACTCACTGGAAATTTGGAAAACTTGGGGAAACAAAGGGCGTATTGGTACGAGTACGACTATACCGGTACGAGTAGTTAGGTATCGGTACGAGGAGAACCGTATCGGTACTCACAACATGTTTTTGACATTTGGTTATTTTGAAAGCATTTAAACATGTCAAAAACCTTTCAAACATATTTTCAAGTTATTTGGACTTTGAGTTATTTTTGCAAATTTGTTTAAGTCTAGAAACATTTTTCACTTAAATTATATAAAAAGCAAGTACCTCAACAATCACCCCTTTTTGATATAACGAAACCACTTGAAAATTTGTTTTTAAAATTCTCTCCCTTAGAAAAATGATTTTAGAAAAAAAAATATTTTAGAAAATATCTTGAGCTCTCCCTTTTTCTTTTTGAAATTGAATTTTTCAAACATATATCTCCCCCTTTTTCTTATATTTAGGGATGGCATTTTACCCGATCCGGTCAGTTCCGACCTGACCCGGCCCGATCGGGTCTGATTTTTTGATGAAAAAATCAGGTTCGGGACATGTTTTTAGTGAGGGTTAAGTTGGGTCAGTTCGAGTTTAACGTGGAAAATATTCGACCCGACCCGGGACTAATTGTGTATTTTCCCCCTAAATCTTTTAGTGATATTTATAATAATACTCCCTCTTTATATATATATATATATATATATATATATATATATATATATATATATATATATATAATTAGGTCCTTAAAATAAAATTTCTATTTACAGTTTAGTCCTTAAAATTATTATTTTTTATAATTAAGTTTCCTAAAATTATTTTTTTTTAAAATTAGGTCCCTAAAATTAATTTTTTCTACGGGTTGGGTCTGGTCGGAGTTGAATGTAAGGTATTTATTTTTAGGTCGGATCAGGGTTTTTTAAAGAATGCGTTCAGGTCGGGTCGGGTTCGTGTTTAGTGTATATATTTTTGGGTCAGGTTCGGGTGGGCCAAAAACCCGACCCGTGCCCATCCCTAATTATATCAAAAATAATTCAAAACTAAGTTTGAAATAAAATTTTAGTACAAAATAAAATGGTGAAAAGACCAAAAAATTAAATACATGAAAAAATAAATAAAAAATTGCTCCCCCTAATCGAGCATCAATAAATTGTTAGTCCAACAATTCAAGAGAAAATAAAATGGAATTTCAAATAAATAAATAAATAAAATTGTAAAACATATGCTTGATTTTGATATAACAAATTATTCAAGGACCAATTTGCAAAAGTAAACAAATTTTTAAATACTCAAAAGTCTCACACATGAAAAGGATTTTAAACCTAGAAATTGTTTCAAAGTAAAAAACTTAAACCCCGAAGAATTTTTCTAAGTGTTTCAAAGCTAAACTTAACCAAATTGCTCAAGCGTATCATTACGCCCTATAGAGTTTTGATACGACTTTTAGCTACTGGAATTTTAATTAAACACATCGTTTCGATTCGGCTCACCCCGTTTCGATACGGTGTTTCGATACGGCCTTGCCCGTTTCGATACGACTTTCAACCTGGGATGTTTTATACTTATGAGTTTCGGTACAAGTCTTAGGCGTACCGATCCTCAGTTTCGGTACGACACGTCAGCGTACCGATATGGGGTCTTAAGATTTTTGAAATCTTTACATTAAATTTTTATCGTTGAATGTCAGTTAAAGATTTAAAAGTCAGTTTTACAATACCGATATGGATTATGTCCGTTTCGATACACCTTTGTAAAACGAAGCTATACGTTTCAATACGCCCCTTAGGTGTATCGATGCAATTTTCCAAAGATTTTTTCCTCAGATTCCAGTGAACAAATATCGTTTCGATACGACCTAGCTGTTTCGATACGACCCCCATTTTACACTAAGACCATTTCAATATGCCTTCCTGCGTATCAATACGCCCATGCATTTACTCTTGCAACAGTTAGTTTCTGTCTTACAGATACCAAAACCGGGCTCCCATATACTGATACACCTTATCTAAGAAGTGCATTTATTGCAAGAAAAATGGTCTCCAACAGCTCTATTTATGATCTCAGTTACCCAAATGGTTAGAAATCAATAGGGGGATATAAAAGGAAGCCTTCAAAGCTACATTAACAACTATTGATCAAGTGAAAAGCATTCAAGCAAAAATCCAACCTCTTCGAGCCTTTTAGAGTCAAACCCTTGTACCCAATTTGTGTAATTTCATTGTAATCTTTTATTTCAAGTTTGGAGAGAGTGCACTTGTAATTTGGGGGAAATATCAGTCTTTTGAGAGGTCAATTTATGTTTGCCACAACTTCTTGTAAAAGAGTGATCTTGATCAAGCTTTGGGTAAAAAGCTTGATCGAATTGTAACGATTTCCTCTTAAGCCTAGAAAAGGGGAAGAATTTCTTATTGAATTGTTTGAAATCCTTAGTGGGGAGCTAAGGTAGTGGATGTAGAGCTTGTTAGAAGCTTGAACCACTCTAAATCTCTTGTCCATCATTTTTATCATTTCAATTTCCTCTCTTAGATTTTTTAATTGCCAATTCACCCCCTCTTGGCAATTTGCCATCGATTGATCATCTCAACATAAATAAACTAAGAAATTCAATTTAACATGTTATATATCAAATATATCATTAAGCACACAAAACATGGCAAAAAGGTGACCAAATTGTCCCTTTTTAATTGTACGTACCAGTATAAAGACGTCTGTATCGGTACTGGTTGAATGTCGTATCAGTATGGTATGGGTTGTACTAAACTGACTGCACGAAATGGTGAAAGATTGCATTAAAATCAACTCAAGAGGCCTTCTAACTTAGTTTGAAGTTCATAAAAAGGCTCTATTAAGTCCTAGATATACATTTGGATCATTTTTGCCACAAAATAACAACATGCTTATCAAAGTAACACATTTAAAACCAAAACAAGCAAGAATTTCACCAAATTCAACCAAACATTACAAGTTAAAGCCAAATATATAAAAACTAGCATAATAGGCAAAAACATGTAACTCATGCGATTCGAGACTCCCCATAACTATATGCAATAAAAGCATCATAGAGTCAACAAACATGCTTGAATCATCACAAAATTTAGACAATAAACATATGATCAAGCAATTTGCATGAAAATAAATTTACCATTTGAACTAAGGTAAGATGTTAAGCCTCACCCTCTTCAAGTGTCATTCTCCCTTGTGTGTCAAGAGCCCCCAAAAATGTGACTTTGCTCATTAATGCTCAAGCACGCCTACAAAAGAAAATCATTTTTTTGTATCCAAATTGTTTTGGATCCGACATTAGTTTCAAAAATTTTAGTTCCTTTTGGAATCCATTTTTCAATATCTTTTTTGTTTAAAGAAATGAGTCATTTTGGAACCCAAATGTTCTTAACCATGTTACCGTTTAAAAATCTAGGGCGATCTAGATTATCTTTGATAAAGGTTTGATTTTATAAAAATAGATTTGGAGCATTCTCCAATTTTCCTTTCAAAATCTTTGTAAATCAAAACTTTTTCTTTCTTAAGATTATCAATGATACGTTGATGATCTTGAATTTTTTGAAGCCATTTTCCTCAAACTCATTGAGTTTTGCTTCAAGTTCAAGGTTAGTTTTAGAAAATATTTCATTTTCAACTTTTAGTTTTGAAACCATTTTCCTACATTTTAAAACATCGTTTTCAAACTCTAAAACCAACTCATCATAGGCATCTTGTAATTTATCGAAAGAATAGGAATTTAAAGTAGAAGAATTAGAAGTTACCCTTGAATCTACTTCGATGTCCATGAGACAAAGGTTTGCTACTTCTTTATCGGTGGAGTCTTCACCACTCCATGTAGCCACAAACCCTTTTCTTCTTAGCATAGTTTGATCTCTTCTTCTTAAGTCTAGGGAAATTGTACTTCACGTGCCCTGGCTTCTTGCATTCAAAGCATATAATGAGATCCATTCTCTTCTTCGATTCATGTCTAGCTTCTTCTTTTTTGCACTTCATGAATCTTTTGTATTTCTTGAAGAGCTTGGCCTTCTTTTCATCTTCATCTTCTTCACCCTTTTCACTAGAATCTTCTTGATGGCTTGAGGATTTAAGAGCAACACTCTTCTCTTCTTTTTCCTCTTCTTTCTTCTTTCCCTTTGACATCATCATTTCATGGGTAAGCAAAGATCACATAAGTTCGTCGAGCTTAAGCTTCTTCAAGTTCTTTGCTTCAACGATAACCACCTTCTTGGAATCCCATGAATCAAGAAGTGAATACATCAACGATAGCCACCTCTCCAAATCCTTTAAGCTCATTAACGATGATGGAGAGCCGATCGAACATGCTTTTGATGTCTTCCTCCGAGTCCATTTTGAAGTTCTCAAAGTTGAGGTTGAGAAGTCCAATCTTGCCCTCCTTCACCTAATTTGGTCCTACATATGTGATTTCAAGTTTGTCCCATATTTCCTTGGCATTGACACAAGCGGAGACTTTGTAATACTCTTCCGGACCAAGAGAACACAAGAGCACATGCATGGCATTGGAGTTGAGATCATCATTATATTCTTCCAATAATAATATTTGACACCGTTGAAGTATGGAGACTTGGAGATGGATTGCATCATATGAACCTATTGATGTAGAAAGGTTGAGCACTTCAAGGATCGACTCTAGGATATTAATCTGATGTAAAGAAGAGGCTCTAATATAATTGTTGGGCTCGAAATATCTTCAACCGAATCACCAAGAGGGGTGAATTGGCTTTGCAATGAAAGTGGTGGAAGCAATTGGAAATTAAAAATTTTGCACAAGGATTTAGAGTGGTTCGACTTCTAAACCAAGTCTACATCGGCTACCATAGCTCCCCACTAAGGATTTTCCACAAATTCACTAATTTGTCTTTCTTTTTCAAGGATCAAGAGTAACCTTTATAGCACCCTCAAAGCTTATACCCCAAAGCTTTGAGACACTCTCTCCCAAGAGAAGATTACAAATAAGCAAACAAGTAAAACATCTCTAGGCAAATGTGTTTGCAAATTAAGCTCTCACTCAAAACCTAACACTTGAGTAAATTTAACAATTAAGCTCACAAGTGTGTTCTACAAGAAAAATGACAAAATTAAGCACTAGGACAATTTCTATAACATTAAATGTTGGTAGTTGGTTTCTTATGCTTCCATGGATGTTTGGAGGTGTTTTTAAACCCTCTAATGGCTTTATGACCGTCACTAGCCGTTGAAGACTTTATTTCTAGCATTAAATGCTCTTCTTGTGTAGTGGGTATCGGTACACGAATCTCGGCATCGGTACTTGTTTTAAATAGAAAGAGTCGTTGAGCATTTATAACATCGAGTACCTGATAGGTACCCGGTAATGTGACCCGAGTCATATAGATGTGCCCGATCGTGATTCTAGTAAGAAATATTCTTTGCTACGCTTTGAACTTTGAGATATCATAAAACATACATGTGAGATGAATAGCAATATAATTAAAAAAAATTAATGAAGAAAGGAATTGGATAGGTAATTTGGATAGTATGGTGGCTAAGGATGGAGGATGATAATCGAGGAAAGGTGTAAATGAAAGGAGTGATGGGAGATGCTAAAGGCGGCGTTGTTTTGTATGGTTGCAAGGATAGCGAATTGTGACCCGCTAGCTATAACGAGCTAGGAACCAGCAATATACTTTGATGGAGTCGAGGTGGAGGAGTGTGGAACGTGACCCAAAAGCTATAAGAGAGCTTGGAACCAACGCTATTGTACAATGAAATAGATAGAAGACTACAAGCACAACTTGAAGCCGATAGAGTTCCCCCAAGAACAAGATGAAAGCAATCTTTCAAAGGTTTATATTCTCCAAAGAAAAATCTAACCCCTTACAAATGAACATAAGGTGCCTATTTATAGTGTGGCTAGGCACCATATGAAAAGTCACACAAAAGAGAGATGAATGCTCATCTAAATGCTATTGAATACAAATAAATGAAATGTTTCTTTCTTATCCTTTTGATGGATGAATCTTGCTTTAAATTGAGATGAATTTAGCCTTAAATTTGTCCAAAAGGAGTGATGACTCTTGGGTTGCTTCATTTTGCTTGCAAATGGATAAAAGGGAATGAATGTGGACATAAGATGGATGTAGACATCCCACACGTCCAAATAAGTGTGTCTCTTTGAATTCCTTGCTGATTTTATCACTTACTTTGATGATTAAATGACATTAAACCATCCTTCATTGCTTGCTCATTTGTGGAATATGATCAGCCTTCAAAAGATGATAAATAAAGGCCTTGAATGCATAATTTGAATGTTGATTATTGCATGTCCCTTCTCTTGAACGTGAATGGCCTTCATTGGTTCATAATTTCAACCTTGAATAGGTGAATTATGAAGCTTAAATGTTTTGTTACTCTAAGAAGATGAACAACCTTGAAAAGATGAAAAGAATTTAGCCTTGAATTGCCTTGTTTGCATGAGTAAAGATGGTCATCAATGACTTGTTTCCAAGCTGAAGTTGAAAAGTCTCTTCTTTAATCCACACGTCACATGAACCTAGACACACACAAAGGATTTATTCAAACTTATAATAATAGATGCGTGAAACAATTAAAGAGTTAGTTAATTGAGTGAACTAGTTAAATGAATGAACTAGCTTAATTAAAGAACTAACTTTATTGAATTTAACTAAATGCATGAATGAAGTAGTTTAACGAATGATTTAAGATACATAATTAAACTACTTCCCTAAATGAACTAAAACTATAAATGAAGTGCATGCTTTAATGACCAGCACACTTTATCAATGCAATGGAGTTATGAAATACTTAAATTCTCATGCAAATGCATGCATGAGCAAGGTAAGGCATTTCTCCCTCATTATTTCTTCTTTCCCACGTTCATTGCTTGTTGTAAACAAGCTTTCCATGGCTGATTGAAACTTCTTGGCCCGTGCACGTGTAATGGGGCCACTTGGGTACTTCTCCAGGTCCTTGTTCTTGATGGTCATATCAGTAACATTAAAGGTTGCACTAACATTAAAGGTTGCACTAACATTAAACTCACCTGGGAGGTCTAGTTGAGAAGCATTATCATTGATCCTCTTAACTACTTGAAATGGCCCATCTCCTCGAGGCATCAGTTTAGATTTCCATTGGGCTGGAAACCTTTCTTTTCTCATGTGCAACCACACCCAATCTCCCAGCTCAAAGACAACTCTCCTTTGACCCTTGTTTGCTTGCTGCTCATATTGCTTGGTTTTCTTTTCAATATTATCTCGCACTTGTTGATGAAGTTTCTTAACAAATTCAACTTTGTTAAGTCCATCTTTATTCACAATTTGATCAGCAGGTAATGGCAATAAGTCCATCAGAGTTAATGGATTGAACCCATACACAACTTCAAAAGGAGTGTGTCCCGAGGTTGTATGGACTGATCGGTTATATGCGAACTCCACATGTGGTAAGTACTCTTCCCATGTCTTTAGATTCTTCTTAATAATGCTCCTAAGCAACGTGGAGAGTACTCGATTCACCATTTCGGTTTGGCCATCCGTTTGAGGATGACAAGTGGTAGAAAATAGCAGCTTAGTTCCAATCTTACTCTATAGGGCTCTCCAGAAGTGACTTAAGAACTTCACGTCTCGATCGGAAACGATAGTTCTTGGCACACCATGTAATCTCAAGACTTCCCTAAAAAACAAGTTAGCAATATGTAAGGCATCATTAGTCTTGTTGCAAGGAATAAAATGAGCCATTTTGGAAAATCTATCCACTACTACAAAGATAAAGTCTTTGTTATTCTTTGTGCGTGGAAGCCCTAGCACAAAATCCATTGAAATGTCCATCAATGGTGCTTCTGGAATAGGTAGTGGCGTGTAGAGTCCATGTGGCATGGCTTTAGACTTAGCCTTCTTGCAAGTGATGCAACATTCACATAACCTCTCTACATCTCGTCTCATCTTTGGCCAATATAAATGCTCTTGAAGTATGGCCAAAGTCTTTGCTATTCCAAAATGTCCCATTAAGCCTCCTCCATGGGCTTCGTTGATAAGTAATTCACGTGTGGAACCTTGTGGAATACAAAGTCTTCCTTCCTTGAATAGGAACCCATTGTCCCTATAATAGTTTTCAAACGTTCCTTTCTCATAAGCTTTATAAATTTTTCCAAAATCAGAATTAGATTCGTATAAATCCTTAATGAAAACAAAACCCAGCAACTTAGATTCTAAGGTGTTTAGAAGAGCGTACCTCTGAGACAATGCATCGGCAACTATATTCTCCTTACC
This sequence comes from Hibiscus tridactylites, assembly GCA_958450335.1. Taxonomy (NCBI): domain Eukaryota; kingdom Viridiplantae; phylum Streptophyta; class Magnoliopsida; order Malvales; family Malvaceae; genus Hibiscus; species Hibiscus tridactylites. The sequence goes on along the minus strand of OY288273.1, from coordinate 54,514,325 downwards.
TTTCTTATATTTTATCACATGGGAAAAAGTTTCAAGAAACTTCATCCATTTGGCATGTCGTTTGTTGAGTTTATGTTGCTCCCGAATGTGTTTCAATGCCTCATGATCGGTGTGAATAATGAACTCCTTAGGCCATAGATAGTGTTGCCATGTTTCCTTTGCGTGAACAAGGGCATACATCTCCTTATCATACGTTGGATAATACAACGTAGCTCCACTTAATTTCTCACTGAAATATGCTATAGGACGTCCACCTTGAGATAATACCGCTCCAATTCCCACACCTGATGCATCACATTCAATTTCAAACGTTTTGTTAGAATCAGGTAAGGTAAGCAAAGGGGCATGAATTAAACATTCTTTAATGTCATTAAAAGATTTCTCTTGGTCCCCCCCCCCCCCCCCAGAAAAAGTTAGCATTCTTCTTGATGACACTAGTTAAAGGGGCGGCAATGGTGCTGAAGTTTGGCACAAATCTCCGATAAAAGCTTGCAAGTCCATGGAAACTCCTAACTTGGGAAATGCTTGCTGGTCATGGCCATTCTTCAATGACTTTTAACCTTCTCTTTGTCAACCTCTAAGCCTTTAGAACTGACAACAAAACCAAGAAAGACAACTTTGTCAGCACAAAATGTACACTTGTCTAAATTAGCATATAACTTCTCCTTTCTTAAAACCAACAAAACTGACCTCAAGTGTTGAACATGTTCTTCCATTTATTTACTATAGATTAAGATGTCATCAAAATAAACCACACAAAATTTACCCAAAAACGGTCTAAGAACATGGTTCATTAACCTCATGAAAGTACTTGGTGTATTAGTTAAGCCAAAAGGCATAACCAACCATTCATAGAGTCCTTGCTTTGTTTTAAATGATGTTTTCCATTCATCACCTTCCCGCATCCTTATTTGGTGATAACCACTCTTAAGATCAATCTTAGAGAAAAGGTTAGAACCATTAAGCTCATCTAACATATCATCTAAACGGGGAATAGGGTGACGATACTTTACCGTAATTTTGTTTACCGCTCGACAATCTACACACATGCGCCAAGTTCTATCCTTCTTTGGCACAAGTAATACTGGAACGGCACATGGGCTAAGGATCTCCCTCACGTAGCCTTTGGCCATTAGTTCAGCCACTTGCCTTTGCAACTCCTTGGTTTCCTCGGGATTGCTTCGGTAAGCTGGACGGTTAGGAATGACGGCACCGGGAATGAAATCTATTTGATGTTCAATGCCACGGATTGGTGGCAGCCTACTTGGTATCTCCTCTAGAAATAATTCGTCAAATTCCTGCAACAAAGACACAATAGAAGAAGGCAAAGTGTGATCAAGTTGGTTAGTGTTTAATAAACTTTCCTTGTACACAAGTACAAGTAATTCCTTTCCCGACAGCAAACACTTTCTCAACTCTTTTTCTTTGGTAAAAACACTCATTTTCGCACCCTCACTTTGCTCACTCTCACTTGCTTTTACCTTCATTTTTTATTCTCTCTCTTTGGCTCTTTCAATACTTTCTCTCAAATGTATTTGGTCTTTGTGAATTTGTTTTGGTGAAAGAGGGGCTAAGGTAATCTTTCTTGCTCCATGGGTGAGTGTATACTGATTGGTATATCCATCATGTATGACTCGTTTATCGAATTGCCATGGCCTCCCAAGTAGTAAATGGCCAGCGTGCATCGGAACAACATCGCAAAGAACTTCATCCTTATACTTTCCAATGTAGAAAGCAACAAGAACTTGCTTGGTAACCTTGAGTTCTCCTCCGTCATTAAGCCACTGCAGCTTGTAGGGATGTGGATGCTTTATGGTTGCTAATCCAAGATTTTCTACCATAAGAGTACTAGCAACATTAGTACAACTACCTCCATCAATAATGACACAGCATACCTTTCCATTAACATGGTAGCGAGTATGAAAGATATTCCTGCGTTGCTCATTCCCTTCATTCGCTTGCACACTTAGGCTTCTTTTCACAATAAGGGCCTCTCCTTCTATTGCATACTCTATATCATCATCTTCATCTTCTTGTATGGCAGCAACTTCATCTTCCTTCTCTTGTTCCTATTCAACCTCTCCATCATCACGAAAAAGCATGGTGTTGCGATTTGGGCATTGGCTTGCAATATGCCCTCTTCCCAAGCACTTGAAGCATTGTATATCTCGGGAACGGTTTGGAACATTCGGAGCCTTACCTTTGCTAGTTTCGGCAATGGCCTTGGCACTCTTTGTTGGAACGCTTCGTTCTTTAGGCGTAAAGGATGCCTTCTGTTTGTAGGTACCCTACCCCCATTTAGAAGAAGAGCCTCCATAGGTACGAGTTGTGCCCTTCCTTTTGAGTTTTCTCTCGACCTTTATGGACATATGAACCATGTCTTCGATCTCCACATAATGTTGCAACTCAACAGTGGCCGCAATATTAAGATCAAGGCCAGATAGAAATCTAGCCATGGTGGCTTCTCGATCCTCATCAATGTTGGCTCGGATCATGGCTACTTTCATCTCTTTAAAGTAATCCTCAACACTACGGTTGCCTAGGGTGAGATTTTGAAGCTTGTTGAACAACTCCTTATGATAGTGAGTTGGAACGAACCTCCTACGCATAACGGCCTTCATCTCATTTCAAGTAGAAATTGGATGTTCGCAATTGCGTCTCCTGCTAGATGTCAACTGATCCCACCATATTAGTGCATAATCTGTAAATTCAGTGGCTGCAAGTTTTACCTTCTTAAGCTCAGAGTAGTAGTGGCACTCAAAGATGTGCTCAACTTTTTTTTCTCATACAAGATAAGCTTCAGGATCCGTTCTTCCTTGGAAAGAAGGAATGGTTATTTTGATGTTGCTAAGATTATCATCAACTCTTGGCCGAGCTCTTTGGTACCTAGGTTCTCGACGCCTCAACTTTGCTGGGAGGCTCGCTCGTCTATGAGTTCTTCGTCCACCTCTCCCTCATACTCTTCCTCGTGATCAGAATTATGTCTTCGTTGAGATCTTTCCTCCAAATGATCTAATCGTTCTTGCATCGGCCCCAACCTTTGTTGCAACAACCTGTCCATCTCTCGGATAACATCTTGAAGATTTGAGTTAGTTGCATCTACGTTAACATTATTACTTCCTCCAACGGAGTTTCTCACGGAATTTTGAGACATTATTAGTAACAAAAATAAAAAAAAATTAAAACCTCACAAACACAAAACCTCACCTATTCCACTCCAAGAAAATACACTCACACTCGTGTTTCACTCGGGATGGCTTTTACCCTTGATGTGCACTCTTGCCTTTTTCCACTCTTGCTCTCAATCAAGTCCTTTTAAGAACTTCCTCAAGGCTTGCAAATTGCTTGTAGAATTCGGCTGAAAAACAAAACTTGGTGAAAAGAATTTAGAAGGTAGGATAAGAAAAATGGCAACAACAAAAAAGGTAAATTGTGAGAGTTGGTAAAGATGACAAAATAGTAGTAAAAGAAAAATGATGTAAGATTTTTTTAAAGAAGAATAGAGAATACAATGCCCCCTCCCTCTTTAACTTTCTCTAATTTTTTTTTCGATTTTTTCAATTTTTTTCTTTTTTTAAAAGAGAGACAACGACTATCTTACTGAATCAACCTCGCTCTGATACCAATTGATAGGTACCCGGTAATGTGATAGATGTGCCCGATCGTGATTCTAGTAAGAAATATTCTTTGTTACGCTTTAAACTTTGAGATATCATAAAACATACAGGTGAGATGAATAGCAATATAATTAAAAAAAATTAATGAAGAAAGGAATTCGATAGGTAATTTAGATAGTATGGTGGCTAAGGATGGAGGATGATAATCGTGGAAAGGTGTAAATGAAAGAAGAAGTGATGGGAGATGCTAAAGGCGGCGTTGATTTGTATGGTTGCAAGGATAGCAAATTGTGACCCGCTAGCTATAACGAGCTAGGAACCAGCAATATACTTTGATAGAGTCGAGGTGGAGGAGTGTGAAACGTGACCCACAAGCTATAAGAGAGCTTGGAACCAACGCTATAGTAAAATGAAATGGATAGAAGACTACAAGCACAACTTGAAGCCGATAGAGTTCCCGTAAGAGCAAGATGAAAGCAATCTTTCAAAGGTTTACATTCTCCAAAGAAAAATCCAACCCCTTACAAATGAACCTAAGGTGTCTATTTATAGTGTGGCTGGGCACCATATGAAAAGTCACACAAAAGAGAGATGAATGCTAATCTAAATGCTATTGAATACAAATAAATGAAATATTTCTTTCTTATCATTTTGATGGGTGAATCTTGCTTTAAATTGAGATGAATTTAGCCTTAAATTCGTCCAAAAGGAGTGGTGACTCTTGGGCTGCTTCATTTTGCTTGCAAATGGATAAAAGGGAATGAATGTGGACATAGGATGAATGTAGACATCCCACACGTCAAAATCAGCTTGTCTCTTTGAATTCCTTGTTGATTTTATCACTTAATTTGATGATTAAATGACATTAAACCAGCCTTCATTGCTTGTTCATTTGTGGAATATGATCAGCCTTCAAAAGATGATAAATAAAGGCCTTGAATGCATAATTTGAATGTTGATTATTGCATGTCCCTTCTCTTGAACGTGAATGGCCTTCATTGGTTCATAATTTCAACCTTGAATAGGTGAATAATGAAGCTTAAATGTTTTGTTACTCTAAGAAGATGAACAGCCTTGAAAAGATGAAAAGAATTCAGCCTTGAATTGTCTTCAATTGCCTTGTTTGCATGAGTAAAAATGGTCATCAATGACTTATTTTCAAGCTGAAGTTGAAAAGTCTCTTCTTTAATCCACACGTCACATGAACCTAGACACACACAAAGGATTTATTCAAACTTAAAATAATAGATGCATGAAACAATTAAAGAGTTAGTTAATTGAGTGAACTAGTTAAATGAATGAACTAGTTTAATTAAAGAACTAACTTTATTGAATTTAACTAAATGCATGAATGAAGTAGTTTAACGAATGATTTAAGATACATAATTAAACTACTTCCCTAAATGAACTAAAACTATAAATGAAGTGCATGCTTTAATGACCAACACACTTTATCAATGCAATGGAGTTATGAAATACTTAAATTCTCATGCAAATGCATGCATGAGCAAGGTAAGGCATTCCTCCCTTATTATTTCTTCTTTCCCACGTTCATGGCTTGTTATAAACAAGCTTTTCATGGCTGATTGAAACTCCTTGGCCCGTGCACGTGTAATGGGGCCACTTGGGTACTTCTCTGGGTCCTTTTTTCTTGATGATCATATCAGTACCGGTACACGATACTTGTGTATCGGTATGGTGCCTAGCGTATCGGTACGACCAAGCCAATATCGGTATGGGCACTTGCTCACTGGAATTTGAAAAACTTGGGGAAACAAAGGGCGTATCAGTACGCGTACGACCATACCAGTACGAGCTATTTGGTATCGGTACGAGGAGAACCGTTCTGGTACTTACAGTCTGTTTTTGACATTTGGTTATTTTGAAAGCATTTAAAGATGTCAAGAACATTTAAAAAAACTTTTCAAATATATTTTTCAAGTTATTTAGACTATGAATTATTTTTGCAAACTTATTAAATTCAAAAATATTTTTCATTTAATTAATATCAAAATCAAATATCTCAACAGTAATTTTAAATATTTTCCTTTTTAACAAGACTAACTGCTTCTATTAAAAAATCTATTTTGAATGTAATAGATAATATAAACAAACTTTAGCATAGAATAGAACGGGGTAAGTATCAGAGTTTTTATTTTATTTTAACTTCTATTTTCTATGTATTTGTTTTTACTATTCGCCGCATTGTTCAAAGTCAAATTTTATATGGAATGCAAAGTTTATCATAAATTACCGATTAATGGTAGGTCAAACATGATGGCGTACAACGTTCTTTAAATCAAGTCTTAATTTGTTCAACCTCTTGTGTCTTGGTGGCAAAAGATGATGTTTATTATCTTGATGATCTGGGTTCGAACACCAGTGTTGCCATGTTATGTGTGCCTTCTTAAAAAAATTAAGAAAGTTTGAACAAATACTACCCTTAACGTTGTAAATAACCTATAAACCCTAAATTATAACCCTAAACCTTAACTGAAAGTTTCCACCGCCTGTGTATAGAATATTTATTCTATTAGAATTAGGCGAATGATTATATTATTTTTTAGGGGCGGTTCAAAGGTTTACGAGACCTTGTACAATTTATTAAAACGAGACATTTTTTGTTGAGCCAAGGTATCCACCACCGATAGCAGTGATTAATCATCTCGTCGCGGGTGCTCTCACTAAGAGGTAAATGGCTAGCCATGAAATGTACTTCATTCTCATCGATAGGAATCGAACTCCTGACCTCATGGTTAAAGGATGAGGTGATCAATCACCACACCATATCTCATGGTTTAAAATGAGGTCCTTTAATTTATAGTCCCAAAATATATGAGGTTTTTAAAAAAATATTTTTATCTTAGTAAAATATATATTATGGGACCCTTTTAAAGTCAATTTTTAATTTTTTTTCTTGCAATTTATTAAATCAATTTTTTCTCTCTCTATAAACATTTAATTCAATTCATTTGAGGCCTCTTTTTTGGGATCATGTGCAGTCGCTCACCTCGCACATATCCAAAACACCTACTTCTATTTTCTTCATAAATTAGAGATAATAGATTTCCTAATCAATTTGTGAGTTTAGCATCCGTATTGTTGCAAATTTCTAAGAAGTTGTAGATTCTAATACGTATAAATTGACGTTTTAATTTAAAGGTAAGAAGTTTTAAGTAGTTTAAAAGTTATAATTTGCACATTCAAAAAAATTAAATGGAAATTATACAAAAGTTTTTAATTTTCAGTCAAACTTTATATTTAAAATTCAAAAGCTTTTTTTTTGAAAAATTCAAAAGTTAAATCTTAAAATATTCGCATAAAATTTAATTAACTACAAATAGATACTAATGCATGAAATCCATACGAAGTAACGTACAATACATTTCATAATCAATAATTTCCATATAAAAAACGGTCCTTCACGTACTATCGTACTTTGTATACAAATTATTAATTATTGTTGTCAACTTGCTTATTCTCCCCCTTTTGTCACATGCCAAACTAAGTGGTTTTCACACATGAAATTACATTATCTATTTATTTGGATAAACTACAAAAATGAACACTTAATTATGAGAGGTTCTAATTTGACCACCAATATTTTAATTTTATCAATCAGACCACTTAACTATTTAAATGATATCGATTAAATCACATGTCGTAAAAAGCTAACAGATATATAAAAAGTTGCATATGTTGAGATTTTAACTAAAATGAATAAAGTATTTTATTATAAAAATAGTTGTGCATCAATTGAAATGATAACAAAATGAATGTAATCAATTGAAATTTAGATTTAGATGAATATCTTGTTTTAAAGTTTGAACTTAGATTTTTTTTTTGAAATAGTCTAAAGGTGAATGTAAGGTAGCATCTTTTTTAACTCTTTGATAATGCATACACGGTTTGCAAACAAAGCGATTTGAACTCAAGTCTTCTATGATGAACATTATTCATTTTTTTTTTCACTGGATCACTAATTAAGTTCTCGAAATTAGACATTTCAGATGTAAATAATTTCAAAACCGAAGGTAACTTTGAGTTTATGAAGAGTAGTTAATTTAAAGGTAAAAATGATAGCAAGTGCTGAAATTCGAGAAAGTAGCTACAGACCAAATTAAAATAAATTGTGGATTTGTAACATGATAATTAACTTTTATGACATCTGCCACCATCTTCCAATCAAAACCCCAAAATTCCAAAACCCAATAGAGAGATTTTAATAAGCAGAAAATCAGCAATCAATAACATTAAATAGACACATAAATACACAAACCAAGACGAGACTGAGAAATTAATGCTTGGGGGAGATGCTTTGCTTACGGTTTTGACTGTTGAAGAGCAGTTGGATCCCAATTCCACTTGCAATAAAATACACCCTTTTGCATGTGATGGGGATATATAATTATCACAACAATCTCAAAATACTTTTTTCATATATTTTCTAATATACTAATGTGATTATACGAGAGTATTTGTTCATATATTTTCTAAGATCGTTGACAACGCTCACACACTTTACACAAATGCTCGAACAATTTTCACAAACTTGTATTCAATAGATAGGGTAATGTAATTTTTGGATCTAAACTTGTAATTTGATCCATTTTGGTACTTAATCTAAAATTTTCAGATGATGTTGCGAGACAATCTCAGAGTATTACATCTTCAAAATGATTAAAAACCCATGTTTAAGGTCCAAGTTGAGAAATGGGTAGAAAGAGATTTAGGTACCAAAAAGAATAAATTACCAATTTTAGGAGCCAAAAAAACAAATTAACCATAATAGATATAAAAGTAGTGAAGGGACCTGAACCCTTGTTAATAAAGAGAGCTGACAATTCTAGAAAGTCTGGAAAACTACTGGAGTTGGGGATTAAAATAACCCAAAAGTTCTGATGAGTCATGAGGCAGGCAGCAGTTGACCAATAACCGACGTCTACCCTAACTTCGACGCATGTATTAAAAAATTTACACTAATACAATATTATTTTATGAGTTGCATTTAGGCAATGACGGAGTCATGATTTGAAGTTGGGGTAAAATATAAATTTTGAAAGGTAAGATAAATTCACAATTATCCCAAAATTTTCAGGAAAAATATAAAGAATCAAAGGGTAAAAAAAAATTCCCCTGACCGAGGGGTTACAGCCCCTCCCATTAAAGTTATAGCTTCGTCACTGCATTTAGGGGCAGGCAAAACTTGACTTGACTCGAAAAAACTTAATTATTCGACTTGACTCGAGGCGAAAAACCTGACTCATTTTGACCCGACTCGTAATTTCATAAACTCGACTCAACTCGAAAAAAATTTCAAATAAAGTTTGAGTTATAAAATGGAAATTCGAATAACTCGAAATTTTTAGTACTTAGTTGATCATTTTTCATATTCGAGTCGAGTTTGTCAATTCTGCATTATATATTATGTATATCACATGTAAAATTATGAAGAAATATAAATGTATATTATATACGCATATAGAAAGTCGTTAAAATTGGAATCATTATGTGCACCGCTCAGCCCTAAGTATATACATATAAAAATATATATGTGCACCGCGACGTATATGCATATAGAAATACATATGAAGAAATATATATGTACAACTAAATTTGTACAAAAACTTGAAACTCGACTCGACTCGATTTGGAAAAATTTTAAATAAAGTTTGAATCGTAAAATAAGATTTGGAAACTTGAATAACTCGAAATTTTTTTGACTCTACTCGACTCGATTGAATGCCAAGCCATAGTTCCATTAATGGATGTTTATATTATAGAAAAACATGAAAAATAAAAATCATCTAACATATTCTTTTTAATAAATACTTCCTCCATCCCACTAAAACTATCACATGTTAATATTTTCTGATCATTTTTTTTAAATTTTGACCATAGTTTATTTAAATAATTTAATTAATTAAAAATTATAAAAAATTATATTTAAAAACTACTTGATTGAAGATTTTTAAAATATATTTTTATCAGAAAAATTTAAATTATAAGAGGTTAAAGTTAAAAAAATTTAACCAAAAAACTATCAATATGTGATAGTTTTAGTAGGACAAAGAAAGTAACGTATTAAATTTAACCTGTGTTGAGGAGAAAAATGAAAACGGTAGTTTAAAACGATTCACCTTCGTTGAATTGAATGAAAATGCGTTGTGTACGATGGTGGAGAAATTCTAATAGTATTCTGAGGTTTCTAAGGTTGAACAAAGTGTTTGTGAGTAGTTTCTATATGCACCTCCTTACTTTTTCTCTTCCTATAATTTATATTTCTTGTTGTATGTATATAGACTATAGTGAAAGGCTATGATAAGGTGGGAAACTATCCACGGTCTTGTATTACGTACAAAAAAACCATCATTTGTCTAAGCTCACTCACTTAGGATTTAGGGTTTAATCAAATCTACACGAGAGTTTCATTTGGTGAAGTGTGTGTCAGATTATTATTGATTGACTAATCAAAATTAAACATTGTATATACTCGTTATCAGGGACGGACCCAGGATTTTAGGTTAGGGGGCGGACCTATAAATTTCTAGGGGGCGAACTTATAGAAGCTTAGGGGGCGAAAATAGATTTTTAATAGAAAATATATATATAAATTCTAAAATTTTTCTAAATCATATATGATTTTCAAAATTTTAGGGGGGCGGTTGCACCCACTACCACCCCTCGGTCCATCCCTGCTCGTTATGAAGTGGGATCATTTTTATTTTAACAAAGAGACTTTGTTGTTGATGTTGGTGTAAGAGTTGAAGTCAACCAAGTGGTTTATGTATATATTATAAATTTTAATTATTTAAAATTTTAACCCCTCGTCCCGGTCTGGCCGGATGATCGGTCCGAGTGGGCCACACGGGGAAAACCGAGTGAAAACCCCCTTAAGGATTCCCCCTCGGTTAGCAACCCTGTTTTTTTTCATTTTAAAATCTTGCCTAGATGAGTATTAAATCCTAGGTGATCATACAGCGGAACAACATTTACGAAACAATCAAACGAACTCAAACTAACATGTTACAGCCCAATTTTAAACTTAAACTGCAGGCGGTATCGATACACCTAAGGGGTGTATCGATACCCCTTGACTAAGTTAACTGGTCAGAGTCAACCCGTGGAGACCGTATCGATACGCCCAAGGAGTGTATCGATACTCTCCCCAACGGTTGACTTCTCACGGTCAACACTAGGATGACCGTATCGATACGCCAGGGACCCGTATCGATACCAAAGTGGACAGTAACTTCAGTGACCAAAATGGTATCGATACGCCGCCTCGCGTATCGAAACACGAGGCCTGAAACAAGAAGGCCATATCGATACGGGACCAACCGTATCGATACCCCTGCACTGCAAAACATTCAAACTCAATTAAAACGAACAAGACTCGGACCTAGATGCAATTTAGGACTTCCCTAGACCCAAACAAGCATTCATACAACATTTACAGGTCATTATTTAGCCATACAAACATCCAACATGTACATACATCAAGGGAAACATGCAATTGAATCAAAGATGACATTTAAGCATTCAAGTCACATACTTCAAGGTTCAAACACAAAGGCAACCTCTAGAGGCACATAGCTAACATTCATAATAAGCAATTTAGGCATGGATTACAATTCAAACATGGCATCACAAGCTATACAAAAGCAACATAACATGGAGTCTAAGCAAGCTCCTAAACAACCAACAATCATCCATCAAAATGACACATGTCCCATTGCTTAACTAATACATGTTTAACATTAAAAACTCATACTTGAAGTACTCAAGGCTAACAACCACACTTGGAGGCCCTCCACTTGCACAAGCAACCCACGAACTAAGGATCTGCAATGTTGAACAAAGAGAGCGTAAGCAATGATGCTTAGTGAGGGTAAGCTCTTAAAAACAAACCTCAACATTGCAGGGTCCGAGCACGATCTAGCCAAGGCAAAACACAAATTTACCAAGGATCCACAAAAGCCACAAGATAAAGATGCATGAGCACTATTCAATATAAATGTCATGATCATAAGCTCAATTCCACAATGCATATAATCACATTTAAGCATCCAATTAAAGATCATAAATCTCAACACATTGATACACTTATCAATCGACATTGCCACCTAGCTATGACCCGAATACGCGGATAGACACGTTGGAACTCACATCCAACAACCACATTACCTAACGGTGGGATTACACTCATCACCGGTCTCGCGGAGGGGATTCCACTCATCCTCACGCCCCGTCGATGGGATTCCACTCATCACCGACTATATATAAATACAATTTCCAGGCGAACCCGTACTCCTCCTTGGTGACTCAACGCCACCAAGGCCACGCGCGACTTTTGACTCATGTGTACACACTAACATCCTAATGATCGGTCATTTTTACTCAAGCATACTAGTGCCAACATTTTACTCATTTCACATTACTCATCTCAACCAAATTCCGTGCTTAGCACGTACTCACCAATAACCATCATCATGCATGTCTCAAGCATTACAAATCATGCCTCATCTCACATGTATAACACAATATACATAAGCATTCATATCACATTTCATACGAGACATACACATCTACACATACGAGTTCATCCAAAGGCTCTAGATCAAGTTTAAGATTAGGCTACCACCCTAATCCTAACTCTAGGTGGGTCTACCAAGCCCAACCTAGTCCATATACTCGAACCAACCATTTTAAAACCAAGTAAAACAATTAACCACTCACCTAAGCTCCCAAGCTTAAAGACCAAGCAAGCGACCACCTTCAATTTCCCGGATTTACTTCCGATGCTTCACCGATGCCCAAACTCGATTCTAATCAATCCCAAACACAAACAAAACATCCAAAATCAATAACACATCGTCGGAACTAACCCAGAATGCAATTCAACCACAAATTACCATGTTGCAAGCATGTACAAATCCCATTTTTCACCAACTCGGACAGCCCCAAAACTATGTCTAAAAACCATGTTTTCAACTTCCATTACACCCACAAATGATCCCAATTCAACCCCTATCCATAGTACTATCAAAAGCCTATCAAACTCCACCTAAAACAACCCCCAAAACTCACCCAAAACCCTCCAAAAACCCCATGTTTACCCAAATCCAAAAATTGCTCAAAATCATTTGAAACTCACATATGTTATACCATTTGACCTCTATACATCATAACTAAACATATTAAATCAAAACACTTCACTTAACATCATAAAGTTTCTATTTTTAATCCAAACCTTCCAAAATTCCATTTTCTAAAACCTTCATGAAAATGAAAATAAAAGGTACTTTTAAAGAGAGGGAGTTGAGGGGTAGTCAAAAACGCCATTACCTTTCAAAATGGAGTCGAAATGAGGGAGCTTTGAAATGAAATAGTAGATTGGGAAGGATGAGCTCTTCTAACGTTAAAGAAGAAGAAGATGAATAGTGAATGGGTGTTTTATTTGTAATAAGGGGATTTAAATTGGAAAAATGGGTAAATTACAATAAGGCCATTAATGAATGGCTATTCCCTTATTCTTTAAATAGCTCCTCAACTTGCAATTAAATCAATTTGGTCCCATTTCAAAAATTTATTTTGAAACCCAAATTTTTAAAGAATCATTTCGATTATAAAACCGAGCCCAAATAATATTAAAATATTATTTTCACCTAACCCATAAACCCGGGTGTTATAACTCTCCCCCACTTAAGGAAATTTCGTCCCGGAAATTACCTGGTGGAAACAAATACGGAAACTGCTCAACCATATCTGCTTTTCTCTCCCACGTGGCCTCTTCCACACCTCTATGTCTCCACAACACCTTGACCAACTCTATGGTCTTGCCACGCAACACCTTGCTATCAGAAGCAAGTATCTCAATGGGCTCTTCATTATAGGACAAATCCAGATTTAACTCTATCTCCTCAACGGGCATCACATGAGAAGGATCCGATCTATATCTCCTAAGCATAGACACGTGAAAGACATCATGGATCTTCTCTAACTCTGAAGGTAACCTCAAACGATAAGCTACAGGCCCAATCCGCTCAACTATCTCATACGGACCAATGAACCTCGGACTCAACTTGCCCTTTCGGCCAAATCTCATTACCTTCTTCCACGGAGATACTTTCAGAAACACTTTCTCACCCACGGAGTACTCAATCTCTTTCCTCTTCAAATCTGCATAAGACTTTTGACGATCGGAAGCTGCTTTCAAACGGTCACAAATCAACTTCACTTTGTCGGTAGTCCCCTTAAGCAAGTCTGGTATAGATAACAATCTCTGACCTGCTTCAGCCCAACAGATCGGAGTCCTACATCGTCTACCATACAAAGCCTCATAAGGTGCCATCTGAATACTAGACTGATAACTGTTGTTGTAAGCAAACTCAACCAACGATAAGTGCTTCTCCCAAGAGCCATGTAAGTCAATCACACAACAACGAAGCATATCCTCAAGAATCTGTATCACTCGCTCTGACTGCCCATCGGACTGAGGATGATAAGACGTGTTGAAATGCAAACGGCTACCTAAAGCACTATGCAAGCAACCCCAGAATCTCGAAGTAAATCTAGGATCCCTATCTGAAACAATAGACTTCGGAACTCCATGAAGTCTCACAATCTCACGGATGTACAAGTTTGCCAACTTGTCTAAGGAATCCGTAGTGTTCACTGCTAAGAAGTGAGCACACTTAGTGAACCTATCAACAATCACCCAAACTGAATTCTTCTTCGAAGGAGACAAAGGCAACCCCGACACAAAATCCATGGTGATCCTCTCCCATTTCCATTCCGGAATCTTCAAAGGCTGTAATAAACCTGAAGGAACCTGATGTTCTGCCTTCACTCTCTGACAAACCATACAATGGCTCACGTACTCGGCTACATCTCTCTTCAAACCAACCCAAAAGTAATCATTCTTCAAATCTCGGTACATTTTGGTACTACCCGGATGCATAGAAAAGGGACTCGAATGTGCTTCACTCAGAATCTGACGTCTCAACTCAACATCTTCTGGTACAACAATTCTATCTCTAAAGCACAACAAGCTCTCACCACTGAAACTGTAATCGGTCGGTCTTCCTTCGGCTATGTCCTGAACATGAGGAACTAAACTCACATCTTGCAACTGCTTCTCTCTAATCAACTGAATCAAAGAAGGCTTCACTTGCAACTCGGTGATCAAACCACCATCATCGGACACACTCAATCTAGCAAACATAGCTCTCAACTCAACGGCCACTTTTCTACTCAAAGCATCGGCTACTACATTTGCTTTACCCGGATGGTACTCAATGGTCAAATCATAATCTTTTAGTAACTCAAGCCATCTTCTCTGTCTCAAGTTCAACTCTTTCTGCATCATCAAATACTTCAAGCTCTTGTGATCGGTGTAAACTATACACTTCTCACTATACAAATAATGACGTCAAATCTTCAATGCAAACACAACTGCGGCTAGCTCTATATCATGAGTAGGATAGTTCTTCTCATGAACCTTCAACTGTCTAGAAGCATAAGCGACCACTCTCCTCTCTTGCATCAAAACACATCCTAAGCCTACGTAGGAAGCATCACTGTAAATCACAAACTCCTTACCGGAAACAGGTTGCACTAACACTGGAGCATGTGTCAAAGCTTCTTTCAATTTCTCAAAGGCCTTCTGTCTTGCGTCTGACCATTCAAACTTAACTCCTTTTTGCAACAATTTAGTCAAAGGAGAAGCTACTCTAGAGAAACTATCAACAAATCTCCTATAATAACCGGCTAATCCTAGGAAACTCCTAATCTCGGTCACGGACTTAGGCTGTTTCCATTCAACAATAGCCTCAATCTTCGAAGGATCAACTCGGATACCTTCGGCCGAAACAACATGGCCAAGAAATACAACCTCTCGGATCCAGAACTCACATTTACTAAGCTTCGCATACAACTGATTGCTCAACAATCTCTGTAAAACAAATCTCAAGTGCTCATCATGCTCTTCTTCTGTCTTCGAGTACACAAGTATGTCATCAATGAAAACAACTACAAAACGGTCTAGATAGTCTCTAAAAATTCTGTTCATCATGTCCATGAATGCTGCATGTGCATTCGTGAGCCCAAATGGCATCACAAGAAACTCATAGTTACCATATCTAGTCCTAAAAGCTGTCTTCGGAACGTCACACTCCTTTACTTTCAACTGATAATACCTGGATCTCAAATCTATCTTCGAGAATACTGAAGCACCTCTCAACTGATCAAACAAATCATCTATACGAGTGTTGCGTGTAAAATAGTCTATCGCAATTGTAGTGCAAGTGTACACGACGCAAGTAGTAAGTGATACGAAGTATCGGATATCGTCTCCATAGGGATTGGGCTAATGACTTCACCTAAATTCACTGCACGAAGTAAAGGAAATAATTGAGAGAAGTTGTCACGAATAATAAAGTAAAAACGTAAATAAAAGATTGAGATATCAAGGTAGAGAGAATGGGCTGGTATTGAATTGCTCAGTAGTGCAGGTATTGGATTGCTTAGGATCTCCAGTTCTATCGTCGCGCCCGTCGCCGACAGCACCTGTCGCGGCGGCTGTCCGTTAGCTGTCGCGGCAGCGAACACTAACTCCGTACTTCAAGCTTGGCAAGAATCCCAGATCTACCTTGCCCTATCCCTAGGCACAAGTCTGTCGATGACCACGTCTTTGATGATACCTCCCGGCGTGAATCGAAGGATGAGCACCGATGTGTATGAATTCTTCTTTAGCCACTTAACCTCGCCCTATCCCTAGGCACGAGATGGTTCAACTATAAACTAGAGAACGCGCTCTTATCTCTTTCGTATACTTAACTCTCCCGATGCTAAGTAAATGGATAACCTCACAATGCTTTCCCGATGCTCTTGCAAGATATTAAAACCAAGATAAAAGAACTTGAAGTTTATTTTATTGAACTTGAAAAATCCTAAAACAAAGCAACCCTTGCAACTACTTTACAAAACAACCCGTAGCCCTATGGGGAATTTAGAACATGTCGGTGACAGGTAAACGGCAGGGGTTTTAGGTTTCGGTTATGGGGTAATCGGTTATGCCCTAGGTTAAATCTATGCCCTTATATAAGCTTTGGGCTCAAGTTATCTAAGGTAACAAGGATTACAACTTTAATTAAAAGTAAGATTCTAATAAAGACTAAATCTTCAAGGATCCTACTTTTCAGCCGCATCCTTGCTTTATGGGAATTCCTCTTCTTGAGTTTTGGCTTGACATATCTTTTGATCCGGGGCTTGGAAAAATATTTGGCTTTCACACGACAAACGAGCAGATTTTTCTCTATCTATCGAGGTCCACTTCACTTTTCCTCTTCATAAGGCTGCTGTCACCTTGCTGTCACCTTGCTGTCACGACAGGTCCATGCCAGCTTCGTCTTCCTCGTCTACTTGTCTAGTTCAGCTTTCCTGCTTCTCTGCCCTGCGCCTGCCTTCTTCGTCAACTATGGCAGATATCTGCAAAATAAGCCATCTTTTAGTAGAATCCGCGCCTTTAATCCATTTGTGATGTTTTACTGTAAACTGACCTAAATGCAATGCAATGATGCTTGAATGCAGCATAAATATGGGTTAAAAAGGGTGCAAATAATAGAACTTTTACACACTCAACACACCCCCAAACTCAAGTTTTTGCTTGCCCTCAAGCAATGAAGACTTAAAAGAAAACTGAAAATTTTTGTGTTGGCCTTCAAACAGTGAACTGTCCAGTACCCGTCGCTCATTCTCTATGGCGGCAGCAACCTGTCGGAAAAGTTAGGATCTGTCCGGAATCTCCCTATAGCTCTCGTGCAGTGTGTGCATGCTTGTGAACAGTTATATGCTAAGACTCTCTTAGTTTCACTAGAATATTCAACTCCTTAACTCGAATTTTTATGCCAGAGTTTATTTTTTTAGAAGGCACATTTTCGTGCTTCTTTTTCTTCTCTTTTCAATCTAGTTTTTCTAGAGCCAGTTTCGGGCACCTCTAGTTAGCTTCCTAGAGCCGGTTTCGGCCACCTCTAGGTTTTTGATTTTCTTTTGCTAAACTTCTTTCCTAGAGCCAGTGTTAGGCACCTCTAGGGGCTATCCAAGTTCTAAGCTTCCTATTCTAGTTTGGCTAAAAGAAATCTAAGCAATATAACAGTCACAAAAGTGTTTAAGTTTTCAGAACTATAGAAAGGCTCTAAACTTTTCCTTAACCTGTCCTAAAGATGCTGCCACGACAGAGCCGTCATGACAGGTAAGTTAACTTCAAAGTTTTAAGCCAACAGTTTAAATTTTCTGATTTTTTAAGAGAAAAAAAATAAATAATAAGCCACAACAATTAATAAAAAGATGTACTTAAGACTCCATTAATGATGGAGGGTTGCCACCCCCAAACTCGAGGGTTGCATTGCCCTCAATGCAAAATGACATGAAAAATAAAAGAAAGGAAAAAAAAGTACATCACAAAATATAAAGGCAGGCAGCAATAGGAGGTAAATAAAAACTTAAATTTTAGTCGCTGCCTTCACTGCTGCTGCTGACGCGGATCTGATGGCGGCGTCTGCGCTGTGGGGGGGGCTGGGCAGGTTCAGGAGCAGGTTGATCAGCAGGTTCATCGGCAGGTTGAGGGGCAGGTTCATCGGCAGGTTGAGGGGCAGGTTGCTCCACTAGCCGGACGTCGGAACTGCTACCACTGTCCCAAGAGCTGCTGGTGGTGATGGCTTTGGGCAGCCTTTTCTTGTGTGCCACGTGCTTAATTCGCTTGACCCGCGTAAAGTCCCTCTCCAAATTCCTCCGGATAAGAGGGCTGTCATCAGTGGCAGGTCTCTTGGTTCCTCGAGGGGAGGTGTCTGCCGGTGGGCTGCCTTCTGCCGTTGGGGCAGGGGTTGGTGTGGAAGCGGCAGAATGCATATGGGGAGAGACAGGTGGTGTGGGTGTGGGGGAAGGGATATGGAAATAATGGGCAGGGAAGGTGGGGAAGATGACATCCGAATAATGTAAAATATTAGTAATGAAATTTACTGTTGCATTTGAGAAGTCGCAGATAAAAGTCATCAAACCCATTTGCCGCTCCTCTACCCGTAGGATTGCAGCAAGGATGTGGGCGGACTGGTCTGTCGGAGCGGTGTCGGCAGCAGCTTCTGGGACAGGGTCGGTGGCAGGTTCTTCATCGGAGTCAGCAGGAGGGGCATTTGCGTCGAAGGCGTTGATGGGTGATACGACTATGACCTCCATGAGGCTGGAGATGTTATTGTCAGTCCAGCCACTGCCCGTCTTGATTTTGTCGGAGGGTTCCTCTGGTACAGCAGCACAGCGGCAGAGGGCGGTGATGGTGAACGGCAGACAGAGTCGTGAGTCTGAGCGGAAGGCACAATCGATGATGTTGTCCCTCATGTACATGCCCACATTGATGGGCCTGTCATGCATAATAGAGTGAATGAGGGCCAGCCGCTGTCGGTTGACTGTCGTGTGGTGGGAAGAGGGCAGGATACGCTTTTTGATGAAAGCGTTCCACAGTTTTGCTTCGGGGAGGAGCTGCCCCCTGTTGACGGAGTGGGGGTTCTTCTTGTTGGTGGTCCATGTCGTACCAGCCTCTATCAGCTCCACCATGATGGCATCATAGGCAGCAGCGTCGAGGGTGTCCAGAAATTGTTGGTGAGCATCATCATCGGGGCCAAAGAAGAGGCCGAACATATGGTTGATGCTGTTGGCGGTAAGGGGCATTTCCACTCCTCGGACAGTGACAGATGCCGCTGTTTTGCTGTCGATGGCCTCGTAAAACTCTCGGACAAAAGTATCATTTAACTCTGCCGGCTATTCGGCAAAGTCCTCCCATAGCTGTGCCGTTATGGCCTTCACAATGAACGGCCGAAGTCCCATATGGGGGGCATCTCTGTTGTATATAAAGCCACGCTCCTCCCATAATTCCTTTTTGGCGAATGGTGATGCTGCTGCTGAAGAAGAAGCGGCAGCAGTGTTATGACGGGTTTGTCTCGACGACATATTGGTTGCAAGGGCTGTGAAAGAGAGAAAACAAATAAAACTAGAGGAGGAAAACAAGAGAGAAAAATCAGAAGTGATGAAAAATGAAAATGGGAAGGGGTTTATATAGCGGTCGAGTAGCTGCCCATTTAATGCCGCAACGGCAGGCGTGAAGAACGGAGCGGCAGATTGGATTTAGCGTGTCTGACGCGTCTGACACGCATTTATTCGTCTGTAACGCGTCTGCCGCACGCTTCTGCGTCTGCCATGTCAGTCTGTTGACAGCCTGTCATATCCGTCCGCGGCGGTAGCCGAAACGACAGGTTTCCATAAATGGGTTTTATTGGGCTGATGGATGGGCGGTGGGCTTGGGTCACTTCTCCTTTTCTTCTTGACTCCTTTATTTCCTAAAAACTGAAATTAGAAAAACAAAACATTATTCGAAAAAAAAATTAAACCTAATTTCCTAATAAATAATAAAATAAATAAAAATAAAAATTAGGTTAAATTAGGGATGCCTTGTGGGACATCTCCTAAAGTAACCACTTCCTGTATTCCTGGGGCTTCAGTCCCCTGATAATGCTTGAGGCGTTGTCCATTGACTTTGAATTGGTGCCCGTCCTTTAATGATTGAATTGTAATGGCACCATGGGGAAAAACTTGAACCACTTGGAACGGGCCAGACCATCTAGATTTAAGCTTCCCTGGGAAGAGTTTCAACCTAGAATTAAACAACAACACAAGCTGCCCTGGGCAGAACTGTCGTGGCAGCAACTTCTTGTCATGCCACTTCTTTGTTTTCTCCTTGTATATTCTTGCATTGTCGTAGACCATTGTCCGTATTTCATCGATCTCATTCAGATCTAGCAGCCTTTTCTGGCCTGCCTTGTCCAAATCCATGTTTACTGCCTTGATTGCCCAGTATGCCTTGTGCTCTATCTCGACAAGGAGATGACAGGTTTTCCCATAAATCAAACGGTATGGAGACATGCCCAATGGAGTTTTGAAAGCTGTCATGTATGCCCATAATGCATCATTCAGAAGTAAAGACCAATCTTTCCTAGTTGGTTTGACCATCTTTTCAAGAATGTTCTTCACTTCCCGATTGGATATCTCAGCCTGTCCATTAGTCTGTGGGTGGTATGTTGTCGCGATCCTGTGCTTGACACCATATTTCTTCAAAGCGGCAGCAATTACCCTATTATCGAAATGTCTCCCTTCATCACTGATAATCGCCCTAGGGATGCCAAATCTAGAAAAGATGTTTTTGTGCAAAAACTTTTGGACCGTTTTGGCATCATTCTTTTGAGTTGCGATTGCTTCTACCCACTTGGAGACATAATCCACTGCTAGGAGGATGTAAAGATTTCCACACGAAGATGGAAAGGGTCCCATAAAATCAATCCCCCAAACATCAAAGATCTCGACTTCTAGAATGTTCTGCAGTGGCATCTCATTTCTCCTCGAGATGTTACCTGTCCGCTGGCACCTGTCACAGTTTTTGTAAAATTCCTGTGCATCTTTATATAGTGTCGGCCAGTAGAACCCTGACTGCAGCACCTTGGCAGCAGTCTTATTGCCTCCTAAGTGACCTCCATATTGTGAAGCATGGCAGTGATGGAGAATGTCTTCTTGCTCTTCTTGTGGTACACACCTCCTAATAACCTGATCTGCGCACATTTTGAAAAGAAGAGGTTCGTCCCAATAATAATGCTTAACATCATTTTGGAACCTCTTCCTGGCTTGATAATTAAGATCAGAAGGTAATATTCCGCTAACTATAAAATTAACGAAATCAGCATACCAGGGAAGGTCAGAAGACTTACATGCCGCCATGGCTGTCGCGACAGCGATTGCGGCAGCAAAGAGCTGCTCATCTGGGAAGGTCTCCAATATTTGTGTCTCATCGAACGGTAGACTCTGTCCCATCTCCAACCTCGACAGGTGGTCTGCCACCTGATTTTCTGTCCCCTTTTTGTCCTTGATCTCCAGGTCGAATTCTTGTAGTAGCAAGATCCACCGTATCAATCTAGGCTTGGCATCCTTCTTTGCGAACAAATGCTTAAGGGCAGAGTGGTCTGTGTGCACTATTACTTTCGTCCCAAGTATGTAAGAACGAAACTTGTCGATGGAGAACACCACAGCTAACAGCTCCTTTTCTGTGGTGGTGTAGTTCACTTGGGCATCATTCAACGTTTTGCTGGCATAGTATATGACGTGAAACAGCTTATCTCTGTGCTGCCCAAGTGCTGCCCCGACAGCATAGTCACTAGCATCACACATAATCTCAAACGGCTGTGTCCAGTCTGGTGGCTGTACTATGGGGGCTGTCACTAGCTTTTCCTTCAGAACCTTGAATGCGTCAGTACATTCATCATTAAAGTCAAAGGGTCGGTTCTGCTCTAAGAGATGACATAGGGGCTTCGTGATTTTTGAGAAATTTGCGATGAATCTCCGATAAAAGCTCGCATGCCCTAGAAAACTCCTAATGCCCTTGACTGTAGTCGGCGGCGGCAGCTTCTCTATGACTTCTATTTTAGCCCTGTCGACTTCTATCCCACGGCAGCTAATCTTATGGCCAAGGACTATCCCTTCATCCACCATAAAGTGGCATTTTTCCCAATTTAGAACAAGATTAGCTTTTTCACATCTTTCAAGTACCTTTTGAAGGTTGCCGAGGCAGCTCTCAAAATCGTCTCCAAAGACGGAAAAATCATCCATGAAAATCTCTAGGAAGTCCTCTACCATATCGGAGAATATGGCCATCATGCACCTTTGGAAGGTGGCAGGTGCGTTACAGAGGCCAAACGGCATCCTCCTAAATGCGTATGTTCCGTAGGG
Organism: Hibiscus tridactylites; assembly: GCA_958450335.1. Classification (NCBI taxonomy): domain Eukaryota; kingdom Viridiplantae; phylum Streptophyta; class Magnoliopsida; order Malvales; family Malvaceae; genus Hibiscus; species Hibiscus tridactylites. Next base: position 54,491,886 of record OY288273.1, on the reverse strand, counting down.
GCATGTGAAAGTCGTTTTCTCTTGATCCTCTGGTGCAATAGCAATTTGGTTATAACCCGAGTAACCATCAAGAAAACAATAGTAAGGTTTACCCGCTAATCTATCAAGCATTTGATCAATAAAGGGTAAAGGAAAGTGGTCTTTTCGGGTAGCTTTATTAAGCTTCCGATGGTCCATACAAATTTCCAACCGGTCACAGTCCTGGTTGGGATTAACTCATTGTTTTCGTTGGTTATTACAGTCATTCCTCTTTTCTTGGGGACACATTGCACCGGGCTTACCTATTTGCTGTCGGAGATGGCGTAAATAATACCAGCATCTAACCATTTAATTATTTCTTTACGTACTACCTCCTTCATCGCAAGGTTTAACCGCCTTTGGGCATCAATAGTCGGCTTATGATCTTCCCCTAGGAGGATTTTGTGCATGCATATCGCCGGACTAATGCCTTGAATGTCTGCTATCGTCCATCCAATCGCCTTTTTGTGCTGCCTTAACATGTCGATCAGCTGTCGTTCCTGTTCCTACGGCAGCTTAGCAGAGATGATTACGGGCAACGTATCATTTGAACCAAGAAAAGCGTACTTAAGTTGCCCTGGCAGGGGCTTTAATTCTAAGGCAGGTGGGTCAACAGTAGATGGCTTTTGGATTAAATGGTTATCCGAAGTATAATTTAAAGGTTCGAATAACTTACCTGGACGATGGTCTAACCAGTCTACCTCCTCATGACCTTCAGTATCAGATGTATCGGATTCAGAGGAGTCGCTGTCGTCGGTGCTGTCGTCGTTGTTGTCGTGACAGGCCTGTAGGTGGCTGTCGCAGCAGTGACCAAATTTTATATCACGACAACCCGACCTGATGCAGGGTTGATCAAAGGTCACCTCAATGATGGCCTTACATTCTTCATCCACATCAGCATGTTTCATTGCTTGGAGAACATTCAACTTAATTTCTTGATCGTTCACGCGCATGGTGAGTTCTCCTTTCTCCACATCAATCAATGATCTTCCCGTGGCTAAGAAGGGTCGCCCAAGGATGACTGGTGCGTTTTCATCTGCCTCACAATCTAAGATAAGAAAGTCAGCAGGAAAAATAAGCTTATCCACTCTTACCAAAATATCTTCAATTTTTCCCTCGGGGTGAACGTAAGAGCGGTCGGCTAGCTGTAGGGTAACTGTCGTGGGCCGCGCCTTGCCAATACCTAGTTTCTGAAAAACAGATTTGGGCATTAGATTAACACTAGCACCAAGATCACATAATGCCTTACCCATAAATCTGTCGCCGATTACACAAGGTATGATGAAGCTCCCCGGATCCTTCTTTTTCTGGGGCGGCTGCCTATGAAGAATACTCATGCAACCTTCTGTCATCTTTATCGTTTCAAATTCCCCAAGTTTTGATTTTTTTGACATAACATCCTTGAGAAATTTAGCATAACCGAGCATCTCCCTAACAACATCTAATAACGAAATATTAATATGAACCTGTTTAAAAATATCATAAATCTTTTTAAGTTGAGATTCATGCTTAGCTTGCTGTATCCGTTGAGGGAAGGGTGGTGGGGGACGGTAATCAGCAATACGTCCTTCCCACTGCATACGAATCTGAGGACGGTATTCATCTTTCTTCTCATCTGTCGCTTCTGCTGTCGTGACAGGCTCATCGGCAGCAGTCTATTTATCACCTGTCGGGGCAGCTTCCTCGGCAGGTTTATCCAAGGCAGGTTCCTTTTCTGTTTCAGCTTCTTTTTCCGGCCCTGGTAACTTTTTTCCCACTCCTAGTAGTAATCACCTTACATTGCTCATGTGGGGGCGGTCTAGCATTTTCAGTATTGCTAGGGAAACCTCCATTCTGCCTTGGCTTAATATGTTGCGACACCTGACCCATTTGTGTCTCGAGAGATTTCAACGTAGCCTCATGATTTGTCATTCTCATCTCGGTTTTATCCATAAAGGTTTCCGTCTTCTTGACAAACTAATTAATATTCTCCATATACGTACCAGTCTGAGACATAAAGGTGGCCAGAGTCTGCTCCAATATACTACTCGTGGCAGGTGGTGGCTGCTGTTGCTGCTGCGGTGGCAGGTGCGGCGGCAGGTTCTGCGGCAGCAGTTGCTGTCGCGTCATCAATCTAGGACCCCCTGATTCTGATGATGTGCTTGCGGATTCAGGGCATTGTTAGGGTTACTCCAGGAAAATTTGGGATCCTTCCTCCAATTAGGGTTGTAGTTGTTGGAGTTATAATTCAACTTGTAATTTCCAACATATTTTCCCTCTTCTATATTTATTGGGCACTCATCCCTACTATGATTTCCCTCACAAGTAGCACACACTTCCTCGACAGCAAATCCTTGTAATTCATCATCATTCAATAATTTCTTCATTGCTTTAGTAAGGAATGCTACCTGCGATTTTATAGTGCTGTCGGCCTCATAGTCCTTGACAGCAAGTACCCGTTTACCCCCTCTTCTCGCGGTCGGAAACTGCTCCTCATTCTTGGCCAGATTCTTCAGAACTTGCAACGCCTCGTCCGGATCTTTATCCAATAATAGTCCATTTGCTGCAGAATCAATTCGAATGCGAGTTTGTAAATTAGCAGCATTATAGAACTTAGTTACCTGATTCCAGACGGGAAATCCATGCATTGGGCAGTTTCGAAGAAGAGTTGTAAATCTGTCTCAGGCCTCGTGCATTGGCTCGTCATCTTCCTGTTGAAAAGTAGCAATTTCGTTACGTAATCGCTCAGCTAAATGTGAAGGATTAAAACGAGACAAAAATTCACGAGTTAAATCTGCCCAAGTCATAATAGAACCCGGTGTAAGTTTATTCCACCAAGTTTTAGCTCTGTCCCTCAATGAATGAGGAAATAACCGAAGCCTCAGTATCTCCGGACTAACTCCTGGCAGTCTAAACGAACCACAGATCTCCTAGAACGTTTTGAGATGCTCCCTGGCATCTTCTGTCGCAGCATCACTAAACTGTCCGGCGTTGTTGATCATACTAAACATGACAGGCTTTAGTTCGAAGTTGTCAACATCAATATCCGGCAGCGTGGTCTCCAGCTCTACATGATCGTTCAGCATGTAGTCACGACTTGACCGTCGTCCATCTGCCCTCGGCGGGTCGCCGACAGGCGGGATATCTCCACCGGCAGGCTGATTACGGGCCATCTGCTCTAGCTGTTCCTCAAGGTATTCGTTCCGGTCTAAAAGGTGGCGAATCTGTTTCTTGAGATTGAAGGAACGTTCGATTTCCGGATCTAATTTATATTCAAGATCTTCGCCTCTTTTAGATCTGCGCATAAACAAGAAAACCTTGTGAAAAGCGAGAGTTGAAAACACAAAAGAAAAATTAAAGAAAAATAAAAACAAAAACGAAAATAAAAATAAAAACAAAAAGTGCAAGAAAAGAAAGGTGTAGTTATGTTGCCAATCCCCGGCAACGGCGCCAAAAACTTGTTGCGTGTATAATAGTCTATCGCAATTGTAGTGCAAGTGTACACGACGCAAGTAGTAAGTGATACGAAGTATCAGATATCGTCTCCACAGGGATTGGGCTAATGACTTCACCTAAATTCACTGCACGAAGTAAAGGAAATAATTGAGAGAAGTTGTCACGAATAATAAAGTAAAAACGTAAATAAAAGATTGAGATATCAAGGTAGAGAGAATTGGCTGGTATTGAATTGCTCAGTAGTGCATGTATTGGATTGCTTAGGATCTCCAGTTCTGTCGTCGCGCCCGTCGCCGACAGCACCTGTCACGGCGGCTGTCCGTTAGCTGTCGCGGCAACGAACACTAACTCCGTACTTCAAGCTTGGCAAGAATCCCAGATCTGCCTTGCCCTATCCCTAGGCACAAGTCTGTCGATGACCGCGTCTTTGATGATACCTCCCGGCGTGAATCGAAGGATGAGCACCGATGTGTATGAATTCTTCTTTAGCCACTTAACCTCGCCCTATCCCTAGGCACGAGATGGTTCAACTATAAACTAGAGAACGCGCTCTTATCTCTTTCGTATACTTAACTCTCCCGATGCTAAGTAAATGGATAACCTCACAATGCTCTCCCGATGCTCTTGCAAGATATTAAAACCAAGATAAAAGAACTTGAAGTTTATTTTATTGAACTTGAAAAATCCTAAAACAAAGCAACCCTTGCAACTACTTTACAAAACAACCCGTAGCCCTAAAGGGAATTTAGAACATGTCGGTGACAGGTAAACGGCAGGGGTTTTAGGTTTCGGTTATGGGGTAATCGGTTATGCCCTAGGTTAAATCTATGCCCTTATATAAGCTTTGGGCTCAAGTTATCTAAGGTAACAAGGATTACAACTTTAATTAAAAGTAAGATTCTAATAAAGACTAAATCTTCAAGGATCCTACTTTTCAGCCGCATCCTTGCTTTATGGGAATTCCTCTTCTTAAGTTTTGGCTTGACATATCTTTTGATCCGGGGCTTGGAAAAATATTTGGCTTTCACACGACAGACGAGCAGATTTTTCTCTATCTATCGAGGTCCACTTCACTTTTCCTCTTCATAAGGCTGTTGTCACCTTGCTGTCACCTTGCTGTCACGACAGGTCCATGGCAGCTTCGTCTTCCTCGTCTACTTGTCTAGTTCAGCTTTCCTGCTTCTCTGCCCTGCGCCTGCCTTCTTCGTCAACTATGGCAGATACCTGCAAAATAAGCCATCTTTTAGTAGAATCCGCGCCTTTAATCCATTTGTGATGTTTTACTGTAAACTGACCTAAATGCAGTGCAATGATGCTTGAATGCAGCAGAAATATGGGTTAAAAAGGGTGTAAATAATAGAACTTTTACACACTCAACAACGAGGCAACAGATACTTGTTCTTCACAGTCAACTGATTCAACTGTCTATAGTCAATACACATGCGCATACTACCATCTTTCTTTTTCACAAACAACACGGGAGCACCCCACGGAGAACTACTAGGCCTAATGAAACCACGGTCTAATAATTCTTGCAACTGACTCTTCAATTCTATCAACTCTTTCGGAGCCATACGGTACGGAGCTATCGAAACTGGACTAGACCCTGAAACAGTCTCAATCACAAACTCAACATCTCTGTCAGGAGGCAAACCCGGCAACTCTTCAGGAAACACATCTGGAAAGTCACACACTGTTCTGATATCTTTCGGTCTAGCTTCACTCATATCCGGATTCATAACATAAGCTAAATAAGCCCCACATCCAGAGTCCATCAACCTATGAGCCTCTAAAGCTGACACCACATTAGACAAGAACTTAATGTTCTCGCCCACTACCACTACCTCGTAGTCATCAGAAAGCTTCATAGAAATTCTCTTTGTCTCAAAATCCACACTAGCCCGGTGCTCAACTAACCAGTCCATACCCAAAATCATATCGAAACCATAGAAAGGAAGTTTCATCATATCAACTGAAAACACATGACCCTGAATCTTCAGTGGACATCTCCTATACATACGTCTAACCACAACTGTCTCACCAAAAGAACTAGTAACATGCATACCTACATCTAAGATCTCAACAGGGATATCTAACTTCTGTGCATGCTCACTCAAAATGTAGGAATATGTAGAACCCGAATCAACCAAAGAAAGCAAAGACATAGACTGTAACTCGAAATTACCTGCTATCACATCAGTGTCGTTCTCGGCCTCTCTCTGAGCATAAACCCTCGCTGGTCCTCCGGCCTCTGGCTGCACTGCCACAACATGAGCAAGGTTCCTCTGAGCATCTACCCTAGGTGCATCAGCCCTAGGCTGGAAGTAGCCACGGTCGCGCCCACGGCCTCTCTGAAAATCATTCGCTCTCGCAGGAGCCTGAGCGATGTTCGGTGCGTGAGCCGCCTGATGCGGACAATCCCTCCTAAAGTGGTCCATCGAACCACAGTTCCAACAAGCATGGAAGTTACCCCAACACTCACCAGCGTGCTGCCTCCCACAACGGGTGCACTCAGGCAAACGCCCCCTCCTCTATGGCCCTGATGGCCCCTACCATGGTGGCCACCGCCACGTCTATGGTCAAACTGATGTCCGCCACCTCTGTGCCTCTTGGCATCTCTACCATCAAAGTGATTATGCCTCTTACCAGAACTGGAACCACCCGATCGTTTGGCCGAACCCAAACTATGCTCTAAGTCCTTGGCCCTCGCGACCAACACATCAAAGTTTGAGTAGTCAGAAGCTAGCGTGTACCTCTTAATCTCTTCATTCAATCCATAGCGGAAACGGTTACAACGTTCCACTTCAGTAGGAACCAACTCTGGAGCATACTGACTCAAGCGAACAAAGCGGATCTCATAATCAGTCACAGAAGCATCTCCCTGAGTAAGAGCCATAAATTCTCGCTTTTTTTCATCTAAGTACCTCAGTCCCAAGTACCTCTTCCGAAAAACGGTCTCAAAGAAATCCCAATCAATCTCTGTCTCTGGAACCCCGGTAGTAATGGTGACCCACCAGGTGTAGGCATCACCCTGAAGCAACGAGATCACACAACCCAATCTGTGTGCGCCCGCACAACCCATTTGAGCCAAGATACGAACTGTCTTCTCTAACCATAACTCCGACCTCTCCAGAGTAGATCCTCTAAACTCCTCGGCCCCCAAGCTACGGAGCCTCTCCAAAGGTAGACTGGCATCGTCACACCTAGGCTGAGTTGCAGCCTGAGCTCCCGCAACTGCGGCCTGAAATGCTCCCGCTATCGCTTGCACTAGCGGAGTCATATCAATTCCAGCTGGACCTTGGCCACCTTGAGGTCCATCTCCTCCGGCTCCATCCTCGCCCCCAACTCCAGGCGGAGGAGGCGGTGGTGATGGAGGTGGTGGAGGAGCGCCAACTCCCGCGGCCACCGGCCCTTCTATGTGAGCCTCCACACCAACTGTCGGCTCAACAGGAGCCGCAACACGTGGTTCCCGACGAACCACTCTCGGCCTACCCCTTGGTCTAGACATCGCTCTCACAGATATTAACTACAACCACAACAATAAAACATACACAGCTGGGTTAGCAAGGCAAGGCTTCCAAGTGTTCAAGTACGTTCCCTCACTTAAAAATCCATTTTACAATGTAATAGTAGCAATGGGACACTAACACACATGCTTTGAATAAAACAATCAACATACTTGTCACACAAGCAATCATTCTTTCAAAACAAGGAAACACCATGCAAATCAATTCAAAACTTAAACTTACCTCACTTACCTGCCCAAGGACTCGGTAACCTTAGGCTCTGATACCAACAAGTGTAACCCCCTCGTCCCGGTCTGGCCGGATGATCGTTCCGAGTGGGCCACACGGGGAAAACTGAGTGAAAACCCCTTTAAGGATTCCCCCTCGGTTAGCAACCCTATTTTTTATTTTAAAATCTTGTCTAGATGAGTATTAAATCCTAGGTGATCATACAGCGGAACAACATTTATGAAACAATCAAACGAACTCAAACTAACATGTTACAGCCTAATTTTAAACTTAAACTGCAGGCGGTATCGATACACCTAAGGGGTGTATCGATACCCCTTGACTAAGTCAACTAGTCAGAGTCAACCCGTGGAGACCGTATCGATACGCCCAAGGAGTGTATCGATACTCTCCCCAACGGTTGACTTCTCACGGTCAACGCTAGGATGACCGTATCGATACGCCAGGGACCCGTATCGATACCAAAGTGGAAAGTAATTTTAGTGACCAAAATGGTATCGATACGCCCCCTCACGTATCGAAACACGAGGCCTGAAACAAGAAGGTCGTATCGATACGGGACCAACCGTATCGATACCCCTACACTGCAAAACCTTCAAACTCAATTAAAACGAACAAGACTCGGACCTAAATGCAATTTAGGACTTCCCTAGACCCAAACAAGCATTCATACAACATTTACAGGTCATTATTTAGCCATACAAACATCCAACATGTACATACATCAAGGGAAACATGCAATTGAATCAAAGATGACATTTAAGCATTCAAGTCACATACTCCAAGGTTCAAACACAAAGGCAACCTCTAGAGGCACATAGCTAACATTCATAATAAGCAATTTAGGCATGGATTACAATTCAAATATGGCATCACAAGCCATACAAAAGCAACATAACATGGAGTCTAACAATCATCCATCAAAATGGCACATGTCCCATTGCTTAACTAATACATGTTCAACATTAAAAACTCATACTTGATGATATGAGCTCGGTTATGGATTCTGAGTCATATACGAAGTTGCCCGATCATGATTCTAGTAAGAACTTAATTCCCGAAAGCTTGAACTCTGAAATTGCAAAATAAAGATGTAAGAAGGATAAATATGATAATAATGATAAATGAAGGGTGGAATAAGGGATTGTAGATGTTGTTTGATGGTTATGGAAGAGTGATGGATTTGGGGTAAAATGAAAGAAAGAAAAATTGATGGTGAAGATGGTGAAGGTGGTGAAGGTGGCGTGGACTATATAGATATGTAAGGATGACGGATTGTGACCCGTTAGCTATAGAAAGCTAGGAACCAACAATATAAAAGTATGGAATCGAAGTGGTAGGAGTATGGAACGAGACCCACTAGCTATAAAGGAGCTAGGAACCAACGTTATAAACAAGTGGAATGGATGAAGACTACAAGCACAACTTGAAGCCGATGGAGTTCTCGCAAGAACTAAAATGAAAGCAACCTTTCAAAGGAGTTTTTATAAAATCAAAATCTATCTTTACAATGAACCTAAGCTACCTATTTATAGTATTTTGGGCAGCATATGAAAAGGTTTACAAAAGATGAAAACAAATGCACTTGAATGCTTTGTCATGCACTTGAATGCATTGTAATGCTCTTGAATGCTTTGTCTTTCTTATCTCCAAGCTTTGGCTGAATATTCTAGATCAAATGGTGATGAATCTAGATATTTTTAAGATGAATGTGGCCTCAATTTCGTCCAAAAGGAGGAGTGACTCTTGGGCTACCTTGCTTTGCTTGATTAGGAGATAAAATGACTTGAATGGAGGCCTTGAATGGTTGTAATGATCTTGCTGTCCACTTTGGAGTGTCTCTTCCCATTCTATACTGATTTATATCACTAAATTGTAGTATTAAGTGAAATAATTCAGCCTTCAATGCATGTCACCTTGCTAGAACGTGAACAACATCCAAAGGTGATGAATTCAGCCTTAAAAAGGTGAATTAATAAGATTTGAATGCATTGTTCTTGGTGGAATATGAACAGCCTTGAAAAGATGATAAGAATTCAGCCTTGAATTGGTTTGAATATGAGCATTAAGATAGCCTTCAATTGCATGTCTCATGGATGAAGATGAAAGGACTCTTCCTTGGCTCAAACTCATCCAAATCATCCTTGTACAAAATTCCCGTAATGAAAATTCCAGCCTGCATTGTCTTCAGTAAATCGATCATATCTCAAGCTCCCGATATCGGATTGAGGTGATTCAAAATGCGTTGGAAAGCTAAGGGATAGAGGAATAATTTCCAAGTGATCTCAAGACCCTAACATGTCTTTATCGCATCCAGAAGTTGAAAACATTCTGACTGAAATTCTTGCATTTATTGTGACTGTTCGTCTCCCTTCATGCACCTAGACACAAAACAAGCAAATGTTCATGCTTTATTGAATGAACTAGCTTTATTAAATGAACTACATGTATTAATGAACTAAATGCTTTAAATGAAATGCATGCCTTTAATGGGCAGCATGTTTATTAATGCAAATGGATGTTATGCCACTATGAATTGCTCATGCAAATTCATGCAAATAAATTATATCATATGATAAGACATAATGCATAAATGAGCAAATAGAGGATGAAGTAAGGTAAAACTCCCTTCGATTGAGCTTGATAGTTTGTCAAAGATGTGAGCACGTCATGAAGAAAATTGGTGCTGGTCAAGATCACATCACTTGAAGTACTCAAGGCTAACAACCACACTTGGAGGCCCTCCACTTGCACAAGCAACCCACGAACTAAGGATCTGCAATGTTGAACAAAGAGAGCGTAAGCAATGATGCTTAATGAGGGTAAGCTCTTAAAAACAAACCTCAACAGTGCAGGGTCCGAGCATGATCTAGCCAAGGCAAAACACAAATTTACCAATGATCCACAAAAGCCACAAGATAAAGATGAATGAGCACTATTCAATATAAATGCCATGATCATAAGCTCAATTCCACAATGCATGTAATCACATTTAAGCATCCAATTAAAGATCATAAATCTCAACACATTGATACACTTATCAATCGACATTGCCACCTAGCTATGACCCGAATACGCGGATAGACACGTTGGAACTCACATCCAACAACCACATTACCTCACGGTGGGATTACACTCATCACCGGTCTCGCGGAGGGGATTCCACTCATCCTCACGCCTCGTCGATGGGATTCCACTCATCACCGACTATATATAAATACAATTTCCAGGTGAACCCGTACTCCTCCTTGGTGACTCAACGCAACCAAGGCCACGCGCGACTTTTGACTCATGTGTACACACTAACATCCTAATGATCGATCATTTGTACTCAAGCATACTAGTGCCAACATTTTACTCATTTCACATTACTCATCTCAACCAAATTCTGTGCTTAGCACGTACTCACCAATAACCATCATCATGCATGTCTCAAGCATTACAAATCATGCCTCATCTCACATGTATAACACAATATACATAAGCATTCATATCACATTTCATACGAGACACACGCATCCACATATACAAGTTCATCCAAAGGCTCTAGATCAAGTTTAAGATTAGGCTACCACCCTAATCCTAACTCTAGGTGGGTCTACCAAGCCCAACCTAGTCCATATACTCGAACCAACCATTTTAAAACCAAGTAAAACAATTAACCACTCACCTAAGCTCCCAAGCTTAAAGACCAAGCAAACGACAACCTTCAATTTCTCGGATTTACTTCCGATGCTTCACCGATGCCCAAACTCGATACTAATCAATCCCAAACACAAACAAAACATCCACAATCAATAACACATCGTCGGAACTAACCCGGAATGCAATTCAACCACAAATTACCATGTTGCAAGCATGTACAAATCCCATTTTTCACCAACTCGGACAGCCCCAAAACCATGTCCAAAAACCATGTTTTCAACTTTCATTACACCCACAAATGATCCCAATTTAACCCCTATCCATAGTACTATCAAAAGCCTATCAAACCCCACCTAAAACAACCTCCAAAACTCACCCAAAACCCTCCAAAAACCTCATGTTTACCCAAATCCGAAAATTGCTCAAAATCATTTGAAACTCACATATGTTATACCATTTGACCTCTATACATCATAACTAAACATATTAAATCAAAACACTTCACTTAACATCATAAAGTTTCTATTTTTAATCCAAACCTTCCAAAATTCCATTTTCTAAAACCTCTATGAAAATGAAAATAAAAGGTACTTTTAAAGAGAGGGAGTTGAGGGGAAGTCAAAAACGTCATTACCTTTCAAAATGGAGTCGAAATGAGGGAGCTTTGAAATGGAATAGTAGATTGGGGAGGATGAGCTCTTCTAACGTTAAAGAAGAAGAAGATGAATAGTGAATGGGTGTTTTATTTGTAATAAGTTGATTTAAATTGGAAAAATGGGTAAATTACAATAAGGCCATTAATGAATGGCTATTCCCTTATTCTTTAAATAGCTCCTCAACTTGCAATTAAATCAATTTGGTCCCATTTCAAAAATTTATTTTGAAACCCGAATTTTTAAAGAATCATTTCGATTATAAAACCGAGCCCAAATAATATTAAAATATTATTTTCACCTAACCCCTAAACCCGGGTGTTACAAAAATAGTTATGATTAAAGTTTTAAAAAAATTGACTTTTAGAAAGTCTATATTTGACAAAGTTAGTGGGACAATGAGAGTACTTTAATAGCGCAGTCATCCTGTTGTTAGACTGTTAATAATATTTAACGGCTCAATGACCATTTTATAACAATATTTAAAATTTAATGCTCATTTTGTAACTTTTAAAAATTTAGTGACCAAACTAATATTTTAAAATAATTTAGTGACCATTTGTGAACTTTATCTAAGGTTATCTAAGGTAAATTATAAACAATTTTGTAATTTTTTAAAATAGTTTTTACTTTGGGTAGGAAGAAAAGAAATTTTGTTCCTAATAAGTATTGAACCTATAACTTAAGAGAAAAGAAAGAAAAAAAATAGGCAATTAATAGCTTTTAATCACTTTATTAACAACAAATTTGTAATTTGAAATAGGTATAGAGATTAGGATGGAAATTCTCTACCCTTTTCGGTGTCCCTACTTATGTCCCTACACTTAAAATTAAGTTTAGGGTTTAGGGTTTAAGGTTAGGGGTTATGGTTAGAGTTTAGGAATTTTAGGGTAAGGTGTATTTTTTAGGGTATAAGGTGTAGGGTTTAGTATTTATAAAATTTAATTTAATTGTGTTTTTTAATATTGAGGCATAAATAGGGGCACCGAAAAATGACAGATGATTTTTATCATAGAGATTACATTATTATATTTGGCCTTTTGTCTTGACGTGAATTAAAAAAATATTATTTATGAAAATTACAAGTGTTAGCAAACACCTCCTCTGTAGCTTCTCTATATAAATCTCAACTCCACCTTTGATTGTAAATCATTCATTCACACTACCTTTCTATGGATTCCAAAAAGTCCAACAAGATCAGGCAGATTGTGAGGCTCCAACAGATCCTCAAGAAGTGGAAAAACGTAGCAAATGCACCCAAGAACAGCGGCAGCGGCAACTCCACCGCCACCAGCGGCGGCAGCAGAAGTATCAAGTTCCTCAAGAGAACACTATCTTTCACAGACGTGAATTCAGAGGGTATCCCCAAAGGGTTCTTAGCGGTGTGCGTGGGAAAAGAGCTGAAGCGATTCATCATCCCGACGGAGTATCTGGGGCACCAGGCGTTCAGGATTCTGCTCCGACGAGCGGAGGAGGAGTTCGGGTTTCAACAGGAAGGGGTGTTGAAGATACCGTGTGAAGTGGCGGTGTTCGAGAAGATCTTGGACGCGGTTCAACACAAGAGAGAGGACCATGACATTTTATTGCATGAACCTGGATTCGGTTTTGACAAAGAAATCATTGCTTGTTGTTCGCCGGACTGTGAGTTCACCGCTTCTCACCACCCTCAAACGTGTACATGAACTTTCTTCTTCTTTTTTCTATCAACTTTTGGTGTATGCCAACTAAAAGAGTTTAAATAATTACTAATTGCTAGAGGAAAGCTGATCTAGTTGGATATTATCAGTACTAAAATAGAAATAATTTTATATAAACAAAATACAAATTTTATCATTCATCTTTATTATCATTTCTATTTATTTCTGTTTCTTAATTCAATAACTAATTATTTCGCGTTTTATAGTAGACAAATGCATTTATATTTATTTTAACAAATACAGTAAAATATTAAAATCTAAATGTAAGTTAACTTCTGTATGTTGACCATCATTATTCACAAATAGAGATGTTCATAACTAGCTCAGTGGACTCAGAGACCTAATAAACTTATAATACAAGCTAATAAAGTGAAAGAGAAGATAAAAAGTAATAGGGAAAACTACCTCACTGACCACCAAATAAATTGGGGATACTTATTTGGACCACCGAATTATAGAAATCGTTAGTCAAACTACCGAACTTATAAAATCAACCTATTTTGACCACCGTCGTTAAAAACCTAACGGTGGAGTGACGGAACTGCCACGTGGCAATTGATGGAAAAATTTAAAAATTACACATTTAGTCTCTGTTATTTAGACATTCTTTCAATTTAGTCCTAATTTTAAATTAATAAAGTAATAAATTATTTAATTAAGTGGTGAAACGTGTCAACGCCTTATTGGAGGATTTTAATTATTTATATTTAATTTTATTAATTTATTTTCCCTTCCAATCAGGTCAATTTTGAGGAGAAAAATAAATTTTCTCCACTTGAACATAGCAAGATTCAAACTTAAGACTCCCAAAGATAAAGCCAACGACTTTGCCACTACACCAAGCACAACTTTGTGTTATAATTCTCCATATATAATATATATCTCTTACCAGTTTCTACATTTATAAGCCAAAAGCTCGAACCCTAAACACTAATTTCACATATATAAATCCTAAACCCTAAACTCTAACCCTAAATATTTCAAATTAATTTCACGCTAAATATTCAAATTAAACCCCAAACCCTAAAAATTTCAAATTAATTCTACATTAAATATTTTAAATTAAACTCTAAACCCCAAACCCTAAAATTTTCAAATTAATTTCACGATAAATATTTCAAATTAAGCCTTAAACCCTAAACCCTAAATATTTCAAACTAATTTCACGCTAAATATTTCAAATTAAATCCCAAACCCTAACCTTAAACCCTAAAAATTTCAAATCAATTACATGCTAACTATTTTAATTTAAACCCTAAACCCTAAATATTTCAAATTAATTTCACACTAAATATTTCAAATTAAACCCTAAATATTTAGCGTGTAATTAATTTGAAAATCTTTAGGGTTTAAGGTTTGGGTTTGGGGTTTAATTTGAAATATTTAGCGTGAAATTAATTTGAAATATTTAGGGTTTAGGGTTTAAGGCTTAATTTGAAATATTTAGCGTGAAATTAATTTGATTTTTAGGGTTTGAGGTTTAGGGTTTAATTTAAAATATTTAATGTGGAATTAATTTGAAATTTTTAGGGTTTGAGGTTTGGGGTTTAATTAGAAATATTTAGCGTGAAATTAATTTGAAATATTTAGGGTTAGATTTTAGGGTTTAGGATTTATATATGTGAAATTAATGTTTAGGGTTTGAGCTTTTGGCTTATAAATGTAGAAACTAGTAAGAGATATATATTATATCTGGAGAATAATAACTTAAAGTTTTGTTTGGTGTAGTGGCAAAGCATTAGCTTTACCCTTGGGAGTCCTAGGTTCAAATCTTGCTATGCACAGGTGAGGAAAATTTTATTTTTCTCCTCTAAATTGGTGGTGACACGTGTCACCACCTGATTTGAGGGGGGAAATAAAATTAATAAAATTAATATAAATGATTAAAATCCTCCAATAAGGTATTGACACGTGTCACCACTTAATTAAATAATTTATTATTTTATTAATTCAAAATTAGGACTAAATTGAAAAAAGTATGTAAATAATAGGGACCAAATGTGTAATTTTTAAAATTTTCCATCAATTGCCACGTGGCAGTTCCGTCACTCCACCGTTAGGTTTTTAACGGCAGTGGTCAAATAGGTTGATTTTATAAGTTTGGTGGTCTGATTGACGATTTCTATAATTCGATGGTCCAAATAGGTATCCCCAATTTATTTGGTGGTCAGTAGGGTAGTTTTCCAAAAATAATAATACTATGATAATAATATTAGACTTAATAGGGACGCTCGATACCCATTAGACCAGTTATGAATGCACCTAGTTTTTAATGCTTCCAATCTCCCCTGCACTGTTCGCTCCATATCTAAATATTTTTTTTGAATAGGATCTAAATTATGCTAAAGCATTTTTAATTAAAGGGAAAAAACTATACAATCGAAGAGTAAACTGACCGGAGATTATTGTAGAGTTTATGTTTTATTGTTTTTTTACACTCCATATTTTTACTTTTAAAAATATCTAATTTTTGTTAATTTTTAAAGATTTTTTATATTAAAAAATAGATGATGATATCAACTGTTATTTTAAAATGAATTTCTAAATTGCTTATAGAGTGTTTAAAATTTTTCATAAAAAATATTTGAGACTATTATAAATAAAGTAAAAGAAAAATAAGAATAAGAGAGAATCATGTATTGTATTCTCATAATAGACATCAACATAAATAAATATTCATAACACTCTCTTTGGATGTATATAGAGATAATGTGCCTCATTAAAACTTTATAAGATAAAAACTTTATGAGAAAAAAAATTAGTGAAGAAAAAGAGTACAAATATATTTAATACACATAACATATTGCCCTATTAAAAATTTTACCAGGAAAACTCAGTAGAACAAAATATTGGTAAAAGAAAAAAGAGTACAATGTGCATTACTTTCACTCATGATAATATCATATAAGATCTTTGAATCTTCATATTTTACTCTTGAATACAATCTTCAAATGTGTGAATAGATCTCTCAAATTACCTTTTGAATAAATTTGTGGACTATTATATTGTTATTCTTCTGAAGATCATAAGAAAGAAAACTTTGGGGAAATATGTTTTTGCCTCCTTTGATGTATTCACCTCTCAATTATGTTGATTTTGTATTGTCTTTGTACAAGATCGTTGTCTTGTAAAAGCAAATCATATATCTTATGGATATGTTTGATCAATAGTCTTAACTAAACACATTTTTCGACTTGCCTCGTGCAAAATAGTTATTTCTACTTGATTTAAAGAGACATCTCAAGCAATGACCATCAAAACTAGAGCATCAAAGAAAGTACAATCCAGCCACATATAACGCGACTTACAAGCAACCAGGAAACTCAGCCAGGGTCAATTTGCCTCAATGCATTGCCTCCACACCCAACTCGATCTACCACCAGATTATAAAACACCGGCTGAGCCGCGGTGGGAACTAATAACCAATTGTTGATAGAGTGGCCGGACGGTGCTCTTGGATGTTTTACACATTATTTCATCGATAAAGTAATGTCATCTAAGCTCCACTTGTTTGCTTTGGGGAACAAACAAAACTCCTCACTAACTTTGTGTTTGCCTTCAATAGAGTGTTCCTATGCACATAAGGTTATTAGTCTCCAGTTTCCTACTCAAATTGCTAAAGTCACAGCAGACATTGTCAAGGATGACAATGATATGTTTAAGGACTAAATCGATAGAATTTTTAAATTGAATGGTTATATTTTTTTTTGAATAATTTCAAATTATGATCAAATTGATAGAACATATAAGTTTTATGTATTAAAATTATTATTGTATCAGACCACATCACCATTTTTATTAAATGCTAAAAAAATATTTTAACAGCAAGGAACAAAAATAGAATTAAAACTTAATATTAATGACACAATTGACGAATTTTTTATTGGGTTGTTAGAATAAAACAACCCTAGAGTTTACTTATTAAATACGTAGTTAACTTTTTTTTTGAATAGTTTAAAGGTAATTACAAGGTAGTATCTGTTCATAGATATTTTTAACTCTTTGACAAAGCACATGCACCTTGCAGACATTGTGATTGAACCTATGTCTCCTATGATGAATATCATCTGTTTTGAAATAGTAAAAAATAAAATTTTGTACTGACCTGCAGATTAAGCACGTAACATATGTAATTTTTATTTATAAATTAATATATTCCAAAGAATACTAAAGATATTTAATGTGAATTAAACACATTTGTAGAGTACCTCAATGGGTGTTACATAGTTAAATCTAAATAAAGATAAATTTTCTTTCGAAAAAGAAAAAATAATTCTTACTTTAGAAGTATTGTATCTTAATTGATCTAAAAATATTATATCTTAATACTATAGGAATATTATCTTTAAATAAAGAGTTCAACGATAGTGTATGAAGATAATGCGACATGCATAACTTAAATAAAAGAATAATATATTAAATGATACAAAAAGGAAAAAAATTCTAAAGTTTTTCTTTATGGGTAATCTTTATAAGAATATTCATATGGAAGTCCAACAAATACATTCAAGTGATAATTTGATAGGTATTAAGTGATTTTGTTCTTATGAAGAGAAAATAAAAATTGTACTTTTCATCCTTTAATCAAGTTTTTGTCTCACTGAATTTTCTTGATAAGATTTTCTTTTACGAGAAACCAAAATTAATAATGTACAATTTTTTTCCACTAGTTTCATCTCAAAATTTTCTTTATTCCCACTACATCAGGCTTGTTCTTTCGCGGCGTTTTTTTTAGCCTATTGCGGCGTTTTTTAGCGCCGCTAAAAACTCTCCCGGCGCTAAGAAAAACGCCGCCAAAAACGCCGTTGATACTTGCGCCGCCAACGTTCGCGGCGTTTTTTATGAACAAACGCCACCATAGATCTCGTTCTCTAGCGGCGTTTTGTTTTTACAAACGCCGCAAAAACCTGTTCTATAGCGGCGTTTTGTTTCCAAACGCCGCAAAAAGGTCATACTCTGTAGCAGCGTTTGACTGGTAAAACGCCGCAATATGCTGTTTTTTAGCGGCGTTTTGCAAGAAAAACGCCGGGATTACTTCCTCTATAGCGGCGTTTTATTGACAAACGCCGCAATTTTACCGTGACTTTTAGTGGCGGTTTTTTATAAAAAACGCCGCAATAGAGTAGGTATTTGCGGCGTTTTTAGGTGCAAACGCCGCAAATCTTACTGCCCATTGAAAGTTCGATTTGCATTATATTTATTACCCAAAATTAACCTGTGACATATCCAATCCAAGAAATAATTACAGAAATTAAGAAACAAATACTTAACAAGAAAATAAGTTTAAGTCTATAACATTAAAGTGCAAATGTAATTCAACATTGTAGTTCAAAGTCAAAATGTATTTAAACTTTCGTTTAGTAGAATAAACATGACCAAACCTAATAAATCAACTAAGATGGAGGATTCTGCGGTGGGTTCTGCTTGAACATGGCCATCAGTTCTTGAAATTTATTTTCGAGATTCTTATATGCCGCTTCTCTCTCTGCCTCTCTCGTTGCTCTCTCCGCTTCCATCGCTGCTCTCTCTGCTTCCCTCGCTGCTCTCTCTGCTTCCCTCGCTGCTCTCTCTGCTTCCCTCGCTTCTACTTCAGCTTTAAATTGAGTTAATTGTTGTTGTAAACGATTAACTTCTGGCTGGGAAGACCGGCTCTGTGATGGCATGTACTGCGACGATTGAGCACCAAAATATTTTGTTGGGGTAACGAATGATCCTTGACATCGAACTCGACCATATCGTTCAGGACCCAAAACATCAGCAATAACTTGGTTGTCGATGTCATCCAAATTAGCAGAACCATTAGTTGAAGCTGTAGCTTCAAACTCTATCTTTTTGTCCTTCATTTTGGTCTAATAATCAATGAAGAAAATAAATTCAAATACTATTTCATATAAAAATGTTATTATGTTGATATAAATAATAACATAATATTAAATTTTGCATCAAATAAATATACCATAATTTCTGCAGCTTCAGGAGTAATAGCAGAGCCATCTTTCTTTGTGTGCGTGATGTCGAAGAGTTGTACTCGTCCAACACTACTTCCGGACTTAAGTTCCTACAATGAATGATAAAAATACTTATGAAAAAAGTATTAGATGAAAACATAATGAATAATGTCTAAAAAACAATACCTCCTCATTAGCAATACGGGCAAAGCTCTTCGACCCGGCAGTGTGAGTATACTTCTGTTTCTGTCTACTAGCAACGCCAACACGCTCTCGTTCCTAAAATTGCATATATACATATATAACCAATTTGTAATGACATAATAATATTCTTTAAAAAGTGTAGCGGTCATACCTCTCCTTTCGCTGAACTCCAGAACCTGACTGCATCTTCCCATTGATACCGGAGCAATCCAGGTGGGACATTTTGCATCTTCTCTTGAAGGCTGAGATTATTCTTGAAATATTTCTTTTTCATGAAGCTCTTATGGTCTCTCCATTTTTTTCCTAACGCATGCTTCACATAATCGTCTGAGACTTCTAAAGAAAATCTCTCCTACAAATTATACAATCAAAGTATATAAATTAATATCAATCTATAATAGATTATCTATTACAATGACATTATAGTACCTTAATATGATCCACAGCCTGGTTCTTGTTACCATTCGGCAGCTCACGCCATGACTCATAACTGATCGGTAAAAGTGATCCATTACGTGCAGTCATGCCTATGACATTGGCTAGAACACCTGCTTCTGTCCCAATAGGTTGACCAGCATCATTTCTCGAAACTTGTACACGTTCCCCAGGAGGAAGATTGTACAACCCCGTCAACATCGTGCGTCCTCTACTCTTGCGTCTTTGACCAACTTCAACTATATAAGAAATAATTTGGTAAAATTATTAAAATCAAGTCAATAAAACAACATATACCAATTAAATATAGTTTTGAACATTACCTTGGGTTTCTTGGGTTTCTTCAACTGTTTCCGGAACTTGTGAAGATCCAACACCGGACACTCCTTCATTATTTGAAACTTCATCTTCTCGAGGAACTTGAACGATCCGCAAGTCACTTAATTTCCTTCTAGGCATAATATCTGTAACAAACAAACAACAAGTTTAGTAACTATCAATATATGTATTCGATAGCAAGTTAGAGTTAGAACATCTTACTACATTGTTATGCCATCAATTTTCATTAAAATCTACATCCATGTCCTCCCGAGCCCATTGAAATTGTGAACTAGAACTAGTGCTTGTTCCATCTAAGTTTTGAGCTGCAAAAGGTAAAGTTTCTGATCTTCTTTCAATGTCATCAGAATTTCCATCCCCTATGTCAATCAAGTCTCTAGGAGTGTTACGGAGGACAACATACCAACCCTTATTCATTGGATCATGGCAGTAAAAAACTTGTTTCACTTGAGAAGAAAATACATATGGTTCGTCCATCAATTGTTGACCAGTATGAATTAATCGAGAGAAGTTCACCACTGTAAAACCAAATTGATCTCTTTTAATACCTCGAGTTGTATTAACATCAGCCCAGTCACAACGAAATAACACAACCTTTCCTCTGCCATAATAATCCAACTCAATAATATCTGTAAGAACTCCAAAATATTCTACATCTCCCTCTACAGGATGATTGTCCCTAGCACTAGCATAACTTGTAATTGAAGAAGTAACAACTACTCCACAATTTTGGGTCCTTCGCAATCTTTCACGAGATTTTGTGTGGAACCTGAACCCATTAATGAGGAAGGCATTATATCTTTTTACAATTCTATTCGGACCTTGAGAAAGCCATTTAACCTCCTCACTAACTTCTCTTCTATTCCAAACCTATTATGCGTAAAAGGTGAAAATGTTAGCATTTATATAAAGTATTACAACTATACATTAGTTACGTGCCGTACAAATTACTCACCGTTCGCCCTAACCATTCATGAAAAGTTTCTGTGAACAACTTTTGAATATCTCGTTGATGTAATCTTCGAGAGCGTACACGAGATTGTAACTCTTCTTTATACTCACTGTAAAGTAGGTTATGTGGTTAAAGATTGAGAAATATATAAGATAAAGTAAATACATCATCATTTATATTGTAAAACTTACGTGCGTAAGGAATCTAATGAATTGTGGTGGAAAAGAACATAGCGATGTGCTTGGACCCAAGATTTGTCATCTAATTGTGCAATTTCAACTTTGCCAAGTGGTTCACCATAACTTCCAAACAAATAAGTCTCAGCTGAGTTATTAGAACTGCACACATCATTTCTATTAGATCTATTAAATCTCGTTTCAACATCTTCCATATATCTAGAGCAAAATGTCAGACACTCCTCTGCTAAATACCCTTCAGCAATCGATCCTTCTGGATAACGCTTATTACGACAGTAAGACTTTAACTTGCACAAGAACCTGGACGTGAAATAAACACAACACTATTTTATAAAGTTATCGAAGAGTTAAATTTTCAATACTGATTGAATACGTATTAGACAATTCATACCTCTCAATAGGATACATCCACCGATAAAAAACTGGTCCACCAACTTTAGCTTCGTAAGGAAGATGAACCAACAAGTGCACCATAATTGTGAAGAATGATGGTGGAAATATCTTCTCCAAGTTGCATAAGGTTAAGGCGACTCGATCTTGCAATTTCTCAAGTTCTTCGACCATCAGAACTTTCCCACAAATTATTTTCATTATATTGGAAAGTTCAATTATACAAGATGTCACCTCATTTGACATACAATTGCGTAATGCAACTGGCATTAAATCTTGCATCAATATGTGATAATCATGTGACTTTAGAGAATAAAGTCTTCGATCTTTAACACTGACACATCGAGATATATTTGATGCATACCCATCTGGGACCTTTATATCTTTCAACACCGTGCAAAACACTTCTTTTTCTTTCTTCGACATCGCAAAAATAGAAGGCGGCAACGAAGTCTTTCCATTAGCAAGTTGCTGAGGATGAAGATCGTGTCGAATTCCCATGTCAACTAAGTCAAGTCGACTCTTTAGATTGTCTTTAGATTTTCCATCGACATTGAGAATGGTCCCAATAATATTCTCACAAACATTCTTCTCAATGTGCATGACATCAAGATTATGTCTCAGAATGTTATGCTTCCAATAAGGCAACTCGAAGAAAATACTTCTCTTTTTCCATAACTCGGCCTCATTTGGATCATCCTCTTCATCAGAATCATCATCACTCAACTGATCAACATCATGGTCGTACACTTCCTTATTCTTTTTCTTTGCTCGCGAGTTTGGCAGTTGGTTTGTCTTTCCATAAGAAAACTGCATATGTTTCAACATCGACCAGATATCAGATCCCGTTGTTTGCTCAGGAGCTCTTCTGAATTCTTCAGTACCATCAAATAAATTCTTTTCATATCTAAATCTATGATTTTCATCTAACCACCGACGATGTCCCATGTAAGAAAATTTCTTTCCATTATACAACCACTTCGAGCATGTTTGTGCAGCACAACAAGGACAAGCATAACGACCTTTGGTACTCCAACCAGATAAATTTGCATAAGCAGGGAAATCATTTATCGTCCACAATAAAGCTGCACGCAAATTAAAGTTCTCCTTCTTCAACACATCATATGTTTCGACACCCACCCATAATTGCTTCAACTCTTCAATGAGAGGCTGCATATAGATGTCAATATCATTCCCTGGACCTTTTTCACCTGGGATTATCATGGATAAAATAAAAGATGACTGCTTCATGCAAATCCAGGGGGGCAAATTGTAGGGAACAAGCAGAACAGGCCAAGTACTATATGAAGTACTCATGATTTTAAATGGATTAAACCCATCAGATGCAAGACCAAGCCTAACATTTCGAGGATCTCCTGCGAAATTTGGAAACTTTTGATCAAATGACTTCCAAGCTAAACTATCCGCAGGGTGCCTCAAAAATCCATCATTTGTTCGTCCATCATGATGCCACCTCATAGACTCCGCAGTCTTTGAAGACATAAAAAGTCTTTGAAGCCTAGGTATTAGAGGAAAATATCGCAGAATCTTTAGTGGCTTCTTTCTTGATCGTGCTTCAACTTCGTCCTCACTCACGTTTTCTACATCTTTATTCATCCACCGAGATTTACCGCATACATGACAAGACTCTTGATTTTTTCGATCACCCCAATACAACATGCAATCATTCGGACAACTATGAATTTTCTCATAACCAAGACCCAAATCCTTTATCACTTTCTTCATATCTTTGCTGGATTGAGGAATTTTTGCAAAAGGAAACATTTCTCCCAAAAACTCTAATAACTGCGTAAAAGAGTTACTGGTCCATCCTCCCAAGCATTTTAGATGGAAAAGACGAATGCAAAAGGAGAGTTTTGAATATTTTGATCCCTCATAAAGTTGTTCATTCATTTCATTCAGCAAATTATAGAACTTTGCTGCTTCTCCATTTGGCTCTTCATGACATCCACTTCTTCTCATCTCGGAGGAATCATTAACACCAATATCACAATCTTCTCTAACTGATTGATGATAATCATGCATATTAAATGCATCCCGCAACATACCCTCCATGTCATCTTCTCTATGAGATCGATGATGAGAATTAAGAGGATCAATCGAGTTACTCGTGGATGAAGCTCTACGAGGTGTAATCTCTCCATGGAATATCCATTTTATATATCCTCGGACAAAGCCAAAAACAATTAGATGTTCGTGTACAACTTCACGAACGTGCCAATTAATGTTACCACACTTCTTACAAGGGCAAAGAATCATATCCTCTTGGCTTGCATTCGCAAAAGCAAAATCTAAAAAAGTTTCTACTCCATTTCGATAGTCGACGCTTACTCTTGGCAAATTCATCCAACTCCTATTCATTTTTGTATTTCTGTAATAATAATAAAAGATTTAAATACAATCTAACAGCCCTAGACAAATAAAAAGAAATATTGAAGAAATTCTAGTCCTCCTTAGACAAAAGAAAAGAAATAACAATAACGACCGAGAATTATCCACAACTACCAACCAAACATGTTAAATATATAAACTACTTACCAACCAAACATGTAAATTCAAGAGAAAGTTACATGTTGGGGAAGAGCACCGATTCACAACTTTGAAGGATGAACAGATATGTGGAATCGCTCTCAACCTATTCAACATAACAATAAAGTAAACAAAATATGATGGTTGTAAAGGAAGATGTTTAAGTGCATTTGCACATTGAAAGGCCAAAAGAGTAAAGACTAGTCAAAACCAAGATAATCATCTCCGACAATACCAGAATGGTTTTTTAATATCTTATGAAACCCTAGAGATCCGACACACCATTAATTATACTTTGTTTCTTTTATTACAAGAACCATAATTATTTGATTCTTGGTTAAGGGACTCATTTGTTAAACCAAATGCACTTCCACGCAAGGATGGAGCCAGGCAATAGAACACACATGGACCTAACAATACACAACGGGCAGTATTCTTTTGCTTAAAGCTAGAGTGCGATACAAAAAGATAACGAATTCTCGGTATGCATACAATTTACAAATACAATTGAGGATTCCTAAATACTACTTACAGATTCAGAATAAATCCTTAATTTAGTTACTGCAATCGGAATACACAATTTACTACCTAGCTTACTGCCGCAGACTTTTTCAAAAGCACTAACATCAGTTGATCTTAGTCCGAAAATGCAGACACGGGACCTTAGGCTTCCTAAGTTATACCCCTGAAAATCAAGACAATCAGAGAATTACAGAAAACTACAAACAGCATGAAACCCAACACTTAAGAACATGAAATTTAGTCGAGACGATATTCCTGTTTTATTTGATTTAAGTTATTTGACCGGTTGCTTTCTTATTTTCCGTAGAAGCAGGGATTTTTATTGCTTAACCAAGATAATTCATGTAATTTCGCCAGAATGGTTTGATTCTTGATTCATACATTAAAGAACCATAATTATTTGATTCATACATTTTCTGTTCGAGAGCTAAATTGCATCCTCTTATCCGTATGATGAAACGAGAGATCACTAACCTTGGCCGACGGTCGAAGGCGAGGAGCGCAGGTCGACGGCTGACGGCAAAACGCGACGGTCGACGGCGAGGACCGACCAAGAGCGACACGGCAAGAGGGGCAGGAACGGCTAGGGCACAGGATTTGGGGATTTTTTTAATTCACGATGGAGTATTCTGAGCAGATTGGGGATATATCTCATGACTATTAAAACGGTGAGTTTAAACAATAGCGGCGTTTGGCGTAAAAACGCCGCTAAAATAACTTTTGGCGGCGTTTGGCGTAACAAACGCCACGAATATTTAACTTCTGCCGGCGTTTGTGACAGAAACGCCACAAATAATTAACATTTGCCGGCGTTTGGCTTTAAAACGCCACGAATAATTACCTTGTTGCGGCGTTTGGAGTTTAAAACGCCACTACCATTTAACCTATGGCGGCGTTTGACGTGCAAAACGCCACTATATGCCATCCTATCGCGGCGTTTGTAATGTAAACGCCGCCATAGTTCACATTTTGTGGCGTTTGTATCGTAAACGCCGTTATAAGTGAAAATTTTGCGGCGTTTGTTTCAAAAACGCCACGAATAGTGCCGCCGTAGAACAAGTCTGCTGTAGTGTCCTCAATATTAATTGTTTTAAAATATATACATTTTTAATTTATAACATCTCAAATATTATGTGTTTAAATAATAATTTGTTCAACTTAAACCGAGTTAGAAAAATTATATATTTAACTAACAATAATAATTCATGAACTTTATGAAAACCAAATATAAAAAGGAACAAGAAATAGCTTAATAAGACAAATATTTAAGTCGAGCATTGATCATGTATAGACTGAATAGCTTTTCAAGTACATCAAAGATTTATATGCATGAGCTGACTGCAATCCCATATTCTTATAATTCATTAAAATTCTTTTCAAAATATAATTATAGGGTTTCATGAAGGAGGAGCATTGGCAGAACAGGCTTGGGTTATTGCTTGAGTAGCACGGCTGATATCAACCCCAGCATTGCACATATTTGCAAAAGCTCCACTGTACTTCATGTCATACCTTGTTCTTGATGTGCTCCCACAGTGCTTTCTGAAACTCTTAACCTGCAACATCACCAAAGAAAAAACCATTAAAAATAAGTATTAATTACAGTATTAATTAATAACTCAGGTTAGAGCTGCTGCATACAAGCAGTTTGAAGCAATCCCAGTCATGAACGACAGGATTCCCAGCAGATTGGACGGAGTTGAGCATCTCTGAAATCTTTTCACGTCCAAAAACAACTGATATAATCTCATGTATACTTTGATCCATGTGTTTCCTAAGGGAAAGTTGATCCACCAGCTCCTTGTGAGCTTCGGTTTTCTTCCGAGAGCCTTCCGGAGCATTATGATACTACAAGGTAGTATTTGTTCATTAATTTTAGTCTTTTAATAACAGGCTGCTCGAACCCGAGTCTGGGTTAAGAAAACAAACCTTGTGCCAGAAATGGAGGAGGCTGGCATCATGTTGGCTAACAATATGTGGAGTAGCTGTTAAACCGGTGTGAGGAGGATTATGAGAAGGTGAATAATGATCATTATTTGGATTTGTACCAATGTAATTGAACACAGAATCCTCTCCAATTCCCTTGTTTCCATATTGCATGACATGAGAACTAAAATCCAGATCGTCAACTGCTGTCCTTCTTCTAACCTGTAATTAATTTGCTGGTTCATAATCTAAATACACCATACCAATCAAGTTTTACAGATATTGAACACACGTACCACTTGATATTGCTGCTCCAGAGTTTCATTTCGCAGATCATGAATGTCACTGTTCATTTCCAATCAATATTTAATGTTAAATCGCGAAATCTTCTTATAATAGTACAGATACGGATACGGACACGGACACGAACCTGTCTTCCAACCAAGAAATACTGAATAAATCTCCCAAACAAGTGTCGAATCCGGAAGGGGGGCTTGGGAAATCATCAGGACAATAAGCTGCCCAACTACTTTCATTTGCATTTGCTGCTGTGATTACATATATATTATCTATATCACTTGGCAGAATTCCTTCAAACATACTGCCCGATTCACATGCTTCAACATAGATAACCTGAGACATATAGATTCATTTTAAATTAAATAAAAGGTTGTATTATAATATATAATATTGGTCAAGGGTAATGGAATCACCATGCTTTTGTAGCTTTTAGCTGCATGTTTTTGCTTCAACGTATTCATTAAATCTTGGGCAGTAAGGTAATCTCCGGAAGGCATTCCTGATATAAAGAGAAATTTATCAGAAAATGAAAAATGAAAAAAAAAACAAAGGATTTGGTTGGTTTGTATCAAAGTGCAGATGCAGTTGCGAATGTTGCGGTTTACAGTGTTGTAGCGACCTTAAAGCCATTATGTTGCGGCCGTAATTTAATACTAAAGGTACTAACCAAGTATGCCGGTGCTGCCATGATCAGCATAATATATGAAAATATAATCATTTGGACCGCTCTCCACAACTTTTCCACTTCCTCCCGTAATACCAGTTTTGTTCCCGAGAATTGCAGCAAGAAAATTGTTCACATTTACATCTTCCCCTGTGTAATCCTACAACATAAATCCCATATTAATAAATATAATAAGTAATATACATATATAATGGATTTTGAAGGGAAAAGAAACCTTGGGAACTCCTTCATAAACATCTTCTCCATTAGGTTTATTGATAACGACACCGGGTCTCGGATTATAGACGTTGAATGCAATATCATCGTACATGAAAACGATAATGTTTTCGTCTTCTAATCCGCCATTTCTCAGAATTTGATATGCGTGACATATATCGGCCTGCGATATACATTGTTACATGTTATTTTTGTATACACATATAGATTTATACATTACAATGCATTAATTAAAAATATAAATCCATGTTATTTATGTACTATTAAACATGCTTAAGAGTGTTACCTGATGCCTGTAGTTTTCATAACCATTTGAGCCAGCAATTAAAACAGCCCATCTTTTGCCTTCAACATTGCTGTCGGCCGAATGGAGAAATTCCGATACATTCGAAGATAATCCGTCTGAATTTCCTCCGAATCGTCGGCTTTCAACGACAAGACACGAGAGTGCAAGAAAAAGAAACAAGCCGCAGTGACTAGTCATTTTACTCTTCAATAACTGATTTAGTTTGATGACATTGGGTGGTAACTCGGAACTCAATTTATAGGGTTGGAGTTGTGAGTGCTGGAAACGTGTGGTTTAGGGTTTGGGGGTTGGCATGGGACCTGACTCAGTGATGAAAACGATGGGTAACGTTCCATTGCCTTGTTTGTATTTTTGGGGAATCCATTAAATATTATTATTACTTTTTAAACTTCGAAACTTCCGTCATCTCTATTATTTGGAGTTGGACCATACTATGAACAAAGACCAAATCTTAGACTGTGTTTTAAACAATATTAAAATATGCTAAAATTGTTGTTTTTAGGTCTTTATTAAAAATGATAAATAACATTTTTTTTAATCCGATTTACGTTACGCAAGCATTTTATCAAATATGGTATAAAATATACTCACCTTATCAATAACATAAACTGCTGTGTGTGAATGAGTAACGCAATAGAATACTAGGAGATTTAAGTAGACGCACATGGAATAGAAATCATTTATTCTTTTCGGTGCTTTTTTTTATGCCTCACGTTAAAAATTAAGTTTAAAGTTTAAGAATAAATATTAAAGTTAGGGTTTAGAGAATTATGGGTATGTATTTTTAAAGTTTAAAGTTTATAATTTAAAATTTAAAATTTAAAATTATAATTTAAAATTTAATTTTTAAGGCATATATAGGGACAAAAATGAAGCATAGGATTTTTGGCATTTTGTAGTGTATTTTAATTATAATTTATATTGACCCTGTTTGGCAATTAGCGGATAGCTGATAGCTGATAGCGGATTACATTAGCTGATAGCTGATTGCATTAGTTGATTTGACTAGCGGATTGTATTAGCTGATTATATAAAAGTGTTTGGTAAAATTAGCTGATAGCTGTTTGATTATTTAAACAAGCAAAATGACATATAAGGACGTGATTATATTTAATACTTGTTTAAATAATTTATAAGTTATTAATATTTTGTATCAAATAAATATTAATTAGATTTGTAAAAAATTATTTTTAATATAAATTTCTTAAACATATTTGAAAGATTTATATATTAATTTATTATTTATATAATTATTAATTTTTTTATATGCACATATAAACATGTGATAATAAAAAAATAGAATTAACTTACAAATGTCACCATATAAATTAGTAGTAACAACAAATAAGTCCAATATTTAATATGTTATTATTTATATTAAAAATATTATTATTTAATTTAGGTTATTTGGAGATTTTTGGTAATTGTTAAGGATAAAAGAGTCATTACAACTCTAATATCAAACCTCTAATATCAAAAAGCTCATATTAGGAGCTTTTTCAAAATTAGCTTTTTCACCCCAATCCGCTCTTTCAATCCGCTATTTACCAAACATCAATATTAGTGGATTTGACTAGTCAAACCTCTAATTATACCTCAAACCTCTCATTTTTGCTCAAACCGCTATTTACCAAACATGGCCATTATATCCGTTGCGTTCATAATTATTAAATAGGTAAATTATATATTCCATCACCGAAGTTTCTTCTTAATCCTATTCTAGTCATTGTAATTTATTTTTTTAATTAGATCATTGAATTTTTAAATTACTTTTGTTTTGATCACTCTGATCCCAAGTACTCAAGGCTTTCTTGTAATAGTCCTAAATTATTAATTTTTTCATTTTTTTTCTTCACCAATTTAACTTCTGAACTAGTCTAATTACATCATTGGTGTCCCTTGACCGATGGAAGCTAATGTTTACTATTACAGTAATGACGTGGCAGCCAATTATGTTGATGTGACAGTCCACGTGTGAAGATGACGTGGCAGCCAATTATATTGATATGACGGTCCACGTGTGAAGATGACATGGCAGAGGGGCAAAATTGCTTCGTTTCTAGTTTGCGAGCAAAATTAATTTTCTGGTTGAGTTTAAGGGCAAAACTAATTTTTTAAACAAAAATATAAATTTAATAAAATTAAAATTTTAAATATTCAAGTAACGTTAAAATATAAAATTAATAAAAATATTTAAAATATGATTTTAAAATTTACTAAAAATAGAAAACATTATTAAATATCTAAAAATAAATAAAAATTATAAAATTAAAAATATCCTAATAATAAATTATTCAAAAATCAAAAATTAAAAATATTTATAAAATATGAAAGTTTTTGAAAATCTTCATCAAAATTAGACTATTTTTTCTCTCAATTTTTTTAGGGGAAAGCCATGTAGTAGCAGTTGACATTTAAAATTAGGCTATTCATTTAGGTTATGCATTCCCTACTTCTCATACAAATTTTATTGCATCCCACAATTAAATGTTTGGTCTTACAAGATTAAAATTATATTTTTCAATATTTCTGTCTTTCATTTCAATCAGCCTAACCACCGCCTTAAATTATTATGGTGAAAATATATATATACAATGAAAAACAAACTAATACACAATTACGTGATTTAACTAATCATATTTGTGTCCATATACTGCTATATAAACTATGTTTTAAAAAATATAATCTTTATTTAAATCTTAAACATATAAAGAATAGGTACTTTTGATTAACATATTTTTAGTAGTGTTTTTTATATTTAGTAACATTTTCATATTATTTTTAAGATGTTTTATTAATTTTATATTTTTATGTTAATTTGAATTTTTAAATTTTTAAAATTTTTTAAATTTCATATTTTTCATAAAAAATTAATTTGTCCCTCGTACCCAATCAGAAAATCAATTTCTCCCATAAACTCGGTAATAAATCATTTCCCCCTTTGTCACGTCATCTTCACACATGGGCTGTCACATCAGCCCAATTGATCATCACGTCAGCACCGTTGACCGCCACGCTAGCACCATAATGGTCAATTATGGCTTCCGTCGGTCAATGAGCAACAATGATACAATTGGACTGGTTCATGGGCTAAATTGATGCAAAAATGGAGGGACAAAATTGAGAATTTGAGACTACTACATGGGCTCAGGAACAGAACTAGAAATTTAAAGGATTTGACCACTATGAGATTAAAATTTTTGAGAAGGGCATAATAATTTTTTAAAAAAAGATTGAAGGGATTATAGAACAATTTTACTTTTTTTTTTCTAAAAAAAATTCTATTACCATTGAAAAAAAAGTTAGAGAGGACCATGCCCCCAAAACCCTCCCCCATGTTCCGCCCATGCATAGGCAAAAGTAGCAATTAAGCCAATGCTTAACAACATTAGGACTTGAGATCTATCTTTGAAAAAATATGAAATAGTCTCAAATCTTTCTTCCTTTTTGTGAAAAAGAAATTCTGGTATCAAGTTCTCTTTAATTTTCTGACGATAGAGCATCTTCTTCCAAATCGTAACGAATAGGAGGTGGAGAGAGAAGAGATAAATTATTTATCGTAATTCTACATTGACCATATGATAGATATTGTACATTAGATTCGTTTGAGGTTTTGAATTTTGGGTGAAATTTCACTAGTTTTAAAGAGAATGGGAAAATTCTAAACTTATAGAGCGGAAGGAGATGATGAGGCAAGCTCGTTAGTGTCTTGAGTGGTTGGAAAAGACATCAGAGAATGACAGTTCTAGCGTAACACATGGATGAATGTGTAAATATTTTATCTTTGAGAGAAGAAAATAAAATAAAATAAAATAAATGAATGTAACCCCCCTAAACCCGACCCAGAAGAACTGGGTCGAATATAAGGAATCAAGCTCAAAGCTTGTCCCTCACACAAGCAACCTGGTTTAAAACTTTAATTCCATAATAGACAGTAATAATAATACATAATACATATTGATAAAAATATTCCTGAAAATATTAAATATTTGAAATGTACATGCATGATAAAACGTAGTAACCCCAAATAAAACATCCGAAATCTGAAATTATATACCAACTAATAAAACATATAATATAAATAGGTCCAAGTATCATATTGATAATAATAAATAAATAAAGCTGGAAAACAAGGTCCTCCAAGTACTGTAGCCTAGACCTGAGTATATGAAAATAGAAACTAAGGGGGAGTCAGCGAAAACGCTCAGTGTGTCTCTACAGTGCAAACAAAACTAACAATATCATCATATCAACAGAGTACATCAGACATTATCAGAATACAATTTTCCGTCATGAATCAATTTATGCACATAAAAAAATACGAATGAATATGCAACACAATATGACATGCACCCAACTACATCACCATCCGAAGAGTAAGGTTCCCAGAACCACTCTCTACCTCGTCACCATCCGAAGTGGAATCCAGCCCGTAGGGCGAAACCACTGATCCGAAGTAGACATCAACCCGAAGGATGAAGCTACTGAACTTCCCCGTACAAAACCCCAACCAGAATGAGATGACATAAAATTCGAGTTCTGAATCTGAATGCATTGTTTATCAACAGAAATGCATAATCATATAATCCAAATCCGAATGTATATACATCTATTTCATAACATAACATAATGTTGAACAAGTCAAACATCATAGAACAACAGAATATTATCATCATACATCATCAGACCATATCATGTATACATTTCAGCAAATCATCACATTTACATACAGAGCACTGTGAATAGACAACACATAAGAGAACACACCTGAAGTAGCTAACACTCAACGTCGACGGTGACGTCTCCCACGCTCAGCTCTATCTCTCGGTCAGTCAGAGTCAGCTCCTATAACAATTAAATAAACCATCAAAGAACTACTACTGTGCCAAGACACTGCTAATATAAATATCGAATATATTAATATTAAACTCACGAGCGGATCCCAATGTCTGAGCAACAGGAGGTCGTCGAGGTGGAGGAGGAGGAAGGATCTCAGAATCTGAGTCAATGTCGTCTACAAATACGAATAATAACAATTAATTTTCTGATATTCAAATCTTTAAGTACAAGAATAATCAAATAAAAGTGGTCAAAACGGTCTTTCGGATTCGAATTTAGGGAAACGGGCAGCGGAAACGGAATTAAAACGTCGAAAAACATAGAATAGCCTTTTTCTGAAAAAGTCAACGGTCAACGGTCGACGCTGACGTCATCATTGACGTTAGCTGACTCTTTATAAAACAGACCGGTTTGGTTCTATTGTGGTTCGGCCTTCTAGACCGGTTCAAAACGCAAAAATCTCCAATTCCTCAATCAAAAAATTAGGGTTTTTTCTCCCTAATCGACTTTCCTCGCCGGAAAAACACGCCGATAACCCCTAAATGATGTTTTTGGACAAACCATCACATTTCAAAAGAAGCCAAACACAAATCTTGCCATTCCGTACTCACCCCAACTCGGAAACACAGTGAATCGACAAAATTTGGTGACGTCGACGGAGAAACACGAACGGTCTTCAAACCGTTTCTCAACAACGGTGGACGGAAAATAGAAATGGTGACTAGGGTTTTGATCGGAACTGGAAAGGGAGTCAAATGACGGTGATAGACCATCGAACGGGCGGAGTTTGACCCTTGGTCGGACGGAAAACGGTACAACGACGGTGGAATTTTTCTCTTGTATTCGCATGAGAGAGAAGAGATAGAGATCAGGTGAGCGGCGCAAAAGAGTCTCAGAAATGAGAAAACATGCATTTAAATCACCCAAAATGGGTAAATTACAAGACAAGCCACCACAATTTTCTAGGGTTTATGAAACGGCACCTAAATTTTATACCCTTTGTAATTTGGTCACTAAAATTCCGAAAATCCCCAATTTAATCACTAAAATTCAATTAGGTCCTTAACTTAAAATCCCCAATTATTAGGGTTTAAACTTAGGTATTTCAATTAAATTAGTGTTTTAAATTAGGCAAAAATTGGGGTGTTACAACTCTCCCCTTGTAAAAAAATAATTTCAGCCTCGAAATTTTACCTGGAGCAAAAAGATGCGGATACTGAGCTCGGATAACAGTCTTGGGCTCCCATGTAGCCTCATCATGACTACGACCATGCCACAAGACTTTGACCATCTTAATGGTCTTCCTTTTGAGAACCTTTTTATCCTGAGCAAGAATCTCAATAGGCTCCTCCTTAAAACGCAAATCAAGACGACCTCAATATCCTCAACATGCATAACATGTGATGGATCAGGATGATAACGTCTCAACACTAAAATGTGGAAAACATCGTGAATACGCTGAAGCTCTGGTGGTAGCTCTAGCTGATAGGCACCTGGTCTGACTCGACGAATAATCCGATAAGGGCCAATGTAACGAGGACTCAGCTTGCCCTTCCGACCAAACCAAAGTACCTTCTTCCAAGGAGATACTTTCAAGAAAACCTCATCACCCACCTCAAATTCAAGATCACGGCGTCTCAAATCGGCATAAGACTTCTGTCTGTCAAAAGCAGCCTTAAGCCGATCCCGAATCAATCTGACAGTCTACTCAGCCTCGTGCACAATCTTCGGTCCCAACAATTTGTGCTCATTCAACTCAGTCCAACCAATAGGTGAACGACACTTATGACCATAGAGAGCCTCATACAGTGCCATCTTGATACTGGCCTGATAACTATTATTATAAGAAAACTCTGCAAGCGGCAGGAAATCCTCCCAACTGCCTCTAAAATCAAGAATACAACCCCTCAACATATCCTCAAGAATCTAAATCACACGCTCAGACTGGCCATTTGTCTGCGGATGATAAGATGTACTGAAGTTCAACCGAGTACCCAAAGCAAAATGAAGAGACCCCCAGAATCTTGCAGTGAACCTCGAATCTCTGTCAGAAATAATAGATAACGGTACCCCGTGAAGTCGAACGATCTCAGAAATATAAAGTCAGGCTAACTTGCTCAAAGAATAGTTAACTCAGACAAGAATGAAATGCGCGGACTTCGTCAGATGATCAACAATAACCCAGATGGAATCCTTCTTCGATGGAGTCAAAGGAAGTCCACTAACAAAGTCCATAGTCACACGCTCCCACTTCCACTGAGGAATCTCAATATGTTGTAGCAACCTAGACGAACGCTGATGCTCTATTTTGACTTTCTGACAAGTCAAGCACCTCGATACAAATCCGACGACGTCTCACTTGAAACCTTTCCACCAGTACCTCTCACGAAGATTCTTATACATCTTGTCACGACCAGGATGCATAGTGTCACGTCGGTAGACTGTAGCTAACTCGAACGTGCGGCCTTAGTCCACTTGCGGAACCTTGTGCGACTAAGTCAGCCTAAATCCACTCGTCACGGGGCTAGACTCCTGCTAACAAAATCACGCGACCTTAGGCGAAGTTCTCCTGACAAACGCCTAAGTTAAACTGGATTCTCGCTTTAGAAGATCAAACACTCCTAAAGCCCTCGAACGAAAGATCGTTCAATGCAGAAGCTAATCAAATGAACTCTGAAAGAGATTGGCACAAGAACACTCAAGAACATTTAAGAACGACGAAGAACAACAAGAGAGTTTAGAGTAAATGCTTCTTGTATTACTCAAAGAATAGATGGAATGAAGTGATTACAAATGAGCT
Organism: Hibiscus tridactylites; assembly: GCA_958450335.1. Taxonomy (NCBI): domain Eukaryota; kingdom Viridiplantae; phylum Streptophyta; class Magnoliopsida; order Malvales; family Malvaceae; genus Hibiscus; species Hibiscus tridactylites. Next base: position 54,456,073 of record OY288273.1, on the reverse strand, counting down.
GGGGAGCCTCTATTTATAGTTGAACTCCCCCAGATCCAACGGTACAGTTTAAATTACATCGACGGTCGAGATCTATCCTATCTCTTAGTTTAAATCTCTAATTATCACAAACATTATCTCTAAGATAATTACAAATAATATAAGTGATAGTCACGATGGCTTATCAGATTTTACCATCCAAGTTACCCCGGTAAATCCTCTAAAGAATTTACTAAGTCTAGTGGGCTTGCGGGCTTTGTAGCATTCTCCAAGTTCCAGGCCAAGTCTGATGGTCTTGGCGAGCCCGATGCTCCGCGCACAACCTCGCTGCTCGATGTTTGCGCCAATGACTCGGTTCCAAGAGTTTGGTCCGTGACATTCTCCCCCACTGAACTTAGCGACGCCCTCGTCGCTGCACTCGAATGATTCTGGGATGGGTCAACTTGATAACTCGTCGATGCCTCGGCTTCACGTAATCCTCCCATACGAACTGCTTGCCTCGGTTCAAACTGTCTCGGACAATCGCGTACTAAGACGCCACTGGGTACATCACCATCGTAGGAGTCCTCTCCTAAAACCTTTGATCTGCCTCGACTCGGATCCTCTTGATCCCGCGGCAAAGACTTGGAAGTCAAATTATTAAACACCTGTCGAGCTCCCAGAACTCCGAAAGGTCCCTTCCAATCTTTTCCCCCGCAACGAAGGCTAGGTCTCACTCGACCTACGCTCATCAAAGATGGCAAATCAAAACCAAAAACACTAGAGTTGTGTTTGAGATGTACCTTCCTCTTGGTCGCATTTACTCTAAATCGAAGCTTCTTTACTGAAGCCCTTTGCACGCATCGGCACCTTTTGCCCAAGGTCCGTTGCTCCTCGGTGCATCCGCCCCTTTGACTTGAAGTTTGGTGCACTCACGCATCGATCCTTCTTCCTCGAAGATCGGTGCTTTCCCTTGCGTTGGCGCTTCTTCCCTGAAGCCCTTCGCGTCCCCACCTTGCCCATAGGTGGTGTAGTTCCGGTTGATATGTCCCTCGGGTAGGCTCCGACCCTCGACCATTTCCTGGCACTCGTCTTGGTGTTATCACCAACACCCTTTCCCGACCCTCGCCACTGTGTGGTCTCCACAACGATGTTTTTCCCCCGAACATCAACGGCGACCTTTTTAGAGAATCTCAACCCATTCTGCTTTCGGTCTTCACTCACCTTGGCAGAACTAGACAACTTCGAACCAAGCTTTACAGGCTTTTTATTCCCAGCCTCATCCCTTATCTCGGACCCCTTGGCTCGAACCGGGCACTCGTACAACTTGTGTGGCCCCTTACACTGGTAGCACTCCAGTTGCACCCTCGGCTTGACTACTTTGGCACTCGTAGTCGAACCTTGTCTCTTGGCGGCACTGGTATACACAATCGCCCCAAGTCTCGCTACTTCCCCCTTAGACTCGTATGTTGTCTTCACCATGGCGGCCAGACGGTTCTTGTCGGGACATCCTCTTATCAAATGAGGACCATTACAGAAGTAACACTTCAACTTCCCGCTCACCTTCTTCTTCGGCACAAACTTAGCCCCACCATTCCCTTTTTCTTTTGAACTGGGACTGGTTGTCTCATCACTCACTTGCTTTCTTCCAGCAAGCTCATTCGAAGGTTCTCCAACTGCGATGGCTTCTGAAAGTCTTTGGGCATTACCTTGCTCTACTGCGAGCTTCGCCCCCGGTCTAAGTCCCTCTAAGAAGGTCTTGAGCCCACTCCATTCACTCATTGCGGTCTTGCAACTGAGCAGCTCACCCTTGAGCTCATCTATCTCGCTCCGCAAAGCCTTCACCTCGGCCTCACGAGCACAACTCTCTCGAACTGCCTTCACCTCGTGGAGGATGCGTTGTGTCTCATCCTTGAACTTGTCCCCCATGGACTCTACCTGTTCAAGACGTGACTCTACAACACCTTGGATCTGCTTGGCCTCCTCTTCGGATTCGCTAAGTCGATCAACCCTCTTTACCAACAACGGTATGGCTTCACACAGTTCAATCTCGGATCTGATATAATCAAATCTCCCGTCAAAATCCTCGATACAATCTCGGATCTGGTTCAACGTCAATGTTCTCCAATAGTTTCCACCACGGCACTCCTTGCCTTTTCCCGCAGAAACGCCACTTCCTTGTTTCGCCATCTCAATCTCCGTTTGCCACGAACTAGTCTGATCCCTGATCACTTCGACTAACTCGAGCGCAAGTCCCCTCGACTCGCTCTGGTACCACTTGTCACGTCAGTAGACTGTAGCTAACTCGAACGTGCGGCCTTAGTCCACTTGCGGAACCTTGTGCGACTAAGTCAGCCTAAATCCACTCGTCACGGGGCTAGACTCCTGCTAACAAAATCACGCGACCTTAGGCGAAGTTCTCCTGACAAACGCCTAAGTTAAACTGGATTCTCGCTTTAGAAGATCAAACACTCCTAAAGCCCTCGAACGAAATATCGTTCAATGCGGAAGCTAATCAAATGAACTCTGAAAGAGATTGGCACAAGAACACTCAAGAACATTTAAGAACGACGAAGAACAACAAGAGAGTTTAGAGTAAATGCTTCTTGTATTACTCAAAGAATAGATGGAATGAAGTGATTACAAATGAGCTGGGGAGCCTCTATTTATAGTTGAACTCCCCCAGATCCAACGGTACAGTTTAAATTACATCGACGGTCGAGATCTATCCTATCTCTTAGTTTAAATCTCTAATTATCACAAACATCATCTCTAAGATAATTACAAATAATATAAGTGATAGTCACGATGGCTTATCAGATTTTACCATCCAAGTTACCCCGGTAAATCCTCTAAAGAATTTACTAAGTCTAGTGGGCTTGCGGGCTTTGTAGCATTCTCCAAGTTCCAGGCCAAGTCTGATGGTCTTGGCGAGCCCGATGCTCCGCGCACAACCTCGCTGCTCGATGTTTGCGCCAATGACTCGGTTCCAAGAGTTTGGTCCGTGACATGGGCCTCACGGAGAATAACCTGTTTTAACCCAAATTTCCTCGGAATACAATACCGCCCACGAAAACATAATACCCTATCCTAATCAATAGAGAAATCTCGAGATGTACCCTCATGCGCCTCTCTGATACGATGCATCAAAAATGGATCACTAGGCTGCTCAGCTTGAATATCAGAAATCAATGTAGGAATAACCCGAAGTTCTGCCAACAGACTACCATCATCGTACAAACTCATCCGAGCAAACAAAGCTCTCAGATCTGAAATGGCGTTACGACTCAATACATCAGCAACGACATTACCTTTACCCGGATGATACTCAATCTCATAATCATAATCCTTGAGAAGCTCTAACCAGCGACGCTGTCTTAGATTAAGCTCTTTCTGAGTGAGGAGGTATTTCAGACTCTTATGGTTTGTATAGATATAACACTTCTCTCCATAGAGATAGTGTCTCCAGATCTTAAGTGCAAAAATAACAGCAGCAAGCTCTAGGCCGTGGGTAGGATAGTTACACTCATGCGGTTTCAACTGTCGAGACGCATAAGCCACTACTTTCCCGTCCTACATCAGAACACACCCCAATCCGGCGTACGAAGCATCACTGAAAATTGTATAAGCTTTACCAGGCTCAAGCTGAATCAAAACGGGTGCTTCCGTCAACACAGACTTAAGCTTCTCGAAACTAGACTGCTGAGCCTCAGTCCAAACGAAGGGAACATCCTTCCTCAGAAGCTTAGTCAACGGAGCTGCAATAAAAGAGAAACCCTCAACGAATCTCCGAACCAGCTAAACCCAAGAAGATTCAAACCTAAGGAACATTCTTGGGTTGCTTCAAACTCATAATAGCCTCAACCTTCATCGGATCAACCTGAATACCCTGAGTAGAAACTATATAACCTAGAAACATAACCTCAGAAAGCCAGAATTCACACTTACTGAATTTTGCATACAAATGTTTCTCTCGCAGAATCTGTAATACAATCCGAAGATGTTCCTCATGCTCTGCCTCAGATCTAGAATATACCAGTATATCATCAATAAATACCACAACAAACTGGTCAAGATAGGGTTGAAACACCCTATTCATCATATCCATAAAAGCGACAGGGGCGTTAGTCAACCCAAAAGGCATCACAAGGAACTCATAATGACCATATCGTGTCTAGAAAATTGTTTTGAACACACCAGAATCCTTAACCTTGAGTTGGTAATAACCAGATCTCAGGTCTATCTTAGAGAATACCGTAGCTCCCCGAAACTGGTCAAACAGATCATCAATACGAGGAAGAGGATATTTGTTCTTGATCGTCAGCTTGTTCAACTTCCGATAATCTATACAGAGTCGAAGTGTCCCATCATTCTTCTTAACAAACAAAACAAGAGCTCCCCAAGAAGAAACACTAGGTCGAATGAAACCTCGATCCAACAGTTCTTGCAACTGAATCTTCAACTCTTTAAGTTCTTTCGGTGCCATTCGATAAGGTGCCATAGATATAGGAGCTGTACCCGGATAAACCTCGATGCCAAACTCAACCTCATCCCGTTTCGGCGGTACCCCAGGTAATTCTTCCGAAAAAATGTATGGAAAGTCTTTCACAACTCGAATCTTATCTAATCCAGAATCAGACTATCTCGGATCAAGGATATAGGCAAGATAAGCAATAGATCCTTTCCTGATCATTTTCTCAGCTTTGAGAGCTGAGACGATGTTACATAGGAACCCTCTGCGCTCACCAATCAGAATCACCTCACGATCATCAGGAGTTCTCAGTGTAGCCTTCTTCTTTTCACAGTCCAAAGTAACACAGTGTGTAGACAACCAATCCATACCTAGAATAAGATCAAACTCTCCAAAGGGTAACTCCATCAAATCAGCTGAAAAGATCTCCCCTTGAATCTCAAGAGGACAATTTTTGTATACTTTAGTAACCTTATATGGATTACCCACTAGACTGTATACAGTAACAACACTAACAGTATCCTCAACAGAAATCTCAAGACCCCCAAACACAGAACTCGCAACATATGAATGAGTCGAACCATTATCTAGCAGAGCAAAATATGGAATAGAATGGATAGAGAATGTATCGACAATAACATTTGGCTCGTCACGGCCCTCGTTCCTTCTAGTAGAATAAACTAACCCCGACTGTCTGGCCCCTGATCCTACTGATCCTCTACTCGGAGCTAGTCTATCTCTACTAGCAGAGCCTGAAGTAACAGATCTGATATGACCTCTTCCCCTAGCGGGAGTCTGTACTAATGCCTGAGACTGAGTAGTAGTAAAAGCTGAGGGAGGTGGAACCGGACAATCTTTGAAACGATGCTCGAATGAACCACATCTGAAACAAGCTCCAGTCTGCCTCCTACACTCGCCCGAATGCCACTTCTTGCAAAAAGGACACTGTGGCACCCCTCGAGTACCAGTTGAACCACCAAAACTGACAGTCGGAACAAAAGAAGTCACTGGTCTAGCTCTTGAATAACCCTGATAGTCTGACTCATCCCTGGACCTCTTCCTAGACTGATTTCCCTGACTATGCTGAACTGGCACTGACATTGGTCTCTTCCCTCTATCAGATCCATGCAACTCAAGATGACTCAACTCTGCCTCATTACACTCAGCCGTCCTAGCTCGTCGAGTAATGTCTTTGTATTCCTGGTCCATGTGTAAAGCAACACCGGCCTTTATTGTAAGACGCAATCCCTTCAGAAACCAATCACCCTTGTCTTTTTCTGTGGTCACTAACCCTGGGACGTACTGAATCAATCTCATTAACTCGATCTCATAGTCATTAACAATCATATCGTTCTGTCTCAGATTCATGAAATCATCTCTGCACTTAGCTATATAATCAGCTCCGACATATCGATCACGAAAAGACTATCTGAAATGATCCTAAGTAACAGTACTAGCTAGAGTTGCAAGCTCCTCAGCCTCCCACCAATTTTGGGCTTCACTCTACAGCAATGAAACGACAACCCTGAGTTTCCGGTCAGTAGGATAATCCATCTCAACAAATAATCGCTGAAGCTTCTTCAACCAGTACTCTGCATCTGTTGGGTCTGTACCCATCTTTCCATCGAACATAGTCATCCCGACAGCAAGAAACTCTGTGGATATGGGTCTCTGAACACTCTCAAACTGACGAAGGTATCTCAATAACTCTTTCTGAACAATCACAACATATGTGCCCACTGTCTCACTATCCCCTAAATCACGATGACCACTACTCTGAGCAGGCTGAACATGTGGGTCTCCTCCACCAGTCTGATGAGCTCCTGTCTGCTCCACATGTTGTTCCTCCACATTCGCACCCTGGACCTTATCCTGATTTTCTATCGAACCCTCAAAAGGTGGAACGTCACTATCTGCAGTCACAATACGACCTCGACCTCGGCCACGACCTCGACCGGCCGCTACTCTAGAACTTCTCCGAGGTGGCATAGTAGTATATCTACAAAAGACAGAATCCTAAGATTAGATTCAGTACTTGGAGACCTTATTCAGAATAAGTATAAATATATTCATAACAGATCATAAGTTTATATGAAATTCCTGTTTTACCCAAAAACATTTGATAATGCATGCAAAAAATTATTTTCGATTTAAAAATTAATTTATATAACCCAGGCCGAGTGTTGAACTTGGCTCTGATACCACTCAATGTAACCCCCTAAACCCGACCCGGAAGAACTGGGTCGAATATAAGGAGTCAAGCTCAAAGCTTGTTTCTCACGCAAGCAAACTGGTTTAAAACTTTAATTAAAAAATAGACAATAATAATAACACATAATACATATTGATAAAAATATTCATGAAAATATTAAATATTCGAAATGTACATGCATGATAAAACGTAGTAACCCCAAATAAAACATCCGAAATCTGAAATTATATACCAAATGATAAAACATATAATATAAATAGGTCCAAGTATCATACTGATAATAATAAATAAATAAAGCTGGAAAACGAGGTCCTCCAAGTACCGTAGCCTAGACCTGAGTATCTGAAAATAGAAAATAAGGGGGAGTCAGCGAAAATGCTTAGTGTGTCTCTACAGTGCAAACATAACTAACAGTATCATCATATCAATAGAGTACATCAGACATTATCAGAATACAATTTTCCATCATGAATCAATTTATGCACATAAACAAATACGAATGAATATGCAACACAATATGACATGCACCCAACTACATCACCATCCGAAGAGTAAGGTTCCCCAGAACCACTCTCTACCTCGTCACCATCCGAAGTGGAATCCAGCCCGTAGAGCGAAACCACTGATCCGAAGTAGACATCAACCTGAAGGATGAAGCTACTGAACTTCCCCGTAAAAAACCCCAACCATAATGAGATGACATAAAATCCGAGTTTTGAATCTGAATGCATTGTTTATAAACAGAAATACATAATCATATAATCCGAATCCAATATATATATACAACTATTTCATAACATAACAGAATCCTAAACAAGTCAAACATCATAGAACAACATAATATTATCATCATACATCATCAGACCACATCATGTATACATTTCAGCAAACCATCACATTTACATACAGACCACCGTGAATAGACAACACAGAAGAGAACACACCTGAAGTAGCTAACACTCAACGTCGACGGTGACGTCTCCCACGCTCAGCTCTATCTCTAGGTCAGTTAGAGTCAGCTCCTATAACAATTAAATAAACCATCAATGAACTACTACTATGTCAAGACTCTACTAATATAAATATCGAATATATTAATATTAAACTCACGAGAAGATCCCGATGTTTGAGCAACATGAGGTCCTCCAGGTGGAGGAGAAGGAAGGATCTCAGAATCCGAGTCAATGTCGTCTGCAAATACGAATAATACCAATTAATTTTCTGATATTCAAATCTTTAAGTACAAGAATAATCGAATAAAAGTGGTCAAAACGGTCCTTCAGATTCGAATTTGGGGAAACGGGCAGCGGAAACGGAATCAGGACGTCGAAAAACATAGAATAGCCCTTTTCTGAAAAAGTCAATGGTTAACGGTCAATGGTCAATGGGTCAACGGTCAACGGGTCAACGGTCAAAGCTGACGTCATTGTTGACGTTAGCCGGCTCTTTATAAAATAGATCGATTTGGTTCTGTTGCGGTTCGACCTTCTGGACCGGTTCAAAACACAAAATCCCCAATTCCTCAATAAAAAAATTAGCGTTTTTTCTCTCTAATAGACTTTCCTCACCGGAAAAACACGCTGGTAACCCTTAAATGATCTTTTTAGCCAAACCATCACATTTCAAAAGAAGCCAAACACAAATCGTGCCATTCCGTACTCACCCCAACTCAGAAACACAGTGAATCGACAAAATTTGGTGACGTCGACAGAGAAACATGAACGGTCTTCAAACCGTTTCTCAACAACGGTGGACGGAAAATAGAAATGGTGGCTAGGGTTTTGATCGGAACTTGAAAGGGAGTCAAACGACGGTGACGGACCGTTGAACGGGCGACGTTTGACCCTTGGCCGGACGGAAAACGATACAACGACAGTGGGATTTTCCCTTGTATTCGCATGAGAGAGAAGAGAGAGAGATCAGGTGAGCGGCCCAAAAGAGTCTCATAAATGAGAAAACATGCATTTAAAGCACCCAAAATGGGTAAATTACAAGACAAGCCACCACAATTTTCTAGAGTTTATGAAACGGCACCTAAATTTTACAACCTTTGTAATTTGGTCACTGAAATTCTGAAAATCCCCAATTTAATCACTAAAATTCAATTAGGTCCTTAACTTAAAATTCCCAATTATTAGGGTTTAAACGTAGGGATTTCAATTAAATTAGAGTTTTAAATTAGGCAATAATTGGGGTGTTACAATGAACATATATGGATGACACGTGGTTGCCTCGTCAGTTAAAAGAAATCCATGTCAACATGTGTACTGTCACATCACCCTCATGATCATGTGTCTTATTTAATGCATGAGTGACCAAAACATGAGTAATTCGAAAATTTAATGATCAAATTAAAATAAATAAATCTAAGTAATTAAAACAAGAGTGGAACTAAAGTTGAGTGGTGAATTTTGTTGTTTACCCTTATTAAATTTATCAAAAGCATAATGAACATTTTCACGTGTACCCTTTATATATGCATGAGTTCAAACCAACTACAAAATATTTGAAAGGTTAAATTGACTACAATTCCAAATGTTAAGTTTGCTGAGTGACAATTTATTGGTCGATTTTCCCCCCTAAAAATCACTACAATTCCAAAAATATATAAAAGTATATTTTAAATTAAATTAGTTATAATATTTTTTGAAAAATGAAATTTGTTTCTTTAATAATGAGTTAGAACAGGTTTTTTTTTGATCAAGAGTTAGAACAGGTTGTTCGAGATCGTACTCAGTACTTGGTGTCAACTAAGATTTAATTTCAACGAAAATCTATTGTTCTTGCACCACAGGTTCGCAAACTTGGTTAATATATTTAGATTCCGTAGTATGTGTTGCAACATATATGTAACACCCAAAAAATTATGTCCAAATTATAAACTCTAGATTCGTAAAATTCTTAATTTTGAAACCCTAATATTGAAATCCCTAATTGAAAACTATGACAATTGAAAATTTTAATTTAAAACCCTAATTTCCTATGAGGGACTAAATAAGAATTTTTATGAAACTTAGAAGTTAATATGAAATTTTATAAAAGTCTAAGGATTGACTTCATAAATAAACATTTTTATACAAATTGAATTCTAATTCCATGCTCCACTCGTCTTCTTTTAATTATTTTATTTATTTTTGTTCTTTTCTATCTTATATCACTTTCATTATTTTACTTAAATAGGTTTACTTTCCCTATATATATACATACACATAGTTCAAATAAGGTCACCCCAAGAATCCTACTTTTTTATATAGTTTCATGCTGTGAAAATCCCCTATTGATGTATTCATATGTAATAATCTCCACCACTCTATACCCTTTCTTGTTCGTTAATCCCTTCAACCCCAAGTTTAGTCTGATATCAATACAGTTGGATCCAATACTTCTGATCATGGAAAATCACAACATTCAATAGGTTCAGTTTGCTTTGGCTAAGGTGTGTTTCTTCCGGTGCAATAAATAAATTATTTTTGTGTGTTCTCTTCTGTGCTACATACTTTATTTTTTGTGATTGTGGTTTTATGCTTGAGTGATTTTCAACTGTGTTGTAACACCCGGGTTTGGGGGTCGGGTGAAAGTAATAATAAAATATTAAAATAATATTTTGGGCCTCGGGTTTTCAAAATATATAAATTATGTTTGACTACTTTCAAAACAAACCCAAATAGCCATGAATATCTCCTAATTGTAAATGCCTTATTTCATTAAGGGTATTTTGGTCTTTGGCCTTTTTATTTTAAACAAACATTAAAAATTAGCTTTTGGCTCATCTTCTTCCCCTCCCCATTTTCCATTTTCACGACACAAAGCTCCCCTTTCCCCAAGTTACTATTCCATCACCATTCTCCCCCATCTTTAGTGATTTTTCAAAGGTAAGCCTATATTCGACTTGTCCTTTCTTTCCTCTACAAGCTTGTACCATTATTTTTCATTAAGCTCATGGTTTTGTATTTTAGAGTTTTGAAAGTTTAGATTAAAAATGTGAACTTTATTGAATTAAACTTAAGTTTGTTGATGTTAGATAAGATGTTTACAACCTATAAGGTCCAACATATTTGATTTTTACAAGATTTTATGGTGTTTCCCGAAATTAGGTTTTAGAGAGGTTTTAGAGAGCTTAAATATTGAGTTTTGGGGGTGTTTGATGTGGGAAAGTGTGGGTTGATGGTTAGGCTACATATAAGGGTTGTTTTGGAAGCATTTGGGAGTGTTAAAAGTGTTGAAATCAAGGGTTTTGGGCTGTGCTTTATGGCTGCTCGGGAATGAGGATTTTGGGAGTTGTTCTTAGCTTGAATAATGTGTTTTGTGCTTGAATTATGTTTCCAGTTTGCTACTTTGATTGTGGACTGATTTGTGGTTATTTTGAATTGTGTTGGGATGATTAGAAGCAAGGAATTTAGTTGGTGAAGCATCAGGGACGAATCTGGAGAATTTGGAGACTTGAGCTTGATTTTCGGCTTTCAATTGGGTAGCAACGGTGAGTAGAAATGTCAAACTTTGATTTTTTTTTCGAAATAGAACTCTTGGGGGTTTGGGTGGGACCTTGAGGGTTCACCTAAACCCAAGTGTAAGTTATTCCTCCTACCTTTTTGTTATGTGTTGATGAGAGGCTATATGTTGTGGTATCATGTGCATCTTGAGTTGTTTCATACCGTTGTTGTTGTGTAGTCAAGTTAAAGTCGAGCCTCACGTGATGGTTGTCATAACTACGGTGATGAGTGGTCCCACCGGTAGTGACTAGTAGTAGAGTAAGGTGATGGGTGGTCCCATCGGAAAACTACTAGTCGAACGGTGATGTGTGGTCCCACCGTGTGTATGTTGGTTGTGCATGTGCAAGCCATGTGTAGTTTTGTTGTGATAATCATTCGTACGTCCATTGATTTATTGTCAATTATGAAAAGTGTTTTGAAAACTGCGTGCTTGTGAATTTTAGAGCTTCTCTCACTAAGTTAGTTAGCTTACGCTCTCCTTTATTTCCAACATGCAGATCATTAGAGTTTGGGAGGCAAGTGGGCAAGGGAGGAGCTTTTGGAGTTCTCAATTAGCTCAAGTATGATTTACGTAATTGTAATAATGCCTAGACGATGGGGATGTAGACTTGTAGGAGTTGGTGTCAAACTCCTTAGTTGATTTTGTGTTTGGATGAGCATGTTAAATTGTTGATTTCATGTTGGCCATGTGTATACCTTTATGTTGTGGATTGTAGACCATATTTACTTGGTGCATATTTGCCTTGTGTTTGAAGACTCATACCCTTCCCATGAATGCTAAGTGTGTTTGTCTAAGGCATGTTATGTTAAATGCTATGTATTAATCCTTGTTAATTTGATGTCTTACTTGAGTGGCTTTTATATGTATGATGAGAAACATGTTGTTTTAGGGTGTCTAGCATCTAGAGTTGTTGCGTGGTTGGTTGTGGGAGGTTTTGGTTGGAATTTGGGGCTGCCTTGTGCCAAAAACCAGCTAAAACCTGTCTGTTCGCAGCAGGTGTATCGAAACGGTTGGTCCCGTTTCGATACGGCCTCTTGTTTTAGGCCAGGCGTTTCGGTACGCAAGGGGGTCGTTTCGATACGTTTTTGCCACTAGAAATCCGAGATTTTGACGATAAATTGAAATATCGAAAAGGGCGTTTCGGAACGGTATTCATATCGTTGACCACAAGAATTTGACCGCTGAGGGCGTTTCGGAACGGCTGACTAGCGTTTCGATACGGTTTCCTCGTGTTGACTTGGGCCTGTTGACTTAGTCAAGGCGTTTCGATACACTCCTTGGGTGTTTCGAAATGACCTGCAAATTAAGCTAAATGGACTGTTTTTGGAATGATGTTGGGTTCACCATCTCGTTTGTTGCTTCCGTTGTTGTCCTTTCATATAGGATTCAATTAATCCATTTAGACAAGATAATAATTAAAGAAATTTTCTAGGGTTACTAATCGAAGGGGAGCCTTAGCGGGTTTCACTTCGGTTTTCCCCGTGTAGCCTACTCGGACCGGTCAGTCGTCCAGACCGGGACGAGGGGGTTACATGTGTTGTGATTTTACATTATGTTTTCCGGGCATATTATTTTTCAGACTGTGAATAAAATTGTGATTTAAAATAAATGAGTTGTGAATCCCTGATTTATTATCGAATTGTGTTGAGACTATGAAAATTGTGTTATCATGGGTTGGGATTGTACAGAGGAAGCTCAGTGGTTTATACCACTTGCGTTGGTGACAATGTAGAGAGAGGTTATGGGGAACCTACTCTTTTTGGTGACTATGTAGTATGAGTGTATTGCATTGTGATTTCATAAAACCATGTTTAAACGTGCTTTGTGTCTTTTAAATATTTTTGTGAAAATGATTGTTGTGAAACCGAGTTTGTGATTGCTTGCACTTTAGAGACACACTAAGCTCTTTAGCTTACCCCTCCTTAGTCTTTCTTTCAGATACTCAGACCATAGGCAAATCGGTATTTGGAGAATCTCATATTTTATTTAGTAAAGAACTATTTTTATTTATTCAAATTCATACTTTGAGACTATTTATATTTTTGGATTATTTTTAGCATTCATTTAATGTACTTTTCATTTCAGAGATTTTATTTAAACATTCAAATAACAATTATGACATTTATATTTTATTTATTCCAAGTGATTTAATAAATTATTGTTATATATTATTTTAAATTGAATTAAAACATAATTTCTAGAATTAGTTTTCTTGAGGGTAAAATTTTCAATTGTAACTTCCTAAATTCGGTTTTTTCTTCTAGCCCGGGTTTAGGGGGTTACATTTAGTGGTATCAAATCTAAGTTCAAATCCTCAGACTGTATGGCTCACATAAAAAATTTTAAGCCAAAAAGATTTTTTAGCGTGCATATTAAATATTTTGGGCAAAATGAGATTTTCTGATAAATTTATTATTTTAAAAGATTAAAGATATGTTTTGAATAGAGACTCCAAATACCAACTCTAAATCTATGTTAATTCCTTTTGTAGCTAGACTATTATGCCATCTCGTAGGAGCTCTAGATTAGTGACCAATCGTGATCATACTCGTTCCTATAAATTTGAGATTAAAGCCTATCTGAAAATATTGTGTTGTTATTTGTAACATGATTCAAAATGCTCTTTTAAACTTTTTTTTAGCCTGAAAATTTTGAGGCCAGAACTTATTTTTAGGGTGGGAGAGTTGTAACACCCCAAAAATTACGCCCAAATTATAAACCCTAGATTCGTAAAATTCATAATTTTGAAATCCCTAATTGAAAACTCTAACAATTGAGAATTTTAATTCAAAACCCTAGTTTTCTATGATGGACTAAATAAGATTTTTTTATGAAACTTAGAAGTTAATATGAAATTTCTTGAAAGTCTAAGGATTGACTTCATAAATAACCATTTTTATATAAATTGAATTCCAATTCCCTGCTCCACTCGTCTTCTTTTAATTATTTTATTTATTTTTATTCTTTTCTATCTTATATCACTTTCATTATTGTACTTAAATTAGGTTTACTCTCCCTATATATATATATACACACACACACACATATAGTTCAAATAAGGTCACCCCAAAACCCCTACTTTTTTATATAGTTTCATGCCGCCAAAATTTCTTATTGATCTATTCCTATGTAATAATCTCCACCGCTCTATACCACTTCTTGTTCGTTAATCCCTTCAACCCCAAGTTTAGTCTGGTATCGATACAGTTAGATCCAATACTTCTGATCATGGAAAATCACATCATTCAATTTGTTGAGTTTGCTTTGGCTAAGGTGTGTTTCTCCCGGTGCTATAAATAAATTATTTTTGTGTGTTCTCTTTCTATGCTACATACTTTGTTTTTGTGACTGTGATTTTACGCTTGAGTGATTTTCAACTGTGTTGTGATTTTACATTATGTTTTCCGTGCATATTATTTTTCAGACTGTGAATAAAATTGTGATTTAAAATAAATGAATTGTGAATCCCTAATTTATTATCGGACTATGTTGAGACTGTGAAAACTGTGATATCTTTTTACTGTGTTATCATGAGTTGGGATTGTATGGAGGTAGTTTAGTGGTTTATACCACTTGCGTTGGTGACTATGTAGCGAGAGGTTTTGGGGAACCTACTTTTTTTGGTGACTATGCAGTATGGGTGCATTGCATTGTGATTTCATCAAACTGTGTTTAAACGTGCTTTGTGTCTTTTAAATATTTTTGTGAAAATAATTATTGTGAAACTGAGTTTGTGATTGCTTGCACTTTAGAGACACACTAAGCTCTTTAGCTTACTCCCCCTTAGTCTTTCTTTCAGATACTCAAACCATAGGCGAATCGGTACTTGGAAGATCTCATATTTTATTCGTTTATTCTATTATTCAGTACGAAACTATTTTAATTTATTTAAATTATTATTTATTATTTTTGAATATTGATGTATATTCATATTTTGAGACTATTTATGTTTTGAGATTATTTTTAGCATTCATTTAACGTGTTTTTCATTTCAGAGATTTTATTTAAACATTCAAATAACAATTATGACATTTATATTGTATTTATGCCAAGTGATTTAATAAATTATTGTTATATATTATTTTAAATTGAATTAAAACATAATTTCCAGAATTAGTTTTCTTGAGGGTAAAGTTTTCAATCGTAACTTCCTAAATTCAGTCTTTTTTTTCTAGGCCAAGTTTAGAGAGGTTACAATATATAACAATCCGAGATTATAAAACGAAAAACAAAATTTTATTAAATAATTGAAATAAAGCAATAAGGAAAACAAAAACTTGATTCGTTGACATTAAATTACATCTGCGCACAAGGCACAATTTTACCCAAGTCATTCAATAATTAGCATGTGGGTTAGTGTATATAAACATTTCCAATGCTTGTTACCTACCAATGTGGGATAAGGGTTTTCTATTTTCCTTACACAATTCACAAGTACCTTACTTTGAGCATTAATTTCTCATTTCACTCAACCATTTTGAGCATATGAGATACCATTTTAAAGATCTCATAGATTAGAATATGAACCAATAAGTTCATTATTCGAATCTCCACCTTTACCCATAAAAATATGGCTCAAAGTTACCAATTTATCACATTTTTCCAACACTATGGACACCACTTGACGAGGGACAATATAAGATTAATAAGGATGGCGCGAGATGAAATCATGATTGTTTAACTTTGTGTGGTGATGCGATAAGAGATCACAATGGTGGTTGGCTTCTCGGTTTTACTAAGTTTGTCGATGTATGCTCTGCCCTGGATGTAGAATTATAGTTGTTGGTAAAATGAACTGCAAAAAAGCTGTTAGCACTGACTGGAAAGAATAAGCAAAAACAGGACGTAAAAACCGTTGACCGTGTCGTGGTATGGTGGCCACTGCCTTAGAAACAAAACTGCCCCGAACAGTGTAGTCGCTTCACAGGCAGGTTGTCCCCCGAGGTGCACACGGACGCTCCTTGAATCGTACACTCGACTCTCGGAGTGAACAACAGTGGAACTACTCGAACAAGTGGAGAGAAAACAGAGAAAAGCTGGAATGCTTTGTGAATGTGTTTGATGTTGTGAAATGCTGCATGCAGCATCTCTATTTATAGGCTGTAAAACATGTCTATAAATGACACTTCACATGCACAATAATTACAGAAATTAATCTGTATAACAGCCATCTTAAATCTGCTGTAACAGACTCTCATAAACACCATTTTAATACTGTAATTATCATGCCATTACAGTGCTGTTACACCTTGAATTTGACTGAAAAACAGTCTAAATTCATCCACTGAACAGACTGTATATATTCGAATTAATTCGAATAAACTGCACTGTTCTGAACGTTCGAATTAAATCAAATAAAATTCTGAACGTTCGAATCAATTCAAACAGTTTTATCAAGCCTATAAATAAGAAAAAATTCTTTCACATATAATCTTTTATTCATAAGAAAATTCCTACGAATTTTCTCCAAAAGGAATATATACGCGCGCGTACGTGTTACTCGAGCCCGAGCCGGCCGGACGGCGGCGGCGGCGGTGCGCGAGGACTTCCCTTGTTCTTTCCCACTCAACAAGGGAGGGAGGAAGCATGGGTATAAATACCCTTTCCTAGCTATTTTCCCAACCAATGTGGGATATAGCTTTGCCTTTGGTAACTTCTTGAAGCATTACCAACAATAGTCGAATCCTTGTACAATGAATGGCGAGATTGATTACATCAGTAGCTCAGATCGAAAGCTACCAACTACATCATAGCTAACTATGAAAAGTCTATCACCTTGGAATACTTTTCTTAGGTTCGCGTTCACATGGATGTTCACATAGTTGGATATTCCTTTCGCTTGGAATATGCCTTGGTAAGATGACATCTATTAAATTACCAACTTCAATGTGATCGAACCTTCCCTCAGTCTCCAACGATGGGGCTAAGTCAGGTGGTCTTCTAGGCAAGCCCAAGATTTTTCAAAGAACCTCTTGGGTAGGTCGTTGTGCGTGTGTCTCAGTTGCAAACTCATAGGCCGTGAAAAATACTTACTCGTATGGATGACCTGAGAGTTGTGTTGTTTTATAGTCCACCTTCAGAAATTTTGTCCTTGGTTCAAGAGGAAGGTTCTAGCTTGCATCCGCCGTAATTTGCTGTTCTTTTCGATTTTTTGTCTCGTTGATTACTTTTAACTTTGGATTGTCATGTGTACTTTTTTACTTTCAACTAGATTTAGAAGAATTTTAATGAGGCACGTAATAATCTATCCCATGTATGGTTACGCTGTTAATGCAATTATACCATTTTCACCAAAAAAATTAAACCTTATTTGAAAAAGTATAATCAATTAAGTTTCCTATAATTTTAAAAGAAAAAAATTATAAATTTTGAAGTGACATCTTATTTTATTAAAATTGTTTTTTCTTGAACATCACTAAAATTTTTAAAAAATTATGTATAATCATTTTAAATAAAAATAACTCCAAAAGATTATTTGTTAACTATTAATCATATAAATTAATTGAGATCCACTAATTAGGCGAGTGACCAAGGGAGCTCATGTTATTTTATCTTGTATGAGTTTTAATTCCGACATTTTCTTTGAAAATATAATACTTCTCTATTTAATTAAAAAAATTATAGAAATTAATTGACTAATAGATTTTTAACATAAAATTGATTAATAAATCGTATATTAATTGACTAATTATTCTATGACTTAATGGTTTAAAAAGCCTCTAAACTTTTGAGGAAAATAATTAATACAAACCTTAAACATATTTTTTTCATCCAATTAAATTCTGAGAGGAAAAAAATCAATTTGGTTCTTAACCAGCGTTGACAGTTAATTTTAACATTTTTTTTTATTTTTTTGCTACACGTTAAAACAGGGTAATACCGCTAGGCATTTCTAAGAATTTTTAAATTTAAATTTTAAAAAAATATTTAAAAACCATAAAAACTTATAAATTATTGAAAAAATATAAATTTATTTATTAAATCTCGAAATATATTTGAAAATAATAATTAATAATTGTTTATAAGATTAAAATATTTTAAAAATTATAAAATATTATAAAAATTATAAAATATTTTAATCATTTTAACATATATTATTTATTATTTTAAAATAAATTTCGAATTTTTTTTAAAATATTGTAAACCATTTATTATTTTTTTAAAAAATAATAAAAATATTTATATTTTTTAAAATATTAAAATATTTTAAAACATTATTATTCACTATTTTCAAATAAATTTTGAAATTATTTTTTTCTAAAATATTATAAATCATTTATTATTTTTAAAAATTATTATAAATCATTTAGTAATAATAATAGATTTAAAAAATATTATAAAATTTATTTACTATTTAAAAATCATTAAATATTATAATAAATTCATTGAAAATATTTTTTACAAAAATCTAAAATATAAAAATTTATTGTAATTCGTAAAATATTTTTAAATAATAAAAAAATATTTTTATTATTTTTAAATAAATTTAGTATTTTCAAAAAAAAATAATATTTTTTAATATTAAAATATATTATAATTTTTTTAGAAGTTTTTTAATAATTTTAAATATGTTTTTAAAACATATTTGTTCAATATTAATAATATTTTATATTTTTATTATTTTAAATAAATTTGATTTTTTTAGAAAATTTTAATATATATTTTAATTTGAATATATTTTATGGTTTTTACAGTATTTTAAAATATTATTAAAAGTAAAATTTAAAAATTCTTAGAAAATGTCCCATAGCATAATATGGTGTTGCCATGTGGCAGATAACATGAAATCGTTAAGACTTAATGGCCAAAACTGGTCAAATGACTCTATTGATGTATTTTTTTAGTTCGTGGGTTTAATTAATTTAATTTCTTTGTGCAATGACTTAATTGAATGTAAAAAAAGTTTAAGGAGTTAATTAATTTTTTTCTTCACAAAAATTCAGGTTTAATTATTATTTTATATCTAGGAAAATATGATTACTTTTTTGAATAGTCTAAAAGTGGTTAATTGTTTTTATTTCTTTTAATAAATAATCTTAATTTAATTATTTTTTTAATTAATTACGATGTATATGTTTTTATTTTTTCAAATTTTAATTGATTTTTAAAGGAAAATAAAGTTCACCTAATAAAAAATATTGTCACAAAAACAAACTTAATAGTCATTGGAAACTTGAATGTTTTCTTTTTTTACAATAAGAGGAGCTTCATTGGTTACAAATTTTAGAATAAGAGTTCAATTGATCTAAATTTTCGTGCAAATACTTAATAAGAAATCAGATACCTTATGCAGACCTGACAACTTTGATCCGACACTCGAAAACTGAATTGATTTATCCGAATCGAACCCGAAATCGAACATGCTTACCCGAAACTTGAAACCCAACCGAAAATGAACTGATTTTTAGTTGAACCGAAATGGACCCGAACCAAAGACAACCCGAAATAAATAAAAAGATATTAATAAAAATAAAAAAAGATGAGATATGAACAATCGCACAACTCGCCAAAAAGTCAAATATATTGGCTTTATAAAGCCTTATAAAGGGTGTAAAAAACTGACCAACCTAAAAACTTGATTAAAACCGACCGATCTCCCATCAACTAGAAATTGACCCGAACTGATCTGAACCGAACATAACCGAAAATCAACCGACCCGAAAATCAACCAAACAATAGAACCGAATTGGAACCGAACCGAACCGAACCTAAACCAAACTGAATCTAAACCGAATGATATCAAAACCGAAATAACCGAAATCAAAATGACCTGAACCGAACCGGAACCGATTGAACCGTTTGCCACCTTGCAAGTGGTGGTAGTATAATTTATGCTCAGATTTGTACGTGTCCGGATACTACATACAATTTTAGAATAGGGAAAACTACACCGGTGGTCCCCTAACTATTACCATTTTCCTATTTTGGTCCCCAAACTATATTTTTCGGCAAAATCGTCCCTTCTGTTACATAGTTCTCCTGTTTTAGTCCCCGGCGTTAAATAGCTAATGGTTTTGCTGACGTGGCATTTTTTTAAGAGGATAGAGAAATGATTAAAAAATATTTAAAAAATGCCACGTCAGCAAAACCGTTAGCTATTTAACGCCGGGGGACCAAAACAAGAGAACTATGTAACAGAAGGGACAGTTTTGCCGAAAAACATAGTTTAGAGACCAAAATAGAATAACGGTAATAGTTTGGGGACCACCGGTGTAGTTTTCCCTTTAGAATATTAGATAGAGACTTGAATGATTCGGGATAATTGGAACGCAATCAAACGATTCATACAATATATGTAGGAAATGAAATATTACGTTCTCACATATCAAATGTCTAATAAGTTAGAGATCATTGAGAATACAAGCTTTAATTTTGTTGGAATATGGATGTAAAATTTTGTCACACTAGAGTGAGATATAGATGGAATTGAACAACCACTTAAATTATTTGGTGACAAAACCTTTTATTCTATAAATAACATGAACACATCAAAATCGAAGTACATAGATTTAGGTTTATGGTTGTTAAAGAAAGTTCAGAGTGAACCAGTGACAATAGTACATGTTAAGACAAATTTCATAATTGCAGATGCATGACGGTATTTTAAAAGACATGTGTTTTCTTCTTATTTATTGATTAATTTGTCCTCATCATGTTATCTTTTGCATACATTTTAACATTTTCGTCTTTATATTTGCATATTTTTAACTCAGTAGCTCATTGAATTATCCTTGAATTTATCACATTTTTGTTGCTAATGTCGCTACATGAGTTCTTCCAGAATTGCAGTCGGGACTGTCGCTGTAATACTGATGTCACTGCATAAGCGTTGTTTAGATTGCGTCCAGATCTGTCGCTACACTTACAACTGTCAAAACGATAAGATCAAATGACGTTGGCAAAAGGATAAGATCAAAGGACAATGAGTTGACAGTTTGTTATAACAACTTTTGATTGGACATGATGTCGGTACAATGTTTGTTGCAATGCTAGCACATCGAAATAGTCATTGTCGCCACAATGACAACTGTCAGGATAAGATCAAAAGAACGATGAACTGTCCATTAATACAATTGTCCTGCACGAAATCCACTGACTAGTGTTTATTCTATTACCATTGAAAAAAAAGTTAGAGAGGACCATGCCCCCAAAACCCTCCCCCATGTTCCGCCCATGCATAGGCAAAAGTAGCAATTAAGCCAATGCTTAACAACATTAGGACTTGAGATCTATCTTTGAAAAAATATGAAATAGTCTCAAATCTTTCTTCCTTTTTGTGAAAAAGAAATTCTGGTATCAAGTTCTCTTTAATTTTCTGACGATCGAGCATCTTCTTCCAAATCGTAACGAATAGGAGGTGGAGAGAGAAGAGATAAATTATTTATCGTAATTCTACATTGACCATATGATAGATATTGTACATTAGATTCGTTTGAGGTTTTGAATTTTGGGTGAAATTTCACTAGTTTTAAAGAGAATGGGAAAATTCTAAACTTATAGAGCGGAAGGAGATGATGAGGCAAGCTCGTTAGTGTCTTGAGTGGTTGGAAAAGACATCAGAGAATGACAGTTCTAGCGTAACACATGGATGAATGTGTAAATATTTTATCTTTGAGAGAAGAAAATAAAATAAAATAAAATAAATGAATGTAACCCCCCTAAACCCGACCCAGAAGAACTGGGTCGAATATAAGGAATCAAGCTCAAAGCTTGTCCCTCACACAAGCAACCTGGTTTAAAACTTTAATTCCATAATAGACAGTAATAATAATACATAATACATATTGATAAAAATATTCCTGAAAATATTAAATATTTGAAATGTACATGCATGATAAAACGTAGTAACCCCAAATAAAACATCCGAAATCTGAAATTATATACCAACTAATAAAACATATAATATAAATAGGTCCAAGTATCATATTGATAATAATAAATAAATAAAGCTGGAAAACAAGGTCCTCCAAGTACTGTAGCCTAGACCTGAGTATATGAAAATAGAAACTAAGGGGGAGTCAGCGAAAACGCTCAGTGTGTCTCTACAGTGCAAACAAAACTAACAATATCATCATATCAACAGAGTACATCAGACATTATCAGAATACAATTTTCCATCATGAATCAATTTATGCACATAAAAAAATACGAATGAATATGCAACACAATATGACATGCACCCAACTACATCACCATCCGAAGAGTAAGGTTCCCAGAACCACTCTCTACCTCGTCACCATCCGAAGTGGAATCCAGCCCGTAGGGCGAAACCACTGATCCGAAGTAGACATCAACCCGAAGGATGAAGCTACTGAACTTCCCCGTACAAAACCCCAACCAGAATGAGATGACATAAAATTCGAGTTCTGAATTTGAATGCATTGTTTATCAACAGAAATGCATAATCATATAATCCAAATCCGAATGTATATACATCTATTTCATAACATAACATAATGTTGAACAAGTCAAACATCATAGAACAACAGAATATTATCATCATACATCATCAGACCACATCATGTATACATTTCAGCAAATCATCACATTTACATACAGAGCACTGTGAATAGACAACACATAAGAGAACACACCTGAAGTAGCTAACACTCAACGTCGACGGTGACGTCTCCCACGCTCAGCTCTATCTCTCGGTCAGTCAGAGTCAGCTCCTATAACAATTAAATAAACCATCAAAGAACTACTACTGTGCCAAGACACTGCTAATATAAATATCGAATATATTAATATTAAACTCACGAGCGGATCCCAATGTCTGAGCAACAGGAGGTCGTCGAGGTGGAGGAGGAGGAAGGATCTCAGAATCTGAGTCAATGTCGTCTGCAAATACGAATAATAACAATTAATTTTCTGATATTCAAATCTTTAAGTACAAGAATAATCAAATAAAAGTGGTCAAAACGGTCTTTCGGATTCGAATTTAGGGAAACGGGCAGCGGAAACGGAATTAAAACGTCGAAAAACATAGAATAGCCTTTTTCTGAAAAAGTCAACGGTCAACGGTCGACGCTGACGTCATCATTGACGTTAGCTGACTCTTTATAAAATAGACCGGTTTGGTTCTATTGTGGTTCGGCCTTCTAGACCGGTTCAAAACGCAAAAATCTCCAATTCCTCAATCAAAAAATTAGGGTTTTTTCTCCCTAATCGACTTTCCTCGCCGGAAAAACACGCCGATAACCCCTAAATGATGTTTTTGGACAAACCATCACATTTCAAAAGAAGCCAAACACAAATCTTGCCATTCCGTACTCACCCCAACTCGGAAACACAGTGAATCGACAAAATTTGGTGACGTCGACGGAGAAACACGAACGGTCTTCAAACCGTTTCTCAACAACGGTGGACGGAAAATAGAAATGGTGACTAGGGTTTTGATCGGAACTGGAAAGGGAGTCAAATGACGGTGATAGACCATCGAACGGGCGGAGTTTGACCCTTGGTCGGACGGAAAACGGTACAACGACGGTGGAATTTTTCTCTTGTATTCGCATGAGAGAGAAGAGATAGAGATTAGGTGAGCGGCGCAAAAGAGTCTCAGAAATGAGAAAACATGCATTTAAATCACCCAAAATGGGTAAATTACAAGACAAGCCACCACAATTTTCTAGGGTTTATGAAACGACACCTAAATTTTATACCCTTTGTAATTTGGTCACTAAAATTCCGAAAATCCCCAATTTAATCACTAAAATTCAATTAGGTCCTTAACTTAAAATCCCCAATTATTAGGGTTTAAACTTAGGTATTTCAATTAAATTAGTGTTTTAAATTAGGCAAAAATTGGGGTGTTACAACTCTCCCCCTGTAAAAAAATAATTTCAGCCTCGAAATTTTACCTGGAGCAAAAAGATGCGGATACTGAGCTCGGATAACAGTCTTGGGCTCCCATGTAGCCTCATCATGACTACGACCATGCCACAAGACTTTGACCATCTTAATGGTCTTCCTTTTGAGAACCTTTTTATCCTGAGCAAGAATCTCAATAGGCTCCTCCTTAAAACGCAAATCAAGACGACCTCAATATCCTCAACATGCATAACATGTGATGGATCAGGATGATAACGTCTCAACACTAAAATGTGGAAAACATCGTGAATACGCTGAAGCTCTGGTGGTAGCTCTAGCTGATAGGCACCTGGTCTGACTCGACGAATAATCCGATAAGGGCCAATGTAACGAGGACTCAGCTTGCCCTTCCGACCAAACCAAAGTACCTTCTTCCAAGGAGATACTTTCAAGAAAACCTCATCACCCACCTCAAATTCAAGATCACGGCGTCTCAAATCGGCATAAGACTTCTGTCTGTCAAAAGCAGCCTTAAGCCGATCCCGAATCAATCTGACAGTCTACTCAGCCTCGTGCACAATCTTCGGTCCCAACAATTTGTGCTCATTCAACTCAGTCCAACCAATAGGTGAACGACACTTATGACCATAGAGAGCCTCATACAGTGCCATCTTGATACTGGCCTGATAACTATTATTATAAGAAAACTCTGCAAGCGGCAGGAAATCCTCCCAACTGCCTCTAAAATCAAGAATACAACCCCTCAACATATCCTCAAGAATCTAAATCACACGCTCAGACTGGCCATTTGTCTGCGGATGATAAGATGTACTGAAGTTCAACCGAGTACCCAAAGCAAAATGAAGAGACCCCCAGAATCTTGCAGTGAACCTCGAATCTCTGTCAGAAATAATAGATAACGGTACCCCGTGAAGTCGAACGATCTCAGAAATATAAAGTCAGGCTAACTTGCTCAAAGAATAGTTAACTCAGACAAGAATGAAATGCGCGGACTTCGTCAGATGATCAACAATAACCCAGATGGAATCCTTCTTCGATGGAGTCAAAGGAAGTCCACTAACAAAGTCCATAGTCACACGCTCCCACTTCCACTGAGGAATCTCAATATGTTGTAGCAACCTAGACGAACGCTGATGCTCTGTTTTGACTTTCTGACAAGTCAAGCACCTCGATACAAATCCGACGACGTCTCACTTGAAACCTTTCCACCAGTACCTCTCACGAAGATTCTTATACATCTTGTCACGACCAGGATGCATAGTGTCACGTCGGTAGACTGTAGCTAACTCGAACGTGCGGCCTTAGTCCACTTGCGGAACCTTGTGCGACTAAGTCAGCCTAAATCCACTCGTCACGGGGCTAGACTCCTGCTAACAAAATCACGCGACCTTAGGCGAAGTTCTCCTGACAAACGCCTAAGTTAAACTGGATTCTCGCTTTAGAAGATCAAACACTCCTAAAGCCCTCGAACGAAAGATCGTTCAATGCAGAAGCTAATCAAATGAACTCTGAAAGAGATTGGCACAAGAACACTCAAGAACATTTAATAACGACGAAGAACAACAAGAGAGTTTAGAGTAAATGCTTCTTGTATTACTCAAAGAATAGATGGAATGAAGTGATTACAAATGAGCTGGGGAGCCTCTATTTATAGTTGAACTCCCCCAGATCCAACGGTACAGTTTAAATTACATCGACGGTCGAGATCTATCCTATCTCTTAGTTTAAATCTCTAATTATCACAAACATTATCTCTAAGATAATTACAAATAATATAAGTGATAGTCACGATGGCTTATCAGATTTTACCATCCAAGTTACCCCGGTAAATCCTCTAAAGAATTTACTAAGTCTAGTGGGCTTGCGGGCTTTGTAGCATTCTCCAAGTTCCAGGCCAAGTCTGATGGTCTTGGCGAGCCCGATGCTCCGCGCACAACCTCGCTGCTCGATGTTTGCGCCAATGACTCGGTTCCAAGAGTTTGGTCCGTGACATTCTCCCCCACTGAACTTAGCGACGCCCTCGTCGCTGCACTCGAACGATTCTGGGCTGGGTCAACTTGATAACTCGTCGATGCCTCGGCTTCACGTAATCCTCCCATACGAACTGCTTGCCTCGGTTCAAACTGTCTCGGACAATCGCGTACTAAGACGCCACTGGGTACATCACCATCGTAGGAGTCCTCTCCTAAAACCTTTGATCTGCCTCGACTCGGATCCTCTTGATCCCGCGGCAAAGACTTGGAAGTCAAATTATTAAACACCTGTCGAGCTCCCAGAACTCCGAAAGGTCCCTTCCAATCTTTTCCCCCGCAACGAAGGCTAGGTCTCACTCGACCTACGCTCATCAAAGATGGCAAATCAAAACCAAAAACACTAGAGTTGTGTTTGAGATGTACCTTCCTCTTGGTCGCATTTACTCTAAAATGGGTCAGCCCTTCTTTCTCCTTGAAGTCTGGCCCCCTCTGAATCGAAGCTTCCTTACTGAAGCCCTTTGCACGCATCGGCACCTTTTGCCCAAGGTCCGTTGCTCCTCGGTGCATCCGCCCCTTTGACTTGAAGTTTGGTGCACTCACGCATCGATCCTTCTTCCTCGAAGATCGGTGCTTTCCCTTGCGTTGGCGCTTCTTCCCTGAAGCCCTTCGCGTCCCCACCTTGCCCATAGGTGGTGTAGTTCCGGTTGATATGTCCCTCGGGTAGGCTCCGACCCTCGACCATTTCCTGGCACTCGTCTTGGTGTTATCACCAACACCCTTTCCCGACCCTCGCCACTGTGTGGTCTCCACAACGATGTTTTTCCCCCGAACATCAACGACGACCTTTTTAGAGAATCTCAACCCATTCTGCTTTCGGTCTTCACTCACCTTGGCAGAACTAGACAACTTCGAACCAAGCTTTACAGGCTTTTTATTCCCAGCCTCATCCCTTATCTCGGACCCCTTGGCTCGAACCGGGCACTCGTACAACTTGTGTGGCCCCTTACACTGGTAGCACTCCAGTTGCACCCTCGGCTTGACTACTTTGGCACTTGTAGTCGAACCTTGTCTCTTGGCGGCACTGGTATACACAATCGCCCCAAGTCTCGCTACTTCCCCCTTAGACTCGTCTGTTGTCTTCACCATGGCGGCCAGACGGTTCTTGTCGGGACATCCTCTTATCAAATGAGGACCATTACAGAAGTAACACTTCAACTTCCCGCTCACCTTCTTCTTCGGCACAAACTTAGCCCCACCATTCCCTTTTTCTTTTGAACTGGGACTGGTTGTCTCATCACTCACTTGCTTTCTTCCAGCAAGCTCATTCGAAGGTTCTCCAACTGCGATGGCTTCTGAAAGTCTTTGGGCATTACCTTGCTCTACTGCGAGCTTCGCCCCCGGTCTAAGTCCCTCTAAGAAGGTCTTGAGCCCACTCCATTCACTCATTGCGGTCTTGCAACTGAGCAGCTCACCCTTGAGCTCATCTATCTCGCTCCGCAAAGCCTTCACCTCGGCCTCACGAGCACAACTCTCTCGAACTGCCTTCACCTCGTGGAGGATGCGTTGTGTCTCATCCTTGAACTTGTCCCCCATGGACTCTACCTGTTCAAGACGTGACTCTACAACACCTTGGATCTGCTTGGCCTCCTCTTCGGATTCGCTAAGTCGATCAACCCTCTTTACCAACAACGGTATGGCTTCACACAGTTCAATCTCGGATCTGATATAATCAAATCTCCCGTCAAAATCCTCGATACAATCTCGGATCTGGTTCAACGTCAATGTTCTCCAATAGTTTCCACCACGGCACTCCTTGCCTTTTCCCGCGGAAACGCCACTTCCTTGTTTCGCCATCTCAATCTCCGTTTGCCACGAACTAGTCTGATCCCTGATCACTTCGACTAACTCGAGCGCAAGTCCCCTCGACTCGCTCTGGTACCACTTGTCACGTCAGTAGACTGTAGCTAACTCGAACGTGCGGCCTTAGTCCACTTGCGGAACCTTGTGCGACTAAGTCAGCCTAAATCCACTCGTCACGGGGCTAGACTCCTGCTAACAAAATCACGCGACCTTAGGTGAAGTTCTCCTGACAAACGCCTAAGTTAAACTGGATTCTCGCTTTAGAAGATCAAACACTCCTAAAGCCCTCGAACGAAATATCGTTCAATGCGGAAGCTAATCAAATGAACTCTGAAAGAGATTGGCACAAGAACACTCAAGAACATTTAAGAACGACGAAGAACAACAAGAGAGTTTAGAGTAAATGCTTCTTGTATTACTCAAAGAATAGATGGAATGAAGTGATTACAAATGAGCTGGGGAGCCTCTATTTATAGTTGAACTCCCCCAGATCCAACGGTACAGTTTAAATTACATCGACGGTCGAGATCTATCCTATCTCTTAGTTTAAATCTCTAATTATCACAAACATCATCTCTAAGATAATTACAAATAATATAAGTGATAGTCACGATGGCTTATCAGATTTTACCATCCAAGTTACCCCGGTAAATCCTCTAAAGAATTTACTAAGTCTAGTGGGCTTGCGGGCTTTGTAGCATTCTCCAAGTTCCAGGCCAAGTCTGATGGTCTTGGCGAGCCCGATGCTCCGCGCACAACCTCGCTGCTCGATGTTTGCGCCAATGACTCGGTTCCAAGAGTTTGGTCCGTGACATGGGCCTCACGGAGAATAACCTGTTTTAACCCAAATTTCCTCGGAATACAATACCGCCCACGAAAACATAATACCCTATCCTAATCAATAGAGAAATCTCGAGATGTACCCTCATGCGCCTCTCTGATACGATGCATCAAAAATGGATCACTAGGCTGCTCAGCTTGAATATCAGAAATCAATGTAGGAATAACCCGAAGTTCTGCCAACAGACTACCATCATCGTACAAACTCATCCGAGCAAACAAAGCTCTCAGATCTGAAATGGCGTTACGACTCAATGCATCAGCAACGACATTACCTTTACCCGGATGATACTCAATCTCATAATCATAATCCTTGAGAAGCTCTAACTAGCGACGCTGTCTTAGATTAAGCTCTTTCTGAGTGAGGAGGTATTTCAGACTCTTATGGTTTGTATAGATATAACACTTCTCTCCATAGAGATAGTGTCTCCAGATCTTAAGTGCAAAAATAACAGCAGCAAGCTCTAGGCCGTGGGTAGGATAGTTACACTCATGCGGTTTCAACTGTCGAGACGCATAAGCCACTACTTTCCCGTCCTACATCAGAACACACCCCAATCCGGCGTACGAAGCATCACTGAAAATTGTATAAGCTTTACCAGGCTCAGGCTGAATCAAAACGGGTGCTTCCGTCAACACAGACTTAAGCTTCTCGAAACTAGACTGCTGAGCCTCAGTCCAAACGAAGGGAACATCCTTCCTCAGAAGCTTAGTCAACGGAGCTGCAATAAAAGAGAAACCCTCAACGAATCTCCGAACCAGCTAAACCCAAGAAGATTCAAACCTAAGGAACATTCTTGGGTTGCTTCAAACTCATAATAGCCTCAACCTTCATCGGATCAACCTGAATACCCTGAGTAGAAACTATATAACCTAGAAACATAACCTCAGAAAGCCAGAATTCACACTTACTGAATTTTGCATACAAATGTTTCTCTCGCAGAATCTGTAATACAATCCGAAGATGTTCCTCATGCTCTGCCTCAGATCTAGAATATACCAGTATATCATCAATAAATACCACAACAAACTGGTCAAGATAGGGTTGAAACACCCTATTCATCATATCCATAAAAGCGACAGGGGCGTTAGTCAACCCAAAAGGCATCACAAGGAACTCATAATGACCATATCGTGTCTAGAAAGTTGTTTTGAACACACCAGAATCCTTAACCTTGAGTTGGTAATAACCAGATCTCAGGTCTATCTTAGAGAATACCGTAGCTCCCCGAAACTGGTCAAACAGATCATCAATACGAGGAAGAGGATATTTGTTCTTGATCGTCAGCTTGTTCAACTTCCGATAATCTATACAGAGTCGAAGTGTCCCATCATTCTTCTTAACAAACAAAACAAGAGCTCCCCAAGAAGAAACACTAGGTCGAATGAAACCTCGATCCAACAGTTCTTGCAACTGAATCTTCAAATCTTTAAGTTCTTTCGGTGCCATTCGATAAGGTGCCATAGATATAGGAGCTGTACCCGGATAAACCTCGATGCCAAACTCAACCTCATCCCGTTTCGGCGGTACCCCAGGTAATTCTTCCGAAAAAATGTATGGAAAGTCTTTCACAACTCGAATCTTATCTAATCCAGAATCAGACTATCTCGGATCAAGGATATAGGCAAGATAAGCAATAGATCCTTTCCTGATCATTTTCTCAGCTTTGAGAGCTGAGACGATGTTACATAGGAACCCTCTGCGCTCACCAATCAGAATCACCTCACGATCATCAGGAGTTCTCAGTGTAGCCTTCTTCTTTTCACAGTCCAAAGTAACACAGTGTGTAGACAACCAATCCATACCTAGAATAAGATCAAACTCTCCAAAGGGTAACTCCATCAAATCAGCTGAAAAGATCTCCCCTTGAATCTCAAGAGGACAATTTTTGTATACTTTAGTAACCTTATATGGATTACCCACTAGACTGTATACAGTAACAACACTAACAGTATCCTCAACAGAAATCTCAAGACCCCCAAACACAGAACTCGCAACATATGAATGAGTCGAACCATTATCTAGCAGAGCAAAATATGGAATAGAATGGATAGAGAATGTATCGACAATAACATCTGGCTCGTCACGGCCCTCGTTCCTTCTAGTAGAATAAACTAACCCCGACTGTCTAGCCCCTGATCCTACTGATCCTCTACTCGGAGCTAGTCTATCTCTACTAGCAGAGCCTGAAGTAACAGATCTGATATGACCTCTTCCCCTAGCGGGAGTCTGTACTAATGCCTGAGACTGAGTAGTAGTAAAAGCTGAGGGAGGTGGAACCGGACAATCTTTGAAACGATGCTCGAATGAACCACATCTGAAACAAGCTCCAGTCTGCCTCCTACACTCGCCCGAATGCCACTTCTTGCAAAAAGGACACTGTGGCACCCCTCGAGTACCAGTTGAACCACCAAAACTGACAGTCGGAACAAAAGAAGTCACTGGTCTAGCTCTTGAATAACCCTGATAGTCTGACTCATCCCTGGACCTCTTCCTAGACTGATTTCCCTGACTATGCTGAACTGGCACTGACATTGGTCTCTTCCCTCTATCAGATCCATGCAACTCAAGATGACTCAACTCTGCCTCATTACACTCAGCCGTCCTAGCTCGTCGAGTAATGTCTTTGTATTCCTGGTCCATGTGTAAAGCAACACCGGCCTTTATTGTAAGACGCAATCCCTTCAGAAACCAATCACCCTTGTCTTTTTCTGTGGTCACTAACCCTGGGACGTACTGAATCAATCTCATTAACTCGATCTCATAGTCATTAACAATCATATCGTTCTGTCTCAGATTCATGAAATCATCTCTGCACTTAGCTATATAATCAGCTCCGACATATCGATCACGAAAAGACTATCTGAAATGATCCTAAGTAATAGTACTAGCTGGAGTTGCAAGCTCCTCAGCCTCCCACCAATTTTGGGCTTCACTCTACAGCAATGAAACGACGACCCTGAGTTTCCGGTCAGTAGGATAATCCATCTCAACAAATAATCGCTGAAGCTTCTTCAACCAGTACTCTGCATCTGTTGGGTCTGTACCCATCTTTCCATCGAACATAGTCATCCCGACAGCAAGAAACTCTGTGGATATGGGTCTCCGAACACTCTCAAACTGACGAAGGTATCTCAATAACTCTTTCTGAACAATCACAACATATGTGCCCACTGTCTCACTATCCCCTAAATCACGATGACCACTACTCTGAGCAGGCTGAACATGTGGGTCTCCTCCACCAGTCTGATGAGCTCCAGTCTGCTGAGCTCCTGTCTGCTCCACATGTTGTTCCTCCACATTCGCACCCTGGACCTTATCCTGATTTTCTATCGAACCCTCAAAAGGTGGAACGTCACTATCTGCAGTCACAATACGACCTCGACCTCGGCCACGACCTTGACCGGCCGCTACTCTAGAACTTCTCCGAGGTGGCATAGTAGTATATCTACAAAAGATAGAATCCTAAGATTAGATTCGGTACTTGGAGACCTTATTCAGAATAAGTATAAATATATTCATAACAGATCATAAGTTTATATGAAATTCCTGTTTTACCCAAAAACATTTGATAATGCATGCAAAAAATTATTTTCGATTTAAAAATTGATTTATATAACCCAGGCCGAGTGTTGAACTTGGCTCTGATACCACTCAATGTAACCCCCTAAACCCGACCCGGAAGAACTGGGTCGAATATAAGGAGTCAAGCTCAAAGCTTGTTTCTCACGCAAGCAAACTGGTTTAAAACTTTAATTAAAAAATAGACAATAATAATAACACATAATACATATTGATAAAAATATTCATGAAAATATTAAATATTCGAAATGTACATGCATGATAAAACGTAGTAACCCCAAATAAAACATCCGAAATCTGAAATTATATACCAACTGATAAAACATATAATATAAATAGGTCCAAGTATCATACTGATAATAATAAATAAATAAAGCTGGAAAACGAGGTCCTCCAAGTACCGTAGCCTAGACCTGAGTATCTGAAAATAGAAAATAAGGGGGAGTCAGCGAAAATGCTTAGTGTGTCTCTACAGTGCAAACATAACTAACAGTATCATCATATCAATAGAGTACATCAGACATTATCAGAATACAATTTTCCATCATGAATCAATTTATGCACATAAACAAATACGAATGAATATGCAACACAATATGACATGCACCCAACTACATCACCATCCGAAGAGTAAGGTTCCCCAGAACCACTCTCTACCTCGTCACCATCCGAAGTGGAATCCAGCCCGTAGAGCGAAACCACTGATCCGAAGTAGACATCAACCTGAAGGATGAAGCTACTGAACTTCCCCGTAAAAAACCCCAACCATAATGAGATGACATAAAATCCGAGTTTTGAATCTGAATGCATTGTTTATAAACAGAAATACATAATCATATAATCCGAATCCAATATATATATACAACTATTTCATAACATAACAGAATCCTAAACAAGTCAAACATCATAGAACAACATAATATTATCATCATACATCATCAGACCACATCATGTATACATTTCAGCAAACCATCACATTTACATACAGACCACCGTGAATAGACAACACAGAAGAGAACACACCTGAAGTAGCTAACACTCAACGTCGACGGTGACGTCTCCCACGCTCAGCTCTATCTCTAGGTCAGTTAGAGTCAGCTCCTATAACAATTAAATAAACCATCAATGAACTACTACTATGTCAAGACTCTACTAATATAAATATCGAATATATTAATATTAAACTCACGAGAAGATCCCGATGTTTGAGCAACATGAGGTCCTCCAGGTGGAGGAGAAGGAAGGATCTCAGAATCCGAGTCAATGTCGTCTGCAAATACGAATAATACCAATTAATTTTCTGATATTCAAATCTTTAAGTACAAGAATAATCGAATAAAAGTGGTCAAAACGGTCCTTCAGATTCGAATTTGGGGAAACGGGCAGCGGAAACGGAATCAGGACGTCGAAAAACATAGAATAGCCCTTTTCTGAAAAAGTCAATGGTTAACGGTCAATGGTCAATGGGTCAACGGTCAACGGGTCAACGGTCAAAGCTGACGTCATTGTTGACGTTAGCCGGCTCTTTATAAAATAGATCGATTTGGTTCTGTTGCGGTTCGACCTTCTGGACCGGTTCAAAACACAAAATCCCCAATTCCTCAATAAAAAAATTAGCGTTTTTTCTCTCTAATAGACTTTCCTCACCGGAAAAACACGCTGGTAACCCTTAAATGATCTTTTTAGCCAAACCATCACATTTCAAAAGAAGCCAAACACAAATCGTGCCATTCCGTACTCACCCCAACTCAGAAACACAGTGAATCGACAAAATTTGGTGACGTCGACAGAGAAACATGAACGGTCTTCGAACCGTTTCTCAACAACGGTGGACGGAAAATAGAAATGGTGGCTAGGGTTTTGATCGGAACTTGAAAGGGAGTCAAACGACGGTGACGGACCGTTGAACGGGCGACGTTTGACCCTTGGCCGGACGGAAAACGATACAACGACAGTGGGATTTTCCCTTGTATTCGCATGAGAGAGAAGAGAGAGAGATCAGGTGAGCGGCCCAAAAGAGTCTCATAAATGAGAAAACATGCATTTAAAGCACCCAAAATGGGTAAATTACAAGACAAGCCACCACAATTTTCTAGAGTTTATGAAACGACACCTAAATTTTACAACCTTTGTAATTTGGTCACTGAAATTCTGAAAATCCCCAATTTAATCACTAAAATTCAATTAGGTCCTTAACTTAAAATTCCCAATTATTAGGGTTTAAACGTAGGGATTTCAATTAAATTAGAGTTTTAAATTAGGCAATAATTGGGGTGTTACAATGAACATATATGGATGACACGTGGTTGCCTCGTCAGTTAAAAGAAATCCATGTCAACATGTGTACTGTCACATCACCCTCATGATCATGTGTCTTATTTAATGCACGAGTGACCAAAACATGAGTAATTCGAAAATTTAATGATCAAATTAAAATAAATAAATCTAAGTAATTAAAACAAGAGTGGAACTAAAGTTGAGTGGTGAATTTTGTTGTTTACCCTTATTAAATTTATCAAAAGCATAATGAACATTTTCACGTGTACCCTTTATATATGCATGAGTTCAAACCAACTACAAAATATTTGAAAGGTTAAATTGACTACAATTCCAAATGTTAAGTTTGCTGAGTGACAATTTATTGGTCGATTTTCCCCCCTAAAAATCACTACAATTCCAAAAATATATAAAAGTATATTTTAAATTAAATTAGTTATAATATTTTTTGAAAAATGAAATTTGTTTCTTTAATAATGAGTTAGAACAGTTTTTTTTTTTGATCAAGAGTTAGAACAGGTTGTTCGAGATCGTACTCAGTACTTGGTGTCAACTAAGATTTAATTTCAACGAAAATCTATTGTTCTTGCACCACAGGTTCGCAAACTTGGTTAATATATTTAGATTCCGTAGTATGTGTTGCAACATATATGTAACACCCAAAAAATTATGTCCAAATTATAAACTCTAGATTCGTAAAATTCTTAATTTTGAAACCCTAATATTGAAATCCCTAATTGAAAACTATGACAATTGAAAATTTTAATTTAAAACCCTAATTTCCTATGAGGGACTAAATAAGAATTTTTATGAAACTTAGAAGTTAATATGAAATTTTATAAAAGTCTAAGGATTGACTTCATAAATAAACATTTTTATACAAATTGAATTCTAATTCCATGCTCCACTCGTCTTCTTTTAATTATTTTATTTATTTTTGTTCTTTTCTATCTTATATCACTTTCATTATTTTACTTAAATAGGTTTACTTTCCCTATATATATACACATAGTTCAAATAAGGTCACCCCAAGAATCCTACTTTTTTATATAGTTTCATGCTGTGAAAATCCCCTATTGATGTATTCATATGTAATAATCTCCACCACTCTATACCCTTTCTTGTTCGTTAATCCCTTCAACCCCAAGTTTAGTCTGATATCAATACAGTTGGATCCAATACTTCTGATCATGGAAAATCACAACATTCAATAGGTTCAGTTTGCTTTGGCTAAGGTGTGTTTCTTCCGGTGCAATAAATAAATTATTTTTGTGTGTTCTCTTCTGTGCTACATACTTTATTTTTTGTGATTGTGGTTTTATGCTTGAGTGATTTTCAACTGTGCTGTAACACCCGGGTTTGGGGGTCGGGTGAAAGTAATAATAAAATATTAAAATAATATTTTGGGCCTCGGGTTTTCAAAATATATAAATTATGTTTGACTACTTTCAAAACAAACCCAAATAGCCATGAATATCTCCTAATTGTAAATGCCTTATTTCATTAAGGGTATTTTGGTCTTTGGCCTTTTTATTTTAAACAAACATTAAAAATTAGCTTTTGGCTCATCTTCTTCCCCTCCCCATTTTCCATTTTCACGACACAAAGCTCCCCTTTCCCCAAGTTACTATTCCATCACCATTCTCCCCCATCTTTAGTGATTTTTCAAAGGTAAGCCTATATTTGACTTGTCCTTTCTTTCCTCTACAAGCTTGTACCATTATTTTTCATTAAGCTCATGGTTTTGTATTTTAGAGTTTTGAAAGTTTAGATTAAAAATGTGAACTTTATTGAATTAAACTTAAGTTTGTTGATGTTAGATAAGATGTTTACAACCTATAAGGTCCAACATATTTGATTTTTACAAGATTTTATGGTGTTTCCCGAAATTAGGTTTTAGAGAGGTTTTAGAGAGCTTAAATATTGAGTTTTGGGGGTGTTTGATGTGGGAAAGTGTGGGTTGATGGTTAGGCTACATATAAGGGTTGTTTTGGAAGCATTTGGGAGTGTTAAAAGTGTTGAAATCAAGGGTTTTGGGCTGTGCTTTATGGCTGCTCGGGAATGAGGATTTTGGGAGTTGTTCTTAGCTTGAATAATGTGTTTTGTGCTTGAATTATGTTTTGAGTTTGCTACTTTGATTGTGGACTGATTTGTGGTTATTTTGAATTGTGTTGGGATGATTAGAAGCAAGGAATTTAGTTGGTGAAGCATCGGGGACGAATCTGGAGAATTTGGAGACTTGAGCTTGATTTTCGGCTTTCAATTGGGTAGCAACGGTGAGTAGAAATGTCAAACTTTGATTTTTTTTTTCGAAATAGAACTCTTGGGGGTTTGGGTGGGACCTTGAGGGTTCACCTAAACCCAAGTGTAAGTTATTCCTCCTACCTTTTTGTTATGTGTTGATGAGAGGCTATATGTTGTGGTATCATGTGCATCTTGAGTTGTTTCATACCGTTGTTGTTGTGTAGTCAAGTTAAAGTCGAGCCTCACGTGATGGTTGTCATAACTACGGTGATGAGTGGTCCCACCGGTAGTGACTAGTAGTAGAGTAAGGTGATGGGTGGTCCCATCGGAAAACTACTAGTCGAACGGTGATGTGTGGTCCCACCGTGTGTATGTTGGTTGTGCATGTGCAAGCCATGTGTAGTTTTGTTGTGATAATCATTCGTACGTCCATTGATTTATTGTCAATTATGAAAAGTGTTTTGAAAACTGCGTGCTTGTGAATTTTAGAGCTTCTCTCA
Organism: Hibiscus tridactylites; assembly: GCA_958450335.1. Lineage (NCBI taxonomy): Eukaryota > Viridiplantae > Streptophyta > Magnoliopsida > Malvales > Malvaceae > Hibiscus > Hibiscus tridactylites. The sequence continues at coordinate 54,418,833 of OY288273.1, read as the reverse complement.
CTAAGTTAGTTAGCTTACGCTCTCCTTTATTTCCAACATGCAGATCATTAGAGTTTGGGAGGCAATTGGGCAAGGGAGGAGCTTTTGGAGTTCTCAATTAGCTCAAGTATGATTTACATAATTGTAATAATGCCTAGACGATGGGGATGTAGACTTGTAGGAGTTGGTGTCAAACTCCTTAGTTGATTTTGTGTTTGGATGAGCATGTTAAATTGTTGATTTCATGTTGGCCATGTGTATACCTTTATGTTGTGGATTGTAGACCATATTTACTTGGTGCATATTTGCCTTGTGTTTGAAGACTCATACCCTTCCCATGAATGCTAAGTGTGTTTGTCTAAGGCATGTTATGTTAAATGCTATGTATTAATCCTTGTTAATTTGATGTCTTACTTGAGTGGCTTTTATATGTATGATGAGAAACATGTTGTTTTAGGGTGTCTAGCATCTAGAGTTGTTACGTGGTTGGTTGTGGGAGGTTTTGGTTGGAATTTGGGGCTGCCTTGTGCCAAAAACCAGCTAAAACCTGTCTGTTCGCAGCAGGTGTATCGAAACGGTTGGTCCCGTTTCGATACGGCCTCTTGTTTTAGGCCAGGCGTTTCGGTACGCAAGGGGGTCGTTTCGATACGTTTTTACCACTAGAAATCCGAGATTTTGACGATAAATTGAAATATCGAAAAGGGCGTTTCGGAACGGTATTCATATCGTTGACCACAAGAATTTGACCGCTGAGGGCGTTTCGGAACGGCTGACTAGCGTTTCGATACGGTTTCCTCGTGTTGACTTGGGCCTGTTGACTTAGTCAAGGCGTTTCGATACACTCCTTGGGTGTTTCGAAATGACCTGCAAATTAAGCTAAATGGACTGTTTTTGGAATGATGTTGGGTTCACCGTCTCGTTTGTTGCTTCCGTTGTTGTCCTTTCATATAGGATTCAATTAATCCATTTAGACAAGATAATAATTAAAGAAATTTTCTAGGGTTACTAATCGAAGGGGAGCCTTAGCGGGTTTCACTTCAGTTTTCCCCGTGTAGCCTACTCGGACCGGTCAGTCGTCCAGACCGGGACGAGGGGGTTACATGTGTTGTGATTTTACATTATGTTTTCCGGGCATATTATTTTTCAGACTGTGAATAAAATTGTGATTTAAAATAAATGAGTTGTGAATCCCTGATTTATTATCGAATTGTGTTGAGACTATGAAAATTGTGTTATCATGGGTTGGGATTGTACAGAGGAAGCTCAGTGGTTTATACCACTTGCGTTGGTGACAATGTAGAGAGAGGTTATAGGGAACCTACTCTTTTTGGTGACTATGTAGTATGAGTGTATTGCATTGTGATTTCATAAAACCATGTTTAAACGTGCTTTGTGTCTTTTAAATATTTTTGTGAAAATGATTGTTGTGAAACCGAGTTTGTGATTGCTTGCACTTTAGAGACACACTAAGCTCTTTAGCTTACCCCTCCTTAGTCTTTCTTTCAGATACTCAGACCATAGGCAAATCGGTATTTGGAGAATCTCATATTTTATTTAGTAAAGAACTATTTTTATTTATTCAAATTCATACTTTGAGACTATTTATATTTTTGGATTATTTTTAGCATTCATTTAATGTACTTTTCATTTCAGAGATTTTATTTAAACATTCAAATAACAATTATGACATTTATATTTTATTTATTCCAAGTGATTTAATAAATTATTATTATATATTATTTTAAATTGAATTAAAACATAATTTCTAGAATTAGTTTTTTTGAGGGTAAAATTTTCAATTGTAACTTCCTAAATTCGGTTTTTTCTTCTAGCCCGGGTTTAGGGGGTTACATTTAGTGGTATCAAATCTAAGTTCAAATCCTCAGACTGTATGGCTCACATAAAAAATTTTAAGCCAAAAAGATTTTTTAGCGTGCATATTAAATATTTTGGGCAAAATGAGATTTTCTGATAAATTTATTATTTTAAAAGATTAAAGATATGTTTTGAATAGAGACTCCAAATACCAACTCTAAATCTATGTTAATTCCTTTTGTAGCTAGACTATTATGCCATCTCGTAGGAGCTCTAGATTAGTGACCAATCGTGATCATACTCGTTCCTATAAATTTGAGATTAAAGCCTATCTGAAAATATTGTGTTGTTATTTGTAACATGATTCAAAATGCTCTTTTAAACTTTTTTTGAGCCTGAAAATTTTGAGGCCAGAACTTATTTTTAGGGTGGGAGAGTTGTAACACCCCAAAAATTACGCCCAAATTATAAACCCTAGATTCGTAAAATTCATAATTTTGAAATCCCTAATTGAAAACTCTAACAATTGAGAATTTTAATTCAAAACCCTAGTTTTCTATGATGGACTAAATAAGATTTTTTTATGAAACTTAGAAGTTAATATGAAATTTCTTGAAAGTCTAAGGATTGACTTCATAAATAACCATTTTTATATAAATTGAATTCCAATTCCCTGCTCCACTCGTCTTCTTTTAATTATTTTATTTATTTTTATTCTTTTCTATCTTATATCACTTTCATTATTGTACTTAAATTAGGTTTACTCTCCCTATATATATATACACACACACACACACACACATATAGTTCAAATAAGGTCACCCCAAAACCCCTACTTTTTTATATAGTTTCATGCCGCCAAAATTTCTTATTGATCTATTCCTATGTAATAATCTCCACCGCTCTATACCACTTCTTGTTCGTTAATCCCTTCAACCCCAAGTTTAGTCTGGTATCGATACAGTTAGATCCAATACTTCTGATCATGGAAAATCACATCATTCAATTTGTTGAGTTTGCTTTGGCTAAGGTGTGTTTCTCCCGGTGCTATAAATAAATTATTTTTGTGTGTTCTCTTTCTATGCTACATACTTTGTTTTTGTGACTGTGATTTTACGCTTGAGTGATTTTCAACTGTGTTGTGATTTTACATTATGTTTTCCGTGCATATTATTTTTCAGACTGTGAATAAAATTGTGATTTAAAATAAATGAATTGTGAATCCCTAATTTATTATCGGACTATGTTGAGACTGTGAAAACTGTGATATCTTTTTACTGTGTTATCATGAGTTGGGATTGTATGGAGGTAGTTTAGTGGTTTATACCACTTGCGTTGGTGACTATGTAGCGAGAGGTTTTGGGGAACCTACTTTTTTTGGTGACTATGCAGTATGGGTGCATTGCATTGTGATTTCATCAAACTGTGTTTAAACGTGCTTTGTGTCTTTTAAATATTTTTGTGAAAATAATTATTGTGAAACTGAGTTTGTGATTGCTTGCACTTTAGAGACACACTAAGCTCTTTAGCTTACTCCCCCTTAGTCTTTCTTTCAGATACTCAAACCATAGGCGAATCGGTACTTGGAAGATCTCATATTTTATTCGTTTATTCTATTATTCAGTACGAAACTATTTTAATTTATTTAAATTATTATTTATTATTTTTGAATATTGATGTATATTCATATTTTGAGACTATTTATGTTTTGAGATTATTTTTAGCATTCATTTAACGTGTTTTTCATTTCAGAGATTTTATTTAAACATTCAAATAACAATTATGACATTTATATTGTATTTATGCCAAGTGATTTAATAAATTATTGTTATATATTATTTTAAATTGAATTAAAACATAATTTCCAGAATTGGTTTTCTTGAGGGTAAAGTTTTCAATCGTAACTTCCTAAATTCAGTCTTTTTTTTCTAGGCCAAGTTTAGAGAGGTTACAATATATAACAATCCGAGATTATAAAACGAAAAACAAAATTTTATTAAATAATTGAAATAAAGCAATAAGGAAAACAAAAACTTGATTCGTTGACATTAAATTACATCTGCGCACAAGGCACAATTTTACCCAAGTCATTCAATAATTAGCATGTGGGTTAGTGTATATAAACATTTCCAATGCTTGTTACCTACCAATGTGGGATAAGGGTTTTCTATTTTCCTTACACAATTCACAAGTACCTTACTTTGAGCATTAATTTCTCATTTCACTCAACCATTTTGAGCATATGAGATACCATTTTAAAGATCTCATAGATTAGAATATGAACCAATAAGTTCATTATTCGAATCTCCACCTTTACCCATAAAAATATGGCTCAAAGTTACCAATTTATCACATTTTTCCAACACTATGGACACCACTTGACGAGGGACAATATAAGATTAATAAGGATGGCGTGAGATGAAATCATGATTGTTTAACTTTGTGTGGTGATGCGATAAGAGATCACAATGGTGGTTGGCTTCTCGGTTTTACTAAGTTTGTCGATGTATGCTCTGCCCTGGATGTAGAATTATAGTTGTTGGTAAAATGAACTGCAAAAAAGCTGTTAGCACTGACTGGAAAGAATAAGCAAAAACATGACGTAAAAACCGTTGACCGTGTCGTGGTATGGTGGCCACTGCCTTAGAAACAAAACTGCCCCGAACAGTGTAGTCGCTTCACAGGCAGGTTGTCCCCCGAGGTGCACACGGACGCTCCTTGAATCGTACACTCGACTCTCGGAGTGAACAACAGTGGAACTACTCGAACAAGTGGAGAGAAAACAGAGAAAAGCTGGAATGCTTTGTGAATGTGTTTGATGTTGTGAAATGCTGCATGCAGCATCTCTATTTATAGGCTGTAAAACATGTCTATAAATGACACTTCACATGCACAATAATTACAGAAATTAATATGTATAACAGCCATCTTAAATCTGCTGTAACAGACTCTCATAAACACCATTTTAATACTGTAATTATCATGCCATTACAGTGCTGTTACACCTTGAATTTGACTGAAAAACAGTCTAAATTCATCCACTGAACAGACTGTATATATTCGAATTAATTCGAATAAACTGCACTGTTCTGAACGTTCGAATTAAATCAAATAAAATTCTGAACGTTCGAATCAATTCAAACAGTTTTATCAAGCCTATAAATAAGAAAAAATTCTTTCACATATAATCTTTTATTCATAAGAAAATTCCTACGAATTTTCTCCAAAAGGAATATATACGCGCGCATACGTGTTACTCGAGCCCGAGCCGGCCGGACGGCGGCGACGGCGGTGCGCGAGGACTTCCCTTGTTCTTTCCCACTCAACAAGGGAGGGAGGAAGCATGGGTATAAATACCCTTTCCTAGCTATTTTCCCAACCAATGTGGGATATAGCTTTGCCTTTGGTAACTTCTTGAAGCATTACCAACAATAGTCGAATCCTTGTACAATGAATGGCGAGATTGATTACATCAACAGCTCAGATCGAAAGCTACCAACTACATCATAGCGAACTATGAAAAGTCTATCACCTTGGAATACTTTTCTTAGGTTCGCGTTCACATGGATGTTCACATAGTTGGATATTCCTTTCGCTTGGAATATGCCTTGGTAAGATGACATCTATTAAATTACCAACTTCAATGTGATCGAACCTTCCCTCAGTCTCCAACGATGGGGCTAAGTCAGGTGGTCTTCTAGGCAAGCCCAAGATTTTTCAAAGAACCTCTTGGGTAGGTCGTTGTGCGTGTGTCTCAGTTGCAAACTCATAGGCCGTGAAAAATACTTACTCGTATGGATGACCTGAGAGTTGTGTTGTTTTATAGTCCACCTTCAGAAATTTTGTCCTTGGTTCAAGAGGAAGGTTCTAGCTTGCATCCGCCGTAATTTGCTGTTCTTTTCGATTTTTTGTCTCGTTGATTACTTTTAACTTTGGATTGTCATGTGTACTTTTTTACTTTCAACTAGATTTAGAAGAATTTTAATGAGGCACGTAATAATCTATCCCATGTATGGTTACGCTGTTAATGCAATTATACCATTTTCACCAAAAAAATTAAACCTTATTTGAAAAAGTATAATCAATTAAGTTTCCTATAATTTTAAAAGAAAAAAATTATAAATTTTGAAGTGACATCTTATTTTATTAAAATTGTTTTTTCTTGAACATCACTAAAATTTTTAAAAAATTATGTATAATCATTTTAAATAAAAATAACTCCAAAAGATTATTTGTTAACTATTAATCATATAAATTAATTGAGATCCACTAATTAGGCGAGTGACCAAGGGAGCTCATGTTATTTTATCTTGTATGAGTTTTAATTCCGACATTTTCTTTGAAAATATAATACTTCTCTATTTAATTAAAAAAATTATAGAAATTAATTGACTAATAGATTTTTAACATAAAATTGATTAATAAATCGTATATTAATTGACTAATTATTCTATGACTTAATGGTTTAAAAAGCCTCTAAACTTTTGAGGAAAATAATTAATACAAACCTTAAACATATTTTTTTCATCCAATTAAATTCTGAGAGGAAAAAAATCAATTTGGTTCTTAACCAGCGTTGACAGTTAATTTTAACATTTTTTTTTATTTTTTTGCTACACGTTAAAACAGGGTAATACCGCTAGGCATTTCTAAGAATTTTTAAATTTAAATTTTAAAAAAATATTTAAAAACCATAAAAACTTATAAATTATTGAAAAAATATAAATTTATTTATTAAATCTCGAAATATATTTGAAAATAATAATTAATAATTGTTTATAAGATTAAAATATTTTAAAAATTATAAAATATTATAAAAATTATAAAATATTTTAATCATTTTAACATATATTATTTATTATTTTAAAATAAATTTCGAATTTTTTTAAAATATTGTAAACCATTTATTATTTTTTAAAAAATAATAAAAATATTTATATTTTTTAAAATATTAAAATATTTTAAAACATTATTATTCACTATTTTCAAATAAATTTTGAAATTATTTTTTTCTAAAATATTATAAATCATTTATTATTTTTAAAAATTATTATAAATCATTTAGTAATAATAATAGATTTAAAAAATATTATAAAATTTATTTACTATTTAAAAATCATTAAATATTATAATAAATTCATTGAAAATATTTTTTACAAAAATCTAAAATATAAAAATTTATTGTAATTCGTAAAATATTTTTAAATAATAAAAAATATTTTTATTATTTTTAAATAAATTTAGTATTTTCAAAAAAAAAATATTTTTTAATATTAAAATATATTATAATTTTTTTAGAAGTTTTTTAATAATTTTAAATATGTTTTTAAAACATATTTGTTCAATATTAATAATATTTTATATTTTTATTATTTTAAATAAATTTGATTTTTTTAGAAAATTTTAATATATATTTTAATTTGAATATATTTTATGGTTTTTACAGTATTTTAAAATATTATTAAAAGTAAAATTTAAAAATTCTTAGAAAATGTCCCATAGCATAATATGGTGTTGCCATGTGGCAGATAACATGAAATCGTTAAGACTTAATGGCCAAAACTGGTCAAATGACTCTATTGATGTATTTTTTTAGTTCGTGGGTTTAATTAATTTAATTTCTTTGTGCAATGACTTAATTGAATGTAAAAAAAGTTTAAGGAGTTAATTAATTTTTTTCTTCACAAAAATTCAGGTTTAATTATTATTTTATATCTAGGAAAATATGATTACTTTTTTGAATAGTCTAAAAGTGGTTAATTGTTTTTATTTCTTTTAATAAATAATCTTAATTTAATTATTTTTTTAATTAATTACGATGTATATGTTTTTATTTTTTCAAATTTTAATTGATTTTTAAAGGAAAATAAAGTTCACCTAATAAAAAATATTGTCACAAAAACAAACTTAATAGTCATTGGAAACTTGAATGTTTTCTTTTTTTACAATAAGAGGAGCTTCATTGGTTACAAATTTTAGAATAAGAGTTCAATTGATCTAAATTTTCGTGCAAATACTTAATAAGAAATCAGATACCTTATGCAGACCTGACAACTTTGATCCGACACTCGAAAACTGAATTGATTTATCCGAATCGAACCCGAAATCGAACATGCTTACCCGAAACTTGAAACCCAACCGAAAATGAACTGATTTTTAGTTGAACCGAAATGGACCCGAACCAAAGACAACCCGAAATAAATAAAAAGATATTAATAGAAATAAAAAAAGATGAGATATGAACAATCGCACAACTCGCCAAAAAGTCAAATATATTGGCTTTATAAAGCCTTATAAAGGGTGTAAAAAACTGACCAACCTAAAAACTTGATTAAAACCGACCGATCTCCCATCAACTAGAAATTGACCCGAACTGATCTGAACCGAACATAACCGAAAATCAACCGACCCGAAAATCAACCAAACAATAGAACCGAACTGGAACCGAACCGAACCTGAACCAAACTGAATCTAAACCGAATGATATCAAAACCGAAATAACCGAAATCAAAATGACCTGAACCGAACCGGAACCGATTGAACCGTTTGCCACCTTGCAAGTGGTGGTAGTATAATTTATGCTCAGATTTGTACGTGTCCGGATACTACATACAATTTTAGAATAGGGAAAACTACACCGGTGGTCCCCTAACTATTACCATTTTCCTATTTTGGTCCCCAAACTATATTTTTCGGCAAAATCGTCCCTTCTGTTACATAGTTCTCCTGTTTTAGTCCCCGGCGTTAAATAGCTAATGGTTTTGCTGACGTGGCATTTTTTTAAGAGGAGAGAGAAATGATTAAAAAATATTTAAAAAATGCCACGTCAGCAAAACCGTTAGCTATTTAACGCCGGGGGACCAAAACAAGAGAACTATGTAACAGAAGGGACAGTTTTGCCGAAAAACATAGTTTAGAGACCAAAATAGAATAACGGTAATAGTTTGGGGACCACCGGTGTAGTTTTCCCTTTAGAATATTAGATAGAGACTTGAATGATTCGGGATAATTGGAACGCAATCAAACGATTCATACAATATATGTAGGAAATGAAATATTACGTTCTCACATATCAAATGTCTAATAAGTTAGAGATCATTGAGAATACAAGCTTTAATTTTGTTGGAATATGGATGTAAAATTTTGTCACACTAGAGTGAGATATAGATGGAATTGAACAACCACTTAAATTATTTGGTGACAAAACCTTTTATTCTATAAATAACATGAACACATCAAAATCGAAGTACATAGATTTAGGTTTATGGTTGTTAAAGAAAGTTCAGAGTGAACCAGTGACAATAGTACATGTTAAGACAAATTTCATAATTGCAGATGCATGACGGTATTTTAAAAGACATGTGTTTTCTTCTTATTTATTGATTAATTTGTCCTCATCATGTTATCTTTTGCATACATTTTAACATTTTCGTCTTTATATTTGCATATTTTTAACTCAGTAGCTCATTGAATTATCCTTGAATTTATCACATTTTTGTTGCTAATGTCGCTACATGAGTTCTTCCAGAATTGCAGTCGGGACTGTCGCTGTAATACTGATGTCACTGCATAAGCGTTGTTTAGATTGCGTCCAGATCTGTCGCTACATTTACAACTGTCAAAACGATAAGATCAAATGACGTTGGCAAAAGGATAAGATCAAAGGACAATGAGTTGACAGTTTGTTATAACAACTTTTGATTGGACATGATGTCGGTACAATGTTTGTTGCAATGCTAGCACATCGAAATAGTCATTGTCGCCACAATGACAACTGTCAGGATAAGATCAAAAGAACGATGAACTGTCCATTAATACAATTGTCCTGCACGAAATCCACTGACTAGTGTTTATTCTATGCCATGTTTTGTGTTTAAATACTCCTTGGTTGTTCATTATTGTTGCTGATTTGGATATTTTTTCTTGACTCATGTGTAGGACAATGACTTCTAGAAAATGTGCTTAAAAGGTCTGAAAACTGCACTTTTTGTTCTGGAATCATAGCTGGATTCGTGGGCATGAACTTAGGCATGAAATGGCTGATGTGGCAGATCGTCAACAACTTTCAGAAGGTCCAGTCAGCAACTCCCAGAAGGTCCAGTCAACAATTCTAGAAGGCGGACGGACAACTGAGTAATTAAAAATTCAAGTTTTTAGTAATTATCTTTTTATCTTTTTAGGAATTAAATTCAAACAATTATCATTTGTATTTTTAGCTTATATTTAGGGTTTTTAGAAGGCTATAAATACCCTTTTCAGGGTGAGCCTAAGAGAACACGCTTTACTTGTCTTGAGATCATTGTGATCAAAACCTTCTTTTCTTTGCTTTTATAAATTCTCTTTTGGTTTTTACCTTGTTTATTTTTAAAAGCGTTTATTTTAAATGCTAAGTATGACTTCTTTCATGCTTAGCTAATTTCCTTTCAAGCCGAGGGATAAAGCGATGACTCAATTCTAAAGTGAGGATTGAAAAGCACTTAAACAATTTAGAGTATCTCTATCAGTTTTCTGAGCTTATTTTCAAAATAAAAACGATTTCAAAACTAAAGATTGACGTTGGTCAGAATGTTATTTTAGTTAAATGTGTGGGAGGAATGATCGGGTTATTGAAGCACATTCGACTTCCTAGGAACACACTTAGCAAAATTGTTTGGTAAGAGAAAACTGAGATCGGAACCAGTTATTATTGAAACAATATAATCCGGTCGGTCTTTTATGAAAATGATAGGTCCTTGTAGACAAGTAACCGACGTGAATCCCGAAGTAAAAAATCATTTTTCGATGATCCGAGGAAACTGAGTCAGAGCAAAAGCCTAAGCCTGACTTACACCATACTGAATCTATTTCTTTTTAATCTCATTTATAATCTCTTTATTTTTCTTACTTTTATCCACAAATCCCCGCCTTAACTTAAATATTATTCAACTTCCCTCTTGGCTTAGAGATTAAACAAGCATAAATCAGAGATTAAATATTATTCAACTACCCTCTTGACTTACACCATACTGAATCTACTTCTCTCTTACTACGCTTAATTTCCTTTATTTATTATTTGAGAAGAAGGAATTATTTTGACACGAAAACGACGCGTGTCAAATTGGCGCCGTTGCCGGGGACTACGATGAATGTACTTATTATTTTTGTTTGAATTATGACCAGGAGGAATCCGGGAGAAATAGTAGATTACAATCCGGAGATCGAAGCACTAGCCTGAAGACTGTATGCCCAAACACTTCGAGAAAAGAAGCAAAGACAGCGACAACAACAAATAGAACGTGATCTAGAAACAACATATGAAGCAGAATCATATTTCGACCACATAACCGAAGAACCAGTTCTGATGAAAGACAACGCCTAAAATATTTGACAACTAACTGCGGCTCCTAATGATAACCAACCGATGTGCATAACATTCCCGAATGACGAGACACCATTCGCTCTCAAGATAGGCTTAATTCACCTTTTACCAACCTATCACGTTTTTCCAAGTGAAAATCCACATAAGCACCTCAAGGAATTTCACATGGTATGTCTAAGCACAAAACCACAAGGAGTCTCTGAGGATCAAATAAAACTTTGCGCCTTTCCGTTTTCTCTAGCTGATATTGCCAAGGATTGGCTATTTGATTTACCCTCCAACTCGGTTACAACTTGGACTGAAATGGCTTGACTTTTTCTTGACAGGTTTTTCCAAGCAGCTAAGGCGAGCGAGTTAAGGCGAAGTATCCTGAGTATCTGACAAAAGGATATTGAATCTTTGTACGACTACTGTGAGCATTTCAAAAAGCTATGCGCAAACTGTCCACAACACGGATTGTCTGAACAAACGTTTCTCCGGTATTTCTATGAAGGATTAACCCATATGTACATGAAAGTGGTAGACGCGGCAAGTGGAGGAGCTCTTGTTAACATGACTCTGACGGGGACAAGGACGTTAATATCTACTATGGCTGCTAACTCGTAACGATTTCACCCTTCAAGTGAACCATCTCGATGGGTTCACGAGGTAAGTATAGTTTTGCTGGAAAACAAAATTGATAAATTAACTGATATTGTTCAATCTCTTGTTGTAGATAAAAGAATTGCAGCAAGACTTTGCGGAATATGTACGAGCCTAGAGCATCCGAAAGACTGCTATCCGATGGTGCAAGAAGAAGACACTGCACAAGTGAATGCCATAGGGAATTTTCCGGGACCCCCACAAAGACAATACAACCCCAACGCAAACTCGTATAATCCAGGTTGGAAAGATCATCCGAGCTCCAGTTATGCTCAAAATCAAAGGCAGAGTCAACCATATCAGCAGAAACAACCCACTCAACAACAATATCCGCAATCGAAGTCGTCATTGGAATCCATCGTTGAATGGTTGGCAATATCCTAAGAGAATTTTCAAAACTGCACCAAGGCCCACCTACAAGATTTGGAAAAACAAAAATCCCAGTTGGCTCAAACTTTGGGGAGACTAGAATCGCAGGGAAGACTTCATTCTCAAACGGAGTCAAATACGAGAGAGAACGTTAATGCTATCACCCTCCGAAGTGGAACCGTTGCCAACCTTGAAGTCCTAGAAGAGAATGTCGCATGGTCTAAGAACGGGAAGGACATACCACCTTCAAACTTCCAAGGTACGTCTTTATTGCCACCACCTCCTCCTCCTCCTTCTCATGAAATCGCACCACCCTTCCCATCGAGATTGATGAGGCGTGAAAAAAGAGCCGAAGAAAAGGAAATCTTAGAGGTGTTCCAAAAAGTACAAGTCAACATCCCTCTTCTAGAAGTAATCCGGCAAGTGCCAATGTATGCCCGATTTTTAAAGGAGCTTTGCACCATAAAGAGGAGGCTGACTGGTCACGAGAAGGTAAATCTGGGAGAACATGTCTCCGCAGTATTTCAACGGAAGCTTCTACCAAAGATGAATGACCAAGGTATGTTTGCTATACCTTACAAAATAAGAAATGCTTTAATTAAGCGTGCAATGTGCAACGTAGGAGCTTCAATTAACATCATGCCACTTTCTATTTATAAAATTATTACAAACGAGCCTTTGAAGGAAACAAGAGTAACTATCCAGTTTACTGACCGTTCTATTATCTATCTGGAGGGAGTGCTTGAAAATGTCTTAGTGAAAGTTGATGTTCTTATTTTTCCTGCCGACTTCTATGTCATCGACATGGAAAACGATAAGACGAACACTTGCTCTGAGGTACTTTTAGGTTGACCCTTCCTAAGCATCGCACATATATTAACAATGAAGTTTGCTGGTGAGGTTGTAGAATTTGATGTTTATAAAGAGATGAAATACCCATATCAAGTTGAAAGAATTAATTCTATCGATATTATTGATCCCTTAGTTGATGAATTTGTTGAAACTATTTTTTGAATTTTTTACAAGGATCTTGAACTTTGCCACAGAGAGGAAGAAAAGGAGTTTGAAAATATTTTTTCTATCAATTTTGACTTATTTTTAACTCCCTCTAAAACTAAAATGTTACCTTATGTTTTGCAGGCGCAAGAGATAGAATTAAAAAAAAATTGTCGGAGCATTTGAAATATGCCTATTTGGGGGAAAATGAGACCTTACCGGTGATCATCTCAAACACGTTGTCCGAAGAAGAAGAGAAAGCACTAGTGAAGGTGTTGCGCACGCACGAGGAAGCCATAGGATGGACTATTGCTGACATTAAGGGACTTAGTCCCTCGACTTGTATGCATAATATTAAAATGGAAGGAGCGAAACCTTCTAGACAAGGTTAACGCCAATTGAACCAACCAATGATGGAGGTAGTAAAAAAAGGAGATACAGAAACTCCTTGATGTAGATGTAATCTATCCAATTTCCGACAGTGACTGGGTAAGTCCAATTCACGTAGTACCTAAAAAGATTGGAGTTACGGTGGTCCAAAATTCAGAAGGAGAGTTATTTCCAACGCGTTTACAAAATGGATGGAGAGTCTGTGTCGACAACAAGAAAGTTGAACTCTCTCACTAGAAAAAAACCATTTTCTCTTTTCTTTATAGATCAAATGATTGAGAAATTAGCTGGGAAAACTCATTATTGTTGCCTTGATGGTTTTTTAGGTTTTTTCCAAATTCCAGTTGCGCTAGAAGACCAAGAAAAAACAACTTTTACTTGTCCATTTGTTACGTTTGCATATCAACGGATGCCTTTTGGCCTTTGTAATGCACCAACCACTTTCAAGAGATGTATACTAGTATTTTTTCTATGTGGAGAAGGGCATCAAAGTTTTCATGGATGACTTCACGGTATACGATAGTTCTTTTAATGAGTGTCTTGATAATTTAACTAATGTGCTCAATAGATTCTTAGAATTTAATCTTGTTTTAAACTATGAAAAATGCCATTTTATGGTTGATAATGGATTAATTCTGGGACACATTGAGTCGTCTAATGGAATTGCCGTTGATAAGGCCAAGACTAATATAATACGCTCACTACCTTACCCTACAACTGTGAGGGAGGTTCGTTCTTTTCTTGGCCATGCAAGTTTCTACCGAAGATTTATTAAACATTTTTCAAAGCTAGCACGACCGTTGTGTGAGCTGTTACAAAAAAATAGTCTTTAACTTTAATCTTGAGTGCAAATAATTGTTCTATGTACTTAAAGAAAAGTTGATCACAACACCAATCGTCAAAGCACCAAATTGGGAATATGGTTTTGAGCTTATGTGTGACACATTAGATACGAGCGTCAGAGCCGTTTTTGGACAAATAATCGGCAAAGAACCACATGTTATTGCCTATGCCTCACGAACTCTAGATTCGGCTCAGAGAAATTACTCCACAATAGAAAAAGAATTACCTTCTATTGTCTTTGCTTTAGATAAATTTAGATCCTATTTACTTGGAACTAAAGTGATTGTTTTTTCTGACCATGCAACTCTAAAGTACCTGGTGAGAAAAAAGGAGGCAAAGCCAATGCTTATCCGATGGATCCTGATTTTACAAGAATTTAATTTGGAAATTAAAAACAAGACGGGATGCAAGAACTTAGTTGCAAATCATTTGATCCGCATACCTCTTTCTATAACTGATCCACCGCTTCGAGAAGAATTCCCAGAGGAACATTTGATGTTGGCGCAAAAGATGGTTCCATGGTTCGCAGACATGGTAAATTACTTGCTCATGGGTAAATTACCCTTAGACCTGCCTAGATCTGAAATTAATCGACTAAAGCGAGAATCTCGATATTTCATTTGGGATGATCTGTATCTTTGGAGGCATTACTCGGATCATGTAATTCAGAGACGTGTTCCTGAAAGCGAGGTAAATTCTATCCTTAACTTTTGTAATTCTTGTTCATGCGGTGGATATTTTGGACCTAAAAGGACTGCACATAAGATTCTTGAATGCGGGTTTTATTGACCTAATATTTTCCGTGATGCATGTACATTCTGTAAATGTTGTGAAAAGTGTCAACGCACCGGTAACTTAAGCTGTCGAAATGAGATACCTCTTAATACAATTCATGTATGTGAAATATTTGATGTATGGGGTATCAATTATATGGGTCCATTTGTTTCATCTTTTGGTAATTATTATATAATTTTAGCTGTCGATTACATATCGAAATGGGTGGAAGAAAAAGCTACTCGTAATAATGATGCTAGAACAACTACCAGATTTCTTAAAACTTTTATTTTTTGCAGCTTCAGCACTCCAAGAGCTATAATAAGTGACCAAGGAACGCACTTCGTTAACCACGTCGTAGAATCTCTCATGAAAAAGTATGGCATAACTCAGCGGATTGC
This sequence comes from Hibiscus tridactylites, assembly GCA_958450335.1. NCBI lineage: Eukaryota > Viridiplantae > Streptophyta > Magnoliopsida > Malvales > Malvaceae > Hibiscus > Hibiscus tridactylites. Next base: position 54,403,266 of record OY288273.1, on the reverse strand, counting down.
CATGTCCCACCACCCTCAGACCAACGGACAAGCAGAAGTTTCGAATCGTGAGATCAAATCAATCCTCAAAAAAATTGTAAAGCCAAATAGGAAGGATTGGAGTTTGAAGCTGAATGATGCCTTATGGGCATACCGTGCCGCCTATAAAGGTCCCATTGCCATATCCCCATATCGCCTAGTTTTGGTAAACCGTGTAATCTACTAGTTGAACTCGAGCATAAAGCTTATTGGGCGGTTAAGCAATGCAACACGGACATGGAAGCAATTGGTGAGGCACGGAAGTTAGACATTCAAGAATTGGAAGAAATCTGAAAGAAAGCTTACGACACCGCCGAGATATATAAAGAAAAACTAAAAGAATATCATGACCAAAAGATTTCTTTTAAATCATTTGTTATGTAACACCCCGAGTTTAGGGCCGGGAGATAATCAGATTAGTTAAACCGATTCGGGTTAAAATTTAAATTGGAGAAAAACTATTTTTGACACACACCTAAAGTGTTTTAAAGGAAAAAGGACAAAAAGGAGATTTTGCAATTCTAAAAAGGGTTTTTGAAAGCCACCATCTTCTTCAAATTGCTTTTCACATTAAAAAACTTCTCTTAAACTCCATTTTACTATTCCATTGCCCCAAGCTCTCAATCCAAGTGATTTCTTCAAGGTAAATGACTCCTTAACTTGGTTTCACCTTCCTTGAGTCATAAATGTTGAGATTTTTGCAAAACCTATGGTTTAAACATGTTTTGATTTTTAAAGTTAAGATTGAAATGAAAGAAAGTTTATGGGTTTTCGTTTTGGTTGACTATGGTTGCGTTTGAGAGTATTTTAACTTTGTTTTATTGCTAAAATAACAAGAAAATGATGGGTTGTTATAGGAAATCCGAAATGGGTATTGTAGGTAATTTTGGGGGTTAAAAATCTTGAGTTTTTGTATGGGTTTTGGGTCTAAATGAGTGCTGGAGGTTTGATAGCTTTGGGTTGATGTTTTGGAATGTTAAAAGGTAGATTTTTATGGTAAATTTATTGGGTGTGGCTGCAAGTAGATTGAGACTGAAATTGTTATGTTTCGGGTGAAATTTGGACTTGAATCGATGTGTGTTGTTGCAAGATTTTTGAGTTTCGGGTTTTTGCTATGTTTGTGAGTGTATTAATGTTCTAATGTTTAGTTTTGGGTTGCTCAAAACAGAGGAATTGGATTCGGGTTTCGTGGACAAAAATCCTGGTAGTTCGGAGGCTTGATTCGGCATCTTGGACATCGTTTGTGTGTCAACTGGTGAGTGGATCGATTTTAAAAGCCTTAACGTGGTTAAGGGAATATTTTGGGAGTTTGGATTGAGCTTGAAAGGCCAATCCAAGCTCGAGAGTAAGTTTTAAAGGTTTTATGCAATTAAATTGTGTTTTACGATTCTTGATGCAAGTTGAACATGTCATGTTGGTAATGTGTTAGTTTGCATTGTTATACATGTTGAGACTTATGACTTGTGTTTATACTTGCATTGTGAGTACATGCCCTGTATAGAAGTTTGGACTTGGTAAGTGGTTCAAGCATCAGTAATGCCCGTGGTTGTGAATGAGTATATTGACACGTGTTGAGTTATTACCAGATATAATTGATCGATTAATAGGATTAGAGTGCACTCGAGGTAAAAGTCGCGCATGGCCTTAGTGATGTTAGATTCCACTAAGGAGGAGTACGGTGATGTGAGATTCCACCAGAAGTTATGTTTTTACTAGACGAGTGAGTACGATGATGTGAGATTCCACCGGAAGTGTCTAGTGGGTTTGAGAAACTATCCGCGTATCCGAGTAAAAAACGATGAATGTCAATATACCCATGATGCTTTAATTCTCATGTTAAGCATGTTTTTTATTCCTTCTATTATGCTTATGCATTGTTGGTTACTTTTCTTGCGTTATGAGAATGAGCATGTGGTAAGCCTATGGCTTGTGGTTGCATTCGGTAAATGCACGTGAAGGAAAATGCATGTTGTTGTGTGTTCAAGTATGTGGAAATGATTTGGAAATGGTTTTGGTTTTGAAGCAAACTAATGTTTTAAAACTGCATTGTTGTAGGCACCGTTTTGAGCACCGCTCACTAAGCTTTAATGCTTACGCTCTCGTTTCCAACAATGCAGGCCCTTAGACCTTCGGAGCAGCTCGGGGAACAAGGGAGAATCCAAGGGAGTTTGGTTTGCTCAAGTATGAGTTTAGACTTCAATAATTAGCATTAAGCAATGGGATAAAACCTTTATGTATAAGGTGTTGTTGGCATGACCTTTTGGCTTAGACAAGCTTGCCTTTTACCTTGTTGATTTACAGTTTTTTTAGCTTTTGGCTATGTTGGTGAATGCTATGTATGCTTGTTCTCTCTAAGAATCTTGTCTTGTTGGTCGTTGCATCGTTAAGTGTTTAAATTGCTTTATATGTATATCCATGGATGCCTTGAGTCTTATGTGTGCTTGTATGTTGCTTAGATGTTTGTTAAATGCCTCTAGTGTTGAGTCCTTTATGCTTTTAACAGCTAAAACCTATTTTGCAGGGCAGGGCGTACCGATACGCTCAAGGGTGGTATCGATACGGTCCCTTGTTTTGGGCAAAGCATACCGCTACGCGGGGGCGTATCGATACCCCAAATGCTCTCTGGAAATCTGAGAAATTGACGAGATTCTGGCTTATCGGTACGGGTCCTGAGAGTATCGGTACGATCTTCGTAGTTGACCAAGGGAAGTTGTCCGTTGTGGGCGTATCAATACCAACCTTGTGGGTATCAATATGGTTTCCCTAGGTTTGATTTTAGGGTGTTGACCAAGTTCAGGCGTATTGATACGGTCCTTTAGCATATCGATACGACCTGTTGAAAAATTTAAAAAGGGCTATCTTAATTGTCTGTTTTGCTTGTTTTGTATCTATGTGTGTTTTCTGCTGCATGTCCCCTCACATAGGATATAATTAATGCATCTAGACATGATAACTTTAAAAGAGCCTTAACGAGTTTCGCTTCAATTTTCCCTGTGTAACCCATTCGATGCGGTCTGGCGGATAGGCTGGGTCAATGGTTTACATTTATTGGTATCATAGCCTAGGTTCATTGAGTTCCGCAAGCCGAAAGGTATGTGAGGTAAGTTTTATGGTGTAAGCTTGTTGATTGTGATTGCACGGTGATTGTAAGCATGCTTGTGGCTATCTTTGTGTTGGTTGAGAAATAGTTAAAGACACACATTGCTAGTATACTATTATTGTAAGTAATTTTAAGTTTAAGGACTTGAGCACCTTGGACCTTGTTCCGTGTTGAACCCAAATCATTTCACTTGTTGTGTTTGTTGTTTAGCTTTGCATCTGTTAGCATGGTGAGATCGAGGGGAAGGCCAATAATGGATAATCTGAGGGTTGAGCGGATTGAGAATGTTGAGGATGTGCGAGGAGAGAACTTGCCTCCTCCTGGGGGTGGAGCGAATGTGGAAGATGTTGGACCCCAGGCTGGTCAGGGACCGATAGGTATTGATGCGAATCCATTAATTTAGGCTATAGCCGGGGCTATTCAGACATCTTTAGCGGGTGTTTGGGTTGCAGCACCACCTCGGGGTGCAGGTTTTGGTTTACCGTTAGAGTGATTCCGTAGCTTGGTCGGGGTTGAGTTCTGTGGGTTGTCACCCGATGGTTCAGAGGCATGGTTTGAGAGCATAGTTCGTATTTTGAGTCAGATGGAGTGCTCTGAAGCACATAAGTTGGGTTGCATTGTCTCTTTGCTTCAGGGAGATGCCTACACTTGGTGGACTAGTATTACTACGGGTATGCCAGAGGCCAAGGTTACTTGGGAGTTCTTCATGACTGCTTTCTGTAAGAAGTACCTAGGTCCTCGATACCTAGAAGAGAAGAAAAGAGAGTTCATGGCTCTAGTTCAGGGTAGTTTGACAGTATCCAACTATGAGGTGCAGTTTGTACGTTTGAGTCATTATGCTTCTGAGTTAGTTCCCACTGAGGGGAAACATTGTGAGCGTTTCTGCTATAGGTTGGTTTAGGAGGTGAAAACCTACATGTTGGCTTCCGACTATACATATTTTGATGTGTTGGTCGCTAGGGCCAAGGACATCGAACAATATTTGGGACTTGCGGATCGCAAGGGTGGATCTAGTTCAGGAAAGAAGACTGCTAAATGGGACAGAGATCGTGCCAAGAGACACAAGGATAGAAAACCTCATCATGATCATAGACGCAGAGGTGGTAATCCAGGGAGAGGCCATCACGACACAGGGACTGAAAAGCGTACTTCCGAGTGCAACAAGTGTGGTAGACGTCATTACGGTGAGTGTTGGGGCACTTATGGATCTTGTTGGAACTACGGGTCTAGAGCGCATTTGAAGTACGATTGTCCACATCCGTCTAAGGATGGACAAGCTTCTGCACAAGCTGTCAAGCATCAGAGAGGTCGTGGGCGCGGTCGAGGTAACTTTCAGCCTAGGAATGATGGCCAGAGGAATGTAGTTCATGTGGTGGCAATTCAGCCCGAGGGAGGTGGGCCAGCTAGGGTGTATGCACACCTTAACGACAAGAATGAAACATATGTGATTGCAGGTAATTTCTCGTTACAATCTTTGACCCTTTCCTTGATTGATTTCGGTTCTACGCATTCGTATATATTGAGTGAGCATGCAAGATTGTTAGATATTCCGGTTGAGATATTAGATGTGGGTATGAATGTCACTAGTTCTTTTGGTGAGACAATTGTGGTCAGAAAGATGTATATAAGATATCCTTTGATGGTTCAGGGTCATGTTTTTCCCGTGGATATGATGGAATTGCCGTTCTATGGTTTTGATGTAATATTAGGCATGGACAAACTTGTAGAGCATAGAGCTAGGGTAGATTTTGAGACAAAGCGGGTGTCCTTGAAACTTTTAGAGGATCATGAGGTAGTAATAGTGGGAGAGAACGTTAAGTTCTTGTCCAATGTAGTTTCAGCCTTAGAGGCTCAGAAGTTGTTAGATGTGGGTTATCAGGCGTACCTAGCCTATGTTATGAATCCAAATATGGATGAGGCACGACCGCAAGACATTAGGACAGTTTGTGACTTTTCCGAGTGTATTCCCAGAAAAATTGCCTAGTGTGCCTCCAGATAGAGATGTGGAGTTTTTTTATTGAGACTTATTCAGATTCGGCTCCAGTATCGGTTGCACCATACCGTATGGCTCCTAAAGAAATGAAAGAGTTGAAGACACAACTTCAGGAATTGATAGACGGAGGGTTCATTCGCCCGAGTACTTCACCTTGGGGGTGCACCAGTGTTGTTTGTGAAGAAGAAAGACGACAATTTGAGAATATGTATCGACTATCGACAATTGAATAAGTTGACAGTGAAGAACAAATATCCGTTGTCGAGGATTGATGACTTGTTTGATCAGTTGAGAGGTGCTTCAGTGTTCTCGAAGATAGATTTGAGATCCAGTTATTATCAGTTGAACGTAAGAGATCAAGATGTACCGAAGACAACTTTCTGCACTCATTATGGGCACTATGAATTCTTAGTGATGCCCTTTGGTTTGACTAATGCACCAACATCTTTTATGGACACGATGAATAGAGTTTTTCATGAGTACTTGGATCAATTTGTGGTAGTGTTTGGTGTTGCAGAAATTGTTAGACAATCAGTTGTATGACAAGTTAAGCAAGTGTGAGTTTTGGATTAGGGAAGTAGTCTTCTTAGGCCATATTGTATCAGTTGAGGGAATCTGAGTGGATCCTAAGAAGGTTGAGGTAGTTGTGAATTGGAAACAACCGAAGACAGTGACCGAAATTCGTAGTTTTTCAGGTTTGGCCGGTTACTATAGACGTTTTGTTGAGGGTTTCTCAAAGGTTGCAGCTCCTTTGACTAAATTACTACATAAGAATGTTCGGTTTGAGTGGACTGATGCAAGACAACAAGCATTTGAAAAATTGAAAGAAGCCTTAACTGAAGCTCCTATTTTGATTCAACCCGTGTCAGGGAAAGAGTTTGTAGTCTTCAGTGATGCGTCGTATGTTGGCTTAGGTTGTGTGCTTATGCAAGAAGGAAGAGTAGTGGCCTATGCGTCCAGGCAATTGAAGACTCATGAGCGTAATTACCCTACGCATGACATAGAATTGGCTGCAATGGTTTTCTCTTTGAAAGTTTGGAGACATTACTTGTATGGTGAGAAATGCACAGTGTATACGGTTCACAAGAGTCTGAAGCATATAATGACACAATGAGAGTTGAATCTTAGACAAGCGTAGGTGGCTAGAGTTACTTAAGGACTACGATCTCACGATTGAGTACCATCCGGGTAAAGCCAATGTAGTGACTGATGCTTTGAGTAGAAAGGTAGCAGTGGAATTACGACCTATATTTGCTAGATTGAGTTTGTCCAAAGATGGTGGTTTAGTAGCCGAGTTGCAAGTTAAACCTTCGTTGCTTCAGTTGATTAGAGAGAAACAGTTGCAAGATATATCATTAGCATCTCATGTACAAGACATAGCAGAGGGTAAACCGACAGATTTCTATTTTAGTAGTGATGGAGTCTTGTGTTTCAAGAGTAGAGTAGTTGTTTCGGAAGATGTAGACTTGAGACGCACCATCCTAACTAAAGCTCACAGTAGTCCGTTTGCTATGCATCTGTGAAGTACGAAAATGTATCACGATTTGAAAAATGAGTATTTCTGGGTTGGTTTGAAGAAATATGTTGCCGAGTTTATGAGTAACTGTATGGTCTGTCAGCGAGTTAAAACCGAGCACCGGTTTCCTTCAGGTTTGTTACAACCGTTGAGAATTCCCGACTGAAAGTGGGAGAGAATTGCCATGGATTTCGTATCGGGTTTTCCGTTGACACCTTCTAAGAAGAATACGGTTTGGGCAATTCTTACGAAGTGTGCGCACTTTTTGTCTGTTCACACCACTTATACTTTAGATAAGTTGGCCGATCTGTATATATCAGTGAGATAGTGTGAGATAGAGATCCGAGGTTCACGGCTAGATTTTGGGAGAGTTTGCATAGTGCTTTGGGTACTCGACTAAATTTCAGCACTTCATATCATCCTCAGACCGATGGTCAGCCAGAGAGAGTCATAAAAGTGCTGGAAGACATGTTGAGATGCCGTATTATTGAATTTCAGGGTTCGTGGGAGAAGCATATACCGTTAGTAGAGTTTGCATATAATAACAATTATCAAGCAAGCATTCAGATGGAACCTTATGAAGCTCTGTATGGTAGAAAATGTAGAACACATATTTGTTGGGCCGAAGTGGGACATAAATTGATACCTTTGCCTGATATGCTTAAGAGTACTACCGAGAAAGTATTGTTGATTTGTGACCGTTTGAAGGCAGCTTCAGATAGACAGAAATCTTATGTAGATTTGAAAGAAAGAGAAATAGAGTATGTCGTGGGCGACAAAGTGTTCTTGAAAGTCTCACCTTGGAAGAAGGTGATGAGGTTTGGTAGGAAAGGTAAGTTGAGCCTGAGATTCATTGGTCCGTATGAGATAGTTGAGAGAGTGGGTCCCGTTGCCTATAGATTGAGACTGCCGCCGAACTAGAGAAGATTCAGACGTGTTTCATGTCTCAATGCTTCGAAGGTATAGATCAGATCTGTCACATGTTATGCCAGTTGAGGAGATAGAATTGAATCCGGATTTGACCTACAATGAAGAACCAATTGAGATTTTGGCTTCGGACATTAAAGTGTTGCGAAGAAGGACCATTGAGTTGGTTAAGGTTAAGTGGCGACACTGAGGAGTGGAAGAAGAAACTTCGGAGAGGAAGGATGACATGAGAAAGCAATTTCCGCATCTCTTTCTGCCAGGTAAATTTCAGGGATGAAATTCCTTAAGTGGGGGAGAGTTGTAACGCCCCGAGTTTAGGGCTCGGAGATAATCAGATTAGCTAAACCGATTCGGGTTAAAATTTAAATTGGAGAAAAACTATTTTTGACACACACCTAAAGTGTTTTAAAGGAAAAAGGGCAAAAATGAGATTTTGTAATTCTAAAAAGGGATTTTGAAAGCCATCATCTTCACCAAATTGCTTTTCACGTTCAAAAACCTCTCTTAAACTCCATTTTACTATTCTATTGCCCCAAGCTCTCAATCCAAGTGATTTCTTCAAGGTAAATGGCTCCTTAACTTGGTTTCACCTTCCTTGAGTCATAAATGTTGAGATTTTTGCAAAACCTATGGTTTAAACATGTTTTGATTTTTAATGTTTAGTTTGAAATGAAAGTAACTTTATGGGTTTTCGTTTGGGTTGACTATGGTTGAGTTTGAGAGTGTTTTAACTTTGTTTTATTGCTAAAATAACATGAAAATGATGTGTTGTTATAGGAAACCCGAAATAGGTATTGTGGGTAATTTTGGGGGTTGAAAATCTTGAGTTTTTGGATGGGTTTTGGGTCTAAATGATAGCTGAAGGTTTGATAGCTTTGAGTTGATGTTTTGGAATGTTAAAAGTAGATTTTGGATGGTAAATTCGTTGGGTGTGGCTGCAAGTAGTTTGAGACTGAAATTGTTATGTTTCGGATGAAATTTGGACTTGAATCGATGTGTGTTGTTGCAAGATTGATGAGTTCCGGGTTTTTGCTATGTTTGTGAGTGTATTAGTGTTCTAATGTTCAGTTTTGGGTTGCTCAAAACAGAGGAATTGGATTCGGGTTTCGTGGACGAAAATCCGGGTAGTTCGGAGGCTTGATTCGGCATCTTGAAAATCGTTTGTGTGTTAGCTGGTGAGTGGATCTATTTTAAAAGCCTTAACGTGGTTAAGGGAACGTTTTGGGAGTTTGGATTGAGCTTGAAAGGCCAACCCAAGCTCGATAGTAAGTTTTAAAGGTTTTATGAAATTAAATTGCGTTTTACGATTCTTGATGCAAGTTGAACATGTCATGTTGGTAATATGTTAGTTTGCATTGTTATAAATGTAGAGACTTACGACTTGTATTTATACTTGCATTGTGAGTACATGCCTTGCATGGAAGTTTGGACTTGGTAAGTGGTTCAAGCATTGGTAATGCTTGTGGTTGTGAATGAGTATATTGATACGTGTTGAGTTTTGACCGGATATAATTGATCGATTAATAGGATTAGAGTGCACTCGAGGTAAAAGTCGCGTGTGGCCTTAGTGATGTTAGATTCCACTAACAAGGAGTACGATGATGTGAGATTCCACCGGAAGTTATGTTTTTACTAGACGAGTGAGTACGGTGATGTGAGATTCCACCGGAAGTGTCTAGTGGGTTTGAGAAACTATCCACATATCCAAGTAAAAAATGATGAATGTCAATATACCCATGATGCTTTAATTCTCATGTTAAGCATGTTGTTGATTTCTTCTTTTATGCTTTTGCATTGTTGGTTACTTTGCTTGCGTTATAAGAATGAGCACGTGGTAAGCCTATGGCTTGTGGTTGCATTCGGTAAATGCACGCGAAGGTAAATGCATGTTCTTGTGTGTTCAAGCATGTGGAAATGATTTGGAAATGGTTTTGGTTTTCAAGTAAACTAATGTTTTAAAACTGCATTGTTGTAGGCACCGTTTTGAGCACCGCTCACTTAGTTTAAACACTTACGCTCTTGTTTCCAGCAATGCAGGCCCTTAGACCGTTGGAGCAGCTCGGGGAACAAGGGAGAATCCAAGGGAGTTTGGTTTGCTCAAGTATGAGTTTAGACTTTAATTATTAGTATTAAGCAATGGGCTATGACCTTTATGTTTAAGGTGTTGTTGGCATGACCTTTTTGCTTAGTTCTTTTGGGCTTGCATTGCCTTTTACCTTGTTGATTTACGCTTTTGTTTAGCTTTTGGCTATGTTGGTGAATGCTATGCATGCTTGTTCTCTCCAAGAATCTTGTCTTGTTGGTCGTTGCATCGTTAAGTGTTTAAATTGCTTTATATGTATATCCATGGATGCCTTGAGTCTTATGTGTGCTTGTATGTTTCTTAGTTGTTTGTTAAATACCTCTAGTGTTGAGTCCTTTGTGCTTTTAACAGCTAAAATATGTTTTGCAGGGCAGGCCGTATCGATACGCTCAAGGGCGGTATCGATACGGTCCCTTGTTTTGGGCAAAGCGTACGGTACGCGGAGGCGTATTAATACCCCAAATGCTCTATGGAAATCTGAGAAATTGACGAGATTTTTGCGTATCGATACCAGCCTTGTGGGTATCGATACAATTTCCCTAGGTTTGACTTTGGGGTGTTGACCAAGTTCAGGCGTATCAATACGGCCCTTTAGCGTATCAATATGGCTTGTTGAAAAATTTAAAAAGAGCTATCTTAATTTTCTGTTTTGCTTGTTTTGTATCCATGTGTGTTTACCACTGCGTGTCCCCTCACATAGGATATAATTAATGCATCTAGACAAGATAACTTTAAAAGAAATTTTCTAGGGTTGCTAATCGGAGTGGAGCTTTAATGGGTTTCGCTTCGGTTTTCCCCTGTAACCCATTCGATGCGGTCTGGCGGCTTGGCCGAGTCGAGGGGGTTACATGTTATCGGGCAAAAAGTTCTTTTGTTTAATTCCAAACTCAAACTTTTTGCAGGTAAGCTGAAGTTAAAGTCGCTCGGACCTTATAAGGTGACTCAAATATTTCCACATGGTGCAATAGAGATTGAAGACAATACGAGATATCGATTCAAAGTAAACAACCAAAGATTAAAGCCTTATTACGATAATGCTCTGGTTAGATTAATTGAAGAAATTGACTTGTGCCTAAGATCTAAGCGAAACAGGTCGTCGAGCTAGCGACGTTAAAAAATAGTGCTCATGGGAGGCAACCCATATTTTTAATTTATCATTTCTAGTTTAATTTGTTTTCGATTTTATTTTGTTTAGTAATTTTATTTCATTTTTAATTTTGTAGGTACCTCGTTATTCCTACTTGAATTTTAAGATGGAATCAAGAATTGTTCAAATCAAAAGCGAGAAAATGGTGAAAACTCGTCCTAGGCGTGAGAAGAGTCGCGCGGCCGTCACTAGATTGGGGAGTATTCCTTTTCCCTCTTTTTTACTTTAAACTTAAAATACGTTTTGGGACAAAACAAATTAAGTGAAGGGGGGATGACATGTTGAATTTCACCTTGCTTGTTGGATGGTTGAATTTGAGTTATTTTGATTTGCTATGTTGGAATTGTTGTTGCTTATTCTTTAGTTTACAAGATTGTTTTAATTTTTCGATGAATTTTTCATCTTGCTTTGAATTGAACATTGGATGCATGATGGTTAGTTGGCATAGCTAGTGAACTTTTTACTTTCCATGGTTTATTGGTTGAGTTGATGCTAGGTTTGATACATTGAGCCTATTCTTGTGAGCTTTGAGACTAATGAGCATACACTTTTCATTTTTTCTCTTTGTTTCTTTGAGTGTGCCAAACTAGTCTTAGCATTCTAAAACTTGTGGTGTAATGCTTGTCAAGACTACATGCATGAATTTGATGTTTTTAGTATGATAAAGACACTTGGGATTAACCCTTTCGCTACCCAAAAGGCCTACCCTTTTATTTATCCCTTAGTGAACCATGTTTGAGCCTATTTTCCTTTTTTTTGATTTTCACCCCGTCAAATTAAACCCCAAATCTTTCTTTTTTATTTTCCTCTATTTTCTTTCCCTTGGTAAGACTCGAGATCATTCTTGTTCCACGAAAAAAATGGTTGTTTCAATTGCCCTTCATCTATCCTTGTTCTATTTTTCATTGTGCTTCATGTTAATTCCTGGATTGTATCGAATCTTTTTGGTCTCTTGTCTTGTCGCTTTAAACCTTTTCTTTTCGGCCTTTTTCCTACCTATACCTTTGCCACGTTACAACCCGGTTTAAAGACCTCTTGACTTTTGCATCATATTCATTTTAAGTAGTGAAGATTGGATTTAATTACAAGCTTATGGTAATGATTTTACTTGTCTTAGCTTGAGCTTTTCTTTGTCCTTAAACACTTTGAGCAGAATGAGTGAATCTTTTGTGCGTGTATTAAGTCTTGCATCATGAGATTAATGAGCTATTAGAATGTCTCGTTTTGCTTTAACTTATTTCCTAGCTTGTTTGTTTTTTAGTTTCAATTAGTTGCTTTGATTTTGATTCATTGGGATGATTAAGGTATGATGTAAATTGGAAAATGGCAACTTATGATTTTGGCATGTTGATTGAGAAATACTTGAGGATAAGCGTTGGATAAGTGAGGGGGAATTCGACTAGTGTTTATGCTATTCTATATTGTGTTTAAATACTCCTTGGTTGTTCATTATTGTTGCTGATTTGGGCATTTTTACATTATTTCTGGAAAATGTGCTTAAAAGGCATGGATACTGCACTTTTTGTTCTGGAATCATGGCTGGATTAGTGGGCATGAACCTAGGCATGAAATGGTTGACATGGCATATCATCAGCAGCTTCTAGAAGGGGTCCAATCAGCAATTCTAGAAGGCGGACAGACGGCTGAGCAATTCAAAATTCATGTTTTTAGGAATTATCTTTTTAGAAATTATCTTTTTATCTTTTTAGGAATTATCGTTTTTATCTTTTTAGCAATTATCTTCTTATATTTAGGATTAAATTCAAACAATTATCATTTGTATTGTCAACTTATTTTTAGGGTTTTTAGAAGGCTATAAATACCCTTTCAATGTGAGCCTAATAGAACACGCTTCACGTGTCTTGAGATCATTGTGATCAAAATCTTCTTTTCTTCACTTTTATAAATTCCCTTTTGGTTTTTACCTTGTTTATTTTTAAATTCTTTTATTTAAAATGCTAAGTATGACTTATGTCATGTTTAGCTAATTTCCTTTCAAGCCGAGGGCTAAAGCGATGACTCAATTCCAATGTGAGGATTGAAAAACACTTAAACAATTTCAGGTATCTCTCTCAGTTTTCTGAGCTTATTTTCAAAATCAAAACAATTTCAAAAACAAAGACTGATGTTGCTCATGATGTTGTTTTGGTTAAATGTGTGGGAGGAAGGATCGTGTTATTGAAGCACATTCGAATTTCCAGGAACACACTTAGCAAAATTGTTTGCTAAGAGGAAATTGAGATCGAAATCAATTATTATTGAAATAACATAATCTGAGTCGATATTTTACGAACATAAACGTTTTTTTATCTACAACATTGTGTTGATTAGATCAATTTCCAAAATCAATTCAAAAGATGGAACTTGGGTATTCGGTTTACAAAGCAAAGTCACAAGGATTGGTCCTTGTAGACAAGTAACCGACGTGAATCCCGAAGTAAAAAACCCTTTTTCGATGATCCAAGGAAACTGAGTCAGAGAAAAAGCCTAAGGCTGACTTACACCATATTGAATCTATATCTTTTTAATCTCATTTATAATCTCTTTATTTTCTTACTTTTATCCACAAATCCCCACCTTTACATGGCAGTTTAATTTCAGTATATTGCTTCGACGTTACCTATTGCATTTATTGCATCGACAAAGAATAGAAGTTTAAGTTAACAATCATGACAAAGAAAGTTGCATCGACAATCATCTTTTCTTTAGTTCTTTCTAGCATTCGTTAATCTGTTGACGAATCACCAAGGGAATCCCACTACCATCATTATTTTGTTTCTCTTTTAATTTCAGTATATTGCTTCGACGTTACCTATTGCATTTACCTTATTTTTCTTACTTATTACACTGACATTGGTAGACGTCCAAACGATCGTCCTCGTAGGATCGATATCCGATAGAAACTACCTGTCAACTATACTTGCATCGACATGTGTACGCTTGCATGTAACACCCGGGTTTAGGGGTCGACATTTTACGATTGGACTAAATTGAAATGAAACTCAAATTACATGGATTTTAAAGTAAAGGAGAAATGGCCATTCATTAATGGCATTTTTGTAATAAAATGGTCTTTCAAATTTTAAACCCCTTTTCTATTAAAAATAAAGCTTTGTCATCTTCCTCACTCTCCCAATCCCCATTCCAACGACAAAGAGCCCCCTCCCCCTCCATTTTACTATTCCATTTCCTTACTCCTTCGTTTCAACTCGGTTTTGAAAGGTAATTACGTTTTCGACTTGCTCTCATCTTCCACCCTTCAAAAGTACCTTTAGATTTCATTTTTATCCATGTTTTGGAAGTTTGGTTTTTCATGGAAAAATGGTAAAGGTTAAAGCTTTATGGGGTTTTACTTAAGCTACTGATTTAATGATGTTAGATATGGTGTTTGTGAGTCCAATGGTCCAACATATATGATTTTTACATGATTTAAACTAATTTTCGGAAATGGGTTTTGTTAGGGTTTTAGAGAGGTTTTAGAGTTGGTTTAAGGGCTTTGATGAGTGGGAAATGCTTAGTTATGATAGTACGATATATGAGGGTCACTTTGGGTGCGTTTGATGATTGTTTGGATGTTTGAAATGGAAGATTTCAGTGGGTTTTGTGGGCTGCTCGGGAATTCTATTTTGGGCATGATTTTGGGTGTTAGTTGCTTGGAAATGTTAATCCAGGTTGTTTTCGACGACTAGTTATTGATTGTGGGTGTTTTGTTTGGGTTTGGGTTTGATTAGAATCAAGGTTTGACATCAGTGAGACACTAGGAGTGAATCCGGAAGCTTGAAGGTGTTGGTGGCTTGATAGTTGAGCTTGGAAGTGAAGGTGAGTGGTTAATGTTTTCAAAGTGGTTTTTAAGTGTTTGGTTCAAGCATGTGAACTAGGTTGGGCTTGGTAGACCCACCTAGAGTTAGGATTAGAGTGGTAGCCTAATCCTAATCTTTAATTAGAGACCTTGGTTGCACTCTTTAATTAGTGATTATGCCTCATGATGATTGTGTTGGTGATGGTTGTGTATAAATGTGCTATACATATATGTTGAGGCATGATATTGATGCATTGTGATATGCATGTGGAATGTTCATGATTGTGATCATGGTGAGCACATGCTAAGCACGAAATTGGTTGTAAATTGTTATTGTGGTTTTGGTTTAATGTTGGCACTAATATGCTTGGGTACAAATGATTGATCATTAGGATGTTAGTGTGCACACGAGAGTCAAATGCGCGCGTGGTCTTGATGATGGTAGTCATCAAGATGGAGTACGGGTTCGCCCGGAAATTCTTCTTATATATTGTGATAGTCGGTGATGAGTGTAATCCCATCGACGGGGCGTGAGGATGAGTGGAATCCCCTCCGCAAGAACGGTGATGAGTGTAATCCCACCGTGAGGTAAAGTTGTTGTTGGATGTGAGTTCCAACGTGGTTATCCACGTATTCGAGTCATAGCTAGGTGCCAATATGAGTTGAGATGTGTATCAATGTGTTTGGAATGTGATTTCCTATTTGGATCATATATGTGTTGACATATGGTGTGGAATTGAGCTTGTTGCGCATGACATATTATCGGATAATTGTGCATGCATCATTGACATTTTGGCTCATGAGGATCGAAGGTAAGAACATGCATTTACCTTGTTGTGCTCGTGCTTGGACCCTGCATTGTCGAGATTTGTTTTTAAAGAGCTTACCCTCACTAAGCTTCATGCTTACGCTCTCTTTTGTTCGACAATGCATATCCTTAGTTCGTGGGTTGCCAGCGCAAGTGGAGGGCCTCCAAGTGTGCTTGTTGGCTTTTGAGTTTATCAAGTATGAACTTTAAGTTATGAACATGTAATAGTTAAGCAATGGGATTTGTGTTATTTGATGGATATTATTGGTTGTTTAGGAGCATGTTTAGACTCCTTCTATGATGTTTTTGTATGGCTTGATGATGCCATGCTTGGATTGTAAAACCATGCCTTATTTGCTTACCATGTATGTTGGCCATGTGCCTTTTGAGGATGCCTAAATGTATGGTTGTTGAAGCATGAACCCTTAAGTGTTTGTATGTCATCTTTTGATCAAATGCATGATTTCCTTGGATTAGTGAGGTATGTTCATGTTGGGTGCCTTGTATTATTAGATTTTGGGTGATAGATGTTGTATGAATGTTTGGATGTGTCTAGGGAGGTCTTAAATCGCATCTAGGTTCGAGTCTTGTGTCGTTTTGCTGAAAATTGGAGACTTGCAGTGCAGGGCGTATCGATACGCCTAAGGGCCGTATCGATACGGTCTTCCCTCCAGGACTCAATTTTGGCTTGGCGTACCGATACACGGGGGGTGTATCGATACGGCAAATGCTCACTGGAATTCTAAGATTTTGGCGAGACTTTGGCGTATCGATACAGTCTATAAGCGTATCGGTACGGTTTTATCTCGTTGACCACAAGATGTTGACCGAGAAGGGCGCATCGATACGCTCAAGGACTGTATCGATACGGTCTTCCTGTGTTGACCGTTGGGTGTTGACTTGGTCAAGGCGTATCGATACCCTATCTTAGAGTATCGATACGGTCTGCCTTAAAAAGATAAAATGAGCTGTTTAACTTGTTGTGTTGGATTCGATTGTGTTTCTTCCTTGTTGTTTTCCGCTGCCGTGATCACTTAAGTAACGATATACCTTTAGACAAGATTAAATCGAAAGAAATTTTCTAGGGTTGCTAACCGAGGGGGAACCTTAACGGGTTTCGCTTTGATTTTCCCCGTGTTGCCCACTCGGACCGGTCAAGCGTCCGGACCGGGACGAGGGGGTTACACTTGTTGGTATCAGAGCCTAAGGTTACCGAGACCTTGGGCAGGTAAGTGAGGTAAGTTGTGTTTTTATGATTGATATGTACGGTGTTTGCTTTCCTTGTAAGCATGATTGCTTGTGTAACAAGTTATGCTCGTTGTTTTATTTAAATCATGATGTTTAGAATCCCATTGCTACTATTACATTGGAAAAAGGATTTTTAAGTGAGGGAAACGTACTTGAGCCACTTGGAGCCCTTGCCTTGCTAACCCAACCTTGTATGTTTTGTTGTTGTGGTTGTAGTTATTATCTGTATGAGCGATGTCGAGGCCGAGGGTGGTTCGTCAGGAACCACGTGCTGTAGCTCCTGTTAATGAGCCGGAGGATGGAGTTGAGGCTCATGTATTGGAGCCTGCTACTGGAATTGGAGCTTTTCCACCACCTCCACCACCACCACCTCCTCAGCCTGGAGTTGGAGGCGAGGATGGAGCTGAAGGAGAAGGACCTCAGGGTGGCCAAGGTCCAGCAGGAATTGATATGACTCCGCTAGTGCAAGCTATAGCGGGAGCATTTCAGGCCGCAGTTGCAGGAGCTCGGGCTGCAGCTCAACCTAGGGGGTGACGATGCTAGTTTACCGTTGGAGAGGCTCCGTAGGCTAGGGGCTGAAGAGTTCAGAGGATCTACACCGGAGAGGTCTGAGTTGTGGTTAGAGAAGATCGTTCGCATCTTAGCTCAGATGGGTTGTGTGGGTGCTCGTAGATTAAGCTGTGTGATCTCCTTGCTTCAGGGTGATGCCTACACCTGGTGGGTCACCATTACTACCGGAGTTTCAAAGGCAGAGATCGGTTGGGATTTCTTTGAGTCCGCATTCAGAAAGAGATACTTGGGTCCGAGGTATCTAGATGAGAAGAAGCGAGAGTTTATGGCTCTTCTTCAGGGAGATGCTACTGTGACTGACTACGAGATCCGCTTTGTTCGTTTGAGTCAGTATGCTCCAGAGCTAGTTCCTACTGAGAGGGAGAGTTGTAACCGTTTCAGATATGGGCTTCATGAGGAAGTTAAGAGGTACACCTTAGCTTCAGACTATTCAGATTTTGATGTCTTGGTTGCTAGTGCCAAGGACATTGAGCATAGCTTGGGGCTGACCAAGCGTTCTGGAGGTTCTAGTTCTGGTAAGAGGCATAACAACTTTGACCGTGGGGATGCCAAGAGGCATAGAGGCGGTGGATAGTAGTTTGACCACAGACGTGGCGGTGGCCACCATGGTAGAGGCCACCAGGGCCATAGAGGAGGAGGGCGTTTGCCCGAGTGTGCACGTTGTGGGAGGCAGCATTCTGGGGGGGTGTTGGGGTAACTTCCATGCTTGTTGGAACTGTGGTTCGAGGGACCACTTTAGGAGGGAGTGCCCACATCAGGCGGCACAGGCACCGAACATAGCTTAGGATCCCGCGAGAGCCAATGATTATCAGAGAGGTCGTGGGCGCGGTCATGGCTACTTCCAGCCTAGGGCTGATGCACCTAGGGTAGATGCTCAGAGGAACCTTGCTCATGTTGTGGCAGTACAACCAGAGGCAGGTGGACCAGCGAGAGTCTATGCTCAAAGAGAGGTCGGGAACGACATTGATGTGATAGCAGGTAATTTTGAGTTACAGTCTATGTCTTTGCTTTCTTTGGTTGATTCGGGTTCTACACATTCCTACATTTTGAGTGAGCATGCAAGAAAGTTAGATATACCTGTTGAGATCTTAGATGTAGGTATGCATGTGACTAGTTCCTTTGGTGAGACAGTTGTAGTTAGACGTATGTATAGGAGATGTCCGCTGAAGATTCAGGGTCATGTGTTTTCTGTTGATATGATGGAGCTTCCTTTTTATGGCTTTGATATTATTTTGGGTATGGACTGGCTAGTTGAGCACCGAGCTAGTGTGGATTTTGAGACGAAGAGGATTTCCTTGAAACTTTCCGATGACTACGAGGTAGTAGTAGTAGGCGAGAACATTTAGTTCTTGTCTAATGTTGTGTCAGCTTTAGAGGCTCATAGGTTGATGGATTCCGGTTGTGGGGCTTACTTAGCCTATGCGATGAATCCGAATATGAGTGAGGCTAGACCGAAAGATATTAGAACAGTTTGTGATTTTCCGGATGTGTTTCCTGAAGAGTTACCAGGTTTGCCTCCTGACAGAGATGTTGAGTTTGTGATTGAGACTGTTTCAGGGTCTACTCCAGTTTCGATAGCTCTGTATTGTATGGCTCCGAAAGAGTTGAAAGAATTGAAGAGTCAATTGCAGGAGTTATTAGAGCGTGGTTTCATTAGGCCTAGTAGTTCTCCTTGCGATGCTCCTGTGTTGTTTGTAAAGAAGAAAGATGGCAGTATGCGTATGTGTATTGACTACAGGCAGTTGAATCAGTTGACTGTGAAGAACAAGTATCCGTTGCCTCGTATAGATGATTTGTTTGATCAGTTGAGAGATGCTTCAGTGTTCTCGAAGATAGATTTGAGGTCAGGGTACTATCAGTTGAAAGTCAAAGAGTGTGATGTTCCAAAGACAGCTTTTCGGACTAGATATGGTCACTATGAGTTCCCTGTGATGCCGTTTGGGCTCACGAATGCACCGACAGCATTCATGGATATGATGAACAGAATTTTTAGAGACTATCTAGACCATTTTGTAGTTGTTTTCATAGATGATATCCTTGTGTACTCAAAGACAAAAGAAGAGCATGATGAGCATTTGAGATTTGTGTTACAGAGATTGTTGAGCAATCAGTTGTATACGAAGCTTAGCAAGTGTGAGTTCTGGATTCGAGAGGTTGTATTTCTTGGCCATGTTGTTTCGGCTGAAGGTATCCGTGTTGATCCATCGAAGATTGAGGCTATTGTTGAGTGGAAACAACCTAAGTCTGTGACTGAGATTAGGAGTTTCCTAGGATTAGCCGGTTACTATAGGAGATTTGTTGATGGTTTCTCTAGGGTAGCTGCTCCTTTGACCAAATTGTTGCAAAAAGGAGTTAAGTTTGAGTGGTCCGATGCAAGACAGAAGGCCTTTGAGAAATTGAAAGAAGCTTTGACAAATGCTCCAGTGTTAGTGCAACCAGTTTTAGGTAAAGAGTTTGTGATCTATAGTGATGCTTCCTACATAGGTTTAGTTTGTGTTTTGATGCAAGAAAGAAGAGTTGTTGCCTATGTTTCTAGACAGTTGAAGGTTCATGAGAAGAACTATCCTACTCATGATATTGAGTTAGTCGCAGTTGTGTTTGCATTGAAGATTTGGCGTCATTACTTGTATGGTGAGAAGTGTATAGTTTACACCGATCATAAGAGCTTGAAGTATTTGATGACACATAGAGAGTTGAACTTGAGGCAGAGAAGATGGCTTGAGCTGTTGAAAGATTATGATTTGACCATTGAGTACCATCCGGGTAAGGCAAATGTAGTAGCCGATGATTTGAGTAGAAAAGTTGCAGTTGAGTTGAGAGCTATGTTTGCTAGATTGAGTGTGTCCAATGATGGTGGTCTGATCACCGAGTTGCAAGTGAAGCCTTCTTTGATTCAGTTGATTAGAGAAAAGCAGTTGCAAGATGTGTCTTTAGTTCCTCATGTTCAGGACATAGCCGAAGGAAGACCGACTGAGTATAGTTTCAGTGGTGAGAATTTGTTGTGCTTTAGAGATAGAGTTGTGGTACCGGAAGATGTTGGGTTGAGATGTCAGATTCTGAGTGAAGCACATTCGAGTCCTTTTTCTATGCATCCGGGTAGTACCAAGATGTACGGTGACTTGAAGAATGATTACTTCTGGGTTGGTTTGAAGAAGGATGTAGCCGAGTATGTGAGCCGTTGTATGGTTTGTCAGAGAGTGATGGCATAACATCAAGTTCCTTCAGGTTTGTTACAGCCTTTGAAGATTCCGGAATGGAAATGGGAGAGGATCACCATGGATTTTGTATCGGGGTTGCCGTTGTCTCCTTCGAAGAAGAATTCTGTTTGGGTAATTGTTGATAGGTTCACTAAGTGTGCTCACTTCTTAGCAGTGAACACTATAGATTCTTTAAACAAGTTGGCAAACTTGTACATCCGTGAGATTGTGAGACTTCATGGAGTTCCGAAGTCTATTGTTTCAAATAGAGATCCTAGATTTACTTCGAGGTTCTGGGGTTGTTTGCATAGTGCTCTAGGTAGCCGTTTGCACTTCAGTACTTCTTATCATCCTCAGTCCGATGGGCAGTCAGAGCGAGTGATTCAGATTTTAGAGGATATGCTTCGTTATTGTGTGATTGACTTCCAAGGTTCTTGGGAGAAGCACTTACCTTTAGTTGAGTTTGCTTACAACAAAAGTTATCAATCTAGTATTTAGATGGCTCCTTATGAGGCTTTGTATGGTAGACGATGTAAGACTCCGATTTGTTGGGGTGAAACGGGTCAGAGGTTGTTACCTATGCCGGATTTGATTAAGGGGACTACCGACAAAGTGAAGTTGATTTCTGACCGTTTGAAAGCAGCTTCCGATCGTCAGAAGTCTTGTGCAGATTTGAAGAGAAAAGAGATTGAGTTCTCCGTGGGTGAGAAAGTGTTTCTGAAAGTATCACCGTGGAAGAAGGTGATGAGATTTGGCCGGAAAGGCAAGTTGAGTCCGAGGTTTATTGGTCCGTATGAGATCGTGGAGCGGATTGGGCCTGTAGCTTACCGTTTGAGATTGCCTTCTGAGTTAGAGAAGATCCATGATGTCTTTCATGTGTCGATGCTTTGGAGATATAGATCAGATCCTTCTCATGTTATGCCCGTTGAGGAGATAGAGTTGAATCCAGATTTGTCTTATAATGAAGAGCCTGTTGAGATACTTTGTAACACCCCAATTTTGGGCTTAGAAGTTTAGGGTCTGAACCAGACCGGTCTGATTTTCAGTTCGAATATAAAAGGAGGTTTTAGAGAAAGCCTAGTTTGGGATGCTTTAAAAATATGGAAAAATATCTAAAAATCCTCTTTTAATATATATAGGAGAGTGGTGAAATCAATTTTGCAAAATAAGGTTTAGAAATACTACATTTCGGTGTAGTGACTAAAATGCGATTTTTGAAAAGTTTAGTGGTGATTGTTTTGTAAGGATTGAAACTTTGAATCTTTAAGGAGTTAATTTACCCAAAAATGATTTCTCCAGATTTTTCCTTAATTTGGGTAAATTAATTAATGTTTTCATTAATTAAAAGAAAAGGGAAACTACTTTTTGGAATTTCATAACTACCTTTTCCTAAATTTTTCTAATTCTTTTTTCTCTCAAAATTCCATCATCCAAACACTTTTTCTCCAGCAACTTTTGCATTGATCTTCACTTCAATTGATGAGATTTCTATCATCAATTAACTCCTAATCAATCTTGCATCAAATCCTTTTGATTTCCTCATTGAATTTTCAAGGAAATTGGCTCAAATCAAGGAGAAATCATCATTTAGAGGTAAGATTATTCTTCTCCTCTAAATACTCAATTCTTTACTGAAATTCCCAAGTTGTAAATCCTTAATTTAAGTTTTGTAAATGGTTTTAATGTTAGAAACTTGATTTTGGCTTAAAACTCAAGATTTGGAAGAAATCTTGAAGAATTTTATTGTGATTGCTTGGGCTCTGTTTTGAGACGATTCTTAAATGTATTTTGGATGTCTAATGATGTGGAAATGAGGTTTTATCAATGCAATCCCGAATAGGTTGTATTTCCTAAGTTTTTGCTTATGAAAATGGTGGTTTTTGAGGTGTTTATGGTGTTTTGTTATAGCTGGAGGTATAAGGACGAGTTTAGGTTTATTTTGGATGTTAATTGGTGTTTAGAAATGGTTAGAAGTGATGGATCTTGGTTGGGTTAAGTTTTGGAAGAGTTTGGAGGTGTTTTCGGTTGTGTTTGGTAGCCGAAATGTTGGTTTTGGTTAGAGCAGCGAGTTTAGGTGTGTTGGATGAAGATTTCAATGCATGATGATGCATTAATCCTCTGCTTTGATGTGTTTAAAACATGGGAGACATCTTCGGATACTTTTGGAGTTGATCCGGAGGCTTGATTGGCGTTTCGGCAAGCATGCGAAACGTAATTGGTGAGTGGAGTTGGATTTCCAGCTTTGAAACAATTATTTGAAGGTTTTGGGAGCTTAGTTTAAGTCTAAACAACTTAGCTAAGCTCAAGAGTAAGTTTTCGGAAAAACTCCCTCGAATGTGCTATGAAGTGGTTTGATGCATTGGTTATAATTTTCATGTTTAAATTCTGTTTTGAAAGCATGTTTTAGCATGGTTAATGCTGGTTTTGAAAGCCATGTATTGAAGGATGCTCAAGGTAAGAGATCCTTGGTTTGACATATTGTTAATATGGTTTTGATGCATAGTGATGCATGATGTTAAATGGCTTTGATTAATGCTTTAAAACAGTGAATTGTTGATGGTAAATGTTGTATATTGGCAAGTGATGTAATGGTTTTAAAGTTCTTGAATCGCATATAGTTAGCCGGCTATAGGATTGGGTGCACCGTGAATAAAGTCGCCTTGGATGTTGAGGGGTTGTGATTGTACCGTAAACTCCATCCAAGTACCCTAACGAGTGAGGTAAGGTCACAACGGTGGTTAAAAGTCCTTGTGTGGATCTTGTGTCTTGTGTCCCTTGCACTCGTTAGTGGAATTATACAACTACCGATGAGTGATGTGGAGGGGTTGTGATTGCACCGTTAAACTCCATCACGGGTGTTAAGGGGTTGTGATTGTACCGATAAACTCCACCTTATGTTGTTCGGTAGTGTGTATGAAGCGTATGGGACAACGCTTGTAATCCGCGTATCCGATTGTGTTTTGTGTTGTAAATGGTTATGAATTATCACTTGAAAGCCAATATGATGAGTTGACTGTAATAAAGCATGAGATGGTTGTAAAGTATGCAAGGTTGCATGAAAAGAGATGAGCATGTGTTAAAAGCTTTGTTGAAAGTGTTTTCTAAA
This sequence comes from Hibiscus tridactylites, assembly GCA_958450335.1. NCBI lineage: Eukaryota > Viridiplantae > Streptophyta > Magnoliopsida > Malvales > Malvaceae > Hibiscus > Hibiscus tridactylites. Next base: position 54,379,754 of record OY288273.1, on the reverse strand, counting down.
GTGCATTATCGTGTGGTTTTCTTTAGAGCATGCCTCACTAAGCAATTGTGCTTACATTCTCTCTTTTGTACCAATAATGCAGATAATTGAAGTGTTTAAGGGAAAAAAGGAGGCTAGAGTGTCCAAGGGAAACCAAGCTCATGTATGGTGATGTTTTCATACACTATTAGTTTTGGTAATTTGGCAATGGGAACCTAAGATGTGTTTTGGGAGATGTGTTGAACTCCCTAGGTTGTGGCATGTTATTTTTTATGGTTTGAATTTGTAAGTGGCCTTTTAATGCTTGTTTTGGAGATTGGTTGATTGCTTGGTTTTGGATAATAGGAGGCATGCCTATAGATATGTGAAATTCCATGTTTGATGCCATGAATGTGATTAGGAGTTGCAAACATGCTCTATATATGTATGATGACTTGGTATGATTAGGAAGTCATTATGTTGTGTTTGAGTGGACTTATGTATGAAAAACCAGCAAAATCTGCAGCTTCTGGGCAAACCGTATCGGAACACCCACTGGCGTTTCGAAACGGGGGCCTGTAATGGCCTTCGTGTTTCGAAACGACTGGAGGCTGTTCCGAAACGATTTGGCTACTAGAAGGCCCTATTTCGGAACCAGTCTCGAAATCAACCCGCGTTTCGGAACGGTCAACGCCGTTTCGAAACAGGTGACCGTTGGGCACTGATTTGAATGGTGTTGAAGTTTGCAAGCTTTACGTTTTAGTCCCGAAAGTTGTAATTGCAATTGTATGAGTTCGAGAAATCTAATTAAGGTGAAATTTGATAGGGAAGCATGTAATATGACTAATTTAATATTGGTAACTTTAAAATCAGTTATGACCTTCTAATTTACAGAATTTACATTTTCGTCCCTAACATTTGTATATCATGCAATTGAGTCCTTTTCTGAATTCCGATCGTTGTGCTTTATACATATGTATTTCTTGAATAATCACTTAGGGTTAACGTGCATGTAGACAAGATTAAAAAGAAAAAAGGGTCGTTAATCAAGGTTGACTTTCGAGTGGACTTTAGTTTTCCCCGTGTAATCTTCGTAGTTCGGGTCAACCGTCTAGGCCGGGCTAAGGGGTTACATTTGGTGGTATCAGAGCTTGGTTCTCGTGTAATTGGGAATTGTTATGTGGGTGATGTATGTGATTTTGCATGATGGACCTTTTAAATGAAGGAATGTTTTATGTATTGTGATGTATGGTTGCAACTGTGATGCTATGCTATGTTGAAGCATGTTAGGGGAACCCATTGCCATATCAAAACTAATGAAAGGAATTGTTTTTGGAAAATGAGCTTGAGTACTTGGATTACTTACCTTGTTGAGCCTAATTATGTTTATTGCATTTGTGTCAGTGCATTGTTTTTTTATAAGTGGGGCCTCGTAGAGAGATGAGGATGAATACGAGAGCTATGGCTCAAAATGACAATGAGGAAAATGCTGATAATGTTGTGGATATACCTCCTCCCCTGGTGGTGGACCACTCGGCCGTGGTGGTGCTGGAGGTGATAATGCTGGTGTTGGTGCTGGTGCTGGGGTCGCTGGACCTGAAGGTGTGCAGGGGCAAGCTGCTTCTGACATGACTGTGTTGATTCAGGCTATTGTGGGAGCCTTTCAGGCAGCAGTAGCTGGAGCTCACGGAGCTGCGCATCAGAGTGATGTAACGTGAGATTGCCTTTGGAACGTCTTCGCAGTCTAGGAGGGACTGAGTTCAGAGGTTTATCTCCTGAAGGATCTGAATCTTGGTTGGAAAGCACCAAGAGGATTTTGGGGCAAATGAACTGCAACAATGTGCAGAAGTTGGGTTGTGTGGTATCACTGTTGCATGATGATGCGTATACGTGGTGGACGACCACTGTTTCTGGAATGGAGGACAATGATGTGACATGGACGTTCTTTTTGAACGCGTTCAAGCGAAAGTATCTAAGTGTGCGATACCTTGATGAGAAGAAAAGAGAATTCATGTCTCTTGTGCAAGGAAGCATGACGGTTGCTGAGTATGAGATCAAGTTTGTCCGCCTTAGTCAGTACGCACCTGAGTTAATCCCTGATGAGCGGGAGAGGTGTGAACATTTCCGTTATGGTTTGGTGACGGATGTGAAGACTTTCATGCTTGCAGATGAGTATACGGATTTTGATGTGCTGGTGAGTAGGGCGAAGGACATTGAGCAGAACTTGGGTTTGTCTTCCAGAGGCGTTAGTTCTAGCTCGGGCAAAAGGGCTGCTGATTATAGTTCCGGTGGTGGACGGAACAAGAGAGGACGAGATAAGAGGTATCAGTCTAGGCTAGGCTAAGGGGGTTACATACTTGCTTCTGATAGCAAGGTGTTGCGTGGCAAGACCATATAGTTGGTCAAGGTGTTGTGGAGACATAGAGGTGTGGAAGAGGCACGTGGGAGAGGAAAGCTGATATGCTTGAGCAGTTTCTGTACTTGTTTCCGTCAGGTAATTTCTGGGACGAAATTCCTTAAGTGGGGGAGAGTTGTAACACCCGGGTTTAGGGGTCGGGCGAAAATAATATTTAAATAATATTATATATTATTTGGACTTTGTGTTTTTCAAAGCAAACATTTTACTATTGGACTAAATTGAAATGAAACTCAAATTACATGGATTTTCAAGTAAAGAAGAAATGGCCATTCATTAATGGCATTTTTGTAATAAAATGGTCTTTCAAATTTTAAACCCCTTTTCTATTAAAAATAAAGCTTTGTCATCTTCCTCACTCTCCCAATCCCCATTCCAACGACAAAGAGCCCCCTCCCCCTCCATTTTACTATTCCATTTCCTTACTCCTTCGTTTCAACTCGGTTTTGAAAGGTAATTACGTTTTCGACTTGCTCTCATCTTCCTCTCTTCAAAAGTACCTTTAGATTTCATTTTTATCCATGTTTTGGAAGTTTGGTTTTTCATGGAAAAATGGTAAAGGTTAAAGCTTTATGGGGTTTTACATAGCTACTGATTTAATGATGTTAGATATGGTGTTTGTGAGTCCAATGGTCCAACATATATGATTTTTACATGATTTAAACTAATTTTCGGAAATGGGTTTTGTTGGGGTTTTAGAGATGTTTTAGAGTTGGTTTAAGGGCTTTGATGAGTGGGAAATGCTTAGTTATGATAGTATGATATATGAGGGTCACTTTGGGTGCGTTTGATGATTGTTTGGATGTTTGAAATGGAAGATTTCAGTGGGTTTGTGGGCTGCTCGGGAATTCTGTTTTGGGCATGATTTTGGGTGTTAGTTGCTTGGAAATGTTAATCCGGGTTGTTTCCGATGACTACTTATTGATTGTGGGTGTTTTTTTTTGTGTTTAGGTTTGATTAGAATCAAGGTTTGACATCGGTGAGACACCAGGAGTGAATCCGGAAGCTTGAAGGTGTTGGTGGCTTGATAGTTGAGCTTGGAAGTGAAGGTGAGTGGTTAATATTTTCAAAGTGGTTTTTAAGTGTTTGGTTCAAGCATGTGGACTAGGTTCGGCTTGGTAGACCCACCTAGAGTTAGGATTAGAGTGGTAGCCTAATCTTAAGCTTTAATTAGAGACCTTGGTTGCACTCTTTAATTAGTGATTATGCCTCATGATGATTGTGTTGGTGATGGTTGTGTATAAATGTGCTATACATATATGTTGAGGCATAATATTGATGCATTGTGATATGCATGTGGAATGTTCATGATTGTGATCATGGTGAGCACGTGCTAAGCATGGATTTGGTTGTAAATTGATATTGTGGTTTTGGTTTAATGTTGGCACTAGTATGCTTGGGTACAAATGATCGATCATTAGGATGTTAGTGTGCACACGGGAGTCAAATGCGCGCATGGTCTTGATGATGGTAGTCATCAAGATGGAGTACGAGTTCGCCCGGAAATTCTTCTTATATATTGTGATAGTCGGTGATGAGTGCAATCCCATCGACGAGGCGTGAGGATGAGTGGAATCCCCTCTGCGAGAACGGTGATGAGTGTAATCCCACCGTGAGGTAAAGTTGTTGTTGGATGTGAGTTCCAACGTGGTTATCCGCGTATTCGAGTCATAGCTAGGTGCCAATATGAGTTGAGATGTGTATCAATGTGTTTGGAATTTGATTTCCTATTTGGATCATATATGTGTTGACTTATGGTGTGGAATTGAGCTTGTTGCGCATGACATATTATTGGATAATTGTGCATGCATCATTGACATTTTGGCTTATGAGGATCGAAGGTAAGAATATGCATTTATCTTGTTGTGCTCGTGCTTGGACCCTGCATTATCGAGGTTTGTTTTTAAAGAGCTTACTCTCACTAAGCTTTATGCTTACGCTCTCTTTTGTTCGACAATGCAAATCCTTAGTTCGTGGGTTGCTAGCGCAAGTGGAGGGCCTCCAAGTGTGCTTGTTGGCTTTTGAGTTTATCAAGTATGAACTTTAAGTTATGAACATGTAATAGTTAAGCTATGGGATTTGTGTTATTTGATGGATATTATTGGTTGTTTAGGAGCATGTTTAGACTCCTTCTATGATGTTTTTGTGTGGCTTGATGATGTCATGCTTGGATTGTAAAACCATGCCTTATTTGCTTACTATGTATGTTGGCCATGTGCCTTTTGAGGATGCCTAAATGTATGGTTGTTGAAGCATGAACCCTTAAGTGTTTGTATGTCATCTTTTGATCAAATGCATGAATTCCTTGGATTAGTGAGGTATGTTCATGTTGGGTGCCTTGTATGATTAGATTTTGGGTGATAGATGTTGTATGAATGTTTGGATGTGTCTAGGGAGGTCTTAATCACATCTAGGTTCGAGTCTTGTGTCGTTTTGCTGAAAATTGGAGACTTGCAGTGCAGGGCGTATCGATACGCCTAAGGGCCGTATCGAGACGGTCTTGCCTCCAGGACTCAATTTTGGCTTGGCGTACCGATACACGGGGGTGTATCGATACGACAAATGCTCATTGGAATTCTGAGATTTTGGTGAGACTTTGGCGTATCGATACGGTCTATAAGCGTATCGGTACGGTTTTATCTCGTTGACCACGAGATGTTGACCGAGAAGGGCGTATCGATACGCTCAAGGGCTGTATCGATACGGTCTTCCTCTGTTGACTGTTAGGCGTTGACTTGGTCAAGGCGTATCGATACCCTCTCTTAGTGTATCGATACAGTCTGCCTTAAAAAGATAAAATGAGCTGTTTAACTTGCTGTGTTGGATTCGATTGTGTTTCTTCCTTGTTGTTTTCCGTTGCCGTGATTACTTAAGTAACGATTTGCCTTTAGACAAGATTAAATCGAAAGAAATTTTCTAGGGTTGCTAACCGAGGGAGAACCATAACGGGTTTCGTTTCGGTTTTTCCCGTGTAGTCCACTCGGACCAGTCAAGTGTCCGGACCGGGACGAGGGGGTTACATTGCACAAATTATGTGATGTTATTTCATCGATCAATACACTTACTAAAAAGACTACTATCTAAGGTCTTTTTATGAACACTTTACTCGTATAAGTGTCATACTTACTTTTAAAAGTTCTTTTTTATTACAAACACATTCAATTATTTCCGTTTAAGGTTATTTTTTTTGAAGAAATAATTTTTTTTGAATATTTAAATTTACATTTCGATAAAGTTTGATTTCACTAAATTTTAAAGACAAATCAATTAAAAATGCATGGATGTAATTTCTATGTTGCACATTTATTTTTGGGTAAACTACTCAGGTGACCACCGAATTATTTGAGCGTACTTATTTTGACCACCGAATTATTTGAGCGTACCTATTTTGACCACCGAACTAGGCAACTCATCAATTAGACTACCAAATTTTTAAATTAGTCATATTTTGACCACCGTCGTTAAAAAACTAACGGTGTGGTGAGGAGGCAGTTAACGAAAATTTATAAATTTATACATTTGGTCCTTTTTATTTACCTATTATATCAAATTGTTCATGATTTTAATTTAATTAAATAAAATTAATCAACCAATTAGATGATAACACGTGTCATCACCCAATTGAATAAATTTATTCAAATTTTAATTTATTTTATTTAATATATTTTTTCCTCTAAAAAGGTGGTTAAAGAAAAATTAAATAGGAATGAAAATGCCTTGGGGTAGATTAAACCTGGGACCTATGGGTATAAAGCAAAGCCTTTCCTACCACACCAACCTACTCTTTATGATATGAATTGCACCCTTTTATATACATATCTAATACAGTAAATATTAAGGAAAAAAAGTAAAAATGGTTGAATGGAGACTCAAACCTAGATCACTTAGGATATGTAAAATCACACGAACCACCAAATCAAATCAAATAATTAATTAAAATAAAAATATTTTAAATATGTTTAAAGTAGTTATTAAAGCAAGATTTAAAATGAAAATATATTTATAATTTTTTATTTTTAAATTAAATTAAATATTTAAATAGTTATTAAATATTCGATTTAATTTAAATATGAAAAAGAAAAAAATTGAATTTTTTTATTGCTAATAAGTTTTCTTTTAAATCAAATATTTAATATTTTTTCATAATTAAATTAAATAATAGTGAAAAATATTAAATATTCGATTTAAAAGAAAATGATTTCGATTTAAAATATTTGATTATTTTTTCTTTTTCATATTGAAATTAAATCGAATATTTAATAAATATTTGATTTAAATATTTTTCATATTTAATTTAAATATGAAAAATATTTAAATATTGGATTTAAAAGAAAAGAAATTCAATTTCAAATATTTTAATATTTTTTATTTTTCCTATTTAAATTAAACCAAATATTTAATAACTACTTTAAATATTCGATTTAATTTAAAAATAAAAAACCATAAATCTATTTTCATTTTAATCTCGCTTCAATAACTATTTCAAACATATTTCAAATGTTTTTCTTTTTAATTAACTATTTGATTTGATTTGGTGGTTTGTGTGACTTTATATATTTCAAGTGATCTAGGTTCAAGTCCCTTTTAACCATTTTTATTTTTTCCCTAACATTTACTGTATTATAAGAAATGTATATAAAAGGATACAATTCATATCATAAAGAGTAGGTTAGTGTTGTGGTAAAGGCTTTGCTTTAAACTCCTATGTCCCAATTTCAATTCACCACAAGGCCATTCATTTCCTCTTTAATTTTCCATTAATCAGGTGAAGAAAAAAATATATTAAATAAAACAAATTGATTAATTTTATTTAATTAAATTAAAATTGGGATCAAATTGATATAATATGTAAATAATAGGGACCAAATGTGTAATTTTATAAATTTTTTTAACTGCTACGTCACCTTCTGTTAGTTTTTGAACGACGATGGTCAAAATAGGACCAATTTAAAAGCTTGGTGGTCTAATTGAAGAGTTACCTAGTTCGATGGTCAAAATAAGTACGTCCAAATAGTTTGGTGGTCACTAAGTACTTTACCTTTTATTTTTCATTTATGTCATTTAGTTGTGTTATTATACATGAGAAATGATATATTTTTTTGACAAATTTTAAATCTAATCTTAATTTTTTTCTAGAGGGAAGGGAAAAGGGAACTCTAGGAGAAGGAATAATATGCTTCTAGTGGGTCTAAAACCCATGATCTACTGGAATATGAAGGAAGAAAGATGAACAACTTGACCAACTGAACAAATGTACTTGCTCAAGCGATGATAGATTTAACAACGAATTATGCAGTGAAAATTACCTTGATTATATATTAACTTAATTAATGAGCAAGAATGTTTGGAATATCTTTTGGTTATGAAAGTAAACTTTTGAACTCATAAGATTAAGATGACATATAAGTATAAGATATTATTTTATACACCGGCGGTAGAAACTTTAGTTTTCAGAAGCAAGTTAGTTTAGGAGTTTAGAGTTTTATTTAGGGTTTAGATGTTAAGGATTTAGATTGTAAGGCATTAAATTTAAAGTTTATGGTTGAAATTTAGGGTTTAATGTTTAGGGCTTAAGGTTCATTATTTGAGAACTTAGGATTGGCGATTTTAATTTTAAATATTAGTCTTGGATTAAGTACGCTCGTGTAAAAAAACTTTGCACCGATTGTGTATTAAATAATTTTCCATAATTATAAAGTGGTAATTAAGTGTGTATAGATATCTTCCAAATGGAGAAATTATATCGTAGGCATGTCTTGCCACATCATCCATGGTCCCAACCAATAAAAACCAACCATCCTTTTCATTATTTTTTCCATGTCATATTTTTACCAAGTAAATCTTAAATCAAATTTACTGTAAATTAAATTAAAAAGCAATTTTTACCAAGTGAAGATTTACTTAGTAAAAACATGACATAAAAATTTTAATGAAACAAATAATTTTTATTGGTTGGGACCATGAATGATGTGACGAGCCATGCATATAAATCCTCATCCAAATGGGAGGTTGTGGAAGGTTGATATGACATATAATAACTAATAATGGTATGCTATTTACTTATCATAAAAAAGTTTGAAAAAAAAGTAATCAAATGTAGTTAAAACTAATTATACTTCAATAATTAAATGAAGTATAAGTAAAGTATAAGTAGATATCTAAATAATTAATTTATAATTGATGATACGCTTATTAGAAATTAAAGATTAATGTGCAATGCTATATTAAAGTCCATTCAACAGGATTTACTTTGAAAATATGAAAAACCCTAACTTGACAAGGATGGTGGCGGTCGATGACTCCTTTGGGGGTATTCAGGGGGGAGACCACTGGAAGTGGTGATCGCTGATGATGTACAGGCAACGCTGGAACGACCTGGTTCCCCTTTACTGGCGGAGTCTCATCCTAAGAGCAAGAAAAGCAAGACGATGGATACCTCTTTGGAGGAGGAGTTTACTCCAATGGAGGTGTTAGGTGGATCGACGGTGGATTATGCAGCTGTTTGGACAGAAGTTGTGGCTGGTGAAGAGCAGAGATTGAAGGTTGCAACTCCCTCCTTTAAGGATATGTTGCTGGACATGACGGGGAAAGCAAGGGGGCCTCAAACCATTAGTGATTTGGACGTTGAAGTCAAATATGAGGATGTCTGTATCGATGGTGGGAGTGAACTGCCGGAGATTTGGTTCTCGGATAGGGCGCATAATGCCATTGATGCGAAGTTGGCAAAGTCGTTGATTATCTGGCGCATTTATTGGGTATCATGCACTGTGGAATAGAATCATAGCGTTGTGGACTCCGTTAGGGGAGATTAGTCTAATCGACCTGAACAATGAATATTATCTGGTGCGGTTTGCGAATGAGGATGATTTTCACAAGGTGCTTTCATGAGGGTCGTGGGTGATTTATGGTAGCTATCTCACGGTCCAACCATGGAACCGTTTATTTTCCACCACTAAGGAACATCTGTCTCATATTATGGTATGGGTACGTTTACTTAGATTGACAAACATATACTACACTAAGAGTTTATTTCGGTATATAACTGCAGCTATAGGTAAGGTGGTGCGAGTGGATTATAATATGACGGAAGGTAAGCGGGGACGGTTTGTACGCCTTGCTATCATAGTTGATCTCAAAAAGCCTCTAGTGTTAGGTATAGTGATTGATGGAATTTGACAGGACATTGAGTCTGAGGGCTTTCCTTCAATTTGCTTCAAGTGTGGTAAGTATGGTCACTCGAAAGAGGTTTATGGTCTCCAGGAGAAATCAGAGGTAACGAGGCAAATCATGGCTAAACAGAGGGACCGAGCGAACTCTATGGACCATGGATGTAGGTGGTTAATAAACATCAGCGTAATGTTACAGGCCAAAAGGTGATGGAAAAGGAGAATGGAGGTGGCAAAGAGAAGGTGGCCGTAGGGTCTAGATTTGAAGCACTTGATAAGGATAATGGAGACGTAGGGGTAAGTGATGTTATTGTCCTGGGGGATGCAGGGAAAAGCACCAATGGGACCAGCTTCGATAACGATGCGCCCAAGCTAGCGCAACGTGAGGTGATTGCGCATGGGGCTGGTACGCGAGGTTTTGAACAATGCAAACCATAGATGATTCGTGCAACTCAGGATGGGTCTGTCGGAGCTAGCCAACAGAGCTCGGAGGAGGTTTTCCGTTTCCAGATAGCTAAGGCAATAAAGGGATCATCAACGGGTGAAGAAACCAGTGTAGCATGGCAAGGGAAAGTTGTGGCAGCAAAGTCGAGTTTGAGCAAAGATAATTGTTGCGTGTAAAAGATGCTCTACAATTAGTGAAAGTGTACACCTCTCAAGTAATACAATGATAAGTATTAGAGTATCGTCTCCACAGGGATTGGGATGGCTTCCTTCGTTCACCTTCTCGCACTAAAGAAGAAAATTAAAAGTAAAAACACAAGTAGAGGAGTTTTTGGTTTTAATTAAACTAAAAATCATAAACTAAAGTAAACAAGCAAGAGTTGGGAAATCAAATGAGAGAATGGGTCAAATTGTGCTGCGTTGTAGTGTGGAATCCAATTGAACTTGTCTTGGCTTTCGAATGCAACGACACCAATCTGCCTTGTTAACAGCCTTCGCTGCGGCCGCGGCAGAGAGGAAACTGAGTAGTTGCTTCGGCAATCCCTTGCCTCTAATGGTTCTTTCAAGGTTTGGCTGAACATCCGCCAATGGCTTCTTCTTGTCCCCAAGTCGAAAAACTGTCAATTTGCAAGTCTTGAGATACTACCCAACGTAAATCAAGAGTGAACATCAACCAATTTCACGCTCCTTTTAGCCGTTAAAACTCTAACTTATTACCATCGTTAGGATGAAAACCATGCTTATTCATTTCTTGAATTTAATTCTTCTGATGTTAAACAAGTAGATAACCTCACAATACTCTCTCTCGATAAGATTGCAAGAATAGGATCAGTGTTAATAATAAGCAACCTTGAACTAAATTGCATTAAAAAACTTAAACAAAATAAAATTGTTTCCTCACAACTACTCAACAACACAACCTTAACCCTAAAGAAAAGTTTAGAAGATGGTGATAATAGAAAGCTCTCTCTCAAATTCCAAAGGAAGCTAAGATTTCTGAGTACATGGCATTGGTCTTGTATTTATAGATGATGTCTAGGTCAAGTCCTTTAGGAGGAAGTAAAGTTAGAATTAAATACATTAAAAGAAAAGCTCTTTTAAGTATTATATTTTTCTTCCTTGAATTCCTCATATTTGCGTGGAATGCTCCCTTGACCTTCATTCGGCTTTTTTCGTACTCTTCCCATTGTCCAATCGTCATGCAAAGCACGTAGAAAAATCTAGCTTTTTATGTTCTTCAATTCACGTCCCACTTTGCATGTTTTGACCTTCCGGTACTTCTGCCGCGACAACGTTGCATTTGCTACCTCGACAATAGTCTGTCAATTTCCTCCGCTTAGTAGGGCTTCGACTTCTTGGTTTCAGCTTCCCTTAGTAGAAGCTGGCTCGTTCTGGACCATCAGAGGATGATTTCCACACTCCTCCTCTTTTTCCTTAGCTGGCTGCTCGACATCGCCTGCTCCGGCAATGGGTGAAACCTGCAAAGCATAAAATACACAAACAATACCTCTTTTCCACAAAATATTCAAAACATAAGGGTCAAACAAAATAATCATGAAATTATTAAGATTGATGTAAAGAGGGTATAATGCAACTAAAGAGAGTGGAGTTTTAGCACTAATCGTCATAGAAAGAGGGTGAAATATAGGACTTTTACACACTTAACACACCCCAAACTCGAACTATTGCTTGTCCTCAAGAAATGCAACTAGTAGAAAAACAAATACTCGCCAAAGTTCTTAATCTTCATAGATATTACTTCAACTCGCCTTCTTCCTCATGACCCAGCACTTGAAAATACATGATTAGATTTTTCGGATGACAAAAGGATTTACTCAGAATTACACTGTGATGCTCGTGAGTTTGTGCATGGTTTGTGAACAAGATGATTATCCGTGTTCTAAGTAAACATTTAAGCATTAACCTACTTAACATGGGTAAAATATTTTTTTCAAGCAATATAACCAACTAGAGCCAATTTCGGGCACCTCAAGCGATTAGCCTAGAGCCGGTTTCGGGCACCTCTAAGGCTTCCTTAAGCTAGAGCCGGTGTTAGGCACCTCTAACTTCTTACCCAAAATTTTCATTCTAAGCAAGTCTATTTCCTAAGTGTCCTACAACTCCTTAAATCATACAAGTCACAAAAGTGTATTTTCATTTTCAGCCCCCATAGTATGATTCTAAGTGTTTCCTAATAGTCATCCTAACCTCTAAAGAGTATTTTGAAGTGCTAAGGTAGTTTTCATCTTTGGAAGAGTTTTTCAAGTCTAGACAAGTCTAAGTCGAATTAAAGAACTAGGCAAGTGTTAAAGCAAGCGCTAAACTAGGAAATATTAATGCATTGCTACAAAGACAACAGATGCCACGACAAAACTGTATAAGCAGCAACTACGTGCCCCCAAACTCAAAATTTGCATTGCCCTCAATTGGACACTATTGCTGAGCCACCCGCTCTTTTTGATGGAACTACCAGGTTCCAGTTCCACTCTTTCTTTTCTCTTCTACATGTTTTCCTTTCCTTTCCTTTCCTAACATCTATCTTGTTTGCTTGTGTTTATTCCTACACAATAAAGTTGACCCTTTTGTTCTTCCTTGTTTTGAAGGTTGTATATGACCTATACCTACCCATTTTCACAATGTGTGAATCACCAGGAATTTTAAGGTTCTCTCATTCTCCTCCTTTCCTTTGCATTGCACCACTCTTTCATTTATTCATGCAGAATGCAGATTACTTCTCCTTTCTCTCAAGTTTTTCATGTAAGTAATTTGATTGAGTTGTAGGGTTTGCAAGACAAGATTAAGTTGGTCCCTTTGAATCTTCAAAATAGGCCTGCTTGGTACAAGGAGAAAGTGTACCCTGCAAACAAGGTGTTGTCCTTGGAACATAATGGCAAAGTCATGGGGGAGAGTATTGACTTGATCAAATATGTTGACACCAACTTTGAAGGCCCTTCTCTTTTACCTAATGTAATGTCTCTCCAATTTTATTTTTTTCAACCACTTTTATTTTTTCCCCTAACATTTACTAAATTATAAGATATGTATATAAAAGGGTGCAATTCATATCATAAAGAGTAGGTTGGTGTTGTGGTAAAGGCTTTGCTTTATACTCCTATGTCCCAATTTCAATTCACCACAAGGCCATTCCATTCCTCTTTAATTTTCCATTAATTAGGTGAAGAAAAAATATATTAAATAAAGCATATTGATTAATTTTATTTAATTAAATTAAAATTAGGATCAAATTGATATAATAGATAAATAATAGGGACCAAATGTGTAATTTTATAATTTTTTTAACTGCTACGTCACCCTCCGTTAGTTTTTTAACGACGATGGTCAAAATAGGACCAATTTAAAAGTATGGTGGTCTGATTGACGAGTTGTCTAGTTCGATTGTCAAAATAAGTACGCCCAAATAGTTTGGTGGTCATTGAGTACTTTACCCTTTATTTTTCATTTATGTCCTTTGGTTGTGTTATTATACATGAGCAATGATATTTTTTTTTGACAAATTTTAAATCCAATCTTAATTTTTCCTAGAGGGAAGGGAAAAGGGAACTCTAGGAGAAGGAAGGGTATGCTTCTAGTGGGTCTAGAACCCATGATCTACGAGAATATAAAGGAAGAAAGATGAGCAACTTGGCCAACCGAACAAATGTACTTGCTCAAGCGATGATAGATTTAACAACGAATTATGTAGTGAAAGTTGACCCTTTTCTTCTTCCTTATTTTGAAAGTTGTATATGACCTAACATGCTTTCCTTTCATCTCCTAGCATCTATCTTGTTTGCTTGTGTTTATTCCTACACAATAAAGTTGACCCTTTTCTCCTTCCTTGTTTTGAAAGTTGTATATGACCTATACATGCCCATTTTCACAATGTGTGTGAATCACCAGGAATTGTAAGGTTCTCTCGTTCCCCTCATTTCCTTTTCATTGCACCACTCTTTCATTTATTCATGTAGAATGAATATTACTTCTCCTTTTCCCTAAGTTTTTCATGTAAGTAATTTGGTTAAGTTGTAGGGTTTGCAAGACAAGATTAAGTTGGTCCCTTTGAACCCTCAAAATAAGCCTGCTTGGTACAAGGAGAAAGTGTACCCTACAAACAAGGTGTCGTCCTTGGAACATAATGGCAAAGTCATGGGGGAGAGTATTGGCTTGATCAAATATGTTGACACCAACTTTGAAGGCCCTTCCTTTTTACCTAATGTAACGTCTCTCCAATTGTTTACTTCTCTCACTCAGCGCAGGTTTCTCACTCCTTATCTAAATTTAACCAAATCATGTTTTGAAAATATATTAGGATGCTGAGAAAAAAAACTTTTTTGAGGAGGTGTTATCACACATAGACCAATTTGCAGGGCTGGTGTTTACCAATTTTAAAAGGAGACTCAACAACTGAAGCTGGTTAGTCTGATTGAATGAAATATACTTGTGTTTAACTGAGTGTAGCGTGCATTTGTATATAGTATGACATGAACCGGCTAAAACTTATGACTTGCATCAGGTACTGCCTTTGATCACTTGGAACATGCTCTTACAAAATATGATGGTCCATTCCTCCTTGGTGACGAGTTTAGTCTGGTAAGTTGGGTTGATAGTGACGGGGAATCGGAGAAATCCTCATCAGAGTCATGTACGATCAATTTCCTCTTCACTTCCGTGTGCTTGACCCTTTTGTCGGTTCGTGGTGGCTGAGTACACATCGGAGAAGTGGTCCTGATTGGAGTGTATGTCGACGGAGTTGGTGCACGTTTGTTTGTTACCTCTTCATCGTCGTCCGTGGCAATCTGCACTCCTCCATTGTGGCGGCTTTGCGCTTCTTGGACGCAGCTTCATCGAACATGTTTCTAAGGGAGCAAAGTGTGTCGGTCCAATCAGAAACTTGCTCGGTAACAATCAACTCGTTCGAAGGTGGTGTAGCAAGACACTGGTTGGTACGATATGATGTCGCGGTAGAGGGAGTGTCGACCGATGCTTTGCCTTGTCTATGAGTCGCTGCGGCAGAAGGGGCGTCAGTGGGAGCTTTGCCTTTTCGTTGGGTGGCAGCAGCAGAGGTAGGATCTGGAACATGTGAGGTAGAGTACTGATGCATTGCCGAGGCGGAGTATGATGGAGTTGCCGCGACACATGCTGCTGTTGCTGGTGGGACAAGGACATCGGCGGGGAAGCTTGGAAGTGGCACGATTTGAGTGGAGAACTTCTCTTGGATAAATTGGACAATGGAGTTGCTGAAGTCCCTCATAAATTCCATAAAAAATCTCTATCGGGTGTCCATGACCTCCAAGTGCTGGGCAATATGGCGGAGTGTGATTGCCTCGGCGGCTGTGGGCTGGGGAGCTGATGGGTCACTGCCCGAGGTTGCCGCCGCAGCATGGTCCTGCACTGGCGTTGATTGTGGTCCTGCCTCGGTGATTTGCATCAGCTTGTAGTAGGCATCTCTATCCCATCATGTCCTCTTGGCTGTGTAGATGTCGGCTCGGTCGGTGGGAACACCCTTTCTTTGGCAAAGTCCGGTGATGAGCATGAGGAAGTGGAGGCGGCCTCGATCCTTTTTGTTGCACTCATAGATCTCGTTACAAATAATTGCTCCTACATTAATGATGTGCTTATGCATAATGGAGTGGATGAGTGCAAGTCTAGGTTTGTCTATTGTGCTGTTATGAGATGTGGGTCGTAGACAACGTTTGACAAAAGTATTCCAAAGTTTAGCCTCTGGCCGAAGCCTTCAGCGATTTACTTTTCCTCTGTTTTCTCGACATTCCATGCCGTGGCGGCAACACACAATTCATCTTTAATTGCCTCGTAGTCAGAGTTGGCGAGGGCATCCGTGATGTCCTTGTGCTCGTCGATAGTCACGTCTATCCCATAATATTTGTTGATGCTGTCGGGATCAATGGGAATGGCTTGACCTCGAACATAGACGAAGGGGACGTGGAGGTTCGGACTGTGTACATAGAACTCCCGTACCCAAGAGACATTTGCCTTCCCCAGTTGTTGGCAAAAGATTTGCCATTGTTGGTGCTTTATCTTCTCGAAGAGGAAGTTATCAATACCATAGTTGTCACCGGCGGTGTAGTGAAAGCCTTGCTCTTCCCACACTAGGCGGCTGATGAAGCATTGGTTGAATCTTTGTTCCACCTCCGGTGGGGCAAACCTTTTGAATGGGGTCTCCTCAGCGGCCCGAGATATTTTGCCTCTTTGGAGTTTTAGAGTCATCTTGCAAAAATTTAGAGAAGTTGTGAGAGAGCAAAAAGAAATTACTGAAGCTTTGGAAGATGCAAGAGAGTAGAAGAGAATGGTTGAATGATGAACAATTGAGAGAGGTTTGGCCTTTATATAGAGGTTGGAAAACATTGTCGTTGCGACATTAAATGCAAACGTGACAGAACTAGCCGTTCTAATTTCTGCCTGTTACAGTCTATGTCCGTTAGATATAGCCGTTGTTAATTTCGGCCCGTTGGGCGGGTTATGCCGCTGCGGTAGAGGACTCCTCTCACTTAGCCATTGACCTATCTCCTCTTTTTTCTTATCTTCATCCTAAAAACAAAACAAGAAGAAAATATTTTATTCCTAAAAATTTAAAAATGTGGAAATTAAAAATAAAAGCAGATAAAATTAATTAAAATTCTAAATCCTAAAAACAAAAACAAATAAACAGAAAAATAAAAATAAGAAGAAAAAGAAAAATTAAGATACTAAAGGAGTGCATAGGGATGCATCTCCTAAAGTGAGCACTTCTATGTCCCTATTAACATGTGTGCCATTCTAGTGCTTCAGCCGTTGTCCATTCACTTTGAATTCATGCCCATCCTCGGTTGATTTAATTGTCACAACTCCATAGGGGAATGCTTTAACAACTAAAAACGGGCCAGACCATCGAGATCATAGTTTCCCTGGAAATAACTTCAATCAAGAATTAAAGAGGAGGACTGTCTGCCCATGCAAGAATTGCCGCGGCAGCAGCTTTCTGTCGTGCCGGCGTTTGGTTTTTTGTTGTATATTCTCGAATAGTCGTATGCCAGGGCTCAGAATTCTTCTAGTTCATTTAGGTCTAGGAGTCTTTTCTGTCCTGCGTTTTCCCAATCCATGTTCAGCGTCTTGATGGCCCAATAGGCCTTGCGCTCGATTTCAACTCGTAGGTGACAAGATTTTTCGTACATAAGTCTATATGGGGATATTCCCAATGGGGTTTTGTAAGTTGTTCTATATTCCCACAAGGCATCATCAAGTCGAAGCGACCAATCCTTTCAATATGGGTTAACCACCTTTTCGAGGATGTTCTTCAACTCCCTGTTAGATATCTCAGCTTGACCATTGATCTACAGGTGATATGTCGTGACAATCTTGTGTGTGACACCGAATTTCTTCAATGTCGTGGCAGTGAGCCTGTTGTCAAAGTGTTTTTCCTCGTCACTGATGATAGCTATAGGTACCCCAAACCGTGTAAATATGTTTTTCTGTAGAAATCGATGCACGGTTTTGGAGTCGCAGTTTAGTATGGCAATGGCTTCGACCCATTTAGATACATAGTCGACGGTAAGAAGTCAATTCCCCAAGCATTGAACATCTCGACTTCGAGGATGTTTTGCAAGGGCATCTCATGTCTCCTTGACATGTTGCCCTTCCGTTGACATCGGTCACACCGCTTATAGTATTCCTGGGCATCCTTGTAGAGTGTAGGACAATATAATCCTGACTGTAGCACTTTGGCAGTGGTCCTAGTTCCTCAAAAATGTCCTCCATATGGTGAAGAATGGCACTAGTGGAGTACTTTGTTTTGCTCTTCTTCTGGGACACATCTCCTTATAACCTGATCTGCACATTGTCTAAACAAAAGAGGCTCATCCCAAAAATAATGCTTCACATCATGTTGGAACCTCTTCTTCCCTTGATGGTTAAGGTTATAAGGTAAAACACCACTAACTAAAAAATGACAAGATCTTTATACCATGGTGTTGTTGCGGCAGATAGTACTGTCAAAGGCAATGCCGAGGTAATGCAGTCTGAAATTGCTGAGGCAATGGTGTCCGTCACTACCGCGGCAGACGCTGTAGAGGCTAAGAGTTGCTCATTTGGGAATGCATCTTGTATGTCTAGGCATGTGGTGTCTTCTTATCCTTGTTCCAGTCTTGATAGGTGATCAACCACTTGGTTCTCCATTCCCTTCCTGTTCTTGATGTCAACATCGAATTCTTGTAATAAAAGGATCCAACGAATCAACCTAGGCTTTGCGTCTTTCTTGGAGAACAAGTATTTGATCATCGAGTGGTCCGTGTGGACAATCACCTTGGTTTCGATTAGGTATGATCGGAACTTGTCAAATGCAAATACTACTGCTAGCAACTCCTTCTCAGTGGTTGTGTAATTGACTTGGGCCTTGTTGAGTGTTTTTCTAGCATAGTAAATCACGTGAAAATTCTGTCTTTCCTTTGTCCAATGATAGTCCCGACGGCATAGTCGCTTGCATCGCACATGAGCTCGAAGGACACTGTCCAATCTGGTGGGACTACCATTGGTGCAGTCACAAGCTTTTGTTTCAATATCTCGAATGCTTCAGTGCATTCCTCATTTAAGTGTTTTTCCTCGTCAATGTCGTGGCACTGAGCCTGTTGGCAAAGTGTTTTTCCTCGTCACTGATGATAGCTATAGGTACTCTAAACCGTGTAAATATGTTTTTCTGTAGAAATCGATGCACGGTTTTGGAGTCGCAGTTTAGTATGGCAATGGCTTCGACCCATTTAGATACATAGTCGACGGTA
Source organism: Hibiscus tridactylites (assembly GCA_958450335.1). Classification (NCBI taxonomy): domain Eukaryota; kingdom Viridiplantae; phylum Streptophyta; class Magnoliopsida; order Malvales; family Malvaceae; genus Hibiscus; species Hibiscus tridactylites. The sequence goes on along the minus strand of OY288273.1, from coordinate 54,361,002 downwards.
AGAAGTCAATTCCCCAAGCATTGAACATCTCGACTTCAAGGATGTTTTGCAAGGGCATCTCATGTCTCCTTGATATGTTGCCCTTCCGTTGACATCGGTCACACCGCTTATAGTATTCCTGGGCATCCTTGTAGAGTGTAGGACAATATAATCCTGACTGTAGCACTTTTGCAGCGGTCCTAGTTCCTCAAAAATGTCCTCCATATGGTGAAGAATGGCACTAGTGGAGTACTTCGTTTTGCTCTTCTTCTGGGACACATCTCCTTATAACCTGATCTGCACATTGTCTAAACAAAAGAGGCTCGTCCCAAAAATAATGCTTCACATCATGTTGGAACCTCTTCTTCCCTTGATGGTTAAGGTTATAAGGTAAAACACCACTAACTAAAAAAATGACAAGATCTTTATACCATGGTGTTGTTGCGGCAGATAGTACTGTCAAAGGCAATGCCGAGGCAATGCAGTCTGAAATTACCGAGGCAATGGTGTCCGTCACTACCGCGGCAGACGTTGCGGAGGCTAAGAGTTGCTCATCTGGGAATGCATTTTGTATGTCTAGGCATGTGGTGTCTTCTTATCCTTTTTCCAGTCTTGATAGGTGATCAACCACTTGGTTCTCGATTCCCTTCATGTTCTTGATGTCAACATCGAATTCTTGTAATAAAAGGATCCAACGAATCAACCTAGGCTTTGCGTCTTTCTTGGAGAACAAGTATTTGATCACCGAGTGGTCCGTGTGGACAATCACCTTGGTTTCGATTGGGTATGATCAGAACTTGTCAAACGCAAAGACTACTGCTAGCAACTCCTTCTTAGTGGTAGTGTAATTGACTTGTGCCTTGTTGAGTGTTTTTCTAGCATAGTAAATCACGTGAAAAATTATGTCTTTCCTTTGTCCAATGACAGTCCCGACGGAATAGTCGCTTGCATCACACATGAGCTCGAAGGACACTGTCCAATATGGTGGGACTACCATTGGTGCAGTCACAAGCTTTTGTTTCAATATCTCGAATGCTTCAGTGCATTCCTCATTTAAGTCAAAGGCCCTATCATGTTCAAGAAGAGAACACAAGGGTTTAGTGATCTTAGAAAATTTGCAATAAATCTTTTATAAAAACCTGTGTGTCCTAGAAAACTCCGGATTCCTTTGACTGTGGTTGGTGGGGGTAGCTTCTCGATCACATCTAGCTTGGCTTTATCTACTTCAATTCCCTTTGATGAGATCTCGTGGCCGAGAATGATGCCCTCATCCACCATGAAGTTGCACTTCTCCCAATTTAGAACTAGATTGGATTCCTCACATCATTCGAGTACCCTCTCCAAATTGCTGAGGCAATTGTCGAAGTCATCGCCAAATACTAAGAAATCGTCCATGAAGATCTCCAAAAAGTCTTCTACCATGTTGAAGAATATCGTCATCATGCATCATTGGAATGTTGCTGGGGCATTGTAAAGCCCAAACAACATCCTCCTAAATGCATATATGTTGTATGGGCATGTGAAGGTGGTTTTTGCTTGGTCATTCGGTGCTATGGCAATTTGATTATAACCTGAGTAACCATCAAGAAAACAGTAAAATAGTTTACGAGCTAGTCTATCAAGCATTTGATCAATAAAAGGCAAAGTGAAGTGATTCTTTCTAGTTGCTTTATTCAACTTGCGATAGTCCATACAAACCCTCCAACCGGTCACATTCCTGGTTGGGATTAATTCATTATTCTCGTTGGATATCACAGATATTCCACCTTTCTTTGGTACACATTGTATCACGCTTACCCACGTGCTGTTAGAGATGGAATAGATAATTCCAGCATCAATCCATTTAATGATCTCTTTTCTTACAACCTCCTTCATGGCATGGTTAAGCCTTCTTTGAGCCTCAATGGTAGGTTTATGATCATCCTTCAAAAGGATTTTATGCATGCATACCGTTGGGCTTATCCCCTTCAAATCGGCAATCGTCCACCCTATTGCCCTCTTATGCCGCTGCAACATGTTCATCAAACTTTGTTCTTGTTTTGGCTACAACTTAGAAGAAATAATTACGGGCATCATGTCGTTGGTTCCCAAATAAACATATTTTAATTTATCAGGTAATTGTTTTAATTCAAGAACTAGTGGTTGCTCGATTGAGGGTTTTTCAACCTTTCGTTCCTCTCTAGTATAATTGAAGGGTCGAAATACTTACCTGGATGAGAGATCGTCCAGTGGGCTTCCTCAATTTCTTCATTTTCAGTTTTCTCAGAGTCGGAAAGGCTATCCAGAACATTGCCAAGGCAGTCGTCATAGTGTATGCCGAGGCAGTGGCCAAACTCATTGTCGAGGCAGTGGATGTCGAGGCAGGGTCTATTGGTGCCAAAGTTGAATTCAGTGGTGGCTTGCATCATTTGACATTCTTCTTGATCATTGGCGTGTTTGAGGGTTTGGAAAACATTGAGCTTGACTTGTTGGTCATTTACCCTCATTGTTAGCTCACCTTTTTCCATATCGAGCAATGTCTTCCCAGTGTCCAAGAATGGTCGCCCAAGTATGATGGATGCATGTTCATCTGCCTCACAATCAAGAACAAGGAAGTCAGCGGGAAAAATAAACTTATCAAATCTTACGAGTATGTCCTCAATTTTTTCCCTATGGTTGCACATATGAGCGATCGGCCAGTTGGAGCATAACTGTGGTTGGTCTTGCCTTCCCAATTCCCAACTTCTGGAAAATTGATTTGGGCATCAAGTTTATGCTTGTCCCTAAGTCACACAATGCCTTCCTTACATAATGATTCTCGATTGCACATGGTATTGTGAAGCTTCTAGGATCTTTAAGGTTAGGTGGTGTTCGGTTGTGTAACATAGCCATACACCCTTCCGTTGCGGCAAATGTTTCGAACTCCCCTATTCTTGTTCGCCTTGACACCATGTCTTTAAGGAACTTGGTATAATTTGGCATTTGCTCGATCGCTTCCACGAAGGGTATGTTGATGTGGACCTGTTTCAAGATGTCTAAGAACTTCTTGAATTGGTACTCTTATTTTGCCGTTTGAGCCTTTGTGGGAATGGTGGCGGGGGTCGAATGTCTTCGATCCGTTCTTTACATTGAAATTTAATTTGGGGCATCAGATCTGGTTTGTCAGAAACCTTCTGCTTTTCCTTAGCGTCATTTTAAGGCTTTTCCGCGGCAGTGTGACTAGGTTCTGTCGGGGCAGTGGGGTCACGAAATGCCGAGGCAGGCTCTGTCGCGGTTGTGGCCTCTTTTTCTTTGGTCTAGTCTTTTCCATTGTCTTGGGGTTCCTTCAGCTGTTTTCCATCCTACTATTGATTGCTTTGAACTGTTCATGACTTGTTCCCTTAGCGACTTCAGTATCACTTGGAAATCCTCCCCTCGGTCTGGAGTTTAGGATTTCTGCAAACTACCTGACTTGAGTTTCTAGGGATTTCAATGTTGCCTCGTGATTTTTCATCCGCATCTTCATCATGTCTATAAAAGCATCAATTTTCTTTATGAACTTATCATTATTAGCCATGTATGCACTAGTTTGAGACATAAAAGAATTTAGAGAGTTTTCTAAATAACTAGTTGGCATAGGCTGTTGCAGTGGCAGAGACTGTTATTGTGGCACACTCTGCTGAGGCATGTTTTGTTGAAATCCTTGTGCTGGAGCGTTTTGGTTGTTCTGGTTAAGAGCATTGTTGGGGTTGCTCCAAGAGAAATTTGGGTGTTTCTTCCAGGCCAGGTTGTAGTTGTTGGACATCATGGTATTGTTTCGATTGTAGTTTCCAACGTAACAGCTCAACTCTGTGTTCTGTGGACATTCAGAAGAAACATGGTTACCTCCACTGTTTTCACAAAATAAATCCATTACCAAAACCTCTTGGTGATTATTTTGCGGTTGCATGTTCATGACCAATATTTCAAGGTGGCGATTTGGGTCGAAATCGAATCTGAGGACCCTATTTCATTTACTGTGGGTTGGCGTCTGATTACTCCTCTTCTGGCCATTGGGAACCGATAGTCATTTTTGGCCTTCCTATTTAGGATCTCCATTGCTTCCTTCGATTCCTTGCCTAGGAATATGCCATTTTTCGAGGCATCAAGCATCATCCGTGTTGTCGTATTAACAACATTGTAGAACATTATCCCCTGTGTCCACAATGGGAATCCGTGCAAGGGGCATTTATGTAACAACTCTCTGTATCATTCCCAAGCCTCGTGCATGGATTTTTCATCTGCTTGTCGAAAAAAAAGAAGTGGTTTCGTTACGTAATTTATCAGTTAAATTTTTAGGATTAAAACATGCAAGGAAATCATGGCATAGATCACTCCAAGATCCTATTTATCTTGCTGGAATGCTATTCAACCAGGTTTTTGCCCTATCCCTCAGTGAATAGGGAAACAATTTCAGTCTCAAAATATCCTCATGTACTCCCTGTATTTTAAATGAATTGCAAATTTGCAGGAAGGATTTGAGGTGTTGTCTAGCATCTTCAGTTGCTAAGCCGCTGAATTGCCCTATAGTATTGATCATGTTGAACATTACGAGCTTCAGTTCAAATAGGGTGGCTTCTATCTCAGGTGTGACAACTCCTGGATTTAGTTTGATCAGATCTTCTTCTCGGTAGTCTAGGACAGTTAGGTTTCACACTGGCTCAAATTTAATTCACGGATTTTCTCCATCTCTTACCGGGGCATTTTGCTGCCCGTCGACAACCTACTTCCCTTTGGCTTTTTCCGATTGTTATTGGCATTATTAACGCCAACTTGATGTGCCATTTTTTGTCTTATCTATTGCTTGAGTCTTTGGCAGCTACAATCGATTTCTTAATCAAGGTCGTACAATGGATACCTTGGGTTCGCCCTTGTCATACACCAATGCAAAATCGAAGTTGATTAGTGCTTGAGAAACTAAAAAAATAAATGTGCAAGAAAATAAAATTGAAAGTTTCTATTGTCAATCCCCCGACAACGACGCTAAAAACTTGTTGCGTGTAAAAGATGCTCCGTAATTAGTGCAAGTGTACACGTCTCAAGTAATATAATGATAAGTATTAGAGTATTGTCTCAACAAGGGTTGGGATGGCTTCATTCGTTCACCTTCTCGCACTAAAAAAGAAAATTAAAAGTAAAAATACAAGTAGAGGAGTTTTTGTTTTTAATCAAACTAAAAATCATAAACTAAAGTAAACAACTGAAAGTTGAGAAATCAAGATGAGAGAATGGGTCAGATTATGCTGCATTGTAGTGTGGAATCCAATTGAACTTGTCTTGGCTTTTGAATGCAACGACACCAATCTGCCTTGTTAATAGCCTTCGCTGCAGCCATGATAGAGAGGAAACTCAGTAGCTGCTTCGGCAGGCTCTTGCATCAACAACCAATGGTTCTTTCAAGGTTCAGCAGAACGTTGGTCTATGGCTTCTTCTTGTCCCCAAGTCGAAACATTGTCGATGTGCAATTCTTGATGATACTTCCTAGCGTAAACTAAGAGTGAACATTAACCAATACTTTCTCGATAAGATTGCAAGAATAGGATCAGTGCCAAGAATAAGCAAACCTTGAACTAAATTGCATTAACAAAAACTTAAACAAAATACATTTTTGTATTATATTTTCCTTCCTTGAATTCCTTAAAGAAAAGTTTAGAACATGATGATAATAGAAAGCTCTCTCTCAAATTCCAAGGGAAGTTAAGATTTCTAAGTACATGGCCTTGGTCTTGTATTTATAGATGATGTCTAGGTCAAGTCCTTCTTGAGGAGGAAGTAAAGTTAGAATTAAATACTTTAAAAGAAAAGATCTTCTTTTAAGTATTATATTTTCCTTCCTTGAATTCCTCCTATTTGCGTGGAATGCTTCCTTGACCTTCATTCGGCTTTTTCGTACTCTTCCCGTGGTCCAATCTTCATGCAAAGCACGTAGAAAAATCTAGCTTTTATGTTCTTCAATTCACGTCCCACTTTGCATGTTTTGCCCTTCCAGTACTTCTGCCGCGACAACGTTGCATTTGCTACCTCGGCAGTAGTCTGTCAATTTCCTCCGCTCTGCGGGGCTTTGACTTCTTGGTTTCAGCTTCCCTCAGTATAAGTTGGCTCGTTCTGGACAATCGGGGGATGATTTCTACACTGCTCCTCCTTTTCCTTAGCTGGCCGCTCGGCATCGCCTGCTCCGACAATGGGTGAAACCTGCAAAGCATAAAATACACAAACAATACCTCTTTTCCACCAAATATTCAAAACATAAGGGTCAAATAGAATAATCATAAAATTATTGTGATTGATGTAAAAAGGGTACAATGCAACTAAAGAGAGTGGAGTTTTAGCAACAATCGTCATAGAAAGAGGGTGAAAATATAGGACTTTTACACACTTAACACACCCCCAAACTCGAACTATTGCATGTCCTCAAGCAATGCAACTAGTAGAAAAACAAATACTCGCCAAAGTTCTTAATCTTCATAGATATTACTTCAACTCGCCTTCTTCCTCATGACCTAGCACATGAAAATACATGATTAGATTTTTCATATGACAAAAGGATTTACTCAGAATTACACTATGATGCTCGTGAGTGTGTGCATGCTTTGTGAACAAGATGATTATCCGTGTTCTAAGTAAACACTTAAGCATTAACCTACTTAACTTGGGTAATAATATTTGTTTTCAAGTAATCTAACCAACTAGAGCCAATTTCGGGCACCTCTAGTGATTAGCCTAGAGCCGGTTTCGGGCACCTCTAGGGCTTCCTTAAGCTAGAGCCGGTGTTAGGAACCTCTAACTTCTTACCCAAAATTTTCTTTCTAAACAAGTCTATGTCATAAGTGTCCTAGAACTCCTTAAATCATACAAGTCACAAAAGTGTATTTTCATTTTCATCCCCCATAGTATGATTCTAAGTGTTTCCTAATAGTCATCCTAACCTCTAAAGAGTATTTTGAAGTGCTAAGGTAGTTTTTATCATTGGAAGAGTTTTGCAAGTCTAGACAAGTCTAAGTCAAATTAAAGAACTAGGCAAGTGTTAAAGCAAGCGCTAAACTATGAAATATTAATGCATTTCTACAAAGACAACAGATTTCGCGACAGAACTGCCAAAGCAACAACTACATGCCTCCAAACTCAAAATTTGCAATGCTCTCAATTGGACGCTATTGCTGAGCCACCCGCTCTCTTTGATGGAACTAACAGGTTCCAGTTCCACTCTTTCTTTTCTCTTCTACAATCTTTCCTTTCCTTTCCTAACATCTATCTTGTTTGCTTGTGTTTATTCCTACACAATAAAGTTGACCATTTTCTTCTTCCTTGTTTTGAAGGTTGTATATGACCTATACCTGCCCATTTTCACAATGTGTGTGGATCACCAGGAATTTTAAGGTTCTCTCATTCCCCTCATTTCCTTTTCATTGCACCACTATTTCATTTATTCATGCAGAATGTAGATTACTTCTCCTTTCTCCCAAGTTTTTCATGTAAGTAATTTGGTTGACTTACAGGGTTTGCAAGACAAGATTAAGTTGGTCCCTTTGAACCTTCAAAAAAGGCCTGCTTGGTACAAGGAGAAAGTGTACCCTGCAAACAAGGTGTTGTCCTTGGAACATAATGGCAAAGTCATGGGGGAGAATATTGACTTGATCAAATATGTTGACACCAACTTTGAAGGCCCTTCTCTTTTACCTAATGTAACGTCTCTCCAATTTTATTTTTTTCAACCACTTTTTTTTCCCTAACATTTACTGCATTAAAAGATATGTATATAAAAGGGTGCAATTCATATCATAAAGAGTAGGTTGGTGTTGTGGTAAAAGCTTTGCTTTATACTCCTATGTCCCAATTTAAATTCACCATAAGGCCATTCCATTCCTCTTTCATTTTCCATTAATCAGGTGAAGAAAAATATATATTAAATAAAACAGATTGATTAATTTTATTTAATTAAATTAAAATTAGGATCAAATTGATATAATAGGTAAATAATAGGGACCGAATGTGTAATTTTATAATTTTTTTAACTGCTACGTCACCCTCCGTTAGTTTTTTAACGACGATGATCAAAATAGGACCAATTTAAAAGTTTGGTGGTCTAATTGACGAGCTGCCTAGTTCGATGATAAAAATAATTATGCCCAAATAGTTTGGTGCTCATTGAGTACTTTACCCTTTATTTTTCATTTATGTCCTTTGGTTGTGTTATTATACATGAGCAATGCTATTTTTTGACAAATTTTAGATCTAATCTTAATTTTTCCTAGAGGGAACAGAAAAGGAAACTCTAGGAGAAGGAAGGGTATGCTTCTAGTGGGTCTAGAACCCATGATCTACGAGAATATAAAGGAAGAAAGATGAGCAACATGACCAACCAAACAAATGTACTTGCTCAAGCGATGATAGATTTAACAACGAATTATGTAGTGAAAGTTACGTTGATTCTATATTAACTTAATTAATGAGCAAGAATGTTTGGAATATCTTTTGGTTATGAAAGTAAACTTTTGAACTCATAAGATTAAGATGACATATAAGTATAAGATATTATTTTATACACTGGCGGTAGAAACTTTAGTTTTCAGAAGCAAGTTATTTTAGGAGTTTAGAGTTTTATTTAGGGTTTAGATGTTAAGGATTTAGATTGTAAGGTATTAAATTTAAAGTTCGTGGTTGGAATTTAGGGATTAATGTTTAGGGCTTATGGTTCAGTATTTGAGGACTTAGGATTGGCGATTTTAATTTTAAATTTTAGTCTTGGATTAAGTATGCTCGTGTAAAAAAACTTTGCACCGATTGTGTATTAAATAATTGTCCATAACTATAAATCGGTAATTAAGTGTGTATAGATATCGTCCAAATGGAGAAATTATATCATAGGCCCGTCTTGCCACATCATTCATGGTCCCAACCAATAAAAACCAACCATCCTTTTCACTATTTTTTCCATGTCATATGTTTACCAAGTGAATCTTAAATCAAATATGTTGTAAATTAAATTAAAAAGCAATTTTTACCGAGTGAAGATTTACTCAGTAAAAATATGACATAAAAATTTTAATGAAACAAATAGTTTTTATTGATTGGGACCATGGATGACGTGACGAGCCATGCATATAAATCCTCGTCCAAATGGGAGGTTGTGGAAGGTTGATATGACATATAATAACTAATAATGGTATGTTATTTACTTATCATAAAAAAATTAAAAAAAAACAGAAAGTAATCGAATGTAGTTAAAACTAATTATACTTCAATAATTAAATGAAGTATAAGTAAAGTATATGTAGATATCTAAAAAATTAATTTATAATTGATGATACGCTTATTAGAAATTAACGATTAATGTGCAATGCTATATTAAAGTCCATTCAATAGGATTTACTTTGAAAATATGGAAAACCCCGGCATTTTTGAAAACCCTAACTTGGCAAGGATTATGGCCGTTGACGACTCCTTTGGGGGGTATTCAGGGGGAGACCACTATAAGTGGTGATCGTTGATGATGTACAGGCAACGCTGGAACGACCTGGTTCCCCTTTACTGGCGGAGTCTCAACTTGAGAGCAAGAAAAGCAAGACGGTGGATACCCCTTTGGAGGAGGAGTTGATTCCAATGTAGGTGTTGGGTGGATCGATTGTGGATGATGCAGCTGTAGGGACAGGAGTTGCGGCTGGTGAAGAGTAGAGATCGAAGGTTGCAACTCCCTCCTTTAAGGATACGTTGATGGGCATGACGGGGAAAGCAAGGGGGCCTCAAACCATTAGTGATTTGGACGTTGAAGTCAAAGATGAGGATGTCCGTACCGGTGGTGGGAGTGAACTGCTAGATATTTGGTTCTCCGATAGGGTGCATAATGCCATTGATGCGAAGTTGGCGATGTCGAATAGAATCATAGCGGTGTGGACTCCGTTAGGCGAGATTAGTCTAATTGACCAGGACAATGAATATTATCTGGTGCGGTTTGCGAATGAGGATGACTTTCATAAGGTGCCTTCAGGAGGGTCGTGGGTGATTTATGGTAGCTATCTCACGGTCCAACCATGAAGTCGTTTCTTTTCCACCACTAAGGAACACCCGTCTCATATTATGGTATGGGTACGTTTACTTAGATTGACATAAATACACTACACTAAGAGTTTATTTCGGTATATAACTGTAGCTATAGGTAAGGTGGTGCGAGTGGATTATAATATGACGGAAGGTAAGCGGGGAAGGTTTGTACGCCTTGCTATCATAGTTGATCTAAAAAAGCCTCTGGTGTCAGGCATAGTGATTGATGGAATTCGACATGACATTGAGTATGAGGGCTTGCCTTCAATTTGCTTCAAGTGTGGCAAGTATGGTCACTCAAAAGAGGTTTATGGTCTCTAGGAGAAACCGAAGGTATCGGGGCAGAGCATGGCTGAACAGAGGGACCCGAACGAACTCTATGGACTGTAGATGTAGGTGGTTGATAAACGTTAGCGTAATGTTACAAGCCAAAAGGCGACAGGAAAGGAGAATGGAGGTGGCAAAGAGCAGGTGGCCGTAGGGTCCAGAATTGAAGCACTTGCTAAGGATAATGGAGATGAAGAGGTAAGTGATGTTATTGTGCAGGGGTATGCAAGGAAAAGCACCAATGGGACAAGCTCTGATAATGGTGCACCCAAGCTAGCGCAACATGAGGTGATTGCGCATGGGGCTGGTACGCGAGGTTTTGAACAACGCCAACCACAGATGATTCGTGCAGCTCAGGATGGGTCTAGCAGAGCTAGCCAACAGGGCTCAGGGGAGGTTGCTCGTTTCAAGGGAGCTAAGGCAATAAAGGGATCATCAACGGGTGAAGAAACCAGTGTAGCATGGCAAGGGAAAGTTGTGGCAGCAAAGTCAAGTTTGAGCAATGATAATTGTTGCGTGTAAAAGATGCTCCGCGATTAGTGCAAGTGTACACCTCTCAAGTAATATAATGATAAGTATTATAGTATCGTTTACACAGGGATTGGGGTGGCTTCCTTCGTTCACCTTCTCGCACTATAGAAGAAAATTAAAAGTAAAAACACAGGTAGAGGAGTTTTTGGTTTTAATTAAACTAAAAATCATAAACTAATGTAAACAAGAAAAAGTTGGGAAATCAAGATGAGAGAATGGGTCAAATTGTGTTGCATTGTAGTGTGGAATCCAATTGAACTTATCTTGGCTTTTGAATGCAACGACACCAATCTACCTTGTTAACAGCCCTCGCTGCGGCCGCAGCAGAGAGTAAACTCAGTAGCTGCTTTGGTAATCCCTTGCCTCGGCAACCAATGGTTCTTTCAAGGTTCGGTTGAACAACCACCAATGGCTTCTTCTTGTCCCCAAGTCGAAACACCGTCAATGTGCAAGTCTTGAGATACTTCCCAGCGTAAAACAAGAGTGAACATCAACCAATTTCACGCTCCTTTAAGCCGTTAAAACTTCGACTTATTCCTATGCCGAGTTAGCTACTATCTTTAGGATGAAAACCATGCTTATTCGTTTCTTAAGTTTAATTCTTCCGATATTAAACAAGTAGATAACCTCACAATACTCTCTCTCAATAAGATTGCAAGAATGTGATCAATGCCAAGAATAAGCAAACCTTGAACTAAATTGCATTAACAAAAACTTAAAAAAACACAATTGTTTTCTCACAACTACTCAACAACACAACCTTAACCCTAAAGAAAAGTTTAGAACATGAAGATAATCGAAAGCTCTATCTCAAATTCCTAGGGAAGCTAATATTTCTAAGTACATGGCCTTGGTCTTGTATTTATAGATGATGTCTAGGTCAAGTTATTCTTGAGGAGGAAGTAAATTTAGAATTAAATACTTTAAAAGAAAAGATCTTCTTTTAAGTACTCCCTCCGTCCCATACAAAATGTTCCTTACTGACTTTTTGAAAGTCAAAAATTTTAAACTTTGACTATTATTATATTGAATATTTTAAATAATTAATTTTTATAAAATATATATTTGAAAACTACTCGATTAGAGGTTTTTAAAATATATTTTTTCATATTTTTATCAATGATACATTTTAAATAATTATGAGTTAAAGTTAAAAAAAATGATAAAAAAAAAGACAATAAGGGACAAAAATTATGGGACGGAGGGAGTATTATATTTTCCTTCCTTGAATTCCTCCTATTTGCGTAGAATGCTACCTTGAGCTTCCTTCGGCTTTTTCGTACTCTTCTCGTGGTCCAATCGTCATGCAAAGCACGTAGAAAAATCCAGCTTTTTATGTTCTTCAATTCACGTCCCACTTTGCATGTTTTGCCCTTCCAGTACTTCTGCCGCCCCAACGTTGCATCTGCTACCTCGGCAGTAGTTTGTCAATTTCCTCCGCTCAGTAGGCTTTCAACTTCTTGGTTTCAGCTTCCCTAAGTGGAAGTTGGCTCGTTATGGACCATCAGGGGATAATTTTCTGCACTGCTCCTCCTTTTCCTTAGCTGCCCACTCGGCATCGCCTGCCCCGGCAATGGGTGAAACCTGCAAAGCATAAAATACACCAAACAATAACTCTTTTTCCACCAAATAATCAAAACATAAGGGTCAAACATAATAATCATGAAATTATTGTGATTGATGTATAAAGGTTACAATGCAACTAAAGATAGTGGATTTTAGCAACAATCATCATAGAAAAAGGGTGAAAATATAGGACTTTTACACACTTAACAATAACCATGCAATTGTACAGGTGGCGGATGTTGAGGAGAGTCATGTTCCTTGGGTGAGCAAAGGACGAGTCCTTCTGGCATCTATTAGGGGAGTCTCTAACAAGGGTGTTGCCAAGAAGCAAGCAGGGGTCGAAGGGGTGCGGAAAAACATTCTCAAACCGCAGAAGAAGGAGGATCGTGGTCTGACTAAAATAGTGATAGCTACTCGGTTATTGTCACTTATATCAAACTTAGATAAGGCTGCAGCTTTAGAGGTTGCATGTCTTGCGGTGGGTTCGTCGGGGCAGGATTTGGATGGTACACGGGTACATTGGAAAATGAACTAGACGTTTGAGCAGCCAGGTGAGTCGGATGTGCAGGTTTGATCGCGTTTCTCTTTTTATATCCTTTTTTAATGGTTAAGATTATTTATTGGAATGTCCAGGGTGCTCTTGACCCTGGTTTTAACTATCCATTTAAGTTTTTGAGGAAGAAGCAGAGGCCAGAATTTGTCGCTATCATGGAGCCACATATTAGTGGGTTTGAGGCTGATAATATTATCCGTAGGTCTGGTTTGATAGTTCGTATAAGGTGGAAGCTCAAGGTTTCTCGGGTGGGATTTGGATTCTTTAGCGGGATACAATGAGAGTCGATGTTTTGGTGCTTTCCGGTCAATATGTTCTTGTCCATTGTGCTATGTCTGATGGTGGAGGTAGCTTTTTCGTCTCCTTTGTGTATGCTAGCCTGGATGCTATGAAACAATGTTACTTATGGGAACAATTGATGGCTCTAAACCCGAGATCGAGATTCCCATGGGTTGTGGGTTGAGATATTAATGTTATTGGGAGCATATCTGAGCGTCGCAGTGGGTCTCAACACTGATCTATGGTCTGTCGTCGATACTGTGAGTTTATGCTTGAGTCTGGCCTGATTGATATTGGGTACAATGGACCTCAGTTTACGTGGCATCGTGGTTCGTTGTTTTAGAGATTAGATAGATGTTTATGTAACTCGGCTTGGTATGAGTGGTGCTCGTCTTCCAAAGTGTTTCATTTTCTAAAATTAGGTTCGGATCATAGGCACATTATGGTTGACACGACTGAGCGTACACCGGTTTTGGGCCCTCGACCTTTTCGATACATTGTATCTTGGAATGACCATCTTGATTTTCTTGCTTTCCTAAAATGGGTGTGGTCTTAGGGAGTCTCTATACAATCGAACTTTGATCAATTCCAAGAGCTTAGTGGGTATTGGAACATGGAAGTTTTTGGACATATTGACAGGCGCAAAGAGAAGTTTGTTGCAAGGATAAAAGGGATTGAGTGAGCCCTGGAAAATACCTATCGACATTCTCTTGTCCGTTTGGAAGAATCATTGAGGAAGGAGTTAGATGTTGTTCTTGCCCAAGAAGAGAGCATCTAGCACCAGAAATCACGGAGCGCTTGGATTGAAAAGGGTGACCAGAACACAACTTACTTTCACATGACCACAATGACACGTAGAAAGCGTAACATGGTTCAAATGTTGCGGATTGATGGCAGGAAATGGTGCACTGACCTTTCGACACTAAAGAGCCATGTAACTAGCTTTTTTCGCGTATTATTTACAAGTGAAAGCCAGTAGCCGAGATTCCGAGACACCACAGGTGCATTTCACTGTTTTAGTGAGGTTGGCTTTAGGACTTTGGTGGCCGATATCACCATGGATGAGGTTAGAAGCGTGGTCCTTTCAATGGCACCCTTAAAAGCCCCAGGGCTTGATGGGTTGCACATTGCGTTTTATTAGAGAAATTTGGATATTGTGGGTCTGTATGTGTTTCAGTTTTTGTTAAGCATTTCTTTGATGAAGGTGTATTAAAGGATTGGGTCAATCAAACTCTATTGGTACTAATTCCGAAAGTGGCGAAACCGGAGATGATTAGTCAATTTCAACCAATTAGCTTATGTAATGTTCTTTACAAAGTCATTACGAAGCTTTTAGTCTGTCGGCTAAAACCTTATTTGTCTAAATGGGTAACTAACACGCAAGTAAGCTTTGTTCTTGGTCGTCATATACAAGATAACATTATTATTGCGCAAGAAGTAATACATTCAATGGTGTCCAAAACATGCAAAAATGCTTGGATGGCGATTAAAGTTAACCTAGAAAAAGCTTATGATAGATTAGAGTGGGATTATATTGAGGAGACACTTTATGTCGTGGGATTGTCGGTCAAAACTATTAATCTCATCATGTGTTGTGTCCGTTCAGTATCTAGCCATGTCTTATGGAATGGGGAGCTATCAAATTCGTTGAGACCCTCCAAAGGCATTCGACAAGGTAATCCTTTATCTCCACATCTCTTTGTCTTATGTATGGATAGACTTTCCCAAGCTATTGAGGAGGGTGTTAGTGGTGGGCGTTGGAAACCAATTCACTTGGTGAGACGTGGACCGAGTTTATCTCATCTCTTTTTTTCCAATGACATGGTTCTTTTTTTCTGAGACGTCGTTGGAACAAGTGTCAGTGATTAAGGATATTATGGAGCATTTCTGTAAGGCCTCAGGTCACAAGATTAGTGTCGCCAAAACCTAAATATGTTTTTCTTGGAATTGCCCGATCTCTTTTCAATCTTATATTGCACATGAATTTGGATTTGAAGAAGTAAATGATCTTGGTAAGTCCCTTGGAGTGCCTCTCTTACATTAGCGGGTGACTTGTGCCACGTACTCTTATTTGTTGGAGAAGATGCGGGAACGGCTTCCGGATTGGGCGGCTAAGTCCCTTACTTTGGCCGGCAGGATTACTTTGGCCAAAGCCGTCCTACAGGCAATTTTGATGTATGTAATTCAATCTACATGGATCCCGAAAAGTTCTTGTCAGGAAATGGAGCAGTTGATTCAGAGATTCGTTTAAGGCTTTAAGGATGAGAAGTCAGGTGTTGCTTTGTCGCCTTGGATGTCTATTCAGCATCCCGTTGAGCAAGGTGGATTGGACTTCAAAGATTTACACCAACAGAACAGAGTAGGATTGGGAGAGGCTTGAAGTTTTGCTATCGAAGGAGAGCGTAGAAAGAGATGCGGCGATCCAGCCACGACAACAAGATCTAGGTGCGAACAAACTGTGTTGGTGTTGGGAGGACAAGAGAATGTTCTTTACTAAATTTGTGTATTCCTTTCTCACTAGTGGTAACGCAACGAGAAGCATTGGTCAGTGGAGAAGGGTTTGGGAGCTACGTGTTCCTCAACGGGTGTGTGTTTTTCTATGGTTATCCATGCATGAGCGTCTCCAAACAAACGCAGAGCGTTTCTGTAGGCATCTTGCCGTGTCGAATATTTGTGAGATTTGTAGGGGGAACGAAGATGTCGATCATGTCTTGCAGTCTTGTATCATGGCTCAAGGACTGTGGTTAAGAGTGGTACCGCCGGATAATGTTGAGGAATTTTTCAGCTCCCCGTTCAAAGATTGGTTTCGACAAAATCTTTTTTCTACTTCATTCGTGTCTAATGATGGAGAATGGGTGATACGTTTATCGATTTATTGTTGGTTGTTGTGGAAAAACATATGTACTAGAGTATTGGATTCCGGCCATATTCAACGGGAGCAGATATTAGCACGGGGTAATAGGATGGTGAATGAATGTGGCTGCACATTTGCCCATGTTGCAGGCGATGGACCTTCGCCGAGGGTGGATTATCGCTGGACTGTTCCTCCGGATGGCTGGGTGAGAGTGAATGTGGACGCTGCTGTTAATACAACGGATTCGAGAACTGCGATTGGCGGAGTCGTGCGCGATGGCCAAGTGTAGCGACGTTTTAAAATTTTTACAGGGTATCCCCACGTTTTGGAAATTGAATTTTGGAGGATTTATTTAAAAAAAACGTATTTTGAAAATAAAAATTTGGAGTCGCCACCGGTCACTTGGATATGGTAGATCAGACACCGTAATACAAAACTAGAGATTTAAGAAATGGGTTTGGGAGTTGGTTACATGTAGAGAAGGAAATCATTGAAAATTAAATCAAATTTAATTAAATGTTCTCAATTGAATCTAAATTCTAATTAAGTGGGCTTTAACATTTGGCAGGTTTGAATTAATTAATTAATTCTTTAATTAATAAGGGTTTAATTAATAAGGGTGACAATACATTCAGAACATATATTAAATCAAAATCGAATAAGATCGACTGTCGTGTTAATTTATGATTCGATTCAAGTCCATCACATTTATGCATGATGACAACAATTAAGTATGATGATGTTATGACTTGACCACTTTCACTCACTTTAAAAATTATGTTTAATACGAAATAATTCAAATATTTGGTCAATATACATTAAGTCAAGATATTAGGACACAAATATTCAATTTAATAAGAACCTCCTTTTATAATTAGAGTTAATTGACTATCGAAATGCCCATTGAAATATTAAGGCCAAATGAATGACAATTAAATACATGTCATATTAAGGCTTAAATTAAACACACAAGAGGCCCATTAAAGTTATAACCTAAAAGGTCCAAATTATGAAAGATATAATTAATGGTCTATTATAATCTAAATTCTTCTAATATTAATCCTAATCCATTAAAACTTAAAAATCTAAAAAACATAATATTTTATGGGATTATCTTGAATCATAATAATTAAAATGATTTATTTTAAAATAGCATCCCATTAAGTCAATGATACTATTTAAAATAAATTGAATTAATAACTATGATTTTAAATTATACTAATGTAATCATTAATTTTATATCCTAAAATAATTAAAAACTAGAATAAATTTAACTAATTTAAAATATGCCCCATTAAGCCAAGGACGAATTTTAATTTAATTAAATTTGTTCAAGCCCTAAATTCTAACTAGGGTTTTAACTAATCTAAAAGGAACCTAAATTCATTTTAATTAATCTAAACACACACCTCATTAAGCCAAGAGTATGTTTCAACTAATTAAAATAAATTATAAAAGGCTAGAACTATCCTAAAAACATGCAAGCAAACATGAGATTAAACCACATATCGGACAAAAAGGTACAAAAAACTAACAAATAAATGAAATAAAACAACATATAAGAATGAAACTTAAATAAACAAAAAGGATTACCAATAAACTCATTAATATTTCATTAAACCATAAGAATGGATTACACAACAAATGAAAAAAGGGAAGAATATACCCAAAACCCAAGTATTTATGCTCGGTCAACTAAATTCTACGAGTTGTTGTTGTTGGGGTCGAGAAGCTTGGTTCAAGGGTTTTTTTCTTGTGGTTCGAATAAGTGTAGTGGCTTTTAAGGATTTTGGTGGCTTTGGAGAAATTGTTGCTGTTGGTTGGATTAGGTGAATCGGTGAAGAGGCAGTGAATGGTAGTTTGTGTATAGAATGGTGATAGGTTGTTATGAGCAGTAAGGTGAGGTATCAATGGATAAATGAAGGTTTTAAGACTTGAGTCTTACTTTAGCTTGGCCAAATGGAGAAAAATTGTAGATAGGGAGGGAGGCTCGCAAGGGCAGTAGTGTTAGAATAATGGAGTGATGGAGGAGTGGTCCCAGGTTGGTCATTGAATGGGTCTTGGCGAATCTTAGTTTTGGATGTTATTTGGGAAAAAATGGTGGAGTGATTGGTCAGGGTGAGGTAGAGTTTTTTTAATTGGAAGTGGTTTGGTGGAGAGGTTACGTTCGTGAAGGGATTCAGTGAAGATGAGTAATGGTGTGAAGGATGTAATGGGTTTGGTTTTAAAGATGATGAAGGGAGATGGTGAAGGGCTAGGAGAATGACAATATAGGAGCATAGTGTCACGGACTTATCTTTCTCCCGATGATCCGTACGGCGTTAGCACTCCCGACACAATGTTAACAAGCCTTTCACACGCGACGTGATGGCTAACACACACAAGTATGGAGAAGGCAATAATACTTACAAGGAAAAGAACCTTGTATTGAACTTAAGAAAGCTTTACAAGAGAGCTAAACTTGTGAACTTATGAGACTTCTGGGATGGGTTACAAATGAGAAGGGTGGCCCTATTTATAGGCTCTCACCTCCTAAATGCACGGTTGAAATCGCTTTGATCCTATGGATATTATTTTGCCTCCAAAATATCTACAAGGCCTAGTGATATCTAGATAATTCCATACTTATCTAGTTATATCCTAAATGGTCTAAAAGCTCTAGAATATTTTAGAGACGTCATGAGTTGTCCCGATCCTTCCGAACTTGTCTTGAACTTTCCTGAACCTTCCCAAACCTTCCAGGGTCTTCTGGACTTGTGTAGACTCAGGTAGAGACTTCTGGAACCCCCTACATCCTTGTGGGAATGTTTCAAGAGGGTTGTGGGCTTCTCTAGGCCGTTCTAGAGCCGTCCTTGGTTCATGCTTGGCCTTAAAATGTCCAAGAACCTTCATTTAGCTTTGGTTGTCCCGAGTGCACCTAGGTGGTGCTCCTCGTTTGGTTCTGGTGCACCTTGGTGGGGCGTGACATTCTCCCCCACCTAATCTCACGACACCCTCGTCGCGCCTTTGTTGGGCTGCTGGGGGTGTTGCCAACACGCTTCCTTCGTCTCCCAGCTCGCTTCTTCTTTACCCTCGGCTTGACAGCTTGATCCTTGGCTATCGCACCGGGTCTTGACCTTGGTTTGTTGGAGCTCGGCTTTGCCGACTTGAATTGAGTTGCCTCGCTCCCTTCATGTCCATCCAACCCCTTGGATGGTTTGGCTTGATTGAAACCTTTGTCATGCCTTCTTGTCCCATCAACTCCTTTGATGATGGTAACAAGTATTCTTCTCATGGGACATGACCTCATCACATGATGTCCATCACATAGGTAGCACTTCACACTTGTGCTTACCTTCTCTTTTGGTGCATACTTAGCCTTCTCGTTGCCACGATTCCCTTTCGTGGGTTTGACCTTGTTGACACAACCTTGCTTTCCCCTTGCAAACTTGGTCAGTGGCTCGACCTTACCTTCATCCTTTAGAGATGATTGGTCACCTTCTTGCTCCACATTGAGCGTTGACCCTAGCTTAAGTCTCTTGTCACCATGTCCCTTGAAGATGGAACTTCCCTCCTTCCTCTCGGTGTCCCTTACCGATTGAAGTGCTGAAAGCACTTGCATGGATCCCATCTGTGCAACCTCGTTGCCATTGTCGGTGTCACTACCTTCTTTATGCTTGGCTAAGAGAGAAGTAAGGGCTTGGCGTTGTGGGCATTCCCGTACCCAATGGTCACCATCACAAATGAAGCAGTTGTTGGGTGGTGACTTCCTCGCACTATGAGAGTCTTTAGACTTGCCCTTCCAAGGAAACGAGTCTCGATGCTTAGACTTGTCCTCCTCGTTACCCTCCTTGCAATGGCCCCTCTCTCCCCCACCATTGGCATGATTGTCCTTATCATCCTTTGGCTTGGTGGTGAACTCTTTGTGACTAGAGTAGTCGATGAGGCTCTCGGCTACGGCTATAACATCGGCAAGGTTTTGTACCCCTCGAAGCCTTATCTCACTTTTTACCCATTGTTGGAGTCCACCGACAAAGTTTAAGAGTGAGTCCTTGTCGGAGAGATCGGGGATCTCAAGCACCAAACTTGTGAACTCTTTGACGTAGTCTCAGATATTCCTTGTTTTCTTGAGCCGACGCAATCGAGCTCTTGCCTCATCTTCGGCGTTCTCGGGATAGAATTGGCTTTTAAGCTCCTTTTTAAAGACGTTGAAGGTGGAGATGGTGCACGTACCTCTCTCAACATCTAACCGCCTTCTCCTCCACCAATGCATGGTGGTATCGGTAAGGTAAAGAGCTGTCGTTTGAATCTTAGAGGCCTCATCCACAAGGCCAACGGCTCCAAGATATTGCTCTAAGCCATATAAGAAGTTATCCACTTCTTTCGCATCGCGTGTCCCCGCAAAGGTCTTGGGTTTGGGCACCTCGACCCTCCTAGCTTCATACGTAGTGCTAGGCCCCGCAACCATGGCACGCTTGCACAATGCAAGGTCGCTTTGTAATTCTTCAAGGTTGGCATGAATGTTGTCAAGCTCTTGTTAGCAAGAATTACGAACCTTCGAGAGCTCTCCCATGAGAAGATTGCGGATTTGCCCCATCTCCGTACATATAGTCTCCTCTAGCTTCACCATCATGGCCTTCATGGCCGTGTGGATCTCGGTATCCTCCGCCTCAAGGCTTTCTACCCGATCTTGAAGGTTGTCCACTTGGGCACCCATGCCCCCGACGCTTTCCTCAACACGAGTCAAGCGTAACTCCAAGCTAGAGACCACATCCTTGGACATGGCCCTTTGCCTTGTCACTTTAAGATCGACCATCTCCTCTCGCTCTTGTTGCTCATCCATGACCTCCATGTTAGATGAGCTTACCACTTGTTTCTTGCCGGTTTTGGCCATGTCCCGACGAATCGAACACACTCTGATACCAACTGTCACGGACTTATCCTTCTCCCGATGATCTGTGCGGCGTTAGCACTCCCGACACAATGCTAACAAGTCTTTCCCACGCGACGCGATGGCTAACACACACAAGTATGGAGAAGGTTAGAACACTTACAAGGAAAAGAACCTTGTATTGAACTTAAGAAAGCTTTAAAAGAGAGCTAAACTTGTGAACTTATGAGTTTTATGGGATGGATTACAAATGAGAGGGGTGGCCCTATTTATAGGCTCTCACCACCTCAATGGACGGTTGATATCGCTTTGATCCTACGGCTATTATTTTCCTCTAAAAATATCTACAAGGCCTAGTGATATCTAGATAATTCCATACTTATCTAGTTATATCCTAAATGGTCTAAAAGCTCTAGAATATTTCAGAGACGTCCGAAGTTGTCCCCATCCTTCCAAACTTGTCCTGATCCTTTCTGAACCTTCTAGGGTCTTCCGAACATGCGTGGACTCGGGTAGAGACTTCTGGAACCCCTTAGATCCTTGTGGGAACGTTTTAAGAGGGTTGTGGGCTTCTCTAGGCCGTTCTAGAACCGTCCTTGGTTCATGCTTGGCCTTAAAATACCCAGTCGGTCCTGGTGCACCTTGGTTTGGCGTGACATTAGGGTTGACAATATAGGAGCATGGTGGTGGCATACATAGGGTATGAGGTGTAGGTGTTAAAGGTATGAGGTGTAATAGGGAAGCGCATGGTTTACCATCCCTTTTTGTCTCTCTTTTTTATATTATTTATATTATATACATATTTCATTTTTTTGTAATAGTAAACAATAATAAAATATAGTGATAGTAATACCCAGATAAAAATTAGTGCTTACAGCTGCCCCTCTTTGCTCATTCTTGTGAAACGAGAATAGAGCAAAGGTTATAAGCGCTAATTTTATCTTATTTCTGTATTTGAAGATTCAGAGCTATGAGTTCCTCTCATTATGAACTTTTCACTCTTCTGCCAAAATTTGGAGTCTAAAGTTGTCTTTCTCATTACGAAATTCTTCATCCTCTGAGGTCCGAAGTTGTTCTTCTCATTATGAAATTCTTCATCCTCCGAGGTCCGAAGTTGTTCTTCTCATTACGAAATTCTTCATTCCATTACCAAAGTTGTCGAAGCTTAAAGTTGTTCTTATTTCGAATTTCTTCAATCTTCTATTAAAGTTTGGAGTTTGAAGATGTTCTTCTCTTTACAAAATTCTTCATCCTCCAAGGTCCTAAGTTGTTCTTCTCATTAAGAAATTCTTCGTTCCTTTATCAAAGTTATCGAACCTTGAAGTTGTTCTTCTCATTTTGAATTTCTTCAATCTTCTATTAAAGTTTGGAGTTTGAAGTCGTTCTTCTCATTAAGAAATTTTTCATCCTCCAAGGTCCGAAGTTGTTCTTCTCATTATGAAATTCTTTGTTCCTTTATCAAAGTTTCCGAAGCTTGAAGTTGTTCTTCTCATTTCAAATTTCTTCAATCTTCTGCCAAATTTTGGATTCTGAATAACTCTTCATTTTTCTGGAAATATTAACGAATTCTTCTCATTATGAATTTCTTCTTCTTCTTCTTCTTCTTCTTCTTCTTCTTCTTCTTCTTCTTCTTCTTCTTCTTCTTCTTCTTCTTCTAGAAAACACGAACAAGTTTTTCTCATTATGAACTTCTCATCTTCCCGCAAAGGCTAATTCGAAGATTTAAACAATTCTTCTCATTAGGAACACTTCAATCTTCATTGGGCGAGTTCTTCTCATTAGAGACTCTTGATTCTTTGTTGAGATCAACCTCTTCAAATAGGAAGTTACAGATCGAAATCTTTTCTAATCTTTGAACACCTGTCAAAACAGGTAGAATAATTCGATGTACGCGTTAGCATGCTCCTAACCTAGGGATGTCTAACTACATATGATGCATGAATTGACATTTTCAAGGTTTTATGGGGTAAACTCTTGCTTTTTGGTCAATGAATCCTTGTCACTTTTGGCTTTCTATATTTGCCGAATCTTCATCCTTTGTCTTGTCTTGAAAGGAGATTGCTGACTTTCACTGGTCAGAACAGAATCTAACACTTCTCGTAATGTTCACTTTTGTAATATTACGCCCCACTCAACTTTTGGGTTCGACTGTTATCTTGCCTTTGACTCATCATGACGAATATTGCTCTATCTCGACATTAGGGTGAGATCATGCCCTAAGTCCTTGAACTTTCCTTATTTTCATTAAGGTACATTCTTCATTTTTTCTAAACCAATCAAAGCATTATGGCAAAAGCCCACTTTAGAACCTAATACTTTTCTGACATGCATTATTATCATCCCAAATGTGGTATTCATCATGTTGAGTGTGTAAAAGTTCTACTATTTACACCTTTTTTAACCCATATTTCTGCTGCATTCAAGCATCATTGCATTGCATTTAGGTCAGTTTACAGTAAAACATCACAAATATACTAAAGGCACGGATTCTACTAAAAGATGGCTGATTTTGCAGGTTACTACCATGGTTGACGAAGAAGGCAGGCGCAGGGCAGAGAAGCAGAAGAGCTGAACTGGACAAGCAGACGATGAGGACGAAGCTGCCATGGACCTGTCGTGACAGCAAAGTGACAGCAGCCTGATGAAGAGAAAAAGTAAAGTGGACCTCGATAGATAGAGAAAAATCTGCTCGTCTGTCGTGTGAAATCCAAATATTTTTCCAAGCCCCGGATCAAAAGATATGTCAAGCCAAAGCTCAAGGAGAGGAATTCCCATGAAACAAGGAGGCGGCTGAAAAGTAGGAATCCTTAGAGATTGAGCATTTAATAGAATCTTACTTTTCATTAAAGTTGTAATCCTTGTTAACTTAGAATACTTGAGCCCAAAGCTTATATAAGGGCATAGATTTAACCTATGAGGTATCATACCCCATAACCGACAACTTAAACCCCTCCGCCGTTTACCCGTCGTCGACATGTTTTAAAAAACCCCTAGGGCCACGGGTTGTTTTGTAAAGTAGTTGCAAGGGTTGTTTTGTTTTAGGATTTTCCAAGTTCAATAAAATAAACTTCAAGTTCTCTTATTTCGGTTTTAATATCTTGCAAGAGCATCGGGAGAGCATTGTGAGGTTATCTATTTACTTAGCATCAGGAGAGTTAAGTATACGAAAGAGATAAGAGCGCGTTCTCTAGTTTATAGTTGAACCATCTCGTGCCTAGGGATAGGGCGAGGTTTAGTGGCTAAGGAAGAATTCATACACATCGGTGTTCATCCTTCGATTCACGCCGGGAGGTATCATCAAAGACGTGATCATCGACAGACTTGGACCTAGGGATAGGCCAAGGCAGATCTGGGATTCTTGCCAAACTTGGAGTACGGAGTTGGTGTGTTCGCTGCCGCGACAGCTAATGGACAGCCGCCGCGACAGGTGCTGTCGGCGACGGGCGCGACGACAGAACTGGATTTCCTAAACATTGCAATTCCTGCACTACTGAGCAATTCAATACCAGCCCATTCTCTCTATCTTGATATTTCTACTCTTTTATTTACGTTTTACTTTATTATTCTCGTGACAATCTTCTCAACTATTTCCTTTACTTCGTGCAGTGAACTAAGGTGAAGTCATTAGCCCAATCCCTGTGGAGACGATATCTGATACTTCGTATCACTTTACTACTTGCGTCGTGTACACTTGCACTACAATTGCGATAGACTCTTTTACACGCAACAAGTTTTTGGCGCCGTTGCCGGGGATTGGCAACATAACTACATCTTTCTTTTATTGCACTTTTCATCTTTATTTTCATTTTTATTTTTATTTTTCTTTAATTTTTCTTTTGTGTTTTCAACTCTCGCTTTTCACGAGGTTTTCTTGTTTATGCGCAGATCTAAAAGAGGTGAAGATCCTGAGTATCCATTAGATCCAGAAGTTGAACGTTCCTTCAATCTCAAGAAACAACTTCGCCGACTTTTAGACAGAAACGAATACCTCGAGGAACAGCTAGAGAAAATGGGCCATAACCAACCTGCTGGCGGTGGCATACCACCCCTTGGCGATCTTAACCCGTCTGTCGGTGACCCGCCCGCAGCAGCCGGACGACGATCATGTCGTGACTACATGCTGAACGATCATGTAGAGTTGGAGACCACGCTGCCAGATATTGATGTTGATAACTTCGAGCTTAAGCCTGTCATGTTTAGTATGATCAACAATGCCGGGCAGTTTAGTGGTGTTGTGACAGAGGATGCTAGAGAGCATCTCAAGACGTTCCAGGAGATCTGTGGTTCGTTTAGACTACCAGGAGTTAGTCCGGAGATACTGAGGCTTCAGTTATTTCCTCATTCATTGAGGGACAGAGCTAAAACTTGGTGGAATAAACTAACATCGGGTTCAATCGTAACTTGGGCAGATCTAACTCGTGAATTTTTATCTCGTTTTAATCCTTCATATTTATCTGAGCGATTACGTAACGAAATTGCTACTTTTCAACAGGAAGATGACGAACCGATGCACGAGGCCTGGGACAGATTTACTACTCTTCTTCGAAACTGCCCAATGCATGGATTCCCCGTCTAGAATCAGGTTACAAAGTTCTATAATGCTGCCAACCTACAAACTCGCATCCGAATTGATTCAGCAGCAAATGGATTATTATTGGATAAAGATCCGGACGAGGCATTGCAAGTTCTGAAAAATTTGGCCAAGAATGAGGAGCAGTTTCCGACTGCAAGAAGAGGGGGTAAATGGGTACTTGCTGTCAAGGACTATGAGGCCGACAGCACGATGAAATCACAGATAGCATTCCTTACTAAAGCAATGAAAAGGTTATTGAATGATGATAGTTTACAAGGATTTGCTGTTGAGGAAGTATGTGATATCTGTGAGGGAAATCATAGTCGGGATGAGTGCCCAATACATATAGAAGAGGGAAAAATATGTTGGAAACTACAAGTCAAACTACAATTCCAACAACTATAATCCCAATTGGAGGAAGGATCCTAAGTTTTCCTGGAGTAATCCCAACAATGCCCTGAATCCGCAAGCACATAACCAGAATCAGGGAGGTCCTAGACTGCTGACGCGACAGCAACAGCCGCAGAATCTGCCGCCGCACCTACTGCCGTAGTAGCAATAGCAGCCACCAGCTGCCACGAGCAGTATATTGGAACAGACTCTGGCTACCTTTATGTCTCAGACCGGTACTTATATTGAGAATATGAATCAGTTTGTCAAGAAGACAGAGAATTTCATGGATAAAACGGAGATGAGGATGACAAATCATGAAGCCACTTTGAAATCTCTGGAGACACAAATGGGTCAGGTGTCGCAACACATTAAGCCAAGACAGAATGGAGGATTTCCTAGCAATACTGAAAATGCTAGACCGCCCACACATGAGCAATGTAAGGCAATTATTACTAGGAGTGGGAAGAAACTACCAGGGCCGGAAAAGGAAGTTGAAATAGTAAAGGAACCTGCCTTAGATAAACCTGCCGAGGAAGCTGTCCCGACAGGTGATAAACAGACTGCTGCCGATGAGCCTGTCACGACAGCAGAAGCGACAGAGGAGAAAAAAGATGAATATTGTCCTCAGATTCGCATGCAGTGGGAAGGACGCATTGCTGATTACCGTCCCCCACCACCCTTCCCTCAACGGATACAGCAAGCTAAGCATGAATCTCAACTTAAAATGATTTATGATATTTTTAAGCATGTTCATATTAATATTCCATTGTTAGATGACGTTAGGGAGATGCCCGGTTATGCTAAATTTCTCAAGGATGTTATGTCGAAAAAATCTAAACTTGGGGAACTTGAAACGGTAAAGATGACAGAAGGTTGCATGAGCATTCTTCATCGGCAGCCACCCAGAAAAAGAAGGATCCGGGGAGCTTCATCATACCTTGTGTAATCGGAAATAAATTCGTGGGTAAGGCACTTTGTGATCTTGGTGCTAGTGTTAATCTAATGCCCAAATCTATTTTTCAGAAATTAGGTATTGGGAAGGTGCGGCCCACGACAGTCACTCTGCAGCTGGCAGACCGCTCTTACGTTCATCCAGAGGGAAAAATTGAAGATATTTTGGTAAGAGTGGATAAGTTTATTTTTCCTGCTGACTTTCTTGTTTTAGATTGTGAAGCATATGAAAATGCACCAATCATCCTCGGGCGACCCTTTTTAGCCACGGGAAGATCACTGATTGATGTGGAGAAAGGAGAACTCACCATGCGAGTAAACGATCAAGAGATTAAGTTAAATGTTCTCCAAGCAATGAAACATGCTGATGTGGACGAGGAATGCAAGGCTATCACTGATGTTACCCTTGATCAACGCTGCATCAGGTCGGGCTGTCACGATATCAAATTTGGTCACTGTCGCGGCAGCCACCTACAGGCCTGTCACGACAGCGACGACGACAACACCGACGACAGCAACTCCTCTGAATCCGATTCATCTGATACTGAAGATCAGGAGGAGGTAAACTGGCTAGGCAATCGTCCAGGTAAGTTATTCGAACCTTTGAATTATACTTCGGATAACCATTTAATCCAAAAGCCATCTATTGTTGAACCACCTACCTTAGAACTGAAACCCCTTCCAGGGCAACTTAAATATGCTTTTCTTGGTTCCAATGATACGTTGCCCGTAATCATCTCTTCTAAGCTGCCGCAGGAACAGGAACGACAGCTAATCGACATGTTACGGCAGCACAAAAAGGCAATTGGATGGACGATCGCTGATATTCAAGGCATTAGTCCGGCATTATGCATGCACAAAATCCTTCTAGAGGAAGATCATAAGCCGACTATTGATGCCCAAAGGCGGCTTAACCATGCGATGAAGGAGGTAGTGCGTAAGGAGATAATCAAATGGTTAGATGCTGGTATTATTTACGCCATCTCCGACAGCAAATTGGTGAGCTCGGTGCAATGCGTTCTCAAGAAAGGAGGAATGACCGTGGTGACCAATGAGAACAATGAGTTAATCCCAACCAGGACTGTGACCGGTTGGAGGGTTTGTATGGACTATCGGAAGCTTAACAAAGCTACCCGAAAGGACCACTTTCCTTTACCCTTTATTGATCAAATGCTTGATAGATTAGCGGGTAAACCTTACTATTGTTTTCTTGATGGTTACTCAGGTTACAACCAAATTGTGATCGCACCGGAGGATCAAGAAAAGACGACTTTTACATGCCCCTACGGAACATACGCTTTTAGGAGAATGCCATTCGGATTATGTAATGCACCCGCCACCTTCCAAAGGTGCATGATGGCCATATTCTCCGACATGGTAGAGGACTTCCTTGAGATTTTTATGGATGATTTTTCCGTCTTTGGAGACGATTTTGAGAGTTGTTTAGGCAATTTACAAAAGGTACTTGAAAGATGTGAAAAAGCTAATCTTGTTTTGAATTGGGAAAAATGCCACTTTATGGTGGATGAGGGGATAGTCCTTGGCCATAAGATTAGCTGCCGTGGGATAGAAGTCGACAGGGCTAAGATTGAAGTGATCGAGAAGCTGCCGCCGCCAACCACAGTCAAGGGCATTAGGAGTTTCTTAGGGCATGCTGGTTGTTATCGGAGATTCATTGCAAATTTCTCAAAAATCACCAAGCCGCTATGCCATCTTTTGGAGCAGAACCGACCCTTTGACTTTAATGAAGAATGTACTGAAGCATTCAAGGTTCTGAAGGAAAAACTGGTTACAGCCCCCATAGTACAGCCACCAGACTGGACGCAGCCATTTGAGATTATGTGCGATGCCAGTGACTATGATGTCGGGGCAGCACTTGGGCAGCGCAGAGACAAGCTGTTTCATGTCGTATATTATGCCAGCAAGACATTGAATGACGCCCAAGTGAACTATACCACCACAGAGAAGGAACTGTTAGCTGTGGTGTTCTCCATTGACCAGTTTCGTTCTCTCATACTTGGGACGAAAGTAATAGTGCACACAGACCATTCTGCCCTTAAATATTTGTTCGCAAAGAAGGATGCAAAGCCTAGATTGATACGGTGGATCCTGCTATTGCAAGAATTCGACCTTGAGATCAAGGACAAGAAAGGGACAGAAAATCAAGTGGCAGACCACTTGTCCAGGTTGGAGACGGGACAGAGTCTGCCAATAGATGAGACACACATACTGGAGACCTTCCCAGATGAGCAGCTCTTTGCTGCCGCAATCGCTGCCGCGACAGCCATGGTGGCAGGTAAGTCTTCTGAACTTCCCTGGTATGCTGATTTCGTTAATTTTATAGTTAGCAGAATATTGCCTTCTGATCTTAATTATCAAGCCAGGAAGAGGTTCCAAAATGATGTTAAGCATTATTATTGGGACGAACCTCTCCTTTTCAAAATGTGTGCAGATCAGGTTATAAGGAGATGCGTACCACAAGAAGAGCAAGAAGACATTCTCCATCACTGCCATGCTTCACAATATGGAGGTCACTTAGGAGGAAATAAAACTGCTGCCAAGGTGCTGCAGTCAGGATTCTACTGGCCGACATTGTATAAAGACGCACAGGACTTTTACAAGAACTGTGACAGGTGCCAGCGGACAGGTAACATCTCGAGGAGAAACGAGATGCCACTGCAGAACATTCTAGAAGTCGAGATCTTCGACGTTTGGGGATTGATTTTATGGGACCCTTTCCATCTTCATGTGGAAATCTATACATCCTCCTAGCAGTGGATTATGTCTCTAAGTGGGTTGAAGCTATCGCCACTCAAAAGAATGATGCCAAGACAGTCCAAAAGTTTTTACACAAAAACATTTTTTCGAGATTTGGCATTCCTAAGGCGATTATCAGTGATGAAGGGAGACATTTTGATAATAGGGTAATTGATGCCGCCTTGAAGAAATATGGTGTCAAGCACAGGATCGCGACAGCATACCACCCACAGACCAATGGACAGGCTGAGATATCCAATAGGGAAGTTAAGAACATTCTTGAGAAGATGGTTAAGCCAACTAGGAAAGATTGGTCTTTACTCCTTAATGATGCATTATGGGCATATCGGACATCTTTTAAGACTCCATTGGGCATGTCTTCATACCGTCTGATTTATGGGAAAACCTGTCATCTGCCTGTCGAGATAGAGCACAAAGCATACTGGGTAGTCAAGGCAGGGCAGAAAAGGCTATTAGATTTGAACGAGATCGAAGAAATACGGACAATGGCCTACGACAATGCAAGAATATACAAGGAGAAAACTAAGAAGTGGCATGACAAGAAGTTGCTGCCATGACAGTTCTGCCCAGGGCAGTTTGTGTTGTTGTTTAATTCTAGGTTGAAACTCTTCCCAGGAAAGCTAAAATCTAGATGGTCCGGCCCGTTCCAAGTGGTACAAGCTTTTCCCCATGATGCCATCACGATCCAATCATTAAAAGACGGGCACCAATTCAAAGTCAACGGACAGCGCCTCAAGCATTATCAGGGGACTGAAGCCCCAGGAATACAGGAAGTGGTTACTTCAGGAGATGCCCCACAAGGCATCCCTAATTTAACCTAAATTCTATTTTTATTTATTTTTATTATTTATTATTTATTAGGAAATTAGGTTTATTTTATTCGAATAATTTTTTTTTATTTTTCTGTCTTTAGGAAATAAAGGAGTCAAGAAGAAAAGAAGAAGTGACCCAATCCCACCATCCATCCATCAGCCCAACAGAGCCCATTTATTGAAGCATGTCGTTTCGGCTGCCGCCGCAGACGGATAAGACAGGCTGTCAACAGACTGACACGGCAGACGCAAAAGCGTGTGACAGACGCGTAACAGATGCATTAATGCGTGGCAGACGCGTCAGACACGCCAAAACTCAACAGTCGCTCCGTTATTCACGCCTGTCGTTACGGCATTAAATGGGCAGATCCTCGACCGCTATAAAACCTCGTTTTCACTTTCATTTTTCCTCACTTCTGCTTATTCTTACTTGCTTTCTCCTCTCGTTTTTATTTGCTTTCTTTATTTTCACAACCCTTGCAACTAATATATCGTCTAGACAGACCCGCCGCAGTGCTGCCTCAGCCTCTTCTTCAGCAGCAGCATCGCCCTTCGCAACCAAGGAATTATGGGAGGAAAGAGGCTTCATCTACATCCGCAAGGCAGCCAACATGGGGCTCCGACCATTTATCGCGAAGGCGATAAGGAATTTGCTATGGGAGCAGTTCGCCGAACAACCGGCAGAACTAAACGACACGTTGGTGAGGGAGTTTTATGCTGCCATCGATAGTAGAACGGCAACGTCAGTCACCGTCCGAGGGGTAGAGGTGCCATTTACAGCTGACACCATCAACCACGTGTATGGCCTATATTTTGGCCCCGACGATGACGCCCACCAACAATTTTTAGAGACCCTCGATTCTTCCGCCTACGGTGCTGTCATGGCGGAGGTGACAGAGGAAGGAACCACATGGACCACGAGCAAAAAGAACCCCAACTCTGTCAAAAGGGGGCAGCTGCTCCCAGAAGCTGAGCTATGGAACGCTTTCATCAAGAAGCGTATCCTGCCGTCCTCCCATCACACGACGGTGAACCAGCAGCGGCTCGCTCTCATTCACTCGATCATGCACGACCGGCCTATCAACGTGGGACGCTATATGAGGGAAAGCATCTTGGACTGCACATTCCGCTCCTCCTCCCGTCTTTGCCTACCGTTCACGATCACTCTCCTTTGCCACTGCGCTGCTGTCCCAGAGGCCACTGCCGACAAACTAATCAAAGGCCGAGGCTGGACAGAAAACAACATTACATGCCTCATGGAGCTGATAGTCGCAACACCTATCAACTCCTTCAACCCAGCGGCCTCCCCCGCAGACTCAGATGAGGAGCCTGCCCCTGAACCTGACGCCGCCACCGCCCCGACAGACCAATATGCCCACATCCTTGCCGCGATACAACGGGAGGAAGAAAGACAAATGGGACTGATGACCTTCATCCGGGATTTCACCAACTCGACGGTAAACTTCATTACCAACACTTTGAATTATCCCGATGTTAATTTCCCTACTTTTCCTGCCCACTATTTCCGTATCCCCACCCCTGTCCACACACCCACACCACCTGCTTCCCCACATTCCCATTCTACTGCTTCCACCCCATCACCTGCCCCGACGGCAGCTGCAAGTCCTCCGGCCGACAGCCCCGCACGTGGAACGAAGCGGCCAGCCACAGCCGACAGCGAGGAGGAACCTCTGATTAGGAGGAATTTGGAGAGGGAGTTTACGCCTGTCAAGAGGCTAAAACACGTGGCAGACAGAAAGCTAATGCCCAAGGCCAGCACCACCACCAGCAGCACTTGGGACAGTGGCAGCAGTTCAGACATCCAGCTAGTGGAGCAACCTGCCCAGCCTCCTTCACAGCCCAGACGCCACCGTCAGATCCGTGTCAGCAGCAGCAGCGAGGGCAGCGATTAAAATTTAAGTCTTTTATTTTTCTTTTCTTGCTGCCTGCTTTATCCTTATTTTGTGATGTACCTGCCTTCATTTTATCTATCATTTTGCATTGAGGGCAATGCAACCCTCGAGTTTGGGGGTGGCACCCTCCATAGTAATGGAGTCATAGTACATCTTTAATTAATTGTTGTGTCTTTTAATTAAGTTCTCTTAAAAAAAATCAGAAAATATAAAATTGTTGGCTTAAAACTGTGAAGTTAACTTACCTGTCATGACAGCTCTGTCGTGGCAGCATCTTTAGGACAGTTTAAGGAGAAGTTTAGAGCCTTTCTATAGTTCTGAAAACTTAAACACCATTGTGACTGTTATATTGCTTAGACTTCTTTTAGCCAAACTAGAATAATTAACTTAGCACTTAGAGTAGAAAAGAGACTAGACTCTCAGGAAACCTAGAGGTGCCCAACACTGGCTCTAGGCAGATAACCAGAGAAAAAATCTTCTAGAGGTGCCTATCACCGGCTCTAGACAGTTAACTAGATGTGCCTGAAATACTGGCTCTAGTAAAAATGAGAAGAAATTCGAAAAAAGAAATCAACTAGAGGTGCCTTATTCTGGCTCTAGTAAAGAAAAGAAAGAAATCAGTCTCGTAAGAAAAACTCTAAACAAGCTAAAGTATAATATTCTAGTGAAACTAAGAGAGTCTTAGCATATAACTGTTCACAAGCATGCACACACTGCACGAGAGCTATAGGGAGATTCCGGACAGATCCTAATCTTTCCGACAGGTTGCTGCCGCACAGAGAATGAGCGACGGGTAAGGGACAGTTCACTGTTTGAAAGCCAACACAAAAATATTTTTTGTTTAGGTCTTAATTGCTTGAGGGCAAGCAAAAACTTGAGTTTGGGGGTGTGTTGAGTGTGTAAAAGTTCTATTATTTACACCCTTTTTAACCCATATTTCTGCTGCATTCAAGCATCATTGCATTGCATTTAGGTCAGTTTACAGTAAAACATCACAAATATACTAAAGGCACGGATTCTACTAAAAGATGGCTGATTTTGCAGGTTACTACCATGGTTGACGAAGAAGGCAGGCGCAGGGCAGAGAAGTAGAAGAGCTGAACTGGACAAGCAGACGATGAGGACGAAGCTGCCATGGACCTGTCGTGACAGCAAAGTGACAGCAGCCTGATGAAGAGGAAAAGTAAAGTGGACCTCGATAGATAGAGAAAAATCTGCTCGTCTGTCGTGTGAAAGCCAAATATTTTTCCAAGCCCCGGATCAAAAGATATGTCAAGCCAAAGCTCAAGGAGAGGAATTCCCATGAAACAAGGAGGCGGCTGAAAAGTAGGAATCCTTAGAGATTAAGCATTTAATAGAATCTTACTTTTCATTAAAGTTGTAATCCTTGTTAACTTAGAATACTTGAGCCCAAAGCTTATATAAGGGCATAGATTTAACCTAGGAGGTATCATACCCCATAACCGACAACTTAAACCCCTCCGCCGTTTACCCGTCGTTGACATATTCTAAAAACCCCCTAGGGCCACGGGTTGTTTTGTAAAGTAGTTGCGAGGGTTGTTTTGTTTTAGGATTTTCCAAGTTCAATAAAATAAACTTCAAGTTCTCTTATTTCGGTTTTAATATCTTGCAAGAGCATCGGGAGAGCATTGTGAGGTTATCTATTTACTTAGCATCGGGAGAGTTAAGTATACGAAAGAGATAAGAGCGCGTTCTCTAGTTTATAGTTGAACCATCTCGTGCCTAGGGATAGGGCGAGGTTAAGTGGCTAAGGAAGAATTCATACACATCGATGTTCATCCTTCGATTCACGCCGGGAGGTATCATCAAAGACGTGATCATCGACAGACTTGGACCTAGGGATAGGCCAAGGCAGATCTGGGATTCTTGCCAAACTTGGAGTACGGAGTTGGTGTGATCGCTGCCGCGACAGCTAACGGACAGCCGCCGCGACAGGTGCTGTCGACGACGGGCGCGACGACAGAACTGGATTTCCTAAACATTGCAATACCTGTACTACTGAGCAATTCAATACCAGCCCATTCTCTCTATCTTGATATTTCTACTCTTTTATTTACGTTTTACTTTATTATTCTCGTGACAATCTTCTCAACTATTTCCTTTACTTCGTGCAGTGAACTAAGGTGAAGTCATTAGCCCAATCCCTGTGGAGACGATATCCGATACTTCGTATCACTTTACTACTTGCGTCGTGTACACTTGCACTACAATTGCGATAGACTCTTTTACACGCAACACATCATCTAAACTCTATTTGAATTTCCAAAGACGTCCCTTGTGGGCATTACTTGTCAACTCTCATACTTTCAGGTATTAAATACAAGAATGTCAGTCTACTTGTTCATTTCAATGCAAGAGACTTATGAGGATGAGCTAGATAAAATAATTAAATTGTTTTGGAAAACATGGTAAACAATTGTTAATAAAATCAAAGTTAGGTCTTGAAAAAAATCCAAATCAAGTGAAAATTTTGCTTAAAGGATCACGAATGTTGTGGTGATAAGTACACATGTGAAGTCCTTTCCGAGCTATCAGCCTTTCGAGAGGAACATTTCCCATATACCTAATTTCTGACACATTTGAGTGGCTCTCTTTAACTCACAAACGCATTGTGCCCCACATTTCCCTCTTTTTGATCTCAATTAGGAATTAGAAGTGTGGCAATTCTTGAAGAAAGGTTAACCTTGATAGGCATGATGTAATTTGCAGACAAAATCATCTAACTAAGACATTCATGTATGATCAAAATGGTCTTTAAAGGCTTGTAATGTAGGTCATGGCTCATGGTTACGAAAGAAAGGATATGTATGCCCAAATAAGTGTTTAAGGGTGATAAAACCAATGATCATTTCTTCCAACTAAAATCTCAATTAAGTATTATCTAATCTGGATATGCTTAGATGAAATATCATTTTCTCTTTTATTTTTTGTTTGGATCACTCTAGACTACTCGTTTTATGGTTTTCACCCTAAAGTTTATTTCATTTCATTTAGTGTAGCTTCGGACCAACTTGCGTCTTGTCACTGTATTGATGCATGCTTCCATTTAAAAGGTGATCATTTGGACTTTCAAGGCTCTTTTAAATAGAGATTCATTTGGATGGAGAATTCATATATCCCTTCTCTATTTCTCTAATTCTCTCTTTTTCTTCTTTTTATATTTTTTCTTTTTTTTTTCTTTTTTTTTTTCTTTCATCTCGTTTCTTTTCTCTTTTTTTACAAAATTGCACTTTTTAATTTACTGTTTTCACTTTCGGCTTCTTTAACTTTTTTGTTGGTAACTTTCAACTTGATTTGGTTGGCTCTTTGAGCACAAACTTTTCTTTTCTCGTTTCCTTTTTAATGTTTCTCTTGCTCAAAATAATTCTCACATTCAATGCATTTATTCTCCTTTATTGTCCCTTAATTCATAAGGCATCATCTTCATAGCATAACCAAAACCACACATCATTCATATGTCCTCAAACTTTTATCTTATTTTCCCCCTAGTGTGGGGTGATCCTTGGTTTGGGTTCAACCAAAAGGAAGTTGTCAGGCTCAAAGGGGGACAACAATGGATATAACTTCTTATTTTATTACCTTGCGAATGGAAATGAAGGAATGCCAAATGTCCTCTCATACATGGATATTAAAAACAGTCTTCAAGTGGTAGATGTTTAGGGTTATCACTTCATTCAAGGAACTTGAACAACAATGCATGAGAGGAAAATTCACTCTATGGGATTTTCCCATTATTCCTAAACACTCTTTGTTGTCCTTCCCTTGGCCTAAATAGAAAAGAGGGGTTCACATTTGTAGTACCCTCACAACATTTGATTTTTTAAATTTGAATTAAAGTCATTCTTGCAAAAAGTATATATATATATGTTTGGGAAAACAAAAATTGGCCCATAATAATAAAGAATAAATGAAACATTTTAAAAAAAATAACAAAGAATATAGAATGCTTGCTAAATGAAATGCATATGAATGTCTCTTTCATTGAAATCAAAACAAGTAAACATGGTCTGACAAAAGTTCATTTTTTTTCTTTTATTTCTTCTTCTTCTTCTTCTTTTTCTTTTTCTTCTTCTTCTTCTTCTCTCTAGAAAGACATACTCCTCTTTCTCCAAGACTCCAACCAGTCTAAAAAGGTAGCTACTCATTCGAAATCTTGTCCTTATTGGTATAATTGATCCCAAACAAAGTTGTGATCTAAGATTGAGCAATCTGATCCTTCATACTTTGTTTGACCCTATTTAAGCGGTCTTCAATGTCCTTTTGCCTTTGCTCCATTTTGATGATTCTATCATCCATCATTCTAGTTTGCAAACGAGTGTCGTAAGAAGACAAAATGAGTGCAAATTGAGATTACACTTTCTGTAATGATACTTCCCAAAATTAATTTTAATGATGTATACAATGTATCTTATGTATGATGTGTGCAAAGAAGTGTTGATAGAAGAACATCCTCATTAAACAACTTTTCATAACGAAGATCAAGTCCCATTACAACGAGAAAAGAAAATAACTACCACATAGGGCACAACTAAAAACCTATGTTCCTTTTCTGCCGATAACCAGTTTAGCCTTTTCTCATCTTCTGATCAATCTTGAACTTCGAGATTCTTCAACTCGTTATTATGGACTCTTTCTCCCATTACGAAAGCCTTCAATTTGGATTGTTCTCGAATCAACACTTCATATGAAAATGTCATGCATATGCACAAAAATAAACAAACAAACAAAATAAGACAAAAAAAAGTAAACTTGTTAGTAACATATATAATGAATAATGAATAAAAGGCAAATAAATAACACCAAAACAGAAAAACAACAAAAAGGCCTAACATCATGAATTCTAGTTCACTATGGTTATCCGCATGGCTCTAATGGGGTGGGCATCTTAGATTCTTACGCATGTGGGTTTGGTTCTAGAGAAAGGTACCTGAACCTATCTTATTACCTACTAAGGTAACAAGAACTCCAATTTTGGCACATTACAAGCTTGTGAATCGGATTCGGATTGAGGGAAAGCACGACCTGGTGACATGGAGGGTTCCTCGCGTGTCAAAAGGTGTGGATTCCAGAAGTGAATTGCCGACCCGTGGAGGGATACTCACGTGGGTATGTGGCGTTTCACTCCTTCTCAAGGGACAAAGCTCGAATAGAAAGCTCGATGATTATGATGCAACACATATTGATGATTCCTTATAAATTAAATGAGTAATTAATGCAAAACCACCAATTATCAAAGCGCACTTAATTAAAATATTATCTTAAAGAAACAACAAATTAATTAAATTCAACTTGAATTTTAAAATTTCCATCGATAAAAGCAACATGTGATTTTCTTGGCTTAACTCTCTTTTTTGTTTTGTAAAAACAAAATCAGGCCCTAACGGAGTCACCAAGCTGAAGCGACATTTTAAAATTTTCACGGGGTATCCCAACGTTTTGGAAATTGAATTTTGGGGGATTTATTTTTAAAAATCGTATTTTGAAAATAAAAACTTGAAGTCGCCATCGGTCACTTGAATATGGTAGACCGGACACCGTAAAACAAAACCAAAGATTCAAAAATAGGTTCGGGAGTTGGTTACGTGTGGAGAAGGATTAACACCCCACAACGCCTGAAATCGGTACCAAATCATATGTTGCTTTTATATCGAAGGAAATCATTGAAGTTTAAATCGAATTTAATTAAATATTTTCCATTTATTCTAAATTCTAATTAAGTGGGCTTTAACATTTGGTGGGTTTGCATTAATTAATTAATCATTTAATTAATAAGGGTGACTATACATTCAGACCATAGATTAAATTGACATCAAATAAGATCGATTGTCGTGTTAATTTATGATTCGAAACAAGTACATCACATTTGTGCATGATGCAAACAATTAAGTATGATGATGTTATGACTTGTCCACTTTTACTCACTTTAAAATTTACCTTTAGACGGTACGAATTAATTCGAATATTTAGTCAATATTCATTAAGTCAAGATATTACGACACAAATATTTGAGTTAATAAGTACCTCTTTTTTATAATTAGAGTTAATTGACTATCGAAATGCCCATTGAAATATTAAGGCCGAATGAATGACAATTAAATACATGTCATATTAGGGCTTAAATTAAACACACAAGAGGCCCATTAAGGTTCTAACCTAAAAGACCCAAATTATGAAAGATATAATTAATGGTCTATTATAATCCAAATTCTTCCAATATTAATCATAATCCATTAAAACTTTGAAATCTAAAAAACCTAATATTTTATGGGATTATCTTGAATCATAATAATTAATTTATTTTATTTTATTTTTAAAATAGCATCCCATTAAATCAAGGATACTATTTAAAATAAATCCAATTAATAGTCATGATTTTAGATTATACTAATTTAAACATTAATTTTATATCATAAAATAATTAAGAAAAAATTAATAAATTTAACTAATTTAAAATATGCCCCATTAAGCCAAAGACAAATTTTAATTTAATGAAATTTGTTCAAGCTCTAAATTCTAACTAGGGTTTTAACTAATCTAAAAGGAACCTAAATTCATTTATTAATCTAAACACACGTCTCACTAAGCCAAGAGTATGTTTCAATTAATTAAAACAAATTCTAAAAATCTAAAACTATATTAAAAATATGCAAGCAAACAAGAGATTAAACCACATGCCGAACAAAAAGACACAAAATACTAACAAATAAATAAAATAAAACAACATATAAGAATGAAACTTAAATAAACAAAAAAATTACCAATAAACTCATCAATATTTCATTAAACCATAAGAATGGATTACACAACAAATAAAAAAAAGAAAAATATACCCAAAACTCAAGTATTTATGTTCGATCAACTAAATTCCACGAGTTATTGTTGTTGGGATCGAGAAGCTTAGTTCAAGGGTCTTTTTCTTGCAGTTCAAATGAGTATAATGACTTTTAAAAATTTTGGTGGCTTTGGAAAAATGGTTGGTTTTGGTTGGATTAGGTGAATCGGTGAAGAGGCAGTAAATGGTATTTTAAATAAAGAATGGTGATGGGTTGTTACAAGTGGTAAGGTGAGGTATCAATGCGTAAATGAAGGTTTTAAGACTTGAGTCAAAATGGAGAAAAACTTGGAGCTAGGGAGTGAGGCTCGCAAAGGCAGTAGTGTAAAATTGATAAAGTGATGGAGGAGTGGTCCCCAGGTTGGTCATCGAATGGGTCTGGGTGAAGCTTAGTTTTGGATGTTAGTTGGGAAAAAATGGTGGAGTGATTGGTGAGGGTGAGGGAGAGCTTTTTTTTTTAATTGGAAGTGGTTTAGTAGAGAGGTAACGTTGGTGAAGGGATTCGGTGAAGATGAGTAGTGATGTGAAAGAGATAATGGGTTTGGTTTTAAAGATGATGAAGGGAGATAGTGAAGGGTTAGGAAAATGACAATATAGAAGCATGGAGTTGATAATATAGAAACATAGTGGTGGCATACATAAGGTATGAGATTTAGGTATTAGAGGTATGAGGTGTAATAGGGAAGGGCATGGTTTACCATTTTTTTTTTCTTTTTTTATATTATTTATATTATATACATATTTAATTTTTTTAGTAATAAACGATAATAAAATATAATAATAATAATACCCGAATAAAAAATAGTGCTTACACCAAGGGGTTTGGCTCATCAAATTTGCATGATTTGTTGGTCGATACCTTGTCGTTTTGGAGGAGTTGTGGGCGATGCATAATAGTCTCTTGCATGCTTGGGCACTTGGTTATTGTTATGTTGAGTTAAATTCAGATTACTTGAAGACAGTGCGGATTGTCACCCAAGAATCGGATGCGTAGCATGAAAGTACATTGGTGCTATCAATATAAGAGCTGCTCAGCCGAGATTGGAGCGCCCGAGTTAGCCATGTTGGACGAGAAATGAATAGGGTGGCAGACAAACTAGCCTCGTTGGGCAATGCGACACCTATGCGTCAAAGATATTCTTTTCTCCACATGATTACCTCGCTACATTGGTGCATGAGGAGTACTTGGGTTCTTTGATTTCCCCTGTAACCTGGTATTATGGGCAAAGTGAGCCGCCTCTCAAACTTAAAGTTTAGGTAGTAATTACTTGTAGATTTTGATTCTTTTTTAGTTTTGTTTTGTTGTCTTTGTAGCTGTGTACTGATCTTTACGAGTTAGTATTTCCTTGTAAAGTATTTTATGGGTACTCTTTTCTTTTATTTAGATTTAGGAGAGTTTTACCCCTTTTGTTCCTATAAAAAAAGTCCTTTCAATATATTCAAGAACAATTTCATATTTGTTTAATTCTTTACTCGTGTTTGTTTGAACTTGGATTTCTTAAAATGAAGATGATTTTTTTTTCTTTTACTGCAATGACTTGTTGGGTTCTACTTTCGGCTTATGAGAAAGAAATGTTGGCCATTCTTGCTACTATCAAGGAATGGAGCACCTATCTTATTGAAGGTCATAATTCATAATTTTACAGTGAGAAAACCAAGCAGGTGGGAACTGATTGGACCATTATTTCCAATAAATTGCGTATGCTTCAGAAAGAATAAAATCCGAAAAAAAGGGGTAAGAAATAAGAGATTTTCTTCCACTGCAGAAAGTTATTTGGCTGCTGTATATCAAATCATTTATATCCGTATTCGACACATAGATATATAAGCCTCCAAATACATGAGAAAAACATCAAAAATTAGATATACCCCCATGTTAAATGTGTGTCAGCATTAGCCTGCAATGCCACCTCCATCAGATTGACCATATTTAGACCATTACCAAAACAAATAATTACAGAACAAAAATCTCCCTTCTTCGCGCTATTTCTGTCTCCCTACTTAAACTATATCTATGTAGCTAGTCTTATTAAAACCATTAAATCAAAACTAGTTGCTAGGATGAAACAAGGCCAGGTACCTCAACTAGGGTTGCTTTGGCTCGACGAATCACCGCCGCGTCTTCTCAATTTCCTTATGATATATGCCACTGTAACTTTGCCACCCAAGGCGGAGCGCGCACGAAACAAGTAAACTACACCCCCAAGAAGAAGCAAACTTTTTGCCACAAACTTTTTTGACGGTCTTCTTAATAACTTTTTCTTCCTGGATTCATCATCACTGGCTACTGATCCAGATAATGATGAAAAAGGAGTGCCTGTTCTAGCATCTATTTCAGGTGGAACCTATATGTCAACAACAATGTCAGTCATAAGTTCTTGAGCAAATCGTTTGATATTCAATAAAAAATTTGACATGTTCAATCACATGATTTCATACTGGAATTCATTTAAATAAATTATTCTAACAAAACGAATAAACCTACTTTGTGAGTGTAGGGGCACAGGTATATTCAACTGTTTCCAAGATAGGTCCTTAGAGGATCATATCATCATACCCATATCCGGATATATGTCAGACATGAGTGTCAAAACATGGGTTCTTCAAAGAAAATGAAAAGTAGCAACATGGGAATAAACCAGATATAACCTGTATGTTTAGACTAACAGAGACTACATTCCTACAAAATGCAACGGTACTCTGAGGTGACCAGAAATCAAAATTATCTGGATATATATTTCTATCCAACAAATTTCTAAAAGCTTCGATAGTGCTTCACAATATAGAGTCTCGAAGCACTTCAGAGGTTGCTATGATGTATGGTCCTTGGAGCGTGATGCTTTATTTCACCTCTGCTTTGGATATTATATTGCCTATCTCATTTGTTTCCCAAAAACACTAATCTTCAACTCACTTGAAGGAAGCCAGGCTAAAAGGGGTATATTCTTCTTAGGGCAATAAATTGGTTTTATACTTCTAAAGTTTAACAAAGTTGTATAAACCTATCTTACTCATTTTTCTAATGAAAGTGAAGCACCAAGTAAGAAA
The DNA here is from genome assembly GCA_958450335.1 of Hibiscus tridactylites. Taxonomy (NCBI): domain Eukaryota; kingdom Viridiplantae; phylum Streptophyta; class Magnoliopsida; order Malvales; family Malvaceae; genus Hibiscus; species Hibiscus tridactylites. The sequence goes on along the minus strand of OY288273.1, from coordinate 54,318,687 downwards.
TAGGAAGTTATTACTGATTTCGCAAACATGATTCTTTTGTTCAATATAAAAACACAGACCTTACGAATCAAAGTGACTGCAGAAACAGATGAACCAGTCGGAGGATGGCTGATAGCGGAATAATTGTGTAGTGCATTATCCATCTTACACAAATAACTCCATATGCCCTTTGCAAATGCTAGTTTCGCCATTTCAACGTTGAGACCAGCATCTTCTTGGTGAAACATTCTGATCTCAGAGGCATCTCTACCAGGTACTGTGTACATGATAATGAAATTTAAAAGTTCAGTAGTGACTGTCAACAAAAATGAAAAACAAAAAGAATTAAGGTAAAAGATCCATCTTTTTTCCCCTTCTAAAAAAGAAAAAACATTTTCAATGCCTTGAGCACTAGAAGAACAAATTAGACGAATTACGAAATGCATTATCTTTCATGACTCAAAAAGGAGTCCCCGAACAGCAGCAAGAACCATCACTTTTAATTCAGTCGTGATGGTCAACAAAAATGAAAAACAAAACGAATTAAGGTAAAAGATCCATCTTTTTTCCCCTCCAAAAAAGAATAAACATTTTCAATGCCTTGAGCATTAGAAGAACAAATTAGACGAATTACGAAATGCGTTATCATTCATGACTCATAAAGGAGTCCATGAACAGCAACAAGAACCATCACTCTTTTATTTTTCTTATTTTTTATGTAGAGAACGGTGGGACCTGGCAGCTAGTAAGAGCATATTGTTCAAGTTCTGAATTCAGTTGTGAGAAAAACAACTTTCTAAACAATTTCACAACGGCAATTGAAAAGCACCAAGTCTTGTTGTTTAAGGGTTCAGGAAAAGAGAGATGAATAAAACTAATATACAAAAAACTTGCCTTTCCTGATTTGCCAACCGGATCTAAAATATTCCACGCGAACATACTTTTTCTGTCGTGGTGCTGACGGATGTTCACATTCCTAGTAAATCATAGTAACAATTAAAACAGAAGATGAACCATGAAGAGATAGCATAGAAAAAGGACAGACACTATAGAAAAAGGACAGTGGCTTAAGAGGGTAAACTCGGATATCCGCAGGAACCAGGTGTAGAACGTCAGCTATGCCAAAGCTCCATATTATAAGGAGGCTGGGTGGGTAGGCCATGCTCCAGGTTCCCATTTAAAGACCCAAACATCCTTCCGGTTTTCTAATACATCTTTAAGCCAATAGAGGCTCTTCAAGAAATGATTGCATGGGATTTAAGAAGCAAATTTTAAACCATAGTAGACCTTCACATTTTCTACAATAATGCTTGAACTCAATAAAGGCCTTTCTCCAGGACTGATTGCATGAGAAGATAACAATATTCCATATGCTATGTACCTAATCAATAATTTTATACCCATGAGCTGTGGTGCAATGTTTACGAGGTCTCAAGGTCAGTATCCGATATCATGTTCTACACAGATATGCTCAACCTTTTTTTTTCTAAAATTTTCCATTTGTATCTATCTCTGAGATGGATACTTTAGGAAAAGTTAAGAGTCAAGGTAACAGAACAGTGGAGCATTAGCATGAAGTCAATGAGGATGAACTCCATTGTTACTATATCTCGTATATATCTCTTTCATATTAAGGATACTACCATTTGTTTCCTCAATCCCTAACATCAGCTTTACAGTTTCCATTTCCACTTTCTGAAAGTGTAGGAACCGTCACCTACACAGCATATTGGCACATTGAACCAAGAATATGCATATATAAAATTTAAAGGGTTCATCCAAAACCATATTGATAGGACACATACATACATTTTATTAATCCAACCACAAGACGTCATAATTTATTCATTCATATCGTGCATGTCAAATTTCAAGTCGATTGAAAACGGCTAACCATTCATTTGATACAATAAATTTTCAACTGTCAAACTAATATGAGAAATACAATGATCTCAAATCTCAATAGATGCAATTTGGATATCAAATGACTACGAATTTTACGAGCATAACAAGTATGACCAAGGTTGTTAGATCTAACAGTCTCAATATATAGCATAGGACGTACGAGAAAGAGTGGTACTCTTTAGATGTTACAGATTTCAATTTTCTAGGTGAAGAACCTTCCTAATGATTCAATATTTTAGCCGGACAAACCAGTCAGATGGTAAGAAATAGCCAGAGATAGAGGAAGTGAAAGATGAAAATTGTAACAGCGCGCACAAGATAATGCAGTAACCAATACCAATAAGGATGAAATAAAATAAAAGACTAACTTTAAGTGACATACCTTGATAAAACAGTAGAATGATCTATCTCTTCCCTCCCACAATCTCCAAGCCAACACGTACTCTCTAGGTGTCAAAAGTGGAAACTTTTTTACTGTGCGGCCAATTTCAATTCCAGTTGTTGTGTCCACCTGCAGTTGCATATGATCAATCACGGTCTTGTCCCACTGTTTTCTATAATCATTATCCATATAGAAGTCCCTCAGAAGATCTGGGGAACAACTCTCAAATACTGTTGTGCTCAGGTATTTCAGTGGTCTATCCTGCAAACCACAAGAAACATAACTTTCAGTTTGCTATACTAATTTACATCAGAGAAAACTCCTAGTATAAGCTGAAATGCCAAACAATATGCTGTCAGATTTAAATGAATTGATAAAACAGAACTAGCAAATAAATCAAGCAATAGGCTCAGCACATAAACATTAGTTTTAAAATTTTAAACGGCTTGGACATTGCCTAGTAAATGGAAATAAAAATAACTTTGAACATTGTCCGGAAAACTAAGTACACTAGAAATAATTCTCTCAAAACAGAAAATCATATACTAATGAAAGCCAGAGAGTTCATAGGGAACAAGGCTGGGAAAGTTAAATATACACAGCCTAGTAAGTATATCAGACTTGCATATTCATCGATCTTGTGTTTACAATTTAATAAGCAAAAATTATGTCACATCACTATATTGTCATTAGAGAAAAATCAAGCAAAGCATAGTAGCCAAACCTTAGGTTTGCAGCACTTTGCTCTGTAGGATAGAAAGTTGTTTTTCTTATCGATTACATTCTCCCATTTCTCCTCATCACTGCACTTCTCATCCAAATTATCAATTAAGAACTTCAAATCTGAATCATTCACAATCTCAGGGAATCTACAGATACAGACAGAGGTTTCAAGTCAGTTAAAACACAAGGCTATTTCGAAACATATTAAAGTAACTGAACAAACTTAGAAAGAAGATTGTTATCTTTTTCTAATTAGGTTACAGCCTTTATAAGATGATCTAAGTACAAATAAGGAAATAATTTCCTAGAAATCACTAACTTCCTAAGAATTAGAGACTAATATTATATCCTACTATACAAGGTAATTACAAGGACTAAGCCAAGAATTATGTCCTTAATTTTAGGGATTCTAACACTCCCCCTCAAGCTGAGTGTAGATATTTATCAAACCCAGCTTGCCAATGAGTTCCTCGAACATGTTCTTGCTCAAGCTTTTAGTTAGCATGTCTGCAACTTGTTGCCTGGTAGGTAGGTAGGTAATGCACACTTCTCCTGAGTCAATTCTTTCTTTGATGAAGTGGCGATCTATTTCCACATGTTTGGTGCGATCGTGGTGAACAGGATTATGAGCTATGCTGACAGCAGCTTGGTTGTCACAATACATCTTTATAGGTCTAGTGTATAGTACTTTTAGTTCTCCCATTAGTCGTTGCAACCAGATTCCTTCACATATGCCATGGGATAGTGCTCGATACTCTGCTTCTGCGCTGCTGCGTGCTACAACAGGCTGTTTTTTGCTTCTCCACGTCACAAGATTGCCCCACACATAGCTGCAGTAACCACTTGTAGAACGTCTGTCATTAACAGACCCAGCCCAGTCTGCATCAGTGTAAATTTCCACACTTCGGTTGGCAGTTTTCTTTAAGTGTAGGCCTTTACCAGGGGTCCCCTTTAGATACCTTAAAATTCTGTAAGCAGCTTCCAAGTGCTTCTCTCTTGGGGCATGCATGTATTGGCTGATAACACTCACACCAAAGGCTATGTCCGGACGGGTGTGAGATAGGTAGATAAGTCTTCCTACCAGTCATTGATATCTCCCCCTATCAACTTCTTCTCCATCTTTATCAGTTCCCAATTTAAGATTAGATTCCATGGGAGTTTTGGCTGGTTTACACCCCAACATACCAACTTCAGATAATAAATCAAGAATATACTTCCTTTGGGAGATGGAAATACCTATTTTAGACCTTGCTACTTCCATTCCAAGGAAGTACTTAAGGTTTCCCAAGTCCTTAAGTTCAAATTCAGCACTAAGAAATTCTTTTAGACTTTCAATTTCACTTGAATCATCCCCAGTTAATATTATATCATCCACGTAAACAATGAGAATGCAGCATTTCCCACCTTTCGAATGCTTGTAAAACATGGTATGATCTGCTTGCCCTTGGATATAGCTCCTACTGATCATAGCCTTGGCAAATCGGCTGAACCACGCCCTTGGAGACTGCTTCAGACCATACAAGGATTTCTTCAACTTGCATACTTGGCCCTTGCTTTCTTCAAACCCGGGTGGGAAATCCATGTACACTTCCTCATTTAACTCTCCATTGAGGAATGCATTTTTTACATCCAATTGAGTCAAAGGCCAATCCATGTTGACAGCTAAGGATAGAAGAACTCGAATGGTGTTTAGCTTGGCAACCGGTGCAAACGTCTCGTTGTAGTCTAGGCCATAGGTTTGGGTGAAACCCTTAGCAACGAGCCGAGCCTTGTGTCTGTTAATACTGCCATCAGGATTGAACTTTGTGGTGAAGATCCATTTGCATCCTACTGTCTTCTTCCCACTAGGTAGATGCACGACTTCCCAAGTTTCATTTGCCTTGAGAGCCCTCATTTCTTCCATCACAGCTTTCCTCCACTCAGCTGATTCAAGAGCCTCTTCTATATTTTTTGGTGTTTCTACAGAATCAACATTAGACACAAAAGCTCTATAAGACTTAGATAAATTTCCATAGGACACAAACCGGGAAATAGGGTGTTGAGTGCAGCTTCTTGTGCCCTTTCTAACAGCAATTGGAAGGTAGATGGATGGCGATAGAGGTGAGACTTCTGATTCGGAACAGTCCTCGGTTGGGGATGAATTTGGCACTGCTGTCTCAGTTTCAGGTGGATGCTTTCTTCGAGAATAAACCAGCAGTTCTGATTCTGGAGCCTGTTCTTGCTGTTTTTCTGGATTAGGTGGTTGCTGCTCATTTATCGAGCTTTTTTTTTGCTGCACAGGAGAACCAATGTCTAAATCTGGAATAATAGCATCCTGATTTGTGGGCTTGGTAATGGTGGTAGGATCAGGAGGCATAGGATCGGTTGGTATCATAAGGAGTGTGTTAAGAGTCTCATCTTCATTGAGAATCTCCCCCTGAAGATGAGCTGCAGTAAAGTAAGATTCATGTTCAAAAAAAGTGACATCCCGAGAGATAAATATTCGGCGGAAGGTAGGCGAATAACACTTATACCCTTTTTGTGTTGGAGAATAGCCAATGAAAGCACAAGTGTGGGCTCGAGGATCAAGTTTGGACTGATTTGGTTGGTGATTGTGGACAAAAGCTTTGCAACCGAAGATTTTGGCTGGAAGGTTGGGAACATGAAATAATGGAAAAGCCTTTTGAAGGATAGTTATAGGTGACTGGAAATTTAGGACCTTTGATGGTAGTCGGTTTATGAGATAACAGGCTGTGAGGATAGCTTCTCCCCATAGGTATTTTGGAACTCCCATGGTGAACATTAGTGCTCGAGCTATAGCAAGGAGATGACGATTTTTTCTCTCGGAGATCCCATTTTGTTGAGGGGTGTCAGGACAAGAACTTTGGTGTATGATGCCCTGTTCAGCTAGGTAAGGACTTAGGACAGAATTAAAGTATTCTCTCCCATTGTCAGTTCGGAGAGCATGAATGGTTGAGTTAAATTGGGTTCGAATCATTGAATGGAAGTTTTGGAAAACTTTAGGTGTTTCTGATTTTTCTTTGAGAAGGTAGACCCAACAGACCCTAGTGTGGTCATCAATGAAAGTTATGAACCACCTAGCTCCTGTAATGTTTTTCACTCGGCTGGCTCCCCATAAGTCACTATGAATTAAAGAGAATGGTCGAGACTGGTTATAGGATTTTACTGGGTATGGTACTCGGGTGTGTTTGGATAATTGACAGATTTCACACTTCAAGGAATCAATATTTTTATTTCTAAATAACAGTGGAAGGTGTTTTTTTAAGTACAAGAAGTTTGGATGTCCTAGTCTACGGTGCCATAACATGATTGTGGCTTCCTTGGAAGTAGATAGAGCCAGCCCTTCTTGTCCACTGTCTTTATTCCAAACATAGAGACCATCATCAACTTTAGCAGTGCCAATCATCCTCCCCGATTTCTGTTCCTGTACCACACAACCATTTGCAGAAAATTCAGCAAGAACACTTTCATCCTTAGTTAGTTTACTGATTGAAAGTAAATTGCAGGACAAGTTTGGAACATGTAACACTTCATCAAGAGAAAAATTCTTTGTTAATTGAATTTTCCCAATACCAGCTACAGGTGAGTAAGAACCATCAGCAATACGGATTCGGGACTGATTATGACATGGTGTGTAGGTGTGAAACAAGGTGGAGTTACCTGTCATGTGATCAGAGGCACCCGAATCGAGTATCCAAGAGGATTGGTTGTTAGCTTCAAAAATACTGTTGAGAGCAATACCTTGAGTGGCTAAGGATCCATGAGCAGTGGTAGTGCCTAGTATCTTATGAAGAGCCTCAAGTTGATTTTTGGTTAGGCGAACATCAAGGACTTCATCTACAGCAGTGGAGGTGTTAGAGGACACTAGTGCAGCCTTATTTTCCTTCGAATTTTTTCCAGGATAACCATGTAGTTTGAAGCATTTTTCCTTTGTATGTCCTACACGGTTGCAGTGGCTGCACCATGGCCTGGTCGAGCCTGAATCATTCCCAGCACGGGGCCTTTGTGATTGAGGGCCTCTGGAGATAAGAGCTGAGTTTTCAATGGGACGGTAACCATCAGTTGTCACAGGTTTAGGTTCCTTTAAATCTCCCATCATGACAAGTCGGCGCTTCTCTTCTCTTCTAACTTCTGCAAATGCTTCACCAATGGTTGGCAGGGAGGTTCTGCCCAGAATTCTACCACGTACCTCATCAAGCTCTCGGTTCAGCCCTGCCAGAAACTCATAGAGACGTTCTTTGTTGAGATGAGTCATAAACTTGGTATGTTCCTCGCCTTCTCCCCAGTCTGCCTCATAGTACATGTCCAATTCCTGCCACAAAATTTTCAGATTATTGTAATACTGAGTTACTTCAAGTGTTCCTTGTCGGATATCCTTCAACTTGAGTTTGATCTCAAATACTTGGGAGGCATTTCCAAGATCTGAGTAGTTTTCTTTGATAGCATCCCACATATCTTTTGCAGTTTTGAAGAAGAGGTAGGTGCGACTAATATGGCCTTCCATTGAATTAATTAACCAAGCCATTACGATCGAGTTGTTGAGTTCTCACGTTCCATAAGTTGGATCTGTTGTGGCTGGTCGTGGAATATCTCCATTGATATATCCTAGTTTTCCACGACCACGGATCACCATAATGACCGATTGGGACCACTGTAGGAAATTTTTTCCATCTAGCCGATGGTTGGTGATTATAAGGGAGGAATTAAGATCCCCTTGAGAAGTTCCTTGATTGCTGTTTGGAATCATTTGTGAGGTTTCAGTCTCAGACAAAGTTTCAACAGTGTCAACCATAGGAAGGAATAAAATAGAAGGAAAGAGAGATTAAGAGAAGGGATGTTTGGGACGAGAGATTAGAGATGACAGGATCAAAAATCCTAAAGCTCTGATGCCATGAACAAACTTAGAAAGAAGATTGTTATCTTTTTCTAATTAGGTTACAGCCTTTATAAGATGATCTAAGTACAAATAAGGAAATAATTTCCTAGAAATCACTAACTTCCTAAGAATTAGAGACTAATATTATATCCTACTATACAAGGTAATTACAAGGACTAAGCCAAGAATTATGTCCTTAATTTTAGGGATTCTAACAGTAACATTGAAACCCCAACATATTTGTAAAGATTGTCATGGAGAAAATTTCCCCCGCCATAATTAATTAAAGGCAAAGTACAATAAAATTAAAAATTATATATATATATATTCAAAAAGGAGTATCTTGACAATTAAAAGGATAAAAAGGGCAAAACTGAAGGTACAATTAATTCCATTTCTACGATAATAAAAAGAAGCTAATGCATAGCAAAGAGTGATGGAAAATCCATAAATATAGAAATTTCACATATTAAAATTGACCGAGAAGAAGCCAAACCGAAAACTTTGAAATGGAACTGATATAGAACATGGCAAACTGGAAATACCACAAATATATAAGATAAAATGGAAGAAAATCCAGATAATAAATAATAAAAACAGACAATTCAGCAAAATAAAACAAACAGGCATTAACATGTGAAGAAAATGAAACAAAATTAAGAAAGCAAACCCCAGAAAAAGACTGAAATTGAGTGAGAAAAACACCAGACATCAGGAAAATAAACGAAACCCAGATTAGATAAAGCATTAAAAAGTTACCTTGATCGAGAATTGGGTGAAGAGGCAGAAGGAAGATTAAGAGCAGATGATAATAAAGAAGAAGAAGAAGAAGACGTTGATGCTGCAAAGAATCTAACATAAAACTTCTTGGAAAAATGGGAAATGGTTATAAAAATAAGAGCAATTAGAGTGGCTCTTATGTTAATCAACCACCAAATCTCCATTGAAGAAGCATCGCCCATCCTGCCATCGTCGCAACCCCATATGTTGACGCCCATAACTCTCAGTTTTCATTCACGCCAACATTGGTTTAGCTCACTTTCTTTTTTCCCCTTGATCTCTCTCAATGAAGAAGAAATATATGAAATTGAATTGTTTGCGGAGGAATTAAGGGCGATGAATGTTTTTTGGTATCCCAAGGCCAAACCATTAACAACTTCCAGAATTCAACACACCTGGCGTGAAAAAACAATTTGGACAACTTTTACATTTAATTATTTTTATTGAATTTCTTAAAAAAAATAAGGGTTAAATTATATTTGGTACCTAAAGATTTTGCTCCCAAGTTGATACTTAAATAACACAAAATTTATACATTCTATCAATTTCTTAAAAATAATTTGGTACCTATATTAGTATCTAAAAAAATTTTGCTCCCAAGTTGGTAACTGAATTAAGCGTCATCTCTCAAGTTGGTACTTAAAAAACTTTTACTCCCAAGTTGGTACTTGAACTAGGCATCTTCTCCCAAGTTGATACCAAAACTTATACATTCTATCAATTTGGTCATGATTTAAAATAATTCAATAAACATAACCATTTATATTTAAAATTCTTATCAATTTATTCTTTGTTTTTCTCTTAAATTGTTTGTTTTTCTCCTATAAATGTTATATCACTTTTATGGTATAAAAATTAAACAGTAACTTGATGTTATTTTATGGTAGAATGCAGATATTTCATTGTTGTTTTGATCTGTTAGGCTTGTTTAATTTTACAGTATCGCAAAAATAAATAATTTGATGGTGTTTTTAAATACAAATGGTTAAAGTTATTAAATTATTTCGAATTAGGACCAAATTGATAGAATAAATAAGTTTTGGGACTAAATATGTTAATAAAAGTATCAAAATAGTGGATGAAATTAAAGTTTGGGTACCAAAACGGGAGCAAAATTATTTAGGTGTCAATTTGGGGGAAGTGTCCAGTTCAAGTACCAGCTTGAGAGCAAAAATTCTCTAGGTACAAATTTGAGAGAAATGATATAGTTCAGGTACCAAATGTATATTTAAGTCAAAAAATAATTATATATACTTCTGAACCCAATATTAGGGTCCAATAAAAAAGACGATGATGTTCATTCTACGAGATTCGAGTTCAAATTGCTTTGTTTGTTGCAACGTATGGGCACTATTAAAGGAGTAAGAATATATATGAACAGATACTTCCCTATAATCTCGTTCAGACCATTCAAAAAAATTATATATGCTTGTAAGAATATTACGAGGTATAATTATGGGCAAGTAAGACTAGACTCGATTTGAAAGAAAAAAAATTCACATTTTTTGAATTGATTCGATGTGAAAAATTTTATTCGACTTGACTCGAATCATAATTTTATAAATTCGACTAAAAAAATGAAGTTTAAGCTATAAAATAAAACTTCAAATAACTTGGACTTTTTTTAATAATTAGAGGATCAGTTTTCAAGTTCGGATCGAGACTCTCTACTCTGATTGATATATGTATATCACATATGAAAAAATAAAAAATATGAAGAAATATATTCACATATGATATATGATTATAGAAAGTCGTTTAAATTAGAATCAATTAGTACCATAACTTGATAAATGTTTTACAATTAAATTTGAACAAAAAATCGAACAACTCGACCGATTTAACTCGAGCCAGATTTATGAAATTCGAATCAAATCGAAAAAATTTCAGAAAGAAATTCAGTTATAACATAGGACATGTCAACTAAAAAAAATATATTGTACTTGACTTGACTTGATTGAATGCTCACTCCTAGATACAATGGCAGGATGTGTTTGGATTGAATATATATGAGATGTGATCTAGTTACACTATGTAAAACTAAACTAGTTTTACACTAATTTATAACCATTGGATGAGTGAAATAGATGGATGGGATTAGAAGCAGGATATATGAAGATTACCCCTTGAAGAAAAGTAAAGAATTAATCTCATTCATCCAATGTAAAACTAGTTGAGTTTTACATAGTGTATGTATGTGTGACTGTGTTTGAATGGAAAAAATTAGCTAAAAAAGGTTTAATAAATGATTATAGTTGAAGTAATAAAGGATGTATATGTAATGATGGAGTCAGAAAATTTGAATCGTATTGTTAATTTTTTTAAAAATGCTTAATTTAAAGGAAAATTTTACAACGTGCGACGAACATCGATGAACACCATTAATGATGAATACCGATGAACATCATTAAATTAATTAATAAAAATTAAAAATTTTAAGGACTCATCATACAATTAATAATTATTTTTAAAAATTCAATTAAATTATTTTTTATATATATTAAAATTTTATTTTTTTAATAATGGTAAACTATATATTTAGTACCTCACCTATTTCCGTATTTCTATTGAACCCTCATTATTTAAATATTATTTCAATTTGACCTTATCCTTTATAAAAAATAATTTAACCCTTAACCTCAACCTAAAACCCTAAACTATTAAACCTTAAACCCTTAAACCTTAAACATATACAATAAACCATATACCATTAAAAATAATTTCACCATCGTCGATTCAATTCAATTCAATGAATTGTTGAATTCTCCTAAAAATTTTAATTAAATTATTTTTTATATATATCAAAATTAATTAAATTTGAATCTCCTAGAATTAACACTATCATTTTATTTGAAATGAAGAGATCATCACAATTAATCATTGTTTAATTGGAACGAGATCATCAATGCTTTGCGCTCGTCCGGAAAGTCCCTTCAACAAACGATGCAGGTCGGCAGAAGTTGCTTGTAATATGGATTTAGTGATAGACACATTCATTTCACTTGCAGAGATGTCCATGGCAGCAGCATTAGGACCAAAGAGAAACTTGGACGGCATATACCGGGGCATCAATATATACTTGGAAAAGCATGCTTACCTGACAGAGAAGGAGAAAGAACAGGTTTGCAAGGTGTTGGATTTCTGGAAAATATCAGTCGAGGCTTGCGATGGTCTATTCATCTCAAATAAGATGATAGTGTTAATTTTAGGAGATTCGGATTTAATTAATTTTAATATATATATATATATATATATAATAATTTAATTGAATATTTTAGGAAAAATCGACAATTCATTGAATTGAATTGAATCGATGATGGTGAAATTATTTTTAATGGTATATGGTTTAGGGTATATGTTTAAGAGTTTAAGGTTTAATAGTTTAGGGTTTTAAGTTGAGGGTTTAAGGTTAAATTATTTTTTATAAAGAATATGGTCAAATTGAAATAATATTTAAATAATGAGAGTTCAATAGAAATACGAAAATAGGTGAGGTACTAAATATATAGTTTACCTTTATTAAAAAAATAAAATTTTAATATATATAAAAAATAATTTAATTAATTTTTTAAAAATAATTATTAATTGTATAATGGGTCCTTGAAATTTTAAATATTTATTAATTAATTTAATGGTGTTTATCGGTATTCATCATTAGTGGTGTTCATCGATGTTCGTCGCGCGTAGTAGACTCATCCTAATTTAAATTACGTTTTCACAATTTAAAAAGTTGTGTTTAAAAAATAGTAATTTTTTAAAAAAATTTGGGTGACAACTTTACACTCCAATATATAATTTGGTATGTAGATTAATTAATCTCAAGTTAGAATCTTAAGGAGTGATTTTTAATTTATAAGAAACAAATTATACTAATATCAAGTATCATTTAAAAAATAACAGTTTTTGGAATAAATTCTCAACTGAGTTACAGTTATTTAACATGTAACACTAATTCGGCAAAGGGTTTTAACGCTAATTAGCACTCAATTAAACACCTAACATTCACCAAAAATTTATTTTTGTCTAATTTTGACCATTAGTTATCAAAGGCTTAATGAGATCAAGACACGTGATATACTCTAAAAGTGTCACATTATCAAATTAATAAAAATATTAAAAAAAGAATTATAATAAATATAAAAATATTTAAATATACATTTAGTACCTAAACTAGACACTTTCTCCCAAGTTTGTACTTAAAGAATTTTGCTCTCAAATTGGTACCTAAACTAGTACCATTCTCCCAAGTCAGTACCAAAAGAACTTTTACTCTCAAGTTGGTACTTGAACTAGATACTTTCTTCCAAAATGATACCAAAACTTATACATTTTATCAATTTGGTCCTAATTCAAAATAAATCAATAAATTTAACCATATATATTTTAAAATCCTATCAATTTACTCTTTTTTATTCTCCTAAATAGTTTGTTCTCCCAAAAAGGTTATATTACTTTCATGATATATTAAAAGTTTAATAGTAACTTATTGTTTTATCGTAGAATGTAGTTATCCAACTATTGTTTTGATTCGGTAGACTCACTTTGGTTGAAAGTATCGTGAAAATTTGACTAAATCAATGTAATTTATAAATATGAAGGTTAGATTTATTGAATTATTTTGTATTATGATCAAATTGATAGAATGTATAATTTTTAGGACTAAATATTTTAATAAAAGTACAAAAAAAGTGAATTAAATTAAAGTTCGGTTACCAATTTGAGAGCAAAAAATCTTTAGGTATCAACTTGGGAGAAGATGTCTAGTCAAAGTACCAAATGTATATTTAAGTTATATAAAAAACATATAAAATCATTTCAAAATATAAGAGTTCATACAATAAAATATAAAAAGTCACATGAAATATAACTCATTGAGTGGTCTCAATGGTAAAGAATGGTGTTGTTCTTCTTAAGTGATTGGTGTTCGAGCAGTGTAGTCTGCACGGCGTGTGCACGCTTTCAATGAACTATGACTAAAAATGTATATTTTTACATTTTATATTTTTTTATCAACATCGTATGAATTTATTAATGAAAAATTCATACAATTATCATCACGTGCCTCGTTAAATGTTACAAAGTAAGCAATCTAAGACGATTAAAAGAAAAGAAAACAACTTTAATCAAATAATTGAAAAGAGTAGAAGATACAAAACTGGATTAAAGTTGAGTAGATAAGGTGTTGAGGCCTGCGGCAAAGCAGTTTCCTTAAGACAAATTTCGACCACTCTGCGGTGCTTGAGTTGGTTGGTCTCTCATCTCCTAGGATACATGTAGAGCGTTGGGGTGTTCTCTAAATATGAGCGCAAGTGCACACTCTTGTAGAGCCAAGTTGAGTAGATAAGGTGTTGAGGCCTACGACAAAGCAGTTTCCTTAAGACAAATTTCGACCACTCTGCGGTGCTTGAGTTGGTTGGTCTCTCATCTCCTAGGATACATGTAGAGCGTTGGGGTGTTCTCTAAATATGAGCGCAAGTGCACACTCTTGTCAAGTTATAGTATAAAAGATATCGTCTCCCACGAGAATTGGACAACTAATTCAAATGTAAATTACTGCACAGAAAATAAATGCACAAGTTAATTTTAATTTGTTTAAGAGAAAAATAAATAAACACAAGTAAATAGTAGAAGAGATCAGAGTGATAGAATAGGTCAGGTTATGTTGCTTCGTAGTGTGAAACTGCATTGAATAGGTTAAGTTGTATTGTGCTGCCAGACTTTGCTGCCTCGACGGGAGATGGCAGATTGATGCTTCGACACTTTCGATGCCTTAGTAGTAAAATGGACGGTTGGCTCGACGGCAAACTCAACATACCTTCAAGGCTCGGTAGAACGCTTCGATGATGATTTAGCTTATGTCTAAGTCAGAATGTTATTGATGCCCGCTGCAGATAATACATGTCAGCGTTAATCTTGCAATGAACAACAACCTTTGGTTCGTCCCCTTTTAGCCGCCTTAAACCCTAATCTATGTCTAGGCTGGATTGATCAACACCTAGTATTGATGAGATCGTACTTACTTCTTTCGTGAGTTTGACTCTCTCGATGCCGAACAAATGGATTGCTCACAATCGATCTCTCGATTCAATTGAAAACAATGAAGAACATGAAATAAGCAAACCTTAAATTTATTGCAAAAACAAACTTGAACCTAAACAACTATTCTCACAACTACTTTACAACATAACCCAAACCCTAGAGAATTTAGAACATAGTGGCGGCAAGAAAACACAAGAGAAACCTAAGCTATGCCGACTATGAGTTGTCTAAAATACAAGGTATGATCGGGTATATATAAGGCATTGGCCTAGGTTATGTCCTTCTTGAAGTAGAAGTATTCCTCATGTTAAAGTATCTTTTGCATTGAATGCATCCTTTAAATTCGGACTTCTTTGACTTGAAGTTGGACTCCTTGTGCCACAAGTAAGCTTAAGCCGCATTGGATGATTTCCTTTTGGGCGGCTCAATCCGCTATTTTCGGCATCATGAAATTGCGTAGATGGGCTCATTGGACTCGGAAAATTATGATATTCTGATCGCACTCCAATTTACCAATTTCTCTGGTTGCTGCCCTGGGCGGCAGATATGGCGGCAACAACTCCTTGGAAGCACCTCTCTCTATGTTGAACTGCTTCAGTACAGCTCATTGACTTGCTGCCTCAACATCAGTTCCTCAGCTTTCTCCTCCTCCTAACAGCTTCTAGCACCTGAAACTAAAACTAAACTAAAACAATATCTTTTCTCACCAATTTAAAGATATTCAATAGAAATAAGGCAAAGCAAAGAATACTGTAAATAATGCATGCATGCACCTAATTATGCCTAAAATGTACTTAAGAACAACAATAATATGAGATGGAATACACACAAAATATAGGACTTATGTGCACTTTACAATACAACAATAGTAAGATCTTCGATAGAAGCACGAGCTGAAGAGATCTCGAATTGAACTCTTGACTTAGCCTATCACCAAGAATAAAACGAGAGAAGGAAAACGATTTTTGGGGTGATTTAAAACTGAGGAGATGCTCGGGTTATATAGGGGAGTCGAGGAGGAAAAATATAGAAGATAAATATTCTAAATTAAATGCCATTGACTTTATATCCAATTTAATTTGGAAATAATCAATCAAATGCCTTATTAAACGGATATATTTATGTGAATTGCTTTTATTACATTTTAATATTCGAATTTAATACAAAGTAAGAGATTTTCATATTAAATTCAGAATATTCAAAAAGATATGTTATTTGTTAGGAAAAAAATAGTTCGGAGTGGGTAAAATATTTGCAGGTACAAGTAGGGCCCGACCGGTCCGGACATTCGCATCACCCACAACGTGCGGGTGCGTCCCAACCCGAATGGGTTCGATGAGCTTCGATTTGCACCCCCCTGCGCCTGCGCACGAGGCACAGTTTCCATTCAAGTCATTCAATGAATTCCAAGTGGGTTGTTGTATTTAAACCATTCCCAAGTTATCCCACCCATGTGGGATAAGGGGTTCTATTTTTCATTTACACAATTCACAACTACCTCACTTTTAGCATCAATTTCTCATTCATTTCTCAACCGTTTTGAGCATATGAGATACCATTGTAAATGTCTCATGGAGTAGAATATGAATTAATAAATTCATCATTCGACCACCTTTACCAATCGAAAATATGGCTCGAAGTTTCCAATTTCTCACATTTTCCCAACAATCCCCACATGAATAAAATTGATGGTTTTATTAATACATTTTGAATCGATGTAGTGATAGGATCTACGATTGATAGTTGCATAGGATATATAGGTTTCCTCCTTTGAACCTTCCATTGTGAAAGTATATTTACTTTACTAGCTAACCAGTAGACGTGATGTCCTTAAACTGTTCAGTTGTTTGTGTAAACGATGATATACTTCACACAACTACCTTTCTGACAAGAGTATTAGTTCTCATGGTTATGTCCATGTGGCCGTGGACATCTCCTGGTTCTGCAAGAGTTTGAAAAATTATGCCCAATAATCTTCTTGAAGTGGCCCCACTTCACTCTCACATAGGTGATTTATGTTGCTTGGCTCACCGAAGCACACAATGGTCATTAAAAGCTTTGCTTACCCTATACCACTTTTTGTCACTATTTATATCATAGGAATGGACTTGGGGAAAGATCCCCCACAATGACCACACATGTCTATGTAATTAGGTTGTCCCTTTGAACCTAGATCTTAGGATATCCAACCAACTAGGTAGGGTTTTCCTTCACATAGTGCCTTTACTTCTCATGGGATTTAGTCTCATTCCTTTAGATGTTTTCTCAACTTGATCTCAATTCAATCCTTTGGTTAGTGGATCCGCAATGTTATCCTTTGATTTTACAAAGTTAATAGAGATAACTCCATTTGAGATCAGTTGTCTACGGTGTTATGTGGACGACGCATATGCTTTGACTTACCGTTGTACGTGGAACTTTGTGCCCTAGCAATTGTTGCTTGATTGTCACAATGTATACATACTGTGGGCACAGGTTTTGACCATTCAGGGATATCCTCAAGGAATTGCTGAAGCCATTCTGCTTCTTCTCCAGATTTGTCTAGAGCAACAAACTCAGATTCCATTGTGGATCTGGTTATAATAGTTTGTCTTAAGGATTTCCATGTCACGGCTCCTCCCCCCCAAAGTGAATACATATCCACTTGTACCTTTGGTATCTTTAATATCAGATATCCAACTAGCATCGAAGTATCCTTCTAAGACAACAGGGTCTCTAGAATAATACATTACATAGTCCCGAGTATATCATAGATATCTCAGTATCCTCACAATTGCTTTCCAGTGATCTTTCCCTGGATTGCTTGTGAATCTACTTAAACTGCTCACATTAAAAGTGATAACTGGTCTAGTGCAGCTCATGAGATACGTTAAGCTGCCTATGACTCTTGCATATTCCACTTGATGAATACTTTCCCCTCGATTCTTTGATAGGTGTGAACAAGGTTCTAATGGAGTTAAGGCTATGCCAAAATCCTTCTTATTAAATTTCTTGAGAATCTTGTCCACATAGTGTGACTGATTCAATATGAGACCTTCCATTGACCTTTTGATTTAGATGCCCAGAATCGTATCGGCCAATCCCATATCTTTCATGTAAAATATTGAATTTAACATGTTTTTGGTATGTTTTACCATTTCATTGTTGCTTCCAACAATAAGTATGTCATCGTTATATAAACATAGGATGACATATCCAATGTCTATAGTTTTGACATATACACATTTGTCACACTCATTTCTTTTGAAACTGTTAGTCATAATGACATTATTGAATTTCTCATGCCATTGTTTTTGTGCTTGTTTAAGTCCATACAAGGACTTCATCAATCTACATACTTTCCTTTCTTGACCTGTAACGCCCCGGTTTTGGGCTTAGAAGTCTTGGGCGTTGACCGGTTCGGTCAAAGTGCTGTTCGAATCTAAAAGGGTGAATTTAGGAAAGCCTAGTTCGGGTTGCATTAAAAATATGGAAAAATGTTCTAAAATCATCTTTTAATATAATTAAGTGAACTGTGAAATCAATTTTGGAAAATGAGTTTTGGAAGGGTGACATTTTGGCTAGTGACCAAAATGTAATTTTTGAAAGTTTGGTGACTGTTTTAGAAAGGGTTGAAACTTTGAATCTTTAAGGAGCTATTTACCCAAAGGGAGTTTCTCCAGATTTTTCTAAGATATTTTAAGACTAAATTCTGATTTTAAATGATATTAAAAGTGGAGGGAAAGCTATTTGGCTACTTTGGATTTTGCAACCAACTTTTCTCAATTTTCTTTCTCTCATTTTCTCTCAACCCAAACACTTTCTCTCCAGAGGATTGGATCTGATTTTCTCACCTAAATCCCTCCTTTCAACTCTCTTTTGATTCCTAATCAACATATCTACAAAACCTCATCATTTGCTACTTGTTTCATCAAGGTTTTTTATTCCAAAAAGAGGAGAAACTCAAGTTTGGAGGTAAGAACGTCCTTCTCCTCTAAACTATCAGTTCTTTACTGAAATTCCTAAGTTTTCAATCCTTAATTGATGTTTTATTAAAGGCTTTTAAGGTGTGAATTGGATCTTGGCTTATAATGCAAGATTTGGTGATTTTTGGTGATTTTCGTTTGATCTGATTAATCTGAGATTTGAGATGTGTTTTTGATGTTAAATGAACATTAAATTGATAAGGAATTGAGCTTTGATCAATGCAATCCCGGATAGGTTGAGTTTCCTAAGTTTAGCTTGTGATTCTTGATTGTTTTTGAGGTGATCTTGTGGATCTGTTGTTGCTGGAGGTATAAGGATGTTAATAGGTTGTTTTTAGATGTTATATGATGTTGAAAGATGTTTAGTGTTGATGGTTTATGGCTGGGCTTTGTTGAGAAGAGGTTTGGATGCATTTTCGGTTGTGTTTGGTGGCCGAAAATGGAGTGTGGATGAGAGCAGCGAGTTTAGGTGCTTTCATTGAAGCTATTAATGCATGATGATGCATTAATCCTCTGCTTTGATGTTTTAAAACAGGGGAGGCATCTTTGGATCCAAGAATTGTTGATCCGGAAGCTTGAATTGGTGCTTTGGCTTGAGGCGAAGTGGAATCGGTGAGTGAAAAATGGTTTTCGGCTTTGAAACCAATGTCTTGGGAGCTTAGTTTAAGTCTAAACAACTTTGCTAAGCTCAAGTGTAAGTTTTCGGAAAGTACTCTCTAGTGGTGGCCATGATTTTGTTGTGATGCAATGTGGTTTATTGCATGTTTTAATTACTGTTTTGAAAGCATGATTTAGCATGGTTTTTGCTGTTGTTGTAAGCCATATGTTGAAGGAAGCTCAAGGTAAGAGTTCCTTGTTTTTGTACATTGAATAAATGTGATTTGATGCTTTTAAATGCATGATGAATATGGCTTGGTTTAATGCTTTAAAACAGTGGATAAATTGATGATAATGATGTATATTGGCAAGTGATGTTTTGAAAAGGTTAAGGTCACTAAGGTGGTTAAAAGTCCTTGAGTGAGCCTTGTTTGCTTAAGAACATCAAGGTGGTTAAAAGTCCTTGGATGGTTCTTGTATGGACACAAAGGTGGTTAAAAGTCCTTGTGTGATCCTTTCCATGGTGTTTAAAAGTCCATGGGGCCAAGGTGTTTAAAAGTCCTTGGGGCCAAGGTGTTTAAAAGTCCTTGGGGTGAAACTTGATACGGACACAAAGGTGGTTAAAAGTCCTTGTGTGGTCCTTTCCATGGTGGTTAAAAGTCCATGGGCCAAGGTGTTTAAAAGTCCTTGGGGCCAAGGTGTTTAAAAGTCCTTGGGGTGAAAGTTGATGAACTTGTTTTTATTGAAATGGAACTTATCACTTGTGGCCAATATGACATGTATTATATGAAGCATGAGATGCTTGTTTTAAGTATGCTTTTGAGCATGTGCAATTGATGATTTGAAGCATGATTTATAAATGTTTTATAAATGCATTATTGAATGGTTTTATTGAGCATTCCTCACTAAGCTTTTGCTTACGCTCTCTTTTGTTTTCTAAATCAATAATGCAGAACATTAAGAGGATTTGAGGGCAGCAAGGAAGGCAAGCAATCAAGTGGTGATTAAGCTCAAAGTATGGAAGGTTTTCCTAAGTTCATTTAGCTTTTGGTAATTTGGCAATGGGGGACCAATGTGTATGTTTTGGGAGAAGTTTTGAACTCCCTAAGTATGATGAATGTTGATGAGAATGCTGGTTTAAGTGTTTGGCTCTTATATGCTTGAATTGGAAGTTTATGCTTGAAAGGCTTGCTTGTGTAGGAAACATGCCTATAGATTTGGGGCTTTTGCATATGATGTTATTTTGATGAATTGTTGATGCAAGTATGTCTTAAATATGTTGAATTGCATGCTGGTAAAGTTTGGTAGCATTTGGAGCATGATTGGATGATTAATTGCATGTTTAAGAATGCATTTTGGGGCAATCTGTGCAGGGCGTTTCGGAATAGTGCAACCCGTTTCGGAACAGGTGCCTTAAACAAGCCCAGGTGTCCGAAACGGGAGGGACCGTTCCGAAACGGTTTGGCCTCTGCCAGCCCGTGTTGCGGTACGCGTTGCGGAACGGCCCCGTGTTTCGAAACGGGCTCTGCCTGTTTCGGAACGGGTGACCGTTAAGGGCTGACATTGGTAGTTATATGTTTTGAATTGTTTGCGTTTTGGTCCTGAATCTTTTTTGTGCAATTAATTGAGTTTGGGAAGTCCTTTTGAGCTGAAATTTCACAGTGAAGCATGAAACCGGATTAATTTCAAGTTGGTAACTTTAATTTGGGTTAAGTCTTCATATTTATCAGAATTTACAATTTGGTCCCTAAAGTTGTAATTTGTTCAATTGGGTCCTTGTTTGATCTCTGATGTTTGTGATCTTTGAGTATGATGTTTGTGTGATCACAATTAAGGTTAATGAGCATCTAGACAAGATAAAAAGAAAAAAAGGGTCGTTAATCAAGGTTGACTTTCAGGTTGACTTTGGTTTTCCCCGTGTGACTTTCTTAATTCGGGT
Source organism: Hibiscus tridactylites (assembly GCA_958450335.1). Taxonomy (NCBI): domain Eukaryota; kingdom Viridiplantae; phylum Streptophyta; class Magnoliopsida; order Malvales; family Malvaceae; genus Hibiscus; species Hibiscus tridactylites. The sequence goes on along the minus strand of OY288273.1, from coordinate 54,297,502 downwards.
CAACCGTCTAGGCCGGGTTAAGGGGGTTACATTTGGTGGTATCAGAGCTGAGTTCTCGAGTAATCGGGAATGTTTGTATGCATGATTGAAGTATGTATGCCTTGTATGCTTGTTGTTCGAAAGCATGTTTAGTGGCTTGTGATTTGGATGTAATTGAGATGTATGCTGTGTTGTAGCATGATGTGGGTACCCATTGCCAAATAAAAGCTAAAGAAATGATGTTGATTTTGAAAGAAATTGAGCTTGAATACTTGGATTGCTTACCTTGCTGGGCCTGACTTTGTTTTATTTGTATTGATATTGCATGGTAAAAGTATGGCACCACGTAGAGAGTTAAGGAGTAGCGTGAGAGCTACGACCCCGGATGGGAATGAGAATGAAGAGAATGCGGGTAGTGCTGTGTTACCTCCTCCTCCACCTGGTGGTGGTGGTGCGGAGAGAGAAAGAGCTGGAGCTGCAGCAGCTGGTGCTGGAGCTGCTGGACCAGAGGTTGGTCAGGGGCAAGCTATGCCTGATATGTCTATGTTGGTACAAGCTATTGCGGGTGCTTTTCGAGCAGCAGTAGCTGGAGCTCAAGGAGCTGGGCATCAAGGGGATGCTAGAGTTAGACTACCCTTGGAGCGTCTGCGCAGTCTTGGTGGGACTGAGTTCAGGGGTATGTCAGCTGAGAGTTCTGAAGCTTGGCTAGAGAGTACCAAGCGAATCTTGGGTCAGATGAGTTGCACCGATGTGCAAAAGCTGGGCTGTGTTGTGTCCTTGCTGCAGGACGATGCTTATACGTGGTGGACGACCACCATTTCTGGGATGGCTGAAGCTGATGTGACTTGGACATTCTTTCAGAATGTGTTCAAGAGGAGATATCTTGGTGTGAGATATCTTGATGAAAAGAAACGTGAATTCATGACTCTTACCCAAGGGAGCATGAGTGTGGCTGAGTATGAGGTGCAGTTTGTGCGACTCAGTCAGTATGCACCTGAGCTGATTCCTGATGAACGGGAGAGGTGCGAAAGGTTTCGTTATGGTCTTATAACGGAGGTAAAGATATATGTGCTGGCCACCGAGTATGATGATTTTGACGTGTTGGTGGGCCGAGCCAAGGACATAGAGATGAATTTGAGTTTGGCTGCGAAAGGTGCTGGAGCAAGTTCTGGTAAGAGAACTGCTGAGTATAGTTCCGGAGGTGGACGGAACAAGAGGGGACGTGATCAGAGGTATCAGTCCTCAGCCAAGAGAGGTGGTGGTGCACCTGCTAGGGGTGGCAATGCTAGAGCTGACCCTAGTGCTTGTTGGATCTGTGGTTCACGTGGTCACATGAAGCGTGACTGTCCTCGTGCTGTGAGGGAGGTGCAAGCTCCTGTTGTGGCAGCTGGTTATGGATGCTGGAATTGTGGTTCTGCAGACCACTTGAGGCGAGATTGTCCGAGGTTGGCTGGTGATCAGATGCGTGCTCCTGCTGTTGCTGCACCACAGAGAGGTCGTGGGCACGGTCGTGGTAATTTTCAGAGGAGAGAGGAAGGTGGTCGTGGAGTAGCTCATGTTGTGGCTATTCAGCCTGAAGGTGGAGGCCAAGCGAGAGTGTATGCTCAGCGTGAAGGGAGGAATGATGCGGATGTGATTGCAGGTACCTTTACTTTGCAATCCTTGTCATTGCTTTCTTTGATTGATTTTGGATCTACGCATTCATACATTTTGCGTGAGCATGCTGAATTGCTTGGTTTGCCTGTTGAGTCTTTGGATGTTGGTGTTCGTGTCACTAGTTCTTTTGGTGAAACTGTTGTGACTCGAAAGCTTTATAGAAGGTGTCCCTTGGTTGTTCAAGAACATGTTTTTCATGTTGATCTTATGGAGTTGCCCTTTTATGGTTTTGATGTGATCCTTGGTATGGATTGGCTTGCTGAGCATCGTGCCGTTGTGGATTGTGAAAATAAGCGTGTTTCGCTTAAGCTTGCGGATGATTATGAAGTGGTTGTGGTTGGTGAGAATGTGAAGTTTCTTGCCAATGTTGTTTCTACCTTGGAGGCGAGCAGGATGTTGAGGCAAGGTTGTGAAGCTTATCTAGCTTTTGTGATAAATCCTAGCTCTAAGGAGTTGAGGGTGCAAGATATCAGAGTTGTGAAGGAGTTTCCTGGTGTTTTTCCTGAAGAGTTGCCTGGTTTACCTCCTAATCGCGAGGTGGAGTTTGGAATTGAGCTGTATGAGAATACAACTCCTGTGTCCATTACTCCCTATAGAATGGCACCTAAGGAGCTGAAGGAGTTGAAGACGCAGTTGCAAGAGCTGCTTGATCGAGGTTTCATTCGGCCGAGTGTGTCGCCTTGGGGAGCACCGGTCTTGTTTGTGAAGAAGAAAGATGGCACTATGAGGATGTGCATTGATTACCGTCAGCTGAACAAGTTGACTATCAAGAATCGGTATCCTTTGCCGAGGATTGATGATCTCTTTGATCAATTTCGGGGAGCTGCTATGTTCTCTAAGATTGACTTGAGGTCAGGGTATTATCAGTTGAAGGTGAAGGATGTGGATGTGCCTAAGACAGCTTTCAGGACAAGGTATGGGCATTATGAGTTCCTTGTGATGCCGTTTGGGTTGACAAATGCTCCTGCTGCTTTCATGGACATGATGAACCGTGTGTTTCATGAATACCTGGACAAGTTCGTTGTGGTATTCATTGATGATATCCTCGTGTACTCGCGTACTGAGGAGGAGCATGAAGAGCATCTGAGGATTGTTTTGCAAGCTTTGTTGGAGAATCAGCTTTATGCTAAGCTGAGCAAGTGTGAGTTCTGGCTTAAGGAGGTGGTGTTTCTTGGGCATGTGGTCTCAGCTGAGGGGATTTGTGTTGATCCTCAGAAGATTGAGGCTGTGATGAACTGGAAAGTTCCTAAGTCTGTTTATGAGGTTCGTAGTTTCCTTGGTTTGGCAGGATACTACCGAAGGTTTGTGGATGGTTTTTCCAAGATTGCTGCTCCTTTGACGAAGCTGTTGCAGAAAGATGTTAAGTATGAGTGGACAGAAGCGAGACAGCAGGCTTTTGAGAAGCTGAAGGCGGCTTTGACGCAAGCTCCTATCTTGGTTCAGCCTAAATCAGGGAAAGAGTTTGTGGTCTACAGTGATGCATCCTATGTTGGTTTGGGATGTGTGCTGATGCAGGAGGGTAAGGTGGTGGCTTATGCGTCACGGCAGTTGAAAGTGCATGAGCGCAATTACCCTACGCATGATATTGAGCTGGCTGCGGTGGTTTTTGCTTTGAAGATCTGGAGGCATTATCTGTATGGTGAGAAGTGTACTGTGTACACGGATCACAAGAGTTTGAGGTATCTGATGTCACAGAAGGAGTTGAATCTTAGGCAGCGGCGTTGGTTGGAGTTGCCCAAGGATTATTATCTGACGATTGAGTATCATCCTGGAAAGGCTAATGTTGTTGCGGATGCCTTGAGTAGGAAGGTAGCTGTTGAGTTGAGGGCTATGTTTGCTAGCTTGAGCTTATCGCGGGATGGTGGTCTTGTTGCTGAGTTGCAGGTGAAACCATCGTTGGTTCAGTTGATCAAGGATAAGCAGTTGTTGGATGATTCCTTGGTGTCTCATGTTCAGGATATCGCGGAGGGTAGACCTTCGGATTTCAGCTTTAATGATGATGGTGTGTTGTGTTTTGGGAGTCGAATAGTAGTGCCTGATGATGCTGAGTTGAGGCGTGCTATTCTGACTGAAGGCCATAGTAGTCCTTTTGCTATGCACCCTGGTAGTACTAAGATGTACCGTGATCTTCGTGATGAGTACTATTGGGTGGGTTTGAAGAAGGATGTTGCAGAGTTTGTGAGCAAGTGTATGGTGTGTCAGCGAGTTAAGGCTGAACATCAGGTTCCTTCTGGGTTGTTGCAACCGTTGAAAATCCCTGAATGGAAGTGGGAAAGGGTTACCATGGATTTTGTATCTGGTTTACCTTTGTCTCCATCAAAGAAGAATTCTGTTTGGGTGATTGTGGATCGCCTAACGAAGTGTGCGCATTTCTTGCCTGTGCATACTACGTTCTCTTTGGATAAGCTGGCAGAGCTGTACATTGCTGAGATTGTGAGGCTGCATGGTGTGCCTAAGTCGATTGTGTCGGATAGGGATCCGAGGTTCACATCGCGTTTCTGGCAGTGTTTGCATCAAGCTCTGGGTACAAGGTTGCATTTCAGTACATCCTATCATCCTCAGTCGGATGGTCAGTCTGAGCGAGTTATCCAGATCTTGGAGGATATGTTGAGGTGTTGCGTGATTGAGTTCCAAGGTTCTTGGGAGAAGCATCTGCCTTTGGTTGAGTTCGCTTATAACAATAGTTATCAGGCGAGTATACAGATGGCACCTTATGAGGCTCTGTACGGGAGGAAGTGTAGGACCCCTCTTTGTTGGGCTGAAACTGGTCAAAAGTTGGTTTCGATGCCGGCTTTGTTGAAAGGGACCACTGAGAAGGTGAAGCTTATCTGTGAGCGGTTGAAGGCTGCTTCTGATCGGCAGAAGTCTTACGCGGATTTAAAGCGTAAGGAGATAGAGTATGCGGTGGGTGACCGTGTGTTCTTGAAGGTTTCGCCTTGGAAGAAGGTGATGAGGTTTGGCCGGAAGGGTAAGTTGAGCCCTAGGTACATTGGACCATATGAGGTTGTTGAGCGCGTGGGTCCTGTTGCGTATCGGTTGAGGTTGCCTCAGGAGTTGGAGAAGATTCATGATGTGTTCCATGTTTCTATGCTCCGGAAGTATAGATCTGATCCTTCGCATGTGATTCCTGTGGAGGAAGTGGAATTGAATCCGGATTTGACCTATGATGAGGAACCGGTGAAGGTTCTGGATCCGGATAGCAAGGTTCTTCGTGGCAAGACCATTGAGTTGGTGAAGGTGCTGTGGAAGCATTGAGGTGTTGAGGAAGCCACGTGGGAGCGGAAGGAAGACATGCTGAAGCAGTTTCCTTATCTCTTTCCTTCAGGTAAATTTCGAGGACGAAATTTCTTAAGGGGGGGAGAGTTGTGACGCCCCGGTTTTGGGCTTAGAAGTCTTGGGCGTTGACCGGTTCGGTCAAAGTGCTGTTCCAATCTAAAAGGGTGAATTTAGGAAAGCCTAGTTCGGGTTGCATTAAAAATATGGAAAAATGTTCTAAAATCATATTTTAATATAATTAAGTGAACTGTGAAATCAATTTTGGAAAATGAGTTTTGGAAGGGTGACATTTTGGCTAGTGACCAAAATGTAATTTTTGAAAGTTTGGTGACTGTTTTAGAAAGGGTTGAAACTTTGAATCTTTAAGGAGCTATTTACCCAAAGGGAGTTTCTCCAGATTTTTCTAAGATATTTTAAGACTAAATTCTGATTTTAAATGATATTAAAAGTGGAGGGAAAGCTATTTGGCTATTTTGGATTTTGTAACCAACTTTTCTCAATTTTCTTTCTCTCATTTTCTCTCAACCCAAACACTTTCTCTCCAGAGAATTGAATCTGATTTTCTCACCTAAATCCCTCCTTTCAACTCTCTTTTGATTCCTAATCAACATATCTACAAAACCTCATCATTTGCTACTTGTTTCATCAAGGTTTTTGATTCCAAAAAGAGGAGAAACTCAAGTTTGGAGGTAAGAACGTCCTTCTCCTCTAAACTATCAGTTCTTTACTGAAATTCCTAAGTTTTCAATCCTTAATTGATGTTTTATTAAAGGCTTTTAAGGTGTGAATTGGATCTTGGCTTATAATGCAAGATTTGGTGATTTTTGGTGATTTTCGTTTGATCTGATTAATCTGAGATTTGAGATGTGCTTTTGATGTTAAATGAACATTAAATTGATAAGGAATTGAGCTTTGATCAATGCAATCCCGGATAGGTTGAGTTTCCTAAGTTTAGCTTGTGATTCTTGATTGTTTTTGAGGTGATCTTGTGGATCTGTTGTTGCTGGAGGTATAAGGATGTTAATAGGTTGTTTTTAGATGTTATATGATGTTGAAAGATGTTTAGTGTTGATGGTTTATGGCTGGGCTTTGTTGAGAAGAGGTTTGGATGCATTTTCGGTTGTGTTTGGTGGCCGAAAATGGAGTGTGGATGAGAGCAGCGAGTTTAGGTGCTTTCATTGAAGCTATTAATGCATGATGATGCATTAATCCTCTGCTTTGATGTGTTAAAACAGGGGAGGCATCTTTGGATCCAAGAATTGTTGATCCGGAAGCTTGAATTGGTGCTTTGGCTTGAGGCGAAGTGGAATCGGTGAGTGAAAAATGGTTTTCGGCTTTGAAACCAATGTCTTGGGAGCTTAGTTTAAGTCTAAACAACTTTGCTAAGCTCAAGTGTAAGTTTTCGGAAAGTACTCTCTAGTGGTGGCCATGATTTTGTTGTGATGCAATGTGGTTTATTGCATGTTTTAATTACTGTTTTGAAAGCATGATTTAGCATGGTTTTTGCTGTTGTTGTAAGCCATATGTTGAAGGAAGCTCAAGGTAAGAGTTCCTTGTTTTTGTACATTGAATAAATGTGGTTTGATGCTTTTAAATGCATGATGAATATGGCTTGGTTTAATGCTTTAAAACAGTGGATAAATTGATGATAATGATGTATATTGGCAAGTGATGTTTTGAAAAGGTTAAGGTCACTAAGGTGGTTAAAAGTCCTTGAGTGAGCCTTGTTTGCTTAAGAACATCAAGGTGGTTAAAAGTCCTTGGATGGTTCTTGTATGGACACAAAGGTGGTTAAAAGTCCTTGTGTGATCCTTTCCATGGTGTTTAAAAGTCCATGGGGCCAAGGTGTTTAAAAGTCCTTAGGGCCAAGGTGTTTAAAAGTCCTTGGGGTGAAACTTGATACGGGCACAAAGGTGGTTAAAAGTCCTTGTGTGGTCCTTTCCATGGTGGTTAAAAGTCCATGGGCCAAGGTGTTTAAAAGTCCTTGGGGCCAAGGTGTTTAAAAGTCCTTGGGGTGAAAGTTGATGAACTTGTTTTTATTGAAATGGAACTTATCACTTGTGGCCAATATGACATGTATTATATGAAGCATGAGATGCTTGTTTTAAGTATGCTTTTGAGCATGTGCAATTGATGATTTGAAGCATGATTTATAAATGTTTTATAAATGCATTATTGAATGGTTTTATTGAGCATTCCTCACTAAGCTTTTGCTTACGCTCTCTTTTGTTTTCTAAATCAATAATGCAGAACATTAAGAGGATTTGAGGGCAGCAAGGAAGGCAAGCAATCAAGTGGTGATTAAGCTCAAAGTATGGAAGGTTTTCCTAAGTTCATTTAGCTTTTGGTAATTTGGCAATGGGGGACCAATGTGTATGTTTTGGGAGAAGTTTTGAACTCCCTAAGTATGATGAATGTTGATGAGAATGCTGGTTTAAGTGTTTGGCTCTTATATGCTTGAATTGGAAGTTTATGCTTGAAAGGCTTGCTTGTGTAGGAAGCATGCCTATAGATTTGGGGCTTTTTGCATATGATGTTATTTTGATGAATTGTTGATGCAAGTATGTCTTAAATATGTTGAATTGCATGCTGGTAAAGTTTGGTAGCATTTGGAGCATGATTGGATGATTAATTGCATGTTTAAGAATGCATTTTGGGGCAATCTGTGCAGGGCGTTTCGGAACAGTGCAACCCGTTTCGGAACAGGTGCCTTAAACAAGCCCAGGCGTCCAAAACGGGAGGGACTGTTCCGAAACGGTTTGGCCTCTGCCAGCCCGTGTTGCGGTACGCGTTGCGGAACGGCCCCGTGTTTCGAAACGGGCTCTGCCTGTTTCGGAACGGGTGACCGTTAAGGGCTGACATTGGTAGTTATATGTTTTGAATTGTTTGCGTTTTGGTCCTGAATCTTGTTTGTGCAATTAATTGAGTTTGGGAAGTCCTTTTGAGCTGAAATTTCACAGTGAAGCATGAAACCAGATTAATTTCAAGTTGGTAACTTTAATTTGGGTTAAGTCCTCATATTTATCAGAATTTACAATTTGGTCCCTAAAGTTGTAGTTTGTTCAATTGGGTCCCTGTTTGATCTCTGATGTTTGTGATCTTTGAGTATGATGTTTGTGTGATCACAATTAAGGTTAATGAGCATCTAGACAAGATAAAAAGAAAAAAAAGGGTCGTTAATCAAGGTTGACTTTCGGGTTGACTTTGGTTTTCCCCGTGTGACTTTCTTAATTCGGGTCAACCGTCTAGGCTGGGTTAAGGGGGTTACATGACCTAAAACTACATGACCCTCAGGTTGTTCCATGTAGATTTCTTTATCAAGATCTCCATTTAGGAAAGTTGTTTTAACATCCTTTTGATGTACTTCTAGATTTCCCAGAGCAGCAACTGCTAGTATCATCCTTATGGATGTTATTCTTGATACAGGGGAAAATGTATCAAAGTAATCAAGGCCTTCTTTTTGTCGGTATCTTTTTATTACCAACCTTGCCTTGTACTTATCAATTGCTTCATTTGCTTTCATTTTCCTTTTGAAAATCCATTTTGAATTTAGTGATTTAATTCCACGAGGAAGGTCCACTAATTCCCATGTATGGTTTTGCAAGATGGAATCAATTTCGCTCTTATTGGCTTTTTTCGATAGGGTGCCTTCAGAGGAGCGTATAACATCACTATATGTTAGAGGTTTAGCCTCCAGCATAAAAGGTTAATAAATCAGATCCAAAGGATTGTTCTACCCTTGCTCTTTTGCTCATTCTTGGCTCTATTTCAATTTCATCCTCTTGTTGATCATTTGGAATCATTTCATCCAAAGTTCATTTTTTGAAATTTGATCAACTTCCCTAGATTTATAAGGGAATATATTCTCAAAGAAAAATGCATTCTTTGATTCCATTATCATGTTTTTGTGAATCCCATGATTCTTTGATTCATACACAAGAAACCGATAAACATTATTATGTTCAACATAGCCAATAAAAATACAATCCACAGTTTGTGGACCTATTTTCATTTGTTTCAGCAATGGAGCCATTACCTTGGCAAGACACCCCCACATTTTCAAGTCTTTGTAGAAAGTTTTTCGACCTTTCTACAACTCATATGCTGTCTTATCTTTTTCCTTTTGGGGAACCTTGTTTAAAAGGTAACTAGCCGAAAGAATAGCTTCCCCCACATGTTTTGTGATAACCCAGAGCTTCCTAACAAAGCGTTCATCATTTCTTTTAGAGCCCGATTTTTCCGCTCGACTACTCTATTAGATTGAGGAGAGTTTGGTGGTGGTACTTCGTGAATAATTCCATGTTGTGAACAATATTCACCACCACGATCACTTTTTACCATCTTAATCTTTTTATTAAATTGGTTTTCAACTTCTTGCTTATATAGTATAAATTTCTCTATAGCTTCGTCTTTTCTTTTAAGCAAATATACGTAGTAATACTTTGTCCTATCATCAATGAAGGTAATAAATTTTTTTCCTCCCTCAGTTTGAACGAATTTCAAATCACAAACATTGCTATGTATTAAATCAAGTGGTTATATACTTTTTTCAATTGTTTGAAATGAAGACCTTGTTAATTTTGCTTCAACACATGTTTCACATTTATGGTTATAATTAATGTGAAACGAAGGGATGTGATCCAAGTTAATTAACCTACATAAGGTATCATAATTAACATGTACAAGTCTACCATGTCATAAATTAAATGATTCAAGCCTGTAAACAGAAGAACCTGCATTCTTATTCATTATTTTGGATTTTTACAAAGATAACATCGAGTTTCCATATTTCATTCAATACATATCCCCTACCTACAAATAAGGTTTTTGCATATGTCAGGCACATACAGTACATTTTTCAGCTTGAGTTCTTTCCCAAAAGTCATTTTCAAGACCACGATTCCCTTCCCCTTGATCTTGGAAGTCACAACATTTCCCATATAGAGCTTCTCTCTATTGTTGCAAGGTATCAGCTCAGTGAATGAGTTCTCGTCACAACAGATATGACGTATGGCTCCAGTGTCAAGCCACCACTCCCTTGGGTTGGAGTCAACCATGTTGACTTCAGAAATCACAACGCATAGATCTTCATCCTCCACAGCATTGGCCTCTTTGGCTTTAGCTCTTTTTGTGTGTCTACATCCAGAGGATCTGTGCTCCACCTTGCCATAGTTGAAACATGATCCTTTGAATTTCTCTTTCTTGGAGACTCCACCATTAAGCCTCAGCCTTGGCTTGACTTGGTGATGTTGAGGTTGCTTTCCCTTCCTGACTTCGACAACATTTGCCTTGGCCTCTTTCAAAGTGAGTTTCCTGGCATTACGTATGTTGTCCTCTTCGATTCGAAGTTTGACAATCAGTTCCTCCCCTGACATTTCCTTCCTCTTGTGCTTCAAGTAATTTTTGAAGTCATTCCATTCGGGATGCGGCTTTTCCGTGATGGCAGCTACTTGGAAGGATTCACTGATAAGCATCCCTTCTGCAAGAATTCCATGAATGATTAGTTGGAATTCTTCAAATTGACTTACTACTGTTTTTGAATCAACCATAGTAAAATTCAAGAATTTCACGACCAAAAACTAAAATTCAAGAATTTCACGACCAAAAACTTTTTAGCCCCAACATCCTCTGCTTTGTACTTGTTGTCCAATGCTGCCCACAACAGTTTGCAGTTTTGTACACATCATATACCAGATACAACGAGTCATGTAGTTCATTGAGGATGTTGTTTCAACACAGAAAATCTCCATTGTTCCAAGCCTCAGTGATGTTGAAGGTGGTGAGATCATCCACCTCTCTTTATCCATCCCTTATGACGACAATTGGGGGATCATCTTTCAAATATTTTGCCAGGTTCAGCATGGTCAGATAGAACAACATCCTATGTTACCATTTCTTGAAATTATGTCTGCAAAATTTCGACGGCTTCTCATTATGGCTCATTGCCACCATCGTTGCATTTAGATTCGGAGTCGGTTGCTTCGAAGTCTGTCCAGGTACAAAGACCTTAGCAGTGGAATCGACAGAACCTCCAACATTCATTGTTTCTATTCAAAAGGAACAAAGAGGAATTAGGATAAATTCCAATAAACATCAATTAAATTTCTCGTTTATTACCGACAATTTCTGAAAATGGATTTGTCCAATTTTGAGGTTTTAGAAAATCCGTTAAGACAACATGATAAATCTTGAAACAAATTTATTTGCTATCTCTATCACGAATGAATCATCTTGGATCAGAAGAAAGGTAAACGAAGAAATTTTGTCTTAAGATTGTTACAGAGTAAGCAATCCAAGATGACCAAAAGAAAAGAAAACAACTTTAATCAAATAATTGAAAAGAGTAGAAGATAAAAAACAGATTAAAGTTGAGTAGACAAGGTGTTGAGGCCTGCGACAAAGCAGTTTCCTTAAAACAAAATTTGACCACTCCGCGGTGCTTGCGTTGGTTGGTCGCTTGTCTCCCAGTATATAACAGTTGTAAGATCTTCGACAGAAGCACGAGGAGATGCTCAGTTTATATAGAGGAGTGGAGGAGGAAAACTATGGAAGATAAATATTTCGAATTAAAGGCCATTGACTTTATATCCGATTTAATTCGGAAATAATCAATTAAATGCCTTATTAAACGAATGAATTGTCTTGGATCAGAAGAAAGGTAAAAGAAGAAATTTTGTCTTAAGATTGTTACAGAGTAAGCAATCCAAGACGATCAAAAGAAAAGAAAACAACTTTAATCAAATAATTGAAAAGAGTAGAAGATAAAAAATGGATTAAAGTTGAGTAGACAAGGTGTTGAGGCTTGCGACAAAGCAGTTTCCTTAAGACAAATTTCGACAACTCCGCGGTGCTTGAGTTGGTTGGTGTAAAGTGTCCACAAGTTCTATATTTCATGCACATTCCATCTCATATTATTGTTGTTTTTGAGTACATTTTAGGCATAATTAGGACCATGCATTGCATTTTACAGTATTTCTTTACTTTACCATGTTTTTCTAGATTATCGTTTGTTTGGTAAAGAAAAGGTTATTGTTTTAGTGTACTTTTGGTTTTAGGTACTAGAGGCTGACAGAGGGAAAGAGGAGCTGAAGATGTGATGCTGAGGCAGCGAACCACAGAGTTGTACTGATGCAGTTCCAAATAGAGACAACAGTTGCCGAGTAGCTACCGACGCCCACTGTGTCGCCCAAGACAACAGATTATGGAGTTGGAAAACTGGAGTGCAATTTGTAGAGAAAAAAATCCTGATTCTATCGATGATGTCCACTCAATTTTCTGACATCTGTAGCAGCTAGCAGAGTCGCCAAAGGCGAATCTCGAGATTGCTTGCGGAACAAGGCAACGTGATTAAGTCCACATTCAACTCAAAGAACTCAGAGTTTAAAGTCACATTTAATGTGAAAAGATACTTTGAAGACTTCTACTTCAAGAAAGACTACACCTAGCCAATGCCTATATATACCCATTGTAATTCTAGTTCAAAATAACATAGGTTTTCCTTAGGCTTAGATTAGGTTTTCTTACCGCCAACATGTTCTAAATTTCTCCTTAGGTTTGGGTTATGTTATAATTGGTTGTGAGAACGGTTTCTTAGGATTTCAAGTTTGTTTTTGCAAATTAAATTACAAGGTTTACTTATTCCATGTTCTTCATAGTTTTCAATTAAGGCGAAAGATTAGTTGAATTCTATCTATTTGTTCGGTATCGAGAGAGTCGAACTCACGAAAGGAGTAAGTACGATTTCATCTATAGACGGTGCGATCAATCCGGCTTAGACATAGGTTAAGGGTTTAAGGCGGCTAAAAGAGGACGAATCAAAATTGCTGTCTTTGCATGATTCATGCTGCGACTGGTATTATCTGCAGTTGGCATCAACAGAACTCTGACTTAGACATAAGCGGACTCACTTTCGAAGCATTCTGTCGAGCCTTGTAGTTCTGCCGAGTTTGCCTCCGAGACACAGTTCCATTCCCCTACCGAGTTAGCGAGAGGTTCTCAGTAGTCTACCTGCCATCCACCGCCGAGGCAGCAGAGTCTGGCAGCACAAAACAACATGTTCTATTCAACGCAATCTCACACTAAGCAGCAGCATAACCCTGCCTTTTCTATCAATCTGATCACTTCCCTTTTAATTACTTGTGTTTTTATTTTACTTTTCTTTTCAAACATTCAACTTAATTGTGCATTTACTTTTTTTGTGCAGGAATAACAATTAGAATCAAGTTGTCCAATCCCTGTGGGAGACGATATCTTTTATACTATAACTTGACAGGAGTGTGCACTTGCGCTCATAAATAGAGAACACTCAAACGCTCTACAAGTTTTTGGCGCCGTTGTCGGGGATTGGTAACAACGAAATTCGTCTTTAATTTCTGCACTTTTATTTATTTTTTTTTATTTGAATATATATATATATATATATATATATATATATATATATATATATATATTATTACAGTTTCCTTTGCTAGTGTATGACCAGGGCAAATCCAAAAGGAGAAATCCTTTATTATGACGATATCAAACGAAGAGCAAGAGAGCTCAAGAAGAAAATCAAAGAAGCCCTTGGGAAAACTAAAGAAGAAAAAGAAAAAGAAACGGTAAACATGGAGAACGACAACCCTGCCAACAATGTTGTGAACGACAGGGATGGGCAGGAAGACCCGCCGCTCAGAGAACAGCAAGTGCCGCCCAAGCAGCCACAGTTTGTTCAAACCACCAGGGATTATCTGGAACATGACTTCGGAGGGTTCGATCCGACACTGACAAAACCAGAGATTGAGGCGGATCACTTTGAGCTAAAGCCCATTATGTTTAACATGATCAACACGTTAGGGCAATTTGGAGGGACTGCAATAGAAGATGCATGCCAGCACTTGAAAGGAATCCTGGACATCTACAGAGCATTCAAAATACACGGAGTCCATCAAGACGTACTGAGGCTGAGACTATTTCCCTATTCACTGAGGGATAGGGCAAAACAATGGTTAAACAACCAGCCACCAGGATCGTTCAACACATGGAAAGAGATGTGCAAGGATTTTCTAGACCGTTTCAACCCATCCAATGTCACAGTCAGACTGCGAAACGAAATAACAACCTTCCGAAAAGGGGATGACGAGTCGATGTATGAAGCATGGGAGCGGTACCAACAGATGTTGAGCAACTGCCTGCTACATGGTTTTCCAACTTGGACACAAGTATCAATATTCTACAACGGGGTAAACTACCCAACACGGATGATGATTGATGCCTCAGCCAATGGAATCATCCTTGACAGACCACCAGAAGAGGCACTACGGATTCTGATCCAAGCTGCCAATAACGACTACAAGTATCCAACAGCCCGTCGAGGCAGCGTTAGGCGGCCAACTGCTGTGAATGAAGTACAAGCCTTAAAATCTGTCAATGCCCGCCTTGACAAGCTAACAGATATGGTTATGAGCATCGTGAAACCTACTGGGAAAGTTCACGAGGTCAAAGCTGTAGAGCTGTTCTGTGATGAGTGTGGAGGCAACCATGATTCCTCTAAATGCACCGCATCTGCCAACTTTATGGGAGGATACGAGAGGAACAGCAGGCCTGCCTAGAACACCTACAACCCTGGATGGAAGAACCATCACAACTTCTCCTAGAGCAACCCAAAGACTGCTGCAAACCCACAACAACAATAGGGAGGCTACCAAAAAAACCTGTCCAGACAGCAGGCTCGGCAATCGCAAAACAATAATTCACTAGAAGCAACTCTTCATACATTTATGTCTAGAACTAGTGATTTTTATTGTTCGCAATAATAAATTCATTGATAAAACTGAGTCTTTCATGGACAAGACGGAGATGAAGATGAACAACCAGGAAGATGCTATAAAGAACTTGGAGACCCAATTTGGGCAGTTCATGGAGATCTTCAGCAGCAGGACAATGGGAGCATCATCCAACATCACAGAGGCAGCAACAAAACCCACTTTCGAGCAGTGCAAAGCCATATCTACCAGAAGTGGGAAGCAGTTGGATGAACCCATGGTGGAAAAGCAACTAGAAACAAAGTCAGCACAGAAAGAATAGCCTGCCGCGGCAGCACCAACACCAGCCGCCCCAATAGCTGAATCTGACAGTAGTCTTGAAGTAGATGATCCTCCGCAGATAAAGTTCCTATTCAAGGAGCGTATAAAGGACATCCTCATGCCATCATCTTTCCCCCAAATGCTTAAGCAACAAAAGCAAGAGAACCAGTTCAGAAGACTCATGGATATTCTAGAACAGGTGCACATAAATATCCCTCTAATAGAAGCCATTTAGAATATTCCCAACTATGCTAAATACCTCATGGACATGGTTTCTAAAAGGAAGAGGATTGGGGAGTTTGAAACAATTGCTATAATAGAAGAGTGCATGGCAATGCTGCACAACAAACTGCCACCCAAGCAAACAGACCCGGTCATCTTTTTTATTCCATATAGGATAGGAAGCAAGCACGAAACAAAAGCTCTGTGCGACTTGGGAGCTAGCATCAACCTGATGTCTAAGGCAGTCTTCGATAAATTATGAATTGGGCCAGCCAAACCTACCACCGTCATGTTAAAACTTGTCGATCGTTCTTTTGTACAACCGGAGGGAAAAATCGAAGACATCCTAGTGAAGGTGGGCAACCTTATTCTTCCAGCTGATTTCCTCATCCTAGACTGTGAGGCCGATGAAAAAGCCCTTATTATCCTTAGGCGACCATTCTTGGCCACGGGCAGAACGTTGATAGATGTGGAACATGGGGAAGTGACCATGAGGGTAGACAACCAGAGCATAAAGATAAATGTGCTACAACACTCAGGAAAGGAAAAGAAAAGATGCCCAGATGCTAAGGCTACCAAAATCAGTATAGAGACAAGCCAAGGCAGTAGCTGTTGCTACAGACCAAAGGGCAGGCTGAAGGACCCATCAACATATAACCTGAAGAAACAAGAGGACCCCCTAGGAGGGAAGGACAAGCCAAATTACCTCAGAAAGTGGTTACGTCTGGGAGATGCACCTAAATGCACTCCCAACATAACTTAATTTTTAATTCTTTTTCTTTATATTTATTTTATGCATTAGGATTAGAATTTAATTTATTGCAATTTTTTAAGATTAGAGTAATTTCAACAGTTTTAATTTTCAGAATTTATTTAATTATCCTTATTTAGTATTTCAAGATTAGGAATAAAAGAGTCGGATCAAGAAGAAGGCCCAACAAGAAGCCCGCCTACCATCTTGCCGAGACAACCCAACGCAGAAAACGCGTAACAGCTAGTTGCCCGCTAACAGCTAGCTACCAACATCTACAAAAATAGCGGGCATAAATCCTGTAACATGCATGAGACAACTGGACCGTTAGACATTTAATGCTTCCACAGCACCTCTCGGCAACCTCTATTTAAACCCTTCTCACTTCATTCATTTATTTTACTTCGCTTTCTTGCTATCTTATTCTTGCATCCACTGCTCTCACTTTATTTTCCCTCAAGTTTCACTAAACTTCAACTGACTCACATGGCTTCAACAACGACACCCAAACCCACCTTCCAATGCTTTTTCTCATGCGAGGACAAAAAGAGATATCGAACACAGTTCGCAAAATAGGCCATATGGGAGGAGCAATGCTTTCACTATACAAGGTAGGCAGGAGATCTCGACCTAGAACCAAATATGTTCGAAACCATCCACAACAAGGGATGGAAAATATTCGCACGACAGCCAGAGATAGCCAACATCACCATGGTCCGGGAGTTCTATGCCCTCCATCCCCGCCCGGAGATGCCGTTCGTGTTCGTCAAAGGGGAACCTGTCAAGTTCAACGCTGCCGTGATCAAAAGTTTCTATGGTCTGGATATGAACGACAACCCTCAGGAGGAGTGGAGGCAGTCACTGACGGCTGCCGATTATGAGAAACTCAAGGCCAAACTGTGTAAGCCCAACACGCTGTGTTTGGCAAGAAAGCACGGAGGATCTATCCAACGCCGTCACCTGCTGCCCGAGGCAATGCTGTGGATTACCTTCATCATGAGGCATCTTCTGCCCACCTCCCACAACTCCACCGTTGAGCAGCCGCACATTGCACTCATCCACAACATCACGACGAAAAGGCCTATCAAGGTGGGGGAGATTATCTGCAAGGAGATCCACGCCTGCTTCCGAAAGACGAAGGGCATGTTATACATCTCGTCACTCATCATCGGCCTTTGTGCCAATTTCAATGTCCCGACCGACCCTAAAGATGAGATGACGACAACTAAAGAAGGGTGGACCAGAAAAGTCCGCCTGTAGATGATGCAGGCCCCGGAGACAGAGCCTATAACGCCCAGGCATCCCTCTGTCGCCCAGCCTGCCACTCCAGCTGCCCCCAGTAGTACTGAAGCTGCCCAAGCCAATGAAGTCCTCAAACTACTACACAACCTTATCGACAACACCAAGCACATCGAGCATCATCAACTGACTTTCATGAATATGTGCGGGAGGTCCAAGAAGCCTTTGTGGCTTATTTCATGGAGAAGTATCCTGATGACGGCGCCAACTTTCCACCTTACCCGACAGATCTAGCTGTCGTGGCTGCCCTTGAACAAGGAATGCCATTAGCTGCCCGCCACATCGCCTTCTGTAGACAGATGCCATCTCTGACACACTACCCTTCATACTCAGCCACCTCTGCTTCCAACATAGTGGCAAACTCCTCCGAGAGGCATCAACAACATCATTCACCTCCTTGCACATCAACGACAGTGGCGAATACCTTCTCATCAGAGGAGATTGAGCAGCAGTCACCGGCACCAGCAACAACAATGGTAGCAGCAGCCATCCCAATGACGATAGACCCTCCGGCAGCATCGATAAAAGAAGGTACTAGGAAGAGGAAGCGTCACATCATAGCCGTCGAGCCTGTGGATGACGAGACAGAATCAGAAGAGAGCAGAGCACCTCCTACCGCTCCCCTGCTGAACCTCAAGAATAGCCTCGTCCCACGCCCAAAAGAGTCCAGCCACTGCAGAAAGCAAAAATCTCACCTGCTAAGTCTACCGCCAAGACATCTGCCGGCCGCCGCTTCATCATCCAAACCTCTTCCTCCTCCTCAACAGCAAAGACTCAAGCCTCCTCTCAACCCTCAACCAATTTCTAGTTTTTTCCTTTCTCTTTTCTTTATTTTATTTTTCTGTTTATATATATATATATCACTTGTACTTTTCTTCTTTTATCATTTTCTATTTTATTTTGTGCATTGAGGGTAATGCCCATCTCGAGTTTGGGTGGGGGGATAGCTCTCGCATCTTTTTGTCTAGGCATACTTAGTAGCATATAGGTTGCATTGTACTTGCCTTAATGATAATCAGAACAGAAAAATTTGTTATATAACTTGTGCCTATGATAGTTAGCCGATTACTTATTTTCGCACCAATAAATAAATTGAACTTAATATGGGAAAAGCATGCAAAATGACTTAGAATTTTTTAATTTGCCAAAACTGTCAATCACCATTGTTACTTGTTGAATTTGCTAGAATATCTAATGAACACTGCCTACTTTGTTTTTAGAATTCTTTGCAAAGTTCTAACAATGGTTGTAGGTAGCTGCTGAGGCAGAAAACAGAAACAAAAAAATACAACACTACCACAGCAGCCAAAAGAAAAACAAAGAAGCATTGTTGTTTTACCCTAGAGGTGCCCGCAACAAGCTCTAGGAAGAATCATGTGCGAGGTCACTCCGCTGCTATCAAAGTCCATGAATCTAAAAGTTTTGAAGTGACAAACAAATTAGCATGAATGAATGAAAGTCTTCACGGGATGACTCTACTCTATGGGTTCGGGGTTTTGTAGTTTGCTCATATCTTAATTCCAAACCTAGAAGAGTAGTTGTGATAAGTTGAAGCCCTCATTGCCATGATTAAATATTGTGCTTAACTGTGCTGTCTCGGCAACAACCTTATATATCATAACATCATCTTTGTTTATTTAGTTATTTTGCATATTCAGCCTGTACACAGTCTTGCACACACTACACTGGCCTTAGAAATTAATTCTGAGTTATTTTCTTGCTAAGTTCCTTTCACTAATTTAATATAGGTGCCACGGCCTTGAAGTATGGAATCAAGTTGAAAATAGGTTTTTCTTTCTGGTTAATATAAGGGCAAGTATGTTTAGATTGCATTGCTTGAGAACAAGCAATAGTTCGAGTTTGGGGTTGTGTAAAGTGTCCACAAGTTCTATATTTCATGCACATTCTATCTCATATTATTGCTGTTTTTGAGTACATTTTAAGCATAATTAGGACCATGCATTGCATTTTACAGTATTTCTTTACTTTACCATGTTTTTCTAGATTATCCTTTGTTTGGTAAAGAAAAGGTATTGTTTTAGTGTACTTTTGGTTTTAGGTACTAGAGGCTGATAGAGGGAAAGAGGAGCTGAAGATGTGATGCTGAGGCAGCGAATCAGGGAGCTATATTGATGCAGTTCCAGACAGAGACAGCAGCTGTCACTGCTCACCGTGCCGCCCAAGACAACATATTATGGAGTTGGAAAACCGAAGTGTGATTTATAGAGTAGAAAATCATGATTTTATCGATGATGTCCACTCAATTTTCCGACTTCTGTAGCAGTTGGCAGAGCCGCCGAAGGTGAATCTCGAGATTGCTTGTGGAATAGGGCAACGTGATAAACTCCAGATTCAACTCAAAGAAGTCAGAGTTTAAAGTCACATGTTCTAAATTTCTCCTTGGGATTGGGCTATGTTGTAATTAGTTGTGAGAACAGTTGCTTAGGATTTCAAGTTTGTTTTTGCAAATAAAATTACAAGGTTTACTTATTCTATGTTCTTCATAGTTTACAATTAAGGCAAATGATTAGTTGAATTCTATCCATTTGTTCGGTATCGAGAGAGTCGAACTCATGAAATGAGTAAGTACGATTTCATGTATAGATGGTGCGATCAATCCGGCCTAGACATAGGTTAAGGGTTTAAGGCGGCTGAAAGAGGATGAATCAACATTGCTATCTTTGCATGATTCACGCCGCGACTGGTATTATTTGCAGTGGGCATCAACAGAACTCTGACTTAAACATAAGCGGAGTCACTTTCGAAGCGTTCTGTCGAGCCTTGTAGTTCTGCCGAGTTTGCCGCCGAGACACAGTTTCATTCCCCTGCCGAGGCAGCGAGAGGGTCTCAGTAGTCTACCTGCCATCCACTGCCGAGGCAGCAGAGTCTGGTAGCGCAAAACAACTTGTCATATTCAACGCAGTCTCACAATAAGCAGCAGCGTAACACTGCCCTTTCTATTAATCTGATCACTTCCCTTTTAATTACTTGTGTTTTTATTTTACTTTTCTTTTCAAATATTCAACTTAATTGTGCATTTACTTTTCTTGTGCAGGAATAACAACTAGAATCAAGTTGTCCAATCGTTGTGGAAGACGATATCTTTTATACTATAACTTGACAGGAGTGTGCACTTGCGCTCATAAATAGAGAACACCCAAACGCTCTACAATTGGTCGCTTGTCTCTCAGGATACAACAATAGTTAGATCTTCGACAGAAGCACAAGAAGATGCTCGATTTATATAGAGGAGTGGAGGAGGAAAAATATGGAAGATAAATATTCCAAATGAAAGGCTATTAACTTTTTTTTCCGATTTAATTCGTAAATAATCAATTAAATGCCTCATTAAACGAATATATTTCTTTGAATTGCTTTTATTACATTTTAATATCCGAATTTAATAAAAAGTCAGAGATTATCCTATTAAATTTAAAATATTCAAAAAGATATGTTATTTGTAAGGAAAAATTAGTTCGAAGTGGGTAAAATATTTGCAAGTCCAAGTAGGGGTCGACCGGTCCGGACATTCACGTTGCCAACGATGTGCAGGTGCGCCCCTACCCGAATGGGTTCAACGAGCTTCGATTGGCACCCCATACGCCTGTGCGCGAGGCACAGTTTCCATTCAAGTTATTCAATGACTTCCAAGTGGGTTTGTGTATTTAAACCATTCCCAAGTTTGTTATACCACCCATATGGGATAAGGGGTTCTATTTTTCCTTTACACAATTAACAACTACCTCACTTTGAGCATCAATTTCTCATTCATTTCTCAACCGTTTTAAGCATATGAGATACCGTTGTAAAGTTCTCATGGAGTAGAATATGAATTAATAAATTCATCATTCGAACCCCCATCTTTATCAATCGAAAATATGACTCAAAGTTTCTAATTTCTCACATTTTTCCAACATTAAAAACCTCTTTAACTTAAACTGGAGGAAAAGAGTACAACGTGATGATAGAACAAGCATAAAACCAACATAAAAAAATGAACAAAACACCAATCAACATTTCCAACAAGAAAACCAAACCAAAGGAACAGACCCCAGAACACCCCACCCTATCCATGTCATACAACAATAATCTATAAAATCGCTTGAAAGTATGATGGTCGATCCACACCACCCCTTTCCAATACATCTGCCATTTTATTTTCCTCGCGATAAACATTATAGAAGCATACATACGTTAAAGACAACACACACATGTCGATTCTCCTAAAATAGTCCCATAATCTCCAAGGGAATCGATCAACATAATTCACCCAAGACACTGCAATCATTGAGTCTGACTCAATCACCATGGAAAATTCCTTACCCTAGTTAGATCTGGAAAGCATACCCAATGTGAAATTTATCACTCGCAACTCAGCCTCATTGGAGTCTATCACTCCTAATGGACACGAGAATAAAACCAAAATCCGACCCTTAGAGTTGCGTAGAACCACACCACATCCTGCCTTCCTCAGTTTTTCTCTCATCGATCCATCAACATTAAACTTAAGAGTATCTACAACAGAATGACACCAAAAAATTCCCACATGATGAACCACTGCCTCAAACAAGGACAAACAACTACACTACATTCCCACCATTGCGATTCAAGCACTATCGACGCATCACTTCCTGCTTTCACCCAATAAAAGGCACGGAGCTTGATAAAAAAGAAGAGCTCGAGATCCCCTCCTGCTAACCACCATTGCCTCATCGTATTCGAGAAAAAGCTCGAGATCCCTTGTACCCAAAACTCGTCTAGGGATAATGGTAAAACAAGCGACACACGCCACCACTAAAAGAATAATATCCAAAGCTCACAAACCTGCCCACATGTATAAATGATATGATCAAGTTTGCCTAACCCTTCCCCACACCATAAACAATTATTTGAAATCTAATGCAAAGGCACACCCCTAGACTACAAGAAATGTTAGCATCGGTAACCTACACAACACCACAAACCATAAAAAACAATGAATTTTAGGCGGCATATCCAACTTCCAAACGCATGTCCCAGCTAAATCTACATCCTCGATCCCAAACGAACTCGTGAGGTTCATTAAATCACGAACCTGAAATACCCCACGAGTACTCAATCGCCAAATAAATCGATCCACACACGCATTGTCTAAATGCGTTACGGGAAGAATGGCATGCATCTCTTAAACTTGCTGTAACTCAAACGACCTTAACTCCCTCGAGAAATATTTAGGTCAACGATCATGTATCAAACTGCCATCAAACGTATAAGACACTACCATTGTGTTGCCTCCTCAAAAGTATTGTTTTTCATGCCTATATTTATATGATTTTGCTTGTTTTCGGGTACATTTAGTTGCATTAGGTTGTTAGAATCATGCATTTGGATAAGGAGTTTAGTATTCTACCTATGCCATAGTGAAAGGTTGTTTTTGTGGCTATTTTGTAGGCTTGGCATAGGATTGGAAGAGGGATGGAAGCAGAAAAGCAACACAGTTAGGAACGCAGTTAGGAATGCCAAGAGCTGTGGGCACAGATGGACCAGAGGTGTGCCAAGCACTTGTTGGCAGTATGTCAGTGATGCCATGCCAAGAGATGATGAACCCCCGTAAAAATAAGAAAGGATCGGGCTCCTAAAAGATCACTACTGGACCAATCTCCGAAAAAATAGCGGATAAGGTGGTGCAAAGTTAAGTTGGTGACGTTGTGCCAAGCTTGGATGCCAAGGCGACATCGGCATAATGATATCAACCATAGCCTGATAAGCGATTACACCGAGCTAATATGATGCCAAAATGATCAGATAGAGCTCTATCTCTTATCACTTGATCATTTCAAATTCAAATGCAAAGGCTTATCTCATCCTTTCCCACTCACGCCTATATAAAGACCAAACCGATCAAGTGTTGGAGACAGAACAAGACGATGAGAAACGAAGTTATAGTGATTGGGTGAAGAGTGACCAGAGTACACTGTTGGAGTGACCAGCGAGTGATGGCCGGCTGCACCGAGGAAGGGTGGTTCAACCTCTTGGTCGAGAGCCTGGTGTGGAGGGGTGCATCGAGAGGCCCCTCTGCCTATTCCCTTGGCACAAGTTGTTTAACTTTAGTTTTTTTTAATGGTGATGTTTTTGAAAACGATTATGGTTGTGTTAGTTAATCCCCTCACCATGAACTAATTTTTATAGTTGGTGGGGATTGTTTTGGATTGAATATTGGCTTTATGATTTAGTTCCTTTATAGTAATTTTGTTTTTGAAAAAGTTTTTCTATTTGGCATACTCTAATTTTTCCTAAACACTCTGCCATGCGAGAGCTGGCACAATACGCCTATTGCCTCCCAATATCTTAATAGACTTTGGTTGGCGACGATTAAGTTGTTGAATACTTGAGAGAGAAGCTTCCAGACAAGTCGTTCAAGTAGTTGAACTTACTTCGCAAGTGAAATCTACCCCCTCGGAGTATAGATTGGTTCTAATCAAATTTAGGGCAATTTAGGGCAATGACCATCGAGAGAGGTTTTGCTAATGTTGAATCTGCTCGGAAAACAATACCAAGAAAGTTTTGCCAGTGAAGGCTGGCATGAGCCATGTTGAATCCAGACATTCCCTGCCAACAGTCATCACTCATTTATAAACACCTTCCTTGCCAACAATTTACTTCATTTTATTTTCCGTTTCTTTATTTCAAAACAAACATCTTTTCTTCCAAAGCAAGTAACAATTAAACAATCGAATTCAAGTCAATCTCCGTGGGATCGATAACTCAGCTTACCAAACTGTATTACTTGCAGATCGTGTATACTTGCACACAAAAGAATCTTGGCATAACCTGCTCAATACATATTGTTTATACCTTTTGTCAGCATTCATTCTACATGTAACCCCCTTAGCTCGACCTAGACGCTCGACCCGAACTACGAAGATTACACAGGGAAAACCAAAGTCAACATTGATTAACGATCTTTTTTTTCTTTTTATCTTTTCTAGATGTTCATTATTAGCCTATATGATTAGCAAATCATTTTAGCGGAAGCGACACAGCAAACGGAACCCAAACAGGGGTTGAATTGCATAGAAACGTCTTTTAGGGACTAAAATGTAAATTTCTAGAATTATAAGGACTAAACAAGTTTTAATGTTACCGATACGTGATTAATAATATAACATGCTATCATGTCAAATTTCATCTCAAACAGATCATTTAAACTCATTAAATTAAGCTACCAAAATTCAGGGACCAAAATATAAGAAACAGAAACCTGAAACAGTTCAAAATCAAACTCAACGGTCAGGCATTTCGAAACGGATGGCTCTGTACCGAAACGGTCATTTCGAAACTTGGTTGACCATTTCGATACTCGGGTGTGTTCCGAGACCCATATCGAAACAGCCCTTTCTAGTAGCAAAACCGTTTCGGTACGTCCCTACCCGTTCTGAAACCTCATGACCATTTCAGGCCTCTGTTCCGAAATAGGCAAGGGGGTTCTGATACGCCTTGCCTTGCAACAACAGATTTTTTTGGTTTTTCACGTCTTTTCATATTCAAAATATTCCCGAAACATGCCACAACATGCATACAACATAGATACACACAAACGGTCATCATTTTGAGGCATTAGCTACGACATGGCATCCAACATGCAAACATAGACACTAAAGGCATGATCCCTAGTCCACCAAAGCCATAACAAGCTAAAATCAACATTCACATCCAAAATCAAACTATAATGGCCATTTACAACTCAAGGATAAACCACCAAACATGCTCATAGTAAAGGGAAACATCCTCAACCATTCAAAAGTATAAATCCCACCCATTGCCTTTTATTACACCGAAGTAAAGCCACATACTGTGCAAGATTAAAAGCTTGGATTCCCTTTGCTTACTGCTGCCTCGAATGCCTAGTTTTCTGCATTGATGAAACAAAAGAGCGTAAGCACAAAGCTTATTGATGACCATTATGCAACATTCATCAATGCATTTCACACCATTGGCAAAACCACCATTTCATATTTCATGTCTTTACATGAAACATGTCCATTCAAGATCATCTATGCACTTTCTAAAACATGCTCATATGCAACATTTAAATTAGCAAATAAACCTTTGCTCATGCTTCTCCAAGCATCTCATGCATCCTTGCATCATTTACAAGCATCCCATGCTTAACATTAATCATTTACATTATATTGGCTCGCAAGTGATAATCCATAAACCATATCAACACAAGACACAATCGGATACGCGGATTACAAGCGTTGTCCCACACGCTTCATATATACTACCGGACTACACAAGGTGGAGATCAATGGCACAATCACAACCCCTCAACACCCGTGATGGAGATTAATGGCACAATCACAACCCCTCAACATCACTCATCGGTAGTTGTATAATTCCACTAACGAGAGTACGGGACTCATACACAAGACTCACACACGGAATTAAACCATTCACCGTTGTGGTCTTCACCTCAATCGTTAGGGTACTTGGATGGAGATTACAGTAGTATCACAACCCCTCGACATCCAAGGCAACTTTATTCACGGTGCACCCAATCCTATAGCCGGTTAACTATATCCGATTAACACAACCAAAAACCATTTCCATCACTT
This sequence comes from Hibiscus tridactylites, assembly GCA_958450335.1. Classification (NCBI taxonomy): domain Eukaryota; kingdom Viridiplantae; phylum Streptophyta; class Magnoliopsida; order Malvales; family Malvaceae; genus Hibiscus; species Hibiscus tridactylites. The sequence goes on along the minus strand of OY288273.1, from coordinate 54,271,658 downwards.
GCCAATATAATCATTTAACATCATTAATCCACTGTTTTACAAGCATAAACACAATGCCATTTCCATAAGCATATTATGCTTAACATCACATGCATTCAACACATGAAAACCAAGGATCACTTACCTAGTGCATCCTTAACATAATGGCATTAAAATCCAGCAACATTCATGCGTAAAACATGCTTAAAAACAGTAAACAAATCCACACTTAACTCAAGTGCATTTTCATCAAACATAGCACATTTCCAAGAGAGGGATTTCCAAATCACTTACTATTGAGCTTAGCTAAGTGTATCAAACTTACATTAAGCTCCCAAGACCACGCTCAAAGCGTTACAAAGCAAGAAATTGCATTTCCACTCACCAATACACGAAGCCTTGCTCGCCGACACGAAAATCACTCTTCCGGAGCCTCCAACAATACATCGTTTGCTTCCGGATCAAGATCCCATGTTTTCACATCATCAAAACAGAGATCTAAATGCATAAAACTGTATTCCAACACCAGCAACAATTCACAAACTCGTTGCTCACCCAAACTACACCAAAATACCCATCCAAAATAACCGAAAACTCAATCGATTGCTTCCTAAACCAAGCCCAGCCAACATACATCTTCCAACCCATTATAAACGCCAAAACACATCTAACAAACAACCTAACCCAACCTTATACCTCCAACAATCAATATTCCACCATTTCACCTCAAAACTCACTTAAATCAACTAAGAAACTCAAGTATATCAAGGATTTCGGGATCTATGTTATCAACACTTCATTTTAACATATTAATCAACTTAGAACTCAATTAAAATCAACACAAAACATAGCTTAACTCATCAATTCTGAAAATTAAGATTTCAACCACTATTTCACAATCAACACTATAATGAAAACTCAACCAAAAATAGTATTTAGAAGCCAAATATCTTGGGAATTTCAATAAATAACTTTGATTAGAGGTTAAGAACGAGATTTACCTCCAATCCTTGATTCCCTCAATGAGTGACAAGTTTTCCTTAGCAAAATCTTGAAGAATTAGGAAAGATTTCTTGAAAATGGTTTAGGAAATATTGAAAGAGTTTTGGGGAGAAAGAATTCTGGAGAAAGATGAGTGAAATAGTGTTTGGCTGAAAATGAGAAAGAGTTGGTAGTTACGTAATTGAAAATCTCGCATTAACTACTTATTTTAACTAATTAATATAAATCCAATTAAAGCCATTTAATTAAAAGCCTTTTAAAACACATGTCATATTGAGGAAATGTCAAATTGCCTTAAAGCCCCCTAAAGATTCTAAGATTTTGGCCTCTACATTAAAAATCACATTTTTCCCAGTTTTGAAACTTTACAATTTGGTCACTACTCAAAATATCCCATTTCCAAAATCCGTTTTGTAAAATTGACTTGACCAACCTCTTAAACATATTTTTAGAAGAATTTAGCAATTTTATCACATTTTTATCCTATCCCGATCCTTGATTTCCTTAAATCACCTTACGCGATTCGAACCGTTCTTGACCGGTCCGATCCGATGTCTAAAACATCTAGGCCTAAAACCAGGGCGTTACAACTCTCCCCCACTTAGGAAATTTCACCTCGAAATTCTTACCTGATGGAAAGAGGTGCGGAAACTTCTTCAGCATGTCTGCCTTGCTTTCCCACGTGGCCTCCTCAACTCATCGGTGTCGCCACAACACCTTCACAAGCTCTATCGTCTTGCCACGAAGAACTTTGTTACTCACATCCAGAACCTTCATTGGTTCCTCATCATACGACAGATCCAGATTCAACTCTATCTCCTCAACAGGCATCACATGCGAAGGATCCGATCTGTACCTTCGTAACATAGAGACATGAAACACATCATGTATCTTCTCAAACTCCGCAAGCAATCTCAACCAATATGCCACAGGACCAATACGCTCCACAATCTCGTAAGGTTCAATTAACCTTGGGCTAAGCTTACCCTTACGCCCAAATCTCCTCACCTTCTTCCAAGGTGATACTTTCAAGAACACGCGCTCGCCAACCGCGAACTCAATATTTTTATGCTTCAAGTTCGCGTAAGACTTTTGCCTATCCGATGCTGCCTTTAAATGCTCACAAATGAGCTTCACCTTCTCGGTGGTTCCCTTTAGCATAGCTGGCATCGAAATCAACTTTTGCCCAGCTTCTGCCCAACAGAGAGGGGTTCTACATCTTCTCCCATACAAAGCCTCGTATGGAGCCATTTTGAATACTTGCTTGGTAACTGTTATTATATGCAAACTCAACCAACGTCAAGTGCTTCTCCCAAGAACCCTAAAAATCTATCACACAGCATCTCAACATGTCCTCAAGCACTTGGGTCACACGTTCCAACTGTTCATCCGTCTGAGGATGATAAGAACTACTGAAATTCAACTACGTACCCAAGGCTTGATGTAAATATTCCCAAAATCGTGCTGTAAACCTCGGATCTCTATCCGACACAATGGACTTTGGCACACCGTGCAACCACACAATCTCAACTATGTACATCTCAGCCAACTTATCCAAGGTATACATAGTATGCACAGGCAGAAATGTGCACACTTCGTGAGCCGATCTACAATCACCCAAACTAATTTTTTCTTTGATGGCGATAAGGGCAATCCATACACAAAATCCATGGTGATTCTCTCCCACTTCCATTCTGGGATTCTCAAAGGCTGCAGCAACCCAGAAGGAACCTGATGTCCAGCCTTCACTCGCTGACACACCATGCACTTACTAACGAACTCAACCACGTCCTTTTTCAACCTCACCCAGTAGTACTCATCTTTCAAATCACGGTACATCTTTGTACTACCAGGGTGCATAGCAAAAGGGCTACTATGAGCTTCAGTCAGAATAGTGCGCCTCAACTCAACATCAACCGGCACCACTATTCGACTCCCAAAGCACAAAACACCATCATCACTAAAGCTAAAATCCGAAGGTCTACCCTTCGCAATGTCCTAAACATGCGAAACAAGAGAATCATCAAGCAACTGTTTATCTTTGATCAACTGAATCAGAGATGGTTTCACTTGCAGTTCTGCAATAAGACCACCATCACGTGATATGCTCAAGCGAGCAAACATCATCCTCAACTCCACAGCCACTTTCCGACTCAAAGCATCGGCCACAACATTAGCCTTGCCGGGATGGTTATCGATCGTCAGATCATAATCTTTAAGCAACTCTACCCAATGACGTTGCCTAAGATTCAACTTCTTTTGAGACATAAGATACTTCAAGCTCTTATGATCTGTAAACACAACACACTTCTCACCGTACAGGTAATGCCTCCAAATCTTCAAGGCAAACACCACAGCCGCAAGCTCAAGATCATGAGTAGGGTAGTTGCGGTCATCCACCTTCAACTGCCTAGATGCATAGGCCACTACCTTACCCTCCTGCATCAACACGTAGCCCAAACCAACAATGGACACATCACTATAGACCACAAACTCCTTACCAGACTCAGGTTGAATCAGAACAGGAGCTTGCGTCAAAGCTTCTTTCAACTTCTCGCATCAGTCCACTCAAAGCGAACATTCTTCTGCAACAACTTGGTCAAAGGTGCTGCTATCTTCGAGAAACCCTCGACAAACCTACGATAGTACCCACCTAAACCAAGGAAACTCCGCACCTCCGTCATTGACTTAGGTACTTTCCAACTTATCACAACCTCTACCTTGTGCGGATCAATGCGAATACCCTCAGCTGACACAACATGTCCAAGAAAGACCACCTCCCTAAGCCAAAACTCACACTTACTCAGCTTGGCATACAACTAATTTTCCAATAACGCTTGCAAAACAATTCTCAAGTGTCTATCACGATCCTCCTCGGTACGCGAATACACAAGGATATCATCGATGAACACCACCACAAACTGATCCAAGAATTCATGGAATACACGATTCATCATATCCATGAAAGCAGTAGGCGCGTTGGTCAAACCAAACGGCAGCACCAAGAATTCATAATGCCCGTACCTCGTCCGAAAAGCTATCTTAGGTACGTCCACATCCTTCACCTTCAGTTGATAATACCCCGATCTCAAATCTATCTTAGAAAACACTGAGGTTCGAACGAGATACGGGCATTATAAATTTCTAGTAATGTCGTTCGGATTAACGAATGCTCATGTTGCTTTCATGGATATGATGAACAAGGTGTTTCATAAATTCCTAGATAAGTTCGTTGTGGTGTTCATCGATGATATCCTTGTGTACTCTCGTACTGAGGAGGAGCGTGAGGGACATTTGAGGATCGTTTTACAAGCGCTGTTAGAGAATCAACTTTATGCTAAGCTGAGCAAATGTGAGTTTTGGCTAAAGGAAGTTGTTTTTCTTGGCCATGTGGTTTCGGATGAAGGGATTCGTGTTGATCCTTAGAAGATTGAGGCAGTGGTGAATTGGAAGCCTCCTAGGTCTGTTCATGAAGTTCGTAGTTTCCTTGGGTTGGCAGGTTACTACTGGAGGTTGGTGGAGGGATTTTCTAAGATTGCTGCCCCTTTGACGAAGTTGTTATAGAAAGATGTTAAGTATTAATGGACGGAAGCGAGACAACAAGCTTTTGAGAAGCTAAAGGCAGCTTTGACGCAAGCTCCTATCTTGGTTCAACCTGAGTCAAGAAAAGAGTTTGTGGTGTATAGTGATGCATCCTATGTTGGTTTGGGGTGTGTGTTGATGCAAGAGGGTAGAGTAGTGGCTTATGCATCACGACAGTTGAAAGTGCATGAGCGCAATTACCCTACGCATGACATTGAGCAGGCAAAGTGGTTTTTGCTTTAAAGATTTGGAGACATTATCTCTATGGTGAGAAGTGTACTGTGTACAAGGATCACAAAAGCTTGAAGTACCTTATGTCTCAGAAGGAGTGAAATCTTAGGCAACGACGTCGGGTGGAGTTGCTTAAGGATTACGATATAACAATCGAGTATCATTCGGGGAAGGCTAATGTTGTGGTTGATGCTTTGAGTAGGAAGGTGGCGGTGGAATTAAGGGCGATGTTTGCTAGCTTGAGCATATCGCGAGATGGTGGTCTTGTGGCTGAATTGCAAGTGAAACCATCTCTAGTTCAGTTGATAAAGGACAAGCAATTGATGGATAATTCTTTGGTGTCACATGTTCAGAACATCGCAGAAGGTAGGCCTTCGGATTTTTGTTTGAATGATGATGGTGTTTTATGTTTTGGGAGTCAGATAGTGGTGCCGAATGATATTGAGTTAAGGAGCACTATTCTGACTGAAGCTCATAGTAGTCTTTTTGTTATGCACCTTGATAGTACAAAGATGTACCGTGATTTGAGGGATGAGTACTATTGGGTGGGATTGAAGAAAGATGTCTGTAACACCCTAAAACTACCCTGGTTGGAATTATAGAAAAATAACATGAAAAGTGTAAACATTTTACACTTTAGCTATGATTATAAAAAAAACAAGATAGGTTATGTCTTAATAAGTTACAATTGGATTTAAAACAACAAGTATGATAATGTAAATACATATATATACTTACGATGGTATTGGAAATTAACATGTACAATATATCATATGTATAAAATAATGGGATTTTATGTTAGATTAATAATATAATATGATATACAATAATATGTTAGTGGAAATTAAACTTATAATAGATTAATATATATATAATTGTGGTTGAATACATTATAATATAATATACATGAGATAGTGGAATTTAGGTGTCTTAATACATGGCTTAAAATAAACCATGTGTCCCTTTCTTTTGTCTCTAAGAGACACGCGACTACAAGGGTGAAACAACCCCCAAATGCTATCATCTTTCTCCCATTTCCTCACACAACCGAAACTAAGAGAAAATAAGACACAGAGAGAGAGAGAGAGAGAGAGAGAGAGTGGATTTATAGAGAATAATGCTGGAAAAATTGAAAGGGAAGCATGCATGTTCATCTTAGACTCATGTTAGTGTTCTAGCTAAAATTCTGCTCATGTTTTTGTTTGAATGTTCTTGATGAATTGATGTGTTTCTTGAATTGTTTGTGCTATGAATTTGATTTGAGAATGATTATTGATGTGTTTATAGGTTGTATGTTACATTAGGTTGCTTAAAATGTTAGAAAATTTACATGCATGAAGCTTGAATAATGAATCTTCCTAGAATTTTTAATTATAGACACCTTTCAGAAATCTGAAAAATTGAGCATGTTAGAGTCATTTCTGAAAAAAGGGTTCTCATACAAAGTTGTATAGGACAAAATCTTACATGAGATAGAGGTAAGAATTGCACGAAAATGTTAAGTATAGGTCTCTGAACTGCTATTAGACGTTACTAGACTGAAACTGGATGAATCTGGAATCTGCTGGGTTAAATTGCAAAATTCGAAAAATATAGGGTTTTAAATAATACCAATAAAATTCTGGAATTTTTTGCTTGAAACAGGGGAGTCATGAAATGAATGAAAATTAAATGGCCAAACTTGAATTAAGTCACAATGGATAGGTTAAATGCATTTAGATCACATATAGGATTAAAAAAGGATTAAATGTGACTGTTTTGTGAAAATTGATAAATTGAGGACCTGAACGCTTTGATTTTGAATATGTTAGAACTTTATTATTATTCTAATACATTTAAGTTAATATGGTTAAAATATCAGAACCAAATGAATTGTGAAACATATATTTTATATGCTTTAAATCCACTAAGTTTAGCTTGGACAGATTCGATCCTGAAATTGAGCTGTTTTCAAATGCAAAACTGTGCTGATTGGGAAATGCTAAAAATATGTGACATACATGATTTTAATGGTGTGTTTATAAGATTTCCAGAATGGTATGATATGGTTTATTTGGATATAGGACTAAAGAGTTATGAACAGATTAATGGACACTGCTCAAAACTGCCATGTTAGGGACAACTTGTGTGTTTATTGTTGTTTGCTTATTTTGGTTGGATTTTTATGCTAAGGTTGATACTAATGGATGTTATATATGTTGTAATATGATTCAAGAGCCTATTTAGGAAGAGGCAATAGAGGATACAAGGACTGGAAAATCAAAAAGGAGAGACAAGGGCATTGTGATAAGGGACAACAAGTAGCTTGGAGTATTGTGAGTGTAGTTTTGTTTAAAGTGTTAGGATTAGTATCCTAACCTTGTTATTTTCGATTATTAGATAACATGAAGGAAGCATGAAATGAACCTAATAATGGTTGGTAAAAATTAAAATGCTAAGGAAGAAGGATTAAAGGAAAGACTTATGATATGTTGACTATGCTAGTTAGATAAGCTTACTTTGGCCTAGATATGTTACATTGGGTTGATGATTAAATAAACCATATGACATGAACTTATATGATGAGTTTAGCTACTGTATTTTTATGTTTACATGATGAAAATGACAATATGTGCTTGTTCATTTTTCATGTTATCATGAATTGAATGATTGCTCTGAATTAAAGATCGATATTGTTACATGTTTGGTGAACTGTTGAATAACAAGCAATTGGTTTTGTTAAACATATAAGATAAGATAAGACCTTGGTTTGATTATTGTCTATAGGTAGAAGGGCATGCCGTAGAGTCATTGAGCTCCTCTGATTATTGTTAAAGGATGGTGGTTAGTCACCAATATTCCTTAAGGTGGTAAGTCACCTTGATGCTATGGCATCCTCTGATTACATGTCACAAGTTGGTTACAAAGCATTGATACCTTTGGGTATCCAAAGTCATACGTCACATGTAGACTCGATTACCTTGTTCATTAATCATCCAATGCAACATATTTAAAAGTTACATGACTTGAAAGATAAGTACCTAAATGATAAGTACCAATGAAATGAAATTGATATGCCTACTTGCCTTGTATATGTTAATACTTTTAAATGATGCTTGTTGTTGTATATGATAATGTTTTGATTGATACTTGCTGTATGAATGGACATAAAAGTATGTTGTTTATGTTGCATCAATGGTTACTTGAAATGGTTACAAGATTAGCTAAGTCTACTTATGCATGATGGACTAGCTAGGTGAACTTTTGATTAAAGCCTAGTTAGGTAGCCTTAAAGATTGAATAATGCTCTAAAAGATAGAGGTTAGTAAAGTTTAGGGCTGCCTCACTAAGTACATACCTTGTACTTATCACTCTTCTGTTTCATTCTTCCAAAAATTTCAGGTACTAGTCCCGAAAGCTAGTCGATTGTCTTAGAGAGCTTACCTTGAAGTCCAAGCACAAGTATGACTCGTTTGTTTATTATAGTTGGTGGCATAGATGTATATAAGTGTCACATGCATATGATACATGTATTTTGGATGCTTGTCATGTAATTGCTATGTTTAAGACTTGGTTTTGTTTTGTATATATATGTAAGCATAAGCTTGTTTTGTAATAACTTTATGTTGGCATGTATATAAGTGATGTTTGTTAACTTTAAGTTTGTTATGATGGTTGCTATGGGATTTAAAGTGTGCTTGTATGATTATGTGATCTTGGAAAATTGATTGTGTTAATGAGACATGAACTATAGGATTGTAATATGCATCTAGATGTATGATATAAAATGAAGATTAAAATGTATTGCTATGCTTAGTTAGAATGTACCTAGGGAATGAGCCTTGTTTATATGTATGATTCGAATAGGGTAGATTAAGAAATTGGTTTGGTAACATGATTATGTAATGGTTGTTGAATGTATAAGCATGATTAAATGATTATCTTGTTGTGTTAGTACATGTATGTAATTGTTATGATTGTAACATGATTGCTTGTATGTAATAGTTAAGGTTTTTGTTAGCCCACATATATGTATGTTTACATTTTTGGTTGAATGTTAGAGTAAGCTTCCGCATGTATATGTAGTATAAATCTAAAGTATGTTTCATAAAGAAACTTGTATGTCAAGTATGTTATGATAATTGGAATTGCTTATGTATGTCATGAATATGTATAATATGAATCCGAATAATAATACGCTGCAAATGTAACGCTCCTCGCTCGCATTCCCGGGCAAGGGGTGTTACATAAATTGGTATCAGAGCTTTAGGTTATAGATCCTAAAATTTGTCCGAACATGTCATGCATCATATAGCATTACACTATGCCACCTAGGAGTCTTATATTGAATTATTTGTGACTTCGCTCTCTAATTCCGAACTTTCCTCTGAATTCCTTATAGAATGTCTGCAACCAACTTAGCTCGGGACGATGAGAGTCCCCAAGGATCTTCTACTATGAACGGGGATAGCGTTGCTATGCGACCCCCGGTTGAACCTGAACAACCTCGAGTACAAGTCCCTCCTCCTTTGGACAATGCGACCATCGAAACTGTTCGTCGAGAATGTTTTATCAGTGTCAAAGAAATATTCGATCACTTTGCAACGGGTGTACGAGCAGCCCCGGTTGCTGTTGCACCATCTCAAGCTCCGATCGACAAGCTCGCTTCACACCGAGCTACTCCTTTTAGTGGCCTTGATATCGAGAAACCGAAAAAAGGTGAGCAGTGGCTCGATAAAACTATCCAAATCTTGACTAAGCAACTCAAATGTTCCGATGAACATAAACTCGAGTGTGCAGTCTCCTTAATAACAAAAGATGCCTTGAGCTAAGGGGAAACCACGATCCTGACTACCCCTGCCGAGTCAGTGACTTGGGACTTCTTCGTTGATGAGTTTAAGAAGAAGTTCAATAGCGAGAAATATTTTGCCGACTGCAGAAATAAATTCATCTACTTGAAGCAGGCCAATCAGCCGATTGAACAATATGTAGCTAATTTCTGCAAATACTGCAAATTACGGAGCTGCTTACATTAAGACTGAAGAAGAGAAATGGTGTAAGTTCGTCGGTGGTCTGAACGACGAGCTAAAACCGATGTTCACTACCCTTGGTCTCACAAACTTTCAAACTCTTGTGAACCGAGCTATTTCTACTAAAGCTACGATGAGGGTCGCAGAAAAGCGAAAGAGTAGTTATCGTCCGGACAAGGGTAAGAAAGGTGACAGTAAGTCCCGATGGTCGAAGAGACCGAAGCACCAGAATGAGTCCTTCTCTACTTATTCACCTGTTACTCAGAATGATTATCGACCTCCGCCCTCAAACAAGATGGCAATTCCGGTGGTTTCTTTTAACATCACCGGAAAATCAGAAAGGGCACCTACTTGCAAATTCTGTCAAAAACAGCACTTCGGCCAATGCCGATTTCAGTTTAATCTCTGTTTCGCCGTTGGAGGCAATGATCATTATATTCGTGACTGTCCGAAGAAGAATGACCAAACTTCTACTCATCACTCTAATCCGAGCCCAACACCTTCTGGTCGGAACAAAAATCCGAGGCAGGCTCAATCTAATAATCCGAGAAGAAGCAATGTTGCCCAATCTAGAGCTCCTACTCATCAGGAATCCCGAGCGCTAGCTCGTGTTTATCATATCTGCGGCCGAGAGGAAGAAGAATCTCCTGATGTTATTGCGGGTACAATTGAGCTAAACCTTAAATATGTTTATGCTTTAATAGATTCAGGGTCAACCCATTCTTTTATCGCTTCCTACTTAATTGATGAACTTAAATTGCAACCCGAACATGTTCAAACTGGGTTAATTGTTTCAAACCCTATAGGGGGTAGTATGCCTATAAATTTTCTTTGTAAGGATTATCATATAACAATCCGAAATGTACCCTTTTCTTGTAACCTTTATGTGCTACCTATATGTGAATTCGATTTGGTCCTAGGACTAGATTGGTTGGGAAAACATGAAGCCTGGATAGATTGCCAAAACCGTAGGCTATATTTAAGGGGTTTAAGAAAAGAATCCATTCTGTTAATAGATAAGAAACCAACCTCCATTTTTGCTGCTATGACATTACAAGATGATCTTGACTTCAGTTTACCTGAAATGCCGATTGTATCTGAATTTTCTAATGTCTTTCCCGAGGAACTCTCTGGTTTTCCTCCAACTCGGGAAGTTGAATTCAAGATTGAAGTTCAACCCGGAACCAATCCTGTGTCCATTGCGCCTTATCGTATGGCACCAGTTTAACTAAAAGAATTGAAGAAGCAAATCCAAGAACTCGAAGACAAAGGATTCATTCGACCCAGTATGTCTCCCTGGGGTGCTCATGTTCTGTTCGTGAAGAAGAAGGACGGTACGATGCGACTCTGTATCGATTACCGAAAACTTAACAAAGTAACCATCAAGAACAAGTATCCACTACCAAGGATCGAGGATCTGTTCGATCAACTTAAACATGCAGCCGTATTCTCTAAAATTGATCTCCGGTCCGGTTACTATCAAATGAGGGTAAAAGAAGAAGATGTGCCCAAAACAACCTTTAGAACTCGATACGAACATTACGAATTCTTAGTAATGTCGTTCGGTCTCACAAATGCCCCTGCTGCATTCATGGATCTGATGAATCGGGTATTCAAGCCTTATATCGATAAGTTTGTTGTCGTATTCATCGACGACATCCTTGTTTATTCCCGAAACAAAGAAGAACATGTTGATCATCTTCGAATTGTACTTTAGACACTTCGAGAACACCAACTATTTGCCAAGTTCTCTAAGTGCGAATTTTGGTTGTCCGAAATTTCCTTCCTCGGACATATCATTTCGTCCGATGGAATCAGAGTAGACTCTAAGAAAGTACAAGCTATTCTTGATTGGAGACCTCCGAGAAATGTGAGTGAGGTCCGAAGTTTTCTTGGCTTAGCCGGTTATTACCGAAGATTTGTGAAGGGATTCTCGGTGATTGCTGCACCGTTAACTAAACTTCTCCGAAAGGATGTAACCTTCAAATGGTCGGAAAAGCAACAACGAAGCTTCGACCAACTCAAACAAGCTCTGACACATGCTCCAGTCCTTATTCAACCTGAATCGGGTAAAGAATTCATTGTGTACAGTGATGCATCACACTCAGGTCTAGGTTGTGTTCTGATGCAAGAAGGCAACGTGATTGCATACGCCTCTCGACAACTGAAACCACACGAATTGAATTATCCTACGCATGACCTCGAGCTTGCAGCCATTGTGTTTGCACTCAAAATTTGGCGGCACTATCTGTACAGTGAAAGATGCAAGTTGTTCACCGATCACAAAAGCCTGAAGTATTTACTCACTCAAAAGGATTTGAACCTTAGGCAAAGAAGATGGTTAGAGTTACTCAAAGACTACAATTTGATCATAGATTATCATCCTGGAAAAGCCAACGTCGTTGCCGACGCTCTGAGTCGAAAACCGAATCTTGGTATGTTATTCAAAACCGAGAACAATCCATTCTTATGATTTAAGAACTTGTTCAAATTCTTTCTTAATAGTTAAGGAAGAAATTCGAACTCTTTTTACCTATTAAGTAACAATTCGAAAGCATCCTTAATCATTAAGTAAAAGTTTGGAATCATACCTTGAATTGTAAGTAACATCTTTAATTTTGTTATTCGTAGCTACCTTGGCTATCAACGCTCATTTCCGGCTATGCAAAGCTCGGAATTATCTGAATGAACTTCAAGTTCAATCTACTCTGATCACCAGGATCAAAGAACTTCAACAAATTGATCCAGAACTTCAGAAAATCAATTCTAAGCTCGAGTCTAATCATGACTTCTCTCTTAAGTCGAACGATCTTCTATACTTCAAAGATCTTATATGTGTCCCTAATAACAAAGAATTACAAGATGAAATCCTACAAGAAGCGCACCAAAGTTCTTTTTCGAGCCACCCTGGATCAGTTAAGATGTACAAGGACCTCAAGCCCTTGTATTGGTGGCCAAGAATGAAAACAACTATCAACGACTCTGTAGCGAAATGTTTGAACTGCCAACGGGTTAAAGCCAAGCACCAAGTCCCTACTGGTTTGCACCAACCTCTCAAATACCCGCAATGGAAATGGGAACGGATCACAATGGATTTCGTAACCGGTCTTCCTTGTTCGCCAAAAAAGTGCGACTCTATTTGGGTGATCGTTGATCGTTTCACCAAGTCAGCACACTTCATTCCGATGAGAATGAATCTCAGTCTTGAAGCCTTGGATGAATTATACATCCGAGAAGTAATTCGTTTACATGGAGTTCCAATCTCAATAATCTCCGATCGAGATCCCCGATTCACAACTCGATTTTGGAAATCATTACATAAAGCTCTCGGAACCAAACTGAATCTTAGCACAGCTTTCCATCCGCAAAGCGATGGTCAATCCGAGCGAGTAATTCAAATTCTCGAAAACATGCTCAGAGCTTGTATCATTGACTTCGGAAAGAACTGGGAGAAATCGCTACCTTTGGTAGAATTCGCCTACAACAATAGCTTCCAATCTTCGATTCAAATGGCTCCTTTCGAAGCGTTGTATGGCAGAAGATGTCGAACACCTCTGTGTTGGTCTGAACTCGGTGATAATAAAGTTTTGGGACCACAATTGCTTCGGGAAACCGAAGAACAAGTTCAAATCATTCATTCTCGATTGAAGCAAGCTTTCGATCGCCAAAAGTCTTACGCCGATCTGAAACGAAGAGACATTCAACATCAAGTCGGAGATAAAGTGTTTCTTAAAGTCTCCCCGTGGAAGAAAGTATTCCGATTTGGCAAAAGAGGCAAGCTATGTCCTCGGTTTATCGGGCCATTTGAAGTAATTGAAAGAATTGGTCCTGTAGCTTATTGACTCGCTCTTCCTCCCGAGTTCGATAAGATACACAATGTCTTCCACGTCTCAATGCTCAGAAGATATCGATCTGATCCGTCTCACATTCTTGAGCCTGAAGAAGTTGCACTCAATCTTGATCTTTCATACGAAGAAGAGCCTATTCAAATCCTTGATCGAGAAGTCAAAAGACTTCGAAATAAAAGTGTTCCTCTTGTCGAAGTTCTTTGGAGGAATCACAAAGTTGAAGAAGCGACTTGGGAACCCGAGGATTCAATGCGGAAGCAATATCCTCACCTATTTGATTCAGGTAAAATTCGAGGACAAATTTTCTTTAAGGGGGAGGAGTTGTAACACCCTAAAACTACCCTAGTTGGAATTATAGAAAAATAACATGAAAAGTGTAAACATTTTACACTTTAGCTATGATTATAAAAAAAACAAGATAGGTTATGTCTTAATAAGTTACAATTGGATTTCAAACAACAAGTATGATGATTTAAATATATATATATATATATTCTTACGGTGGTAATGGAAATTAACATGTACAATATATCATATGTATAAAATAATGAGATTTTATGTTAGATTAACATTATAATATGATATATAATAATATGTTAGTGGGAATTAAACTTATAATAGATTAATATATATATATATATAATTGTGGCTGAATACATTATAATATAATTTACATGAGATAGTGGAATTTAGGTGTCTTAATACATGGCTTAAAATAAACCATGTGTCCCTTTCTTTTGTCTCTAAGAGACACACGGCTACAAGGGTGAAACAACCCCCAAATGCTATCATCTTTCTCCCATTTCCTCACACAACCAAAACTAAGAGAAAATAAGAGAGAGAGAGAGAGAGAGAGTGAATTTATAGAGATTAATGCTGGAAAAATTGAAAGGGAAGCATGCATGCTCATCTTAGACTCATGTAAGAGTTCTAGCTAAAATTCTGCTCATGTTTTTGTTTGAATGTTCTTGATGAATTAATGTGTTTCTTAAATTGTTTGTGCTGTGAATTTGATTTGAGAATGATTATTGGTGTGTTGATAGGTTGTATGTTACATTAGGTTGCTTAAAATGCTAGAAAATTTACATGCATGAAGCTTGAATAATGAATCTGCCCAGAATTTTTAATTATAGACACCTTTCGGAAATCTGAAAAATTGAGCATGTTAGAGTCATTTCTGGAAAAAAGTGTTCTTATACAAAGTTGTAGAGGACAAAATTTTGCATGAGATAGAGGTAATAATTGCACGAAAATGTTAAGTATATGTCTCTGAATTGCTATTAGAAGTTACTGGACTGAAACTGGATGAATCTAGAATCTGCTGGGTTAAATTGCAAAATTCGAAAAATATAGGGGTTTAAATAATGCCAATAAAATTATGGAATTTTTTGCTTGAAACAGGGGAGTCATGAAAATAATGAAAATTAAATGGCCAAACTTGAATTAAGTCACAATGGATAGGTTAAATGCATTTAGATCACATATAGGATTAAAAAGGACTAAATGTGACTGTTTTGTGAAAATTGATAAATTGAGGACCTGAATGCTTTGATTTTGAATATGTTAGAACTTTATTATTATTCTAATACGTGTAAGTTAATATGGTTAAAATATCAGAACCAAATGAATTATGAAACATATATTTTATATGCTTTAAATCCACTAAGTTTAGCTTGGACAGATTCGATCCTGAACTTGACTTGTTTTCAAATGCAAAACTGTACTGATTGGGAAATGCTAAAAATATGTGCCATACATGATTTTAATGGGGCGTTTATAAGATTTCTGGAATGGTATGATATGCATTATTTGGATTTAGGAATAAAGAGTTATGAACAAATTAATGTACACTGCTCAAAACTGCCATGTTTGGGACAACTTGTGTGTTTATTGTTGTTTGCTTGATTTGGTTGGATTTTTATGCTAAGGTTGATACTAATGGATGTTATATATGTTGTAATATGATTCAAGAGCCTATTGAGGAAGAGGCAATAGAGGATACAAGGACTGAACAATCAAGAAGGAGAGACAAGGGCATTGTGATAATGGACAACAAGTAGCTTGGAGTATTGTGAGTGTAGTTTTGTTTAAAGTGTTAGGATTAGTATCCTAACCTTGTTATTTTCTATTATTAGATAACATGAAGGAAGCATGAAATGAACCTAATAATGGTTGGTAAAAATTAAAATGCTAAGGAAGAAGGATTAAAGGAAAGACTTATTATATGTTGACTATGCTAGTTAGATAAGCTTACTTTGGCCTAGATATGTTACATTGGGTTGATGATTGAATAAACCATATGACATGAACTTATATGATGAGTTTAGCTACTGGGAGAAGCATCCAAGTGCTTGAGGTGATGTGTTACTGATTTTCAAGGCTCTTGGGAGAAGCACATGCCTTTGGTGGAGTTTGCTTATAATAACAGTTACCAGGCAAGTATTCAAATGGCACCTTATGAAGCTTTATACGGAAGGAAGTGAGAACTCCTCTTTGTTGGGCTGAGACAAGACAAAAGTTGGTCTCGATGCCGGCTTTATTAAAAGGAACCACCGAGAAGGTGAAGCTCATATGTGAGCATTTGAAGGCAGCGTCGGACCGGCAAAAGTCTTACGCGGATTTGAAGCGTAAGGAGGTAGAATTTGCAGTGGGCGAGCGTGTGTTTTTGAAAGTTTCACCTTGGAAGAAGGTGATGAGATTTGGCCAGAAGAGCAAGTTGAGCCCAAGGTTCATTGGACCATACGAGGTGATAGAACGTGTGGGTCCTGTTGCCTACAAGTTGAGATTACCTCAAGAGTTAGAAAATATACATAATGTGTTTCATGTATCCATGCTTCGGAGGTATAGATCAGATCCGTCGCATGTTATGCCTGTGGAAGAGGTTGAGCTGAACCCAGACTTGACGTATGATGAGGAGCCCGTTGAGATTCTGGATTCGGATAGTAAGGTTCTCTGAGGTAAGACCATTGAGATGGTCAAAGTCTTGTGGAGACATCGTGGTGTTGAGGAAAGGAAGGATGACATGAAGAGGCAATTTCCTTACCTTTTTCCTCCAGGTAAATTTCGGGGACGAAATTTCCTAAGGGGGAGAGAGTTGTAACGCCCTGATTTTGGGCCTAGATGTTTTAGAGTTTGAACTGGGCCGGTCGAGAATGAGTCGAATCTTTAAGGGAGATTTAGGGAACACCTAGTTCGGAATATTTTAAAAATATGGGAAAATATCTAAAAATCCTCATTTATTATATAAATGATTATGGTGAAAACAATTTTACAAAATATGATTTGGAAATACTACATTTCGGTGTAGTGACCAAATCGCAGCGTTTACAAAAGTTGACTAGTGACTGTTTTGTAAAGGATTAAAACTTTGAATATTTAAAGAGCTAATTTTACCAAAATGTTTTTCATCAGATTTCTCTTTAATTTGAGAGTTTTTAATAATGTTTTAATTAAGGGAATAAAGGAGAATTAAAAAGGAAAATCTATTTTGACTTTTCATAACTACCTTATGTTAGTTTTCTCTCATTTCCTTTTCTCTCAACTTCCACTCAGCCAAACACATTTCCTTCATCAATTAACCTTTTGTTTTCATCTCATTTGCTGAGATTTCATTCTCCTAAGAATTCCTAATCTTTAGCTCATCAAAACCTCTTGTTTTTACTTTGGATTTTCAAGAAATCTTGCCCAAATTGAGGAGAAATCAGCCATTAGAGGTAAGCTTCGTCCTTCTCCTTTAATGATCAGTTCTTTACTGAAATTCCCAAGTTATCAATCCTTTGTTAATGATTTTTGAGTTGCTTTAATGTTAGAAACATGAAATTGTGGTAAAACTCAAGATTCTTGGTGAGATCTTGATGATTTTCGTAACTCTTTGTTAGGCTCTGTTTTGAGGTTGATTTCTAATGTATTTTGGATGGTAATTGATGTTATAAATGAGGTTTTATCAAGAAAATCCCGAACAGGTTTGGATTCTTAAGTTTTACATGCTAGATTTGTGGTTTTTGAGGTGGTTTTGGTGTTATGTTGTTGCTGGAGATATAAGGACGAGTTTATGATGATTTTGGTGTTGATTGAGGATTAGAAATTATTAGAATTGATAGATCTTGGCTGGGCTTTGTTTTGGAAGAGTTTGGAGATGATTTCGGTTGTTTTGGGTAGCCGAAATGGTGCTTTTGAGTAGAGCAGCGAGTTTGTTTAGATGGCTGGTGATTTCAATGCATGATGATGCATTAATCCTCTGCTCTTATGTGTAATAAACATGGGAGACATCTTTGGACGCTTTTGGTGTTGATCCGGAAGTGTCGGAAGCCTAGATATCGTTTCGGCAAGCAAGCGAAACGTAATCGGTGAGTGCGAAGGGTTTTAGAAGTCCTTGAGGGACAAAGATACAAGGTTTGGGGGTTTAGGATTGGTTTGAAACACCATCCTAAGTCCGGAAGTAAGTATGGCTAGATTTGCTCTCAAACATGTGGTTGATGCCCCTAAATGCTTTTACATGCTCTTGTTTTGAGATAGACAAATTGCTACTGTTTTATGTATGATTTGTAGCATGAGATGATGCTTTGTAGAAATTTCATGAGATAACAAGTTGTATTAAAGAGTTTTGAGATTTTGATTTAATGCAAAGCATGAGTTGTGGTTTTGAAATGAGATGCTAAAGATCGAGAAATGTTGCATTAAAAACAGTAGGTGAGATGATGTTTTTGACATAATATATTGGCATAGAAGATGAGATACTTGTCGGATATAATTGATCGATCAATAGGATGAGAGTGCACTATAAACTAAAATTCGTACGTGTTCTTTGGAGTCGGGAAATGGGGGTAGTGCCATCCCGATTCAAAGTGAGAATCTGATGACGAGAGATACCATCGGGGTAGGACTTGGTGAAATACCCAAGCTTTGTGGCGATGAGAGATACCGCCATGAGAGCTCGGTGATGAGAGATTCCACCGGGGTAGGACTTGACCTCGAGTCAAGCTAATCCGTATATCCGAGTAAAGATGTAATATGAAATGCCAATATAGTTTATGAAATTGAATTTGATTCACATGTACCAAATGTTGAGATGATTTATGCTATGAGAAATGCATATGAGATTTATGGTATGAACTGCTTTTGTTTCATTAAGCATGTGTATAGCTATGCCATAAGATTTGCATTGGTTTAATGCATGAGATAGAATAAAGGTACACGTGTTTTCAAATGGAGAGTTGCTTTGAAATGGTTTTCAAGCATGAGATAGAAAGAGCATGTTGTTGAAAATGGTTTTTGAGAAAGAGTTTTATCGATGCATTGTTGTGTTGGTTTTCCTTAGAGCTTGCCTCACTAAGCAAATATGCTTACGCTCTCTTTTACCAACAATGCAGATAATTGAGACAAGTTTGGGCAGCGAGAAGGCTAAGGACATCCAAGGAAGTGAGAAGCTCATGTATGGTGAAGTTTTCATATGCTTTAGTATTGATATTTGGCAATGGGGATCTATAGTTGGTTTTGGGAGATGTGTTTTGAACTCCTTATGTTTGTGGCAAGTTTGATATGGCTTTTAAAGTGTGTAAATGGCCTATATTGTTTGGTTTGAGGCTTGAGGCTTTTGAATGGTTCATGTGACTAGGAAGCATGCCTATAGACTCAATGATCACTTGATTGATGCCATGCTCTAGCTTAAGCTTCATAATAATGTTCTTTGATGTTTTTTTTATGTTGCTGGTGTGAAATGGTATGATTTGGGATATGCTTGAATGTGTAAAGATGTGAAAAACCAGAAAATTGTATGGTTGCAGGGCAGGGTGTATCGAAACACCCTTATCTGTTTCGAAACAGGGGCCTGAAATGGCCATAGTGTTTCGGAATGGGTAATAGTGTTTCAGAACACTTTAGCTACTGGAGAGGCATGTTTCGATACTCGTCTCGGAAAGCACCCGAGTACCGAAACGGTCAATTCTGTTTCGATACGACCGTTTCGATACCAGGGTCAGCGTTTCGAAACGGTTGATCGTTGGTCTGCATTTTGAATTGTTTCAAGTTCTCATTTCTTACATTTTAGTCCTTGATGTTTGCGGATGCAATTGGTTGAGTTTAGAATGCCCAATTAAGCTGATATTTGACAGATATGCATGAAAAATGACTAATTACATATTGGTAAGTTTAAAATCTGCAAAGTCCTTGCAATTTGCAAAGTTTACGTTTTAGTCCCTAAAAGTGTAATTCCTACAATTAAAACCCTGAATGTTTTCCTATCATTGTGTTTTCTCTTCCTAAGATCTTGTGTGATCACATAGGCTTAATCTTGCATTCAGAAAAGATAGAAATAAAAAAAAGTGTCGTTAATCAAGGTTGACTTTTGGGTTGACTTTGGTTTTCCCCGTGTAATCTTCGTAGTTCGGGTCAAGCGTCTAGGCCGGGCTAAGGGGGTTACACGGGTGGTGGCGGAGGAGGTAGATTTCCACCATGAGGGACATCAGCCCCTTCTTCACCCTGGTCACCTTGCTCATTCGCAGGCACTATCGTACTCGACCTCAATTCCCTTCTTTGACCCATAGTGCTATTTTAAACAAAGCATAACAACAAAACAAGTCAAACCATTTAGGCTAGCTGCAAGCAAGAATCCAAGTTTACAAAACATTTTATTAGTGTAATAAGGCAATGGGCACCCCAATTTCCCTCAACATAGCATAGCATACATGAAACATCATGCTCAACATGCTTTTCATCATCCAAATTCAGCACATAACAACATTGCATCATCATCACGCAATCATATCCATTCCACATGCGATTCACATAAATCAAGCATGACATAAGCTTCAAAATTCAACCAATTGCATACTTTTCACAAAACATACATCAACACATATCAACTTCTCATACCAACATCCCCAATTCTTTCGTAACATGTCTCTGATACCAACAAATGTAACCCTCTTAGCCCGGCCTAGATGCTCAACCCGAACTACGAAGATTATACGGGGAAAACCAAAATTAACCCGAAAGTCAACATTAATTAACGACCCTTTTTTAATTAATTAATATAAATCCAATTAAAGCCATTTATTTAAAAGCCTTTTAAAACACCTTTCATATTGAGGAAAGGTAAAATTGCCTTAAATCCCCCTAAATATTCTAAGATTTTGGCCTCTACATTAAAAATCACATTTTTCCCAGTTTTGAAACTTTACAATTTGGTCACTACTCAAAATGTCCCATTTCCAAAATCCATTTTGTAAAATTGACTTGACCAACCTCTTAAACATATTTTTAGAAGATTTTAGCAATTTTTACCACATTTTTATCCTATCCCGATCCTTGATTTCCTTAAATCACCTTACGCGATTCGAACCCTTCTCGACAGGTCCGATCCGATGTCTAAAACATCTAGGCCCAAAACCAGGTCGTTACACTACACATATTCTATAGAGTCTACAAGTTCTTGGCGACATTGCAGGGGATTGCAACGGATTTAATTGTTTTAAATTTTTTACTAGTTTCATTTTTGTTTTTACCAGTGTATGACCAGGAACCCGTACTGAGAGGGAAGCTTGTCCATTAGACCCTGAGATTGAACGCACTTTGCGTAGATTAAAAAAGAGAATTCGAGAAATAAATCATGAAAATCAAGGAAACATGGGAGCAAATGGTGTTAATAACAATTAGTACCCACCAGAGAACAATATAATGTCTTCAACAATGTCGAAGAAGAGAGTCCCATTCGAGAGCAATCAACACATGACATCATAGGCTTAATGACAGGAGTTATTGGCAATGAGGTAAATACATCAAATTTCGAACTCAAACATGTAATGATCTTAACTCTTTTAAATGTAGGACAGTTCGATGGAGCACTAACTCGAGATCAAAGGCAACATTTAAAGCAATTCATAGAGATATGCCAATTATTTCAGCAACCAGGAGTATCTGAGGATACCGTGAAGCTGAAAGTATTTACTTTTCCTTTGAGAGACAGAGAAAAGATGTGGCTCAATTCCTTGCCTCCTGGCTCGGTCACTTCATGGGCAGATCTATACCAAAAGTTTCTAATGTGATTTCAGCCGCCAACGCTGACTGCCGCCTCAAAGAAGGGCTGGAAAGGGAAGAAGAGAATGGCCCCTGAACGTGGGAGCCTAACCATGAGAAAGACATGTGCCAAAAAAGAAGAAGCCCGTGTCAAACGGGAGGAAAAGGTCTCCGAAGGGGAGTCTTGTTCTACTTAACTCCTTTGCATTTCATTTTATTGCATATTCATGATCATACATTTTTATTTTTTCTATTTTTCTTGTATATATGTGTTGTTTCATACATTGAGGACAATGCACATCTTGGGTTTGGGGGTGTGCATTTTCTCACATTATTCTATGCATTTCACGTTTAAATTTTTTGTTTGCCATGTAGTTCATGTAGAGTAGTTGCATACCGAACCATTAAAAAAGTGAAAAAGAAAATTTTGTCTCGGCCGAAATTGAAGTTTGTTAACAATTGGTTAGGCAAGCTTATTTTGATCCTAGTTTTTTGCCCAATGATGAATTTTAATCTTCAGTTTGCTATGCCAGTAGATAGTATGCCAAGTTGCTTGTCAATTGATCTCTAGTTTAGGAAATTGATTTACACTTAGTACGTGGTATGTATCTAATTCCCTAGCAAACTTAGACTATTTGAAACCATGCTCAGATTAAAAAAAGAGAATGCAGTGTAAAAGAAAATGAGGCGGCAATGTTATGCCATGGTAAAAAAATGAAATGAACTCTCCTCTATTTTAGGGATAATAAGTTACTTAGGGCTTCGTGGTATGCTCCCTCTTATTTCTCAAGTCCAAAACTCTAGAGTATGAGTTGAAGAGAAAGTCTAGTGATGTCTGGATTAAGGTGGGGATTCGTGGTATGCTCTCTCTTATCACTCACGCTAAATAGTGTCACGAAGAAAGCTTAAGATAATCACAAAGACCCTCGGCAAAGAGAAAAAAATAATAATAGGATCTGAGTTTAGGAAGTAGAATTTGGCTAAGGGAGTGAAAGGATAATTAGATGCATAATGCCCACACATTGCGCAGAAATCATGCACTTGGACTAGAGTTATATTTCTGCACTTGAATTATTTTCTACTTGGCATTATGCACTGTGATTCCTGAGGGCAACATTAGCATCAAACTCTGTTTGCCAGCATTTGTTAGCATTCCATCCAAACTTTTGCCGAGGTACTATTTTCACCATTTTATTTTTCTTTCTTCGAAATTACTTGAAGACAAGCAATGAGCTGGGTTAGGGGTGTGTTACCCCCTCAAAATTATTGTTTTTCATGCCTATATTTATATGCTTTTGCTTTTTTCGGGTACATTTAGTTGCATTAGGTTGTTAGAATCATGCATTTCCATAAGAAGTTTAGTATTCTATTTATGCCAGAGTGAAGGGTTATTTTGTGGCTATTTTGCAGGTTTGACATAGGATTTGGCAAAGGGATGGGCGCAGGAAAGAAACACAGTTAGGAACGCAATTAGGAATGCCAAGGTGAATGCCAAGAGCTGTGGGCACAGATGGACCAGAGGTATGCCAAGCACTTTTTGGCAGAGACATGTCAGTGATGCCATGCCAAGAGATGATGAACCCCTGAAAAAATAGGAAAGGATCAGGCTCCTAAAAGACCGCTAATGGACCAATCTCTGAAAAAATAGTGGATAAGGTGGTGCCAAGTGAAGTTGGCGACGTTGTGCCAAGCTTGGATGCCAAGGTGACATCGACATGATGACGTCATCCCTACCTAATAAGCTATCACATCGAGCTGATAAGATGTCAAAATGATCGGATAGAGCTTTATCTCTTATCCCTTGATCATTTCAAATTCAAATGCAAAGCCTTATCTCATCCTTTCTCATTAATGCCTATATAAAGACAAAACTGATCAAGCGTTGGAGACATAATGAGATGAGAAGAGAAGAAGTGAGAGTGATTGGGCGAAGAGTGACCGGAGTACAGTGTTGGAGTGATCGGCGAGTGACGGCTGGCTTCACCGAGGAAGGGTGGTTCAACCTATTGGCCAAGAGCCTGATGTGGAGGGGTGCGTCGAGAGACCCCTCTACCTATTCCCTTGGCACAAGTTGTTTATCTTTAGTTTTTTTATGGTGATGTTTTTTAAAACGATTATGGTTGTGTTGGTTAATCCCCTCACCATGAACTAATTTTCATAGTTGTTGGGGGATGTTTTGGATTGAATATTGGCTTTATGCCTTAGTTCCTTTATAGTAATTCTGTTTTTGGCAAAGTTTTTCTATTTGGCATACTCTAATTTTTCCTAAACACTCTACCAAGCGAGAGCTGGCACAGTATGCCTATTGCCTCCAATATCATAACAGACTTGGGTTGGCGACGATTAAGTTATTGAATACATGGGAGAGAAGCTTCGAGAGCAGTCGTTCAAGTAGATGAACTTACTT
The DNA here is from genome assembly GCA_958450335.1 of Hibiscus tridactylites. NCBI lineage: Eukaryota > Viridiplantae > Streptophyta > Magnoliopsida > Malvales > Malvaceae > Hibiscus > Hibiscus tridactylites. The sequence continues at coordinate 54,247,587 of OY288273.1, read as the reverse complement.
TGGAAGTGAAATCTACCCCTTCGGAGTATAGATTGGTTTTAATCAAATTGGTTTAAGAAAAATATACACTATAGAGATATAAGGGTTTTTACTTGGCCAATTTAGGGCAATAACCATCGAGAGAGGCTTTGCTAGTGTTGAATCTGCTCGACAAACAATGCCAAGAAAGTTTTGCCAATGAAGGCTGGCATGAGGCATGTTGAATTTAGTCATTCCCTGCCAACAGTCATCACTCATTTATAAACACCTTTCTTGCCAACAATTTACTTCATTCTATTTTTCTTTTCTTTGTTTCAAAACAACTTTTAAAACAAAACATCTTTTCTTCCAAAGCAAGTATCAATTAAACAATCGAATTCAAGTCAATCTCTGTAGGATCGATAACTCAACTTACCAAGTTGTATTACTTGCAAACCGTGTATACTCGCACGCAAAAGACTCTTGGCATAACTTACCCAGTACATATTGTTTATACCTTTTGCCAGCTTTCATTTTACACATCTTCTATAGAGTCTACACACTGCTAATTTATCATGGACCAAGCATTATAATATTGGAAAAACAGAACTCAAAGGCTTATTTGTACACCAAGAATCAAGCCAAAAAGAACACTCTGACCATCTCCCACCAACCATGAAAATTGATGCACATCCATGAAACGCTTCACCCTCTCGTCATCATGCACCTCTACAATCTGTCTTTTTAGCACAACGAAGTCTTTTCAGCACCATACCTCTACGCCCATTTAGAAAGAAGGGCCATATTGTGTAATCGTAAGTCAACAATACCCAGCACCTCACATTTCTTCGGTTTACATACCAGAGACCATCGCACACTCATTTTCCGCTTCAGCTTAACATTACCCCAAAGAAAGGCTCGTCGGATTTTTATCAATTTTCAAAATGATACCTTTAAGCACAACAAACAAACTCACGTAAAATAACTGAAGAGCAGAAAAAACTGAATTAATTAGCATTACCCGATCTACAAACGACAAATATTGTCTCTTCCAACTAGCCAATTTCACATGAAATTTTTGAATTAGGGGCTTTCATAGTATAACACCCCGATCCCAATCCAGATCCAAATCTAGATCCGAAGTACTACATTTGGGTCACCCAAAATCCAACCCATCAAATTTCCATTTAAAACCATGAGTTTAGTCATTATCAAAACATCAAGATACTCATAAATACATGTAAATAAGCAAGCGTTATAAATAAGTTTATAAAACAGAAGCTCCAAGTTTAAAATATCATATCTCAAAATAATATTTCAAATAGAGTTTACTGACTCAACCATTGTAAGGTCCTATGAATACAATAGCCCAAAACTAAATATTAAGTAATGTACTCTAAAGCGCTACGGTGCTGGCCACGATCCACCTACTAACCTACGAACGGAAACAACGATTCTGAACGTTGAGCTTACAAAGCTCAGTGGTACATTTCTACTCTACCACAATTCATGATTATCATAAAATAAGCATGCAAGATAATTATAGTTTAGAGACCATAGATAAGGCTTCACTATCTATGAGTTAATCGCCAAGCTTACTCTAGCTAGAGTTCTTCGATCACCTATCTCAATGCATGATTAAGTCTACAAGAATTCTATCATGTTCCACAAAGCTTTGTCATACTCGAGGTCACATAGCCTATCGAGTTACTTGAGCTCACTCAGCCCATCAAGTTAATAGATTCACAAGCTATCATTCATAGCATCCACAGAACATACATAAATGAAGCCATGCATCATTTACATAATGGCCAATGAAGCCCTACTTTACTCGTGCTCACACAACCGTCGAGTTACCCGTGTTCACACAGCCATCGAATTAAATGGACTATAACTGGATCACCATAGCCACATATATGTCCTAGACATACTTGGATCACATTAGCCACAAGTAGTCCTTATCTGAGGTCACTCCGCCTATCAAGTTACTCGAGCTCACTCAGCCTATCGAGTTAATACCTTACCCGAATCACCATAGCCACAAATAGGTTTCTATCTGCACCCAGTTCACTTAGCCCGTGGGTACGTCAGATGTACTTGTTCACTAAGCCCGAAGTACACATCATATTATATAAGTATCGTAGTACTGACTATAGGACATCTGAATTCCTTTTCATCAATCATAAAGCAACACATGCTCCATGAGCATTCAAAGACCTCACCAAGAGGTAAACGGCACCAAGCCAAGCTATCAAGCAAATGCCCCAGGGCATGACACTAACCATCATGGTTATCTTGATTTATCACTAACCATGTTATTACACGTTACGCTCATCCATGAGGGTTAAATCTCGCTTTCTTTGTTTTACAATTCATTTTACTACATTCGAAGTCCCTTGGACTATAATCCTTGAATTATCAACCCCTCGAACTAATTTTCAACATTTATGGGCAGGTTGCTTAGTGGGTACTGATACCCAACCATGAGTACTGATACTGGTCTCTAGGTACCGATACTCAAGCTTCATAGAGAAGAGGGTTGATTGTTAACCCCGTACCGGTATATGGGGACTACGTACCTATACCCCTTTCGGTACTAAAACACCCCCAAGCATACCAGTACAATATTTAGCTAATAGAATTTTGATGAAACAGGTGGTATCGGTACCCACTTTGAGTGTACCGATACGCCCTTCAAGTTTTGCTTGTATTCGTTAATCAGAACACGGGGTACCGATACGGGCTCCTCGTGTATCGGTACTAATGCCTAGAAATGGCTTCCAAGGCCCAGGAAATCACTTTCCAAGCCTCTAAAAGGTAGCTTTAACTCATTAATTCGATCCTACCTCTTATGTAAGTTAATTAGGGTGGTTTGCTACCAATTTTACACATTATTAACGATTAATCTGTATTTTACCATTTAAGAGGATAATAAGAACTCAAACACCCCAAAACAGCCCTAAACCACAAAATCAAGCAAGGCAATTACTTTATGATCTTCAAGAAGAATAGGAGTTAGAAATGTACTGACCTTTAGTTAGAAATCCCGAAATTAACTTCCAAGTTAAATCCTTCAACTTCATCTTTTGACCCAAGCATGAAGAAACCCCCAAAATTCTCATTTTGCCATACTAACAAGAAAAATGGAACCATACTTAAGATAATAGCTAGGGGTAAGCTTTGTTACAAAAATACAACCTTAAAACCAAAGGAAAACTTCTTACAAACCTTGAACCCAAAAACCCATAAGATGGCATCTTACCTTTTTACCATAAGAGTATACTTTTCATGAAGCTCTTGAAGAGGGGATTAACATATCTCAATCTTAAATCTCGGATGTAGAAAATGGGGTAGAAAGCTTGAACCTTTAAGCTTAGAAAATGAGGTTTGAGGAAAAGAGGAAAAGAAGACGTTTTGGGAAAAGATGAAGAGAGTGATATCACACTGCCCCCTCTTTCTACGTGGTAGCCAAGAAACCCCAAGGGGATCTTAGATTTTATTTGAAAAAAGGTATGCTTGCCTCATAAAACCCTCTATTTTCTCTCATTTTACAAAATGATCATTTTCCAAACCCACAAAGCTCAACACTCATCCAACAAAGCCCAAACTTTGCCCAATGGGTCCAATTACTCCAACCAACACGAAGGTCCATAACCCGGGTCAACGCCTAAATCGTTACTTTGGAAATTCGGGTCGTTATACATAGCTTCGCGCATCTTGAATTTAACCAAATTTGCATGCCGAGGCAAGTGAATGGCAACTCACCACAATCGCATCCTAGGACAACAATAATTTCCTCAACAACTTCTTGCGCAACTCCCACCACAAAAAAAGGCAACTCGAAATAAAGAAAATATATTAAAATAAATAAATAAAGATGAGATTTGAACTGTCGCACAACTCACCAAAAAGTCAAATATACATGCTATATAAAGTCATATATGGGGTAGAAAAACTTAACTCGGCCTGGAAATCAAACTAAAACCGACCGAGCTCCTATTAACCCGATACTGACACGAAATCAACCGGTCTGAAAGTCAACCAAACCAAAAATCAACCAAGCTGACTTTCTGACCCGATACCCGAACCAAATTCACCATAGAACTAAACTAAAACCGAACCAAGCCCAAAATGACCTGAATATAACTTAAACCGAATGTAGTCAGACCCGAAATGACCCGACCAAAAGTGACCCGAACCGAACTTAAACTGAATGTAGTTAGACCCGAAATGACCCGAATACAAACCTAACCGAATGACTCGTTTGCCATCTTAACATACACAAAAACAAATCTATTGAGGGGGTGGGAGGGCTCCATGCGCCCACCCAATTTTTTTACCTTTATTATATTTTAAAAAAAATTAAAAAATGAAATAATTATAAATTTGTCCCCTGATTTTTAAATATTTATGTTTGTCCCCAACCTCCAATCCTGATTTCGTCCCTATATATACAACTGGTTTGTGGCAGAAAAAATAATCTAAAGTCATCAAATTTTTTTGACAACTTTTAGAAGTTAGTGTAAAAATAGATCAACTTTCATCTTTATTAAAGTAATCACTTCAGTTCATGAAATAAAAAGAAATGCACTCCAAATTAAGAAATGTAGAACTAAGTGTTTTGATATAATAATTGAAAAATGTTTTCGACAAATTTGAAAAGAATTTAAAATATGTCTTTAAGTCTAAACAACTTGAAAATAAGTTTGAGGCATTTTAAAAGGTTTTTGGCAAAGTTTTTAATGCTTTAAAGCAATCAAACTTGACTTTTCAACAAGCCCGTACCGATACGGTATACCCCGTATCGATACCCTTTTACCCAAGTTTTGAATCTGCCAAAACCCGTACCGATAGAGAGTATATCGTATCGATACGGATATGGGTCGTTTCGATACGCATCTTAGGTGTACTGATCCCTGCTTTAACAACCCCCAACGGCTATTTCCCAATAGTCTTTTAAATTGCAGACCGTACCGATACGCTCTCTAGCGTATGGATACGCTTAGGTTGGCAAGAGCCCAACGGGTAGTTTCTGAAGAAGGGCGTACCGATACGAGTCCTCGTGTATCGATACAGAAGGCTCCAGAAATGCAATTAATGTGGGATATAAAGTCTCTAACGGCTCCAAAACATCACCAACGACTAGTAACGACTACAAACTCATTTAGGAGTATAAAAGGAAACTCCAAGCATCAAGAGAAGGCTAATGCTTCAATTGTCAAACATCATATGATCAAAGCTATGTCTTAGAGCCTAATTGTCAATTTCTTGAATAAACATACACTAGTGGGCCAAAATTGTTATATTTGCTCAAGTGTTTTAGGATTGGGTGAGAGCTTAATTGTGCAAACAAATACCTATTAGAGGGATTTGAGTTTGCTTATTTTTATCTCTTTGTAAAAAGGGTTTGATCAAAGCTTTGGGTAGAAAGCTTGATCAGTTTTGTAAGGGTTTCCTCCTAAGCCTAGAAAAGGTGACGAATCAATAGTGGATTGATTGGAAATCCTTAGTGGGAAGCTAAGGTAGTGGATGTAGACCTTGGTTAGAAGGTTGAACCACTATAAATCATCTTGTCTTTATCATTTTTAGCTTCCACACCTCTATCACCCAATATTCCACTTCTCCACCACTTGGCGAGCAAGAACGGTTGAAGGAATCGAGCACCGAAAAACCCAACAAGAAATAAAAGACTCAACAACCTTATCTCTAAGGCTTTGTTTGGTAGAGAGAAAAAGTAAAAGGGAAAAAAGAGAAAAGAGAAAATTAGAAAGAAAATGAATTTAAGGGTTGCTTGGTAGAGTGGAAAATTAGAATGATAGAAAATAGGATGAGAGGTAGTTTTCCTTGCTCCTATACAAATAGTTTCCTATCCAAATTGGGTTCTATCCAACTTTAATAATAAAATTATTAAATTATCTTAAAAAATCTAATTTTATTTTAACCATATTTATAATTATTTTTTATGCTTCCATCCAATATTTATAGTATGCTTTTATTTTATTCATTTTAGTCTCTAAAAATTTTATTTAATCTAAAATTTACCTTTATAATTTTTTTATTATTAAATTCAATATTATTAATATAATAATATTTTTGTTCACTTTAGTCCCTAAAATATTTATTTAATCCGAAATTAAACCCTATTTGTTTCTAATTTATAATTTTATCTAACATTTTTACTATAATTTTATTTTTGTTGAATTTAATCCCTAAAATTTTATTTAATTTTCAATTGACCTCTATTTTATAATTCAATCTATTATCTTATAATAGCAAACTTTACATTTCAGTCACTAATTTTATAATTGCAATTAAGGACTTTTTTAGCTCGGATTAACCTGAAACATGGTCTATATGCCAATGATGATATTTATTTCATAAAGCAAGGTTTAGTTTCACTTTTTGAAAAACTGGCCCTTGTATTTTATGAATGTTTTCAAAATGGCCTTTAAACTACTAATTTTTTGCAATTAACACTCTATTTCAAATTCGATTTTAACACGAATTTACCATTAATTATAATTGGAATTAATGATTCTAAAACGGACCTGAAATTGATTTTTTAACTTAAAATCCAACTTATGAATTATTTACATTTTAGTCCCTAAACCCCCAATTCGGTTAAATTTATTTTGATTTAAACTTCTTTTTTAGCAAAACAGGGGTATATAGTATTTCTACTTATATTAAAATTTTATTTAAGTTTTGAATGTTTTTTGGGTTCAAATCTTGTAAAATTACAAAAATGCCTTTTGTTAAACTGTTTATTTTCTAAAGTTTTTAAAGGTTTATTTTCTCGGGTGACTTTAGTTAATTGTTTCCCCTTTATGTTCATGTTGGTTGTTTACTTTCATGTAATCAAATATGTTTGTTTTTTTAAATTTGTTTCAGGCCACAAATGGGTAATTTGTAACATTTCGATATTCGAGTTGGATTCATTTGTACCGTGTATTAGGTGTTACATTGACAGTCAAACTCTCGGGATTAAATTATCAAAATATTAGACTAAATTATAAAAATATAAATAAATATAGGTTAATTTTTTATTAAATAAAAAATTTATGGAGTAAACTTGACAAAAATAAAACCATATTAAAAATATCAGACTCAATTAAAAAAATAGAAATATATATAGATCACTTTTGAATTCAAGAAAAAATTAGGGATTAAATTGAACAAAAATAAAACTATATTAAAAATGTTAGATTACATTATGAAAATTAGAAACAAATATGGGTCAGTTTTAGATTAAATAAAAATTTAGGGACTAAATTGATTAAGAATACTCAAATTAAAAATAGTGTACTAAATTAAAAATAAATTATAATTTTCAAAACTTAATTTTGTTTCCTCTCACTTTTCTATTGTACCAAGCAATAGAGAGAGAGAAAAACTTATTTTCCTTCTAATTTTCTATCCTTTCGACCAAGCATACCGATGAAAAGAAAAAAAATATTTTTCATCTTTTCAATTTTTCATCACTTCAATTTCCTATCCTTTCAATTTTCTTTCTTCTCTACCAAACAAAGCCTAAAAACCATCTGAAAACATATGCACAAAATATATATGAATAAATAAGGAATAATGGATTGTTGAAGTTACTAGGGTAAAGGTTTTGAAATGGAAAACGATGGATGGAAATCTGAGAGCTTTTCAACAATGCTTCTCATTTCTATTGAAAGTATCATGAAAAGGTTGCCTTACAAAGAGCCATTGCATGGCTATTTAACGTATTAAAACAACAAATTTCTTTAACAAACTAACAACCTCATCCAATCCAGCTCACTGACTACAGCTCACAGCAAATGAAGGCTGGTGACTCACTATCTAGCTGGTTAACAAACCAAGTATATCCAATATTCACCCTGCTTTCTGTAGTTCTTGAATTTCTGAAGAAGCAAAGACACATAAGTGGTGACGTAGAGCTTGAAATCGATCAGTGGCAAGAGCTTTGGTGAGAATGTCAGTAACCTGATCTTGAGAGGGCACGTAATTGATCTGAAACTCGCCATTCGCAACTTTTTCTCGAACAAAATGAAGGTCAAGGTCCACATGTTTAGTTTTGGTGTGCAGGACAGGGTTTGCTGCTAGAGCGACAGCACTGGTATTGTCACACCATAGTTTGCTAGTAGAGGAGGGTGGAGCGTGCATGTCTGTAAGAACACCCTTAACCCATGTTGCTTCAGATGTTGCATCAGCCAGGCTTCGATACTCGGCTTCAGCAGTGGATCGCAAGACGACACGATGTTTTTTGGAGCTCCATGAGACGAGATGGTTGCCATGAAATACACAGTGTCCAGATAAGGATCGACGATCATCCTAATCCCCGCCTCAATCAGCATCAGAGAAGATTACAAGTTCAGGAGGGTGAGATGTTTGTGCTGTGAACCATAAGCCAAGATCGGATGTGCCATTTAGGTACCTCAATATCCGTTTGACTGCAGCCCAATGAATAGTGGACGGATCTTGCATGAACTGAGCCACCTTGGTAACTGCAAATGAAATATCAGGTCTGGTGTGGCACACATATAGTAAGGCTCCAACAACACTTCGAAAGAATTGTGCATCTGTCATCTTCTCCCCATCAGATTTTCGAAGCTTTTGAGATGGAGCCATATGAGTAGGGGTGGGTTTAGAGTCCAGCATATTTGTTTCCTGAAGGAGTTCAGAGATGAACTTCCTTTGAGAAAGAAATAAACCATGTGGTAAATGGCTCACCTCAATGCCCAGAAAATAGTTAAGCAGCCCAAGGTCCTTGACTGAGAATTGAGCATGTAAGGCTGCAAGCACCTTGTTTACATGTTCCACTGAGCTGCTGGTGACCAGAATGCCATCGACATAAACTACTAGATAAGTGGTGACATTGTCCTTGCTGTAAACGAATAGGGATGGATCAGCACGAGAGTAGTTGAATCCCAATTGAAGAAGAAATTCTCTGAGCTTGAAGAACCAATTTCGAGGTGCTTGTCGAAGGCCATAGAGTGCCTTTTTCAGTTTGCAAACCAGCAACTCTCTGTTGGCATCCCTTCTTGCAAAGCCAGGAGGTTGAGACATGTACACTTCCTCTAGGAGATTTCCTTTGAGTAAGGCATTATTGACATCGACTTGTCGAATCTTCCACTTGTTTGTGACTGCTAGCGAGAGCAAGATATTAACAGTAGAGAATCGAATGATAGGGATGAAGGTGTCTGAGAAATCGAAACCTGGATCTTGAGAAAAACTTTCACTACAAGACGGGCTTTATGTATGTTAACTGTGCCATCTGAGTTATATTTGATTCGGAAAAGCCATTTGCAGACAATGGGCTTCCGATAATGAGGTAGGGCAACAAGCTCCCAAGTGTCATTTGCAAGCAGTGCATTGTATTCATCCATAACTGCATCATGCCAATGCATGTCTTGTAGAGCTTCGTGAATTAAGTGAGGGAGAGTGTGATGATAGAGCTGAAATACCTTGGGCTTGAATATCCCATCCTTGCTACGAGTCACCATTTTATGTGTGTTGCCAAGACTTGAGGAAGTGGGTGCAGGTGCTACGGATTGCGAGACAGGTAGGGAAGATATGACATCATCGTGGGAGGGCACACCATCCTCCGGATGCATAACATCATCAGGATGCTCAACAAAAGTATCACCTAGAGAACTAGCCTCGCCAGCAGGAGTAGAAGTATTACCATGTACATGAGCATGCATGGTTGGTAGTGGCTCACTAGGGTTAGGAACACAGTTATTTGATGCAGTAGCACACTCACCAGCTGAGATAAGAGTGGAGCCATGTATGGAGTTACCTTCATCGACATTTTGTTGATCAGAAGAAAGGACAGGAGGGTCCTCAGTGGAACATCCATATTGGTCTGAGTCCTGAACAACATGGAGGGGATTTGAGTGGAACAAGGGAGCTGTAGATGGTGATTCACTTGTCTGCATGGAGAAGGGAAACATTGATTCATTGAAGATGACATTACGTGAGACATATATTCATCATCAGCAAGACACTGGTAGCCATGGTGTTTTGGTGAATAGCCCAAGAAGACACATGACTTGGATCGAAACTCCATCTTGTGCATGTTGAATGGTAGCAAGTGTGGAAATCACTAGCAACCAAAAACTTGAAATAATTTGTAGTCTGGTGGTTTGCCATAGATCTTCTGAAATGGTGAAATGTTCCCCAATACCTTTGTAGGCATACGATTAATCAAGTACACAGCATTGAGAGTAGCATATGCCCAAAACTTGAGAGGTACGGATGCTTGGGCAAGGAGCGTGATAGATGTTTCAGCTATATGGTGATGCTTGCGTTCGACTAATCCATTTTGTTGCGATGTGTGAGGGCAAGTGACCCTGTGTTGAATTCCCAAATTGGCTAGCTTGGTTGCAAGTGGGCTGAATTCACCACCACCATCAGACAGAAGTGCAGTAATGGTAGAATGAAACTAATTTTTAACCAAAGCATGGAACAAGTCGAAAGTAGCTAAAACCTCATATTTATTTCTAAGAAGATAAAGCCAACAGTATCTAGTATATTTGTCTACAAAGGAAACATAGTATCTGTAACCAGATGATAGCTCAGGGGCTGGACCCCATACATTGACTTCGACTAATTCAAAAGGGAAATTATAAACTGTAGAAGAAATGGGAAATGGCTGAACATGACTCTTGCCTATTTGGCACGCAGAACACACCAAAGATTTGTCAGGAGCCACATGTTTATTAAGAGCAGAGTTGATAACGCTAGCAGTTGGATGACCCATCCTTCGATGCCAAAGCCAAAATTTAAAGGTAGCTTCAGTTGTAGTAGCAAAGACACCAACAGATTCAGATGATGCAGGGAATTGAAAACTGTAGAGGCTCCTAGACTGTTGGCCAGAAAGCAACACAGAGCATGTTCTTTCATCCTTCATATAACAAGCATTTGCATGAAACTCAAAGTATACAGAATTATCATGAGTAAATTTAGAGACAGAGATCAGGTTCTTTGTAATACGAGGCACGTGTAACAGTTGAGATAAATTAAGCTGTCGGGAAGCAACATTAATAGAGGCACAACCAGTATGGGTGATGTGTAAGGGTGACCCGTCACCAATGTGGACCTTACCACTGCCCTTGTAGGAGTCTTTGAGTTGAAGGTGACCAAGTTGGTTTGTAACGTGGTGAGTAGCACCCGAGTCAGGGAACCATGTACCTCTTGACACCATTAGGGTATTGGCCTGGATGTCTTCAGTAGGGCAAGATTCAGTGGGATGAGCATCATCAGAGGAACTGACAAAAGGGTTATAGTGAACCTCATATGTATCATGGTTGTAGCAACACATGTTGGCATGGGCATGGGATGGTGATGAAGGTTGTGTGGATGAGACACTATTAAAGTTCTTGTTGGAGTGGTACCAGCAGCGATCAGCAAGGTGTCCAAGTTTCCCACAAAGTTGGCACTGGAACTTTGGACGGCCCTTAGATCGACCAGGTAAGGTGGTGGGATTGGCATCACGTCGAGCAGAGATAGAATCACAAAGAGAGTTACCAGGGGAAGAAACAGCAGGAGCAAATTTGGTAACATTGATGCCAATCGGAAAATGAGATGTATCAAGTAGCCTGGATTCTGCATCAGTGAGGATAGAGACCACACTGTCAAGGGAGAAGGGTTCTTTGCTTGTCGTAATAGCTGCTACAAATGGCTCATACTCTATTGGTAAGCCGTTGATGATGGTGGCAATATGCTCTAACTCATAGACTGGATTGCCACCTGAGGCAAGTAGGTCACAAACCTCCTTAACTTGCATTGTATACTCAGTCATGGATAGAGACCCTTTTTTGAGAGAACGTGGCTTACAATGAAGATGCATAAGCTTAGTGGTGGAGAGCTTCGAGTAAGAGCTTGAGATAGCACTCCAAATGGATGAAGAAGTTTCCGATCCAACTAGTTGCGGGAGAATGGAGGCATTGACTGTGGAAAGCAACCACGACGCAAGAGAGCTGTCCTGCTTGAAGTGACGCAGATAGGCAGGATTTGGGATCCGATCTCCATTGTTGCCGGTAATCATCTTCTCCGGGACTACATGAGAGGGATCGAGAAAATCTTACAAACCAAGACCGCGAACAATCAAGAGGACATGTTGCTTCCACAGTAAGTAGTAGGAATTGTCGAGCAAGACATTGATGCGTCGATTGGAGAACACCTGAGCCAGTGCGTCGGTGGAGTCAGATTCATAATGCATCGTGAATGGTAGAACCAACAGGAAACGATGAGATCGGAGGAGACAGCGGAATTAGGAGTGGCTAGGAAAGGATTTGGTGAATGATACCATGATGAAGTTACTAGGGTAAAGGTTTTGAAATGGAAAACGATGGATGGAAATCTGAGAGCTTTTCAACAATGCTTCTCATTTCAATTGAAAGTATCATGAAAAGGTTGCCTTACAAAGAGCCATTGCATGGCTATTTAACGTAGAAAACTAACAAATTTCTGTAACAAACTAACAACCTCATCCAATCCAGCTCACTGACTACAGCTCACAGCAAATGAAGGCTGGTGACTCACTATACAGCTGGTTAACAAACCAAGTATATCCAATATGGATAACAGCTAGTGGAGTAGATGGTTTGTGTATACATGTTTGTCTGATATTTTAGGTAAATCGTGCAAAACATAAATAAATAAATAAATAATTGTTTAAATTTCTTAGTAAATATCTATTAAGTTCGATGTTACGAGTTAATTTTATATGATACTGATAAATTTGGAAACAAAGTTTTTTTCATTACGTTCAATGATTATTTATTGATTGAAGTTTTTTAAAAAAAAATATTTTCATTTACTCTGTATATGACAATTTAATACACAATTATTTTTTATATGTTGAAAAAATAATTATGTATTAATTTTAAGAATGAGTCTAGAATAGGCGACGCATACCGTTGAACACCACTAACGATGCACATCGTTATATATTATTAAAATTTTTAATAAATTTTAAATTATTATTAAAATCATAAGGGGTTTAACATGTAATTTAGTCATATTTTTTACCGGATTTAATTATCTTTATAATTTTAATATTAATAGAATTAATTATTAATGCTAAATTATTATTATTATTATTATATTATTTTATAAACCCTAACCTAAAAAATCCTAAACAAAATAAATTTTTCATCTTCCCAACCGTCCTCCAGTACCGACGTCACTTTCAACGGGAGTCCGTGAACTACCCCTTCGACGCCATCAAGCTCATGCTCGGTTTTGCTTTGATTTATAAGTTGGTGAAAACAAGGATGTTCAGTTTTGCTTTATATGATTAATTGCGTATTTAAGAATGGATGAAGAAATTAGTTACGATGGTAGGTAATGGGTACCAAATGAGTCGAAATTATCTAACAATTACTTTTAGTGCAGATTAATTCTTGGTTGAGGAATGTAACACTCACGAAACGAACTAAGAAGAAGAAATATAAGATGAGAACACATAGAATAAGATGAGAAGAGAATAGAGAATTTTCAGATGAGAGGAATAACATTCATTCATTCGATAAGGATGACCAGCAACGGCTAGGGCTACAAATAACCCTTCTTAGCCAAAACGATGTCGTATTATATACTTACAAGCACCCTTCTTCTTAACACAACGTTTTATTAAACTAAAACACAAATAAAGCTTAACTAAAAATTAGAACTTCTAAGGGTCATTTTATCATTTCAAAAAGCTCCCTTACAATGCCTCTCCCTTCAAACAATCCTTAGCCTCAAGGATTGAAGTCTAAAACTGTTGTTGCAACTGATATAAAATTTCTCACTTAGCATCTTCAGAAAATGTGTTAGACAATTCCACTAGAAATTCTGTAACATCTCGGTTGCCTCTTTTTCCAGTCCTATGATCCAAGATCTTAACTGGCTCTTTACTTATTCCTCCACCAGGTCCAATTAAAAGCAAATTGGCTTGAATTTCATCAAATCCCACCTGTTTCTTCAGTTGAGAGACATAAAACAGGGATGAATCCCGGATCCACTTGGCAGATTCAGTTTATACACACCCTTTTCAATATTTTTCACAATAAGGAATGGACCAAATCATTTAGGAGTTAGTTTCTGTGAGATCCTGCCTTGGACATATTCTTGCATGTAAGGTTGTATCTTATGAAAAATCTTGTCTCCAATTTGAACTCACACTCAGTCTTTCTCTTGTCATCGTGTTGCTTCATTTTATCTTGTGCCCTCTTCAAATGGAACTTTATCATTTTAATAGTTGCTTCCCTCTGTTGCAACCCCTATCTACTAAAGCCATCAATGATTCTTCAGCAATATAAGGTATATGAGTTGATTCTTGTCCATAAAGTGCTTGAAATGGTGTAGTTCCAATAGAATAGTGGAAAGAGGTGTTATACCACCACTTTACCAAATGCAGCCATTCACCCTAATCTTTAGGCTTCTCACCAATCGTACATCTGAGATATGTTTCGAAACACTGGTTAACCTTCTCTGTTTGACCATCTGTTTCCGGATGGAAAGTTGTTGATGGAGTGACCACAGTTCCCAACTTTAAAAACAGTCCCTTCCAAAATTGGCTCATAAAGATCTCGTCTCGATCACACACAATGTTTGCAGGTATTTCATGCAGTTTAAAGATGTTCTCCAGAAACACTTGTGCTATGTCTTTTACTGAATAAGGATGGGAAAAGGGGAATAAAGTGAGTGTACTTAGTCAACCTATCCACCACAACTAAAATTATATCTTTTCTCTTAGAGATAGGCAGTTCATCCACAAAATTCATGCTTTGGCACACCCCACACTTCCTCACAAATGTTTTAACATTTTTTTCTAAGCCCCTTCCAATAAAAATTATTGCTCAATCTCCTTACAGTTGCATCAGCTCTTGAATGCCCTCCTATGGGACTGCTATAAAAATACTTCATTAATTCCTTCTTTAATTCCCCATTGTCTCCCACCACCACCTTCCCTTTCCTCCTTAACAGTTTCTATCCCAATTATATTTCGATTGGCTTGAAGATCCTTTTTTAATGGATTCAAGAATCTTCCATAATTTGACATCCTCTAGTCATGTTTCTGCAACCCTGGACATTACATCTGTTGATACACTACTAATAGATATAAGTTGATTGTCTTCCTCTCTTAGTTTTCTAAAAAGAACATCAGCTACAACACTGTTGTTGCCTTTCCTATAACTCACCTCATAGTCATATCCCATCATCCTGACTATCCACTTCTATTGTGCAGGAGTTATTGCTTGATTTTCTGCCAAAAATTTTAAGCATTTATAGTCTGTCTTTATTTTGAAATGCCTCCTTACTAGGTAGGTTGACCACTCCTTAATAGCCATCAACACAGATAACATCTCCTTTTCATGCACTGAGAGGCCTTGATGTCTCACTCCCAGACCCCTACTAAGAAAGCTAGCGGTTTTGCTTTCTAAACCAAAAAAGCACTAACTCCCTACTCTGAAGCATCAGTCTCCACTATAAATTCAGCATTGAAGTCAAGAATGGCCAATACAAGAGCAGTACTTATAGCTTTTTTCAATTTGTTAAAAGCAATTTCTTCTAAAACAATCTACTATCAAGCTCTTTTCTTCAACAAATTGGTCAAAGGCCTGGCAATGCTTCCATAGTCTTTTACAAACCTTCTATAATAGCCCGAGAGTCTCAAAAAGCCTCTAAGATCTTTTACAACGGTAGGAACATGCCAATCCAATATGCACTCCACTTTTGTTTTGTTCATAGAAATTACTCTATCAGATAATACATATCCCAAATAATCCACTTCTTGAGCCCCAAAACAACATTTGTTTCTCTTAGCATACAATTGTTGTTCCCTTTACACCTCGAACACCTCTTTCAAATATTTGATGTGTATCTTCCAATCCTTGGAGTAGACCAGTATATCATCAAAAAATACCAATACTGACTTCCTCAAGTAATTTCTAAAATTTATGTTCATTAACCCTTGAAAGGTTGTAGGTGCATTTGTCAATCCAAATGGCATTACTATGAATTCATAATGCCCTTCATGTGTTTTGAAGGCAGTTTTGTGGATGTCAAGTTCCCACATCCTGATCTGGTGATAGCCTGCCCTCAAGTCCAGTTTGGAAAAGAACTTGGCTTCCCCTAACTCATCTAGAAACCCCTCAATTACTAGCATGGGAAATTTATCTTTGATAGTAACCTAATTCAGCTTTTTGTAATCTACACACAACCTCCAAGAACCATCTTTTTTCTTCACCATGATAATAGGAGAGGAAAAGGAACTATTGTTGTATCTGATCACCCCAAATTTCATCATTTTTCCTACTTGTCTCTCTATTTTATCTTTCTTATTGTCAGGGTATCTATATGGTTTGACTTTAACTACCTTCTGTTTATCAATTAAAGCTACCATGTGCTCTTGACCTCTCACAGGAGGTAATCATGTTAGTTATTTGAAAACATCCTCAAATAAAACCATTAGCTCATGTAAATCTCTTGGCTGTGAACTATCTTTTTTCCTCAAATCCAATTGTCCATCCATCACTAACAAGGAAGTTGTGAGAGGGCTATGATTTCTCCTCAACAATTTGTTACACTCCTTGGAACTGATCCACTGCATATTTTCTAGTTTAGTCTCTTTAAGACAACAGGCTTGTCCTCGTGCACAAATCCCATCTCAAGAGTAGCAAAATCCCAAGTAACATCACCCAATGTTGCTAACCACTGTATGCCTAACACTACATCACAACACTTCAATGGTAGCACCAAAAAACCAGACTTAAATTGTTCTCCCTGGTTCCTCCAAGTAATCTTGTTGCATTCTCCAGCAATTTCAAGTGAATTCCCATCAGCCATTTTAAGCAAAGTACATGAATGATATGCTCAAGAAGTTCGGCTTAGAGAATGTGAAGCCTCAAGCCACTCCTATGAGCTCTTCTATAAAGCTTGACAAAGATGAAGGAGTTAAGTGTGTCGATTCTAAGCTTTATAGATCTATGATAGGTTCTTTGCTTTACTTTACCGTAAGTAGACCGGATGTTATGTTTAGTGTTTGCTTGTGTGCTAGGTTCCAAGCTAGTCCTAGAGAATCACACTTAGTAGCCATTAAGAGAATTTTTAGATACCTTAGTGACACATCTAACTTAGGTCTTTGGTATCCTAAGGATTCTTCCTTTAGCCTTCACGCTTATTCAGATGTGGATTATGGGGGATGCAAGATAGATAGGAAAAGTACCTCCGGAACATGTCAATTCTTAGGTAGTATGCTCGTATCTTGGTTCTCTAAGAAACAAAAATAGCGTAGCCTTATCTACCACCGAATCGAAGTACATATCCTTAGGGAGTTGTTGTGCTCAAGTCCTTTGGATGAAGCAACAAATCTTAGATTATGGTGTTCAAGTATATGCAATACCCCTTAGGTGTGACAACACTAGTGTCATTTGTCTCACTAATAATCCCATCCAACACTCTATAACCAAATATATAGAAATTAGGCATCATTTCATTAGAGACCGTGTTTTGAAAAATGATGTTGTTATTGAATATGTTGATACCTTGAACCAATTAGTGGATATATTTACCAAACCTTTAGATAAAGAGGGTTGTTGGACCCTCAGGAGAGAGTTAGGTTTAACTAGCCTTTCTTGACCTTTTTAGGTCCCAAATGGTCAAAATTTTGCTTGAAATTGGTTGCTATTCATGCTTATGTTAATTTGTATCATTTTGCTTCTATACATATTGCTATGGGGAGTGTGCATAAATTTTAGCCATTAAATCTTGCTCATATATCATTCGCATGCATTTAGGCTCGGTCTAAGTTGGCTCTTTGGACATGAAACTGCCCAAACTATAGTTTCTGGTAAGGGTGTATCGAAACAACTAAATATGTTTCGACACGAGCTTAATTTAGGGTGATTCCAGTAGTGAATCGTATTGAAACGAGCTCTTCTCGTTTCGATATAGTGTCGTTCCGAAACAGGGTCAACCTGTATCGAAACGAGTCTGGTACCGAAACGGCTCGATAGCATTTCGAAATGGGCGTTCCGATACGCCAAGTGGCGTATCAAAACACGATCGTGCAGACTGATTTAAATAGGCATTAAAAGGTATCCAACTTTAATTAAAACACCAATTATTTTTCCTATCAAACCATAACCGCAAAACCCCTATAAAAACCCTTCAAATCACTTGTTTTTTTCACATCAAAACCTAATTTTTTTTAGGGTTTTCAATCTACATATCAAGGCTAGAGCTTTGCAAGCAATTTGGTGCATCAATCATCCCTCATTCATCCTTATCCCATATCAAGGTATAAAACCTTTTTCTTTTTATTTTCAATTTTCGTTTTAATTTATAGGTTGTTTTTAATTCATTTTTGTATAAAACATATACATATAGTATAGTTTTTCAAGTTTTTGCAAAAAAAACCAAAATCTAATTTTTTTATTTGAATATAAATCTATACCGTATTTTTTTAATCTTTTTTTAAATTCTTTTCATCAAAATTTTATTTTATGTTCATATATATTTTTAAAACTATATTGTATAGTTTTTATCAATACCTTGATTATCATATTGTATATTGGATTGAACTTGGTTGATTTACACATACATATGTTTTTGTCTTGATTTCATTCTAGATTTCAAATATGGATTCTAGGAAGAGAGTTAGAACCAATGAGGCTAGTGGAAGCTCCAACGTTGATGGCGATTCTACTCGTCCAAATCTAAATTTTCTCTACCAAAAGTCTCTTCGCAACAAAGATGCCTACACCAATTTTAAGCTATTTCAAGATCATGTTATCCGACGTGAGCGTACCGTTTCTCTTCCCTTTTTGGATTCCGAGCGTTTTCAATTCCGCTATCTTGATCTATTGAGGCGTTAGAATTTTATAGTTTTCTTGGGCTTACCTGGTACCTTGTACCGTAACATGGTGCTTCTATTTTATACCAATGCTCGTTGCATCTCCAATGTCGGTCAAGTGGTTGATATTGACTCCTATCTCATGGGAAAGAAGTTTAGGGTTGATCCGGAAGTTTTGTGCAATGTGTCCAGGTTTGAAGATGAGGGAATCTCAGACGAGAACTCATTGGATCATACCCTTGGTGGCTCCGTCACGGTTCTTGATGCTCATGATCGCATCCTACACCTCATGGTATCGTGGTGGTTTCGCTCTTCCAGAGGCAAGTTCTCTCACATTAGGCGAGTGGATGATTTTTGGATTCGGTGCTTTCGTGAGGGACATTGTTCGAATCTATGTCAAATCATGTTTGCCGAGATGTTGTACTGTTGGGTTTGTAGCACGCTCGAATCGATCACTGAAACTGATAAAATCGAGATTAAGGTAGACAAGAGACACAATGATTTTAGAGTGGTTCGGCCTTCTAACAACCACCTACATCCACTACCTTAGCACACCACTAAGGATTTCCCAATTCACTCCACAATGAATTCGTCCCCTTTTTCCCGGTTTAGGAGGAAACCATTACAACCCTATCTTTTGGACTTGGCTAAGATAGAACCAACTCTAGTTTTTCTCTCAAGGCTAAACTAGAACCTCTCCTTTTACAAGGGATTTGTTTGGTAAACTTAATACCTCATAAGGTGGGTGTTTACACAAATTTAAGCTCACACGAGAACAAAGGATTTACAATTAAGCTCTCTCTAAAGACAATGTACAAGAGAATAGTAAAATAATGATTTAGACTCTAATTCTCTTGACCATGTTGCTTGGATGTTGTCTCTGACATTCTTCAAGTGTTCCAGCCTTCAATATATAGTTCCAATTGAGTTTGTGGCCGTTAATAGCCGTTGGAATGTTTTGGAGTCGTTAGGGTCTTTATTTCCCACAATAATTACAGTTCTGGTGCCTACCATATCGGTACGCCCTTCTTCAGAACTAGTCGTTGGGCTCTTACCAGCCTTTGCATATCGATACGCTAGGGAGTGTATCGGTACGGTCTGCACTTTAAAAGACCGTTGGGAAATAGTCATTGGGGGTTGTTAAAGCAGGGATCGGTACGCTTTAAAGGCTTATCGGTACGACCCCTCTCCGTATCGATATGGGTAAGCATGTATCGGTACGGGTTTTGGCATAATCAAATCTAGAGTAAAAAGGTATTGATACGGGATATACTGTATCGGTGCGGTAGTGCTGAAAATCCAGGTTTGAGTATTTTAAGACATTTGAAAACTTTGCCAAAAAACCTTTTTAAACACCTCAAACTTATTTTCAAGTTGTTTGGACTTAAAGACATGTTTTAAATTCTTTTCAAATTTGTCCAAAACATTTTTCAATTAGTATATCAAAACACTTAGTTCTTCATGTACCTTGTCCAAAATCACAACTCCGATCTTGTTACCTCTTTCATTTATGGCACGACTTTGAGCTACTTGTTTTCTAAGTTGGGAATTGATTGCTCGCTTGATTATCTGGAACCACTGAAAGATCCCGTTGATGAGTGCACACTTCTCCGAAGCAAATTTCATTATATTGATGGAGAGTGGACTCGTGTTGAGAATCCTCCACTCGTTGCTACCCTTGAACCTCAACCTCAAGTTGCTCCGTAAAACAACGAAGCCCTCATGACCTTCCTTACCGAGAAATTTCACGGCATGCGCACTCACATGGACTCCAACTTTGCTACTATTGATACTCACCTCACTACCATGGAGGGATGTATCCAAAATGTTGAGAATCGCATCACCTCGGTTGAAACTAAACAAACTTCTATGGACATGTCCTTTACCGATTTTTATGACTAATGGAGACAATTCCGTAGGAGCAATGCCAATGATGAAGATGAAGAAGATGATGAGCCTTAGATCATTGCATTTCATTACATCTCATCTAGGTTAGGATTTCCCTATTTTTATGCACCTATATATGTTTTTATTTTAATACATATGCTTTGATTTATGTTTGGATGTTATGGTTTGGATATTATGTTTCCAATTTATGAACTTAATTTGATTTGGTTTTTAATGCTTAATGAAATTATATTGCTTTAATTGTGGTTTGACTTGTGCTATATTCATATATTCCTTCATTGATTTTGATCTAACAAAAAGGGGGAAGGGTTAAGCTAAATTTTTAAAATCTTTTTCAAAACCTAGCTTAATTTTAGGGGGTGTTTACTTAAAAATTTACTTTGGTTTTGTTATATCAAAAAGGGAGAGATTGTAAAACTAATATTTGATTTTGATATAACAAGTAATTCAAGGACTAAATTGCAAAGTAAATAAATTTTTAAGTAATCAAAATACTAGATTTTGACAAGTACAATTTATACTTAAAATGTTTTTCGAGTCAAAACTTAAACCCCACAAATTTTTCTAAGTGTTTCAAAGCCAAAATATACAAAATCGCCCAGACGTTTCGAAACACCCTCAAAGTGTTTAATAACGTTTTGCCACTAGAGACATCTGTTTCGGAATGGCTCACACTCGTTTCGGTACAGCCTTCATCTGGGCTTTTGATTTTTTAGTATTGTTTCGAAACGGCTCGCTCCCGTTTCAATACAAGGGTTAAGTAATTTTAAAATAGGGCATTAAATGAACTAGTCGTTACTTGTCAGAAACTAGTTTTTGAAGATTTGGTTAAGTGTTTCGATATACCCCTAAGCTGTCTTGAAACACCAGTTTACAGTTGTAACCCCCTTAACCCGGCCTAGACGGTCAACCCGAATTAAGAAGATCACACGGGGAAAACCAAAGTCAACCCGAAAGTCAACCTTGATTAACGACCCTTTTTTTTCTTTTTACTCTTGTCTAGATGCACATTAACCCTAGTTATGATCATTCAAACAACATGCTCAAAGATCATAAACATCAGAGATCAAACAGGGACCCAATTGAACAATTTACAACTTTAGGGACCAAATTGTAAATTCTGTAAATTATAAGGTCTTAACCCAAATTAGAGTTACCATCTTGAAATTAATCAGGTTTCATGCTTCACTGCCAAATTTCAGCTCAAACGGACATCCCAAGCTCATACAATTGCACAAACAAGATTCAGGACCAAAACGCATACATTCCAAAACATATAACCGCCAATGTCAGCCCCCAACGGTCAGGTGTTCCGAAACAGGGAGAACCTGTTTCGAAACGCGGGGCCGTTCCGCAACGCGTACCGAAACGAGGGCTGGCAGAGAGCTTTCCGTTTCGGAACGGTGTCTCCCGTTTCGGACGCCTGGGTTGCTACAAGGCACCCGTTCCGAAACGGTGGCTACTGTTCCGAAACGACCTGCACAGAATGCAGCAAAATGCTTGCTTAGACACACAATTGATCAACCATACATGCTCCAAATGCTACCAAACTTTACCTGCAACTCATACAACATACAAGAGACATAATTGCATCAACCAATCAACAATTAAGCATCAAATATGAAAAGCCCCAAATCTATAAGCATGCTTCCTACTCAAGCAAACCATTCAAGCATAAAACCTCCAAACCAAGCACATAATGGCCAAATACAAATCCAGCATTAACAACAACATATAACAAACTTAGGGAGTTCCAAACATCTCCCAAAACATCCACATAGGTCCCCCATTGCCAAATGCCAAAAGCTAAAAGTGTTCAAGAAAACCTTCCCATACTTGAGCTTAACTTCCACTTGATTGCTTGCCTTCCTTGCTGCCCTCAATGCACCTTAATGCTCTGCATTATTGGTTTATGAAAACGAAAGAGAGCGTAAGCAAAAGCTTAGTAAGGAATGCTCATTAAAAACCATTCAATAATGCATTTATAAAACTCATTTATAAATCATGCTTCAAGCAACATTAAACATGTTCTTAAACATTAAAAACAAGCATCTCATGCTTCAATTCATAATAAGTCATATTGGCAACAAGTGATACAATTCTCATAAGATTCACACATGGACTTTTAAACACCATTGTAATCTTATCCCCATGGACTTTTAAACACCATGGACCCATGGACTTTTAAACACCATGGCAAGGACCACACAAGGACTTTTAACCACCTTTGTGTCCTTAACAAGAATCTCCCAAGGACTTTTAACCACCTTGGAGTTCTTAAGTAACCAAGGCTTTCCAAGGACTTTTAACCACCTTGAGCCTTAACCATGAACCATCCAAGGACTTTTAACCACCTTGATGTTCATAAACTTTCCAAGATCCACACAAGGACTTTTAACCACCTTTGTGATCTTACCAAGAACCATCCAAGGACTTTTAACCACCTTGATGTTCTTAAATATACAAGGCTCACACAAGGACTTTTAACCACCTTTGTGACCTTAACATCACTTGCCAATATGCATCATTTTCATCAATATATCCACTGTTTTAAAGCATTAAACCAAGCCATAAACATCATGCATTTTAAGCATCAAACCACATTTAAACAATGTTCAAAAACAAGGAACTCTTACCTTGAGCTTCCTTCAACATATGGCTTACAAAATCAGCAATAACCATGCTAAATCATGCTTTCAAAACAGAATTTAAAACATGCAATAAACCACATTGCATAACAACCAAACCATGGCCACCACTAGAGAGTTTTTCCGAAAACTTACACTTGAGCTTAGTAAAGTTGTTTAGACTTAGACTAAGCTCCCAAGACATTGGTTTCAAAGCCGAAAACCCAATTTCACTCACCGATTCCACTTCGCCTCTTGCCGAAGCACAAATCAAGCTTCCGGATCACCTTCTCTTGGATCCAAAGATGACTCCCCTGTTTTAAACACATCAAAGCAGAGGATTAATGCATCATCATGCATTAATAGCTTCAATGAAAGCACCTAAACTCGCTGCTCTCATCCACACTCCATTTTCGGCCACCAAACACAACCGAAAATGCATCCAAACAACTCCTCAACAAAGCCCAGCCATAAACCATCAAAACTAAACATCCTTTAACATCATTTAACATCTAAAAAGGACCTAATAACATCCTTATACCTCCAGCAACACCAGATCCACAAGATCACTCCAAAAACAACCAAGAATCACAAGCTAAACTTAGGAAATCCAACCTATCCGGGATTGCATTAATCAAAACTCAATTCCTTATCAAATTAACATTCATTTAACATCAAAAACACACCTCAAATCACAGCTTTAACAGATCAAACGAAAATCCATCAAAAATCATCAAATCTTGCATTTTAAGCCAAGATCCATCACACAACTTAAAAACCACTTATAAAACATCAATTAAGGATTGAGAACTTAGGAATTTCAGTAAAAAACTGAGAGTTTAGAGGAGAAGGACGTTCTTACCTCCAAACTTGAGTTTCTCCTCTTTTAGAACCAAAATCTTGAAAATCCAATTAGCAATTGGTGAGGTTTTGTTGATGAGATGATTAGGAATCCAAAGAGAATTGAAAAGAGATATTTAGGTGACAAAATCAGAGGAAAAAGCTCTAGAGAGAATGTTTGGGTTGAGAGAAAATGAGAGAAAAGGAAAATTGGAAAAGTTAGTTGAAAATGGAAAATAACTTCCCTCCACTTTTCTTTATGTTTAAAAAAAATCAGAATTAATCATAAAATATCTTAGGAAAATCTGGAGAAACTCCCTTTGGATAAATAGCTCCTTAAAGATTCAAAGTTTCAATCCTTTCTAAAACAGTCACGCAGTTTTCAAAAATTACATTTTGGTCATTAGCCAAAATGTCACCCTTCCAAACATCATTTTGTAAAATTGATTTCACAGTTCACTTATATATATTAAAAGATGATTTTAGAGCATTTTTCCATATTTTTAATGCAACCCGAACTAGGCTTTCCTAATTTCACCTTTATATATTCGAACAGCACTTTGACCAAACCGGTCAACGCCCAAAACTTCTAAGCCCAAAACCGGGGCGTTACAACAGTTTCAAAACGTTTCGGTACAACCCTTATCTGTTTCGATACGACCTTCTTTTTGCACTTACTATTTCGACACGGCCTATAATTGTTTTGATATGGGCCCTTTTTACACATAACGACTCTTTCTTTTTTTAGTGTCCATTTCGATACAGGGGTCTCGTGTTCCGATACGGGTAGTTGCAGAACTGCATTTATATAGGGAAGAGAGAGCCCCAACAGCTCTATTGATGATCTCAACCACCCAAACAGCTAGAAATCAATGAGAAGGTATAAAAACAAGTCTCAAAAGCTACAACAACACTATTCAACCTTCAAGCAACATCAAAGCATTCAAATCCAAACCTTGATCATTTAGAGTCAAATCTTTGTACTCAACTCAATTGAGTTTTCCATTGTAATTTTTATTGAGAGTTTGGGGTGTGATTAATTGTATTTGGGTAGACATCAACCTTCGAGAGGTAATTGTAAGGTTTACCAAATTCCATCTTTGTAAAGAGTTTGTTGGATTAAGCTTTGGGTAGAAAGCTTAATCGGTCTTGTAAGGTTTTCTCCTCATCCAAGAAAAGGAGAAGAATCAATTAGTGGATTGGTTGAAAATCCTTAGTGGGAGTTAAGTTAATGTATGTGGAGTTCATTTAGGAACTTGGACCACTATAAATTGCCTTGTGTCAAATTTTTCATTCACCCATTTTCTCCCTTCAAATTTTTATCGCCAATTCACCCCCTCTTGGTCATTTGCAATCGATTGATCAATTCAACAGTTTTCCATTAACAGGAAAAAATATTGTTTCCAATTGCTTTGCAGTATGAAATGCTTCTATCAAGGATTTAGGTTGAAACAAGGTTAAGTATTGATTGATTTCTAACTTGAGATAGTTCTTGAACATGCTTAGTATGTATTTTTTGGTAACTGCACCTGATCCACCAGAGTAATAAACTCTTCATAATAAGTCTTTACTGACTCCACTTACCTTAGTGTCAACAGTTCTGTGAAAGGATCGTCGAATCCACCATGGGCAACTCGGTCCCTCGTTAAAGTTATGTACTCTGCCCAATCCAACTGGCCAAAATCTCCCTGTGTTTTTACCAAAAACCAGTGCCATTATAAAGCTTTTCCCTCCAAGTGTAGCATTACTAAACAAATTTTACTACTTTCAGGGACTGATTCGCCTTCAACGTATTACTCCAGTTTGAAATTCTATCCTCTAAAATCAGACCCATCAAACTTAGGGCAAAGAAGTTTGTAGGTCAGATTCCCTATTTAGTGTGCCAAATCTTGAACGGTTTTCTTAGAATCTCTTTCCCCTAAGATCTGTACATCTTTTAGATTTTTTGACGATAAAGGTGATGCACCCAACAGACTAGGAGCTGTTAGAGTTCTCGAGGCTGATTCCTCTAACACAATCATATCAATCTTTTTTCCAATAGCAATTTCTATTATCTTCTTGAAGTCTTCGCTCATCTGAGCACGAAACTCTACAAATTTTGCATCCATTTTTTAATCAAAGGTGCTCTCAACCTTTTTAATTTCATCCTGCAACTTCGGTGCCTCTTGCTGCCATGATTGACTACACGTGGCCGGAGCTCCATCCACCATTGTCAGAACCTTGTAGTTATGATACTCTTGTAACACTCACGAACCGAACTAAGAAAAAGAAATGTGAAATGAGAACAAATAGAATAAGATGAGAAGAGAACAAAAAAATTTCAGATGAGAGAAACAACATTCATTCGATAAGGATGACCAACAACAGTTAGGGCTACAAATAACCATGATTGGCTAAAATGATGTTGTATTATATACTTACAAGCACTCTTCCCCTAAACGCAACATTTCATTAAACCAAAACACAAATAAAGCTTAACCGGAAATTAAAACTCCTAACGGTCGTTTCTTCATTTCAAACAGCTCCCTTACAAGGTAGCAAAACAAGGCTTCCCATCGCCATTTGGTAAACGGCAGAATCCTAATCCTTCCCCAAATTCAAAAAACCTAATTTCAAACCACAAATATAATTTTTAATATTAAAAATTAAAGAGTGAAAAATATGACTAATTACTCGTTAAATCCCATATAATTTTAATAATAAAAGTCATTAAAGAAAGGGTAAACTATACCATTGACCACCGAACTAATTGGGGATTCCTATTTTGACCACTGAACTAACGAACTCGTCAATCAGACCACCGAACTTATTAAATTAACCTATTTTGACCACTGCCGTTAAAAAAATAACAGAAGACTGACGGAGTGATGACGTGGCAGTTAACTAACTTTTATAAAATTACACATTTAATCCTTCTTATTTACACATTCTTTCAATTTAGTCCTAATTTTAAATTAATAAAATAAATTAATTATTTAATTAAGTGATGACACGTGTCAACACCTTATTGGAGGAATTTAATTATTTATATTTAATTTTATAAATTTATTTTCCTCGTCCAATCAAGTGGTGACACGTGTCACCACTTGTTTGAAGGAAAATTAAGCAAATATAAGAGAAAGGGCTGGGGGGAATCAAACCAGCAACATGTGGGTTGTAAACCCATACCTTTACCACTACACCACACCTCTCTCAATGATATCATTTGCTCCATTTAATATATATCTTATAATGCAGTAAATGTTAGGGGAAAAAAGTAAAAATGATTAAAAGGGGATTCGAAGCTTGACCACTTGGGATGTGTATAATCACATAAACATTCGATTTAAAATATTCGAATGTTTTTCTTTTCATATTTAAATTAATTCGAATCATTGATTTAAGTATTTTAAATCGAATATTTTAAAAATATTTTTTTCATTTTCATACTTTAAATATTCGATTTAATTTAAATACTTTAAAGTGTATTTAAATCGAATATTTTAAAGTATTTAAATTAAATCGAATATTTAAAGTATAAAAATGAAAAAAAAATATTTTTAAAAAGAAAAATATTTTTAAAATATTTTTTAAATATTCGATTTAAATGGAGAGTCCAATTCCCAAAATTTCCTATATATACACGTCGACGCCGTATATATACATATTTCAGGCGAATTCTCCAGTAAAATCTAATTACATTAAAAAAAACAATTGGAGAGTCGCATAGGTGAAAAAAAATGGATTCAATAGAAGACTGGGATTTTCTGGATTATAGTTTCATGGGTAAACTATACCATTGAATTTTTTTAAGTATTTAAATTAAATCGAATATTTTAAAGTATTTAAACTAAATCGAATATTTAAAGTATGAAAATGAAAAAAAATATTTTTTAAAAAATATTTTTAAAATATTCGATTTAAAATATTTAAATCAAGGATTCGAATTAATTTAAATATGAAAAAGAAAAATATTTAAATCAAGTGGTCAAGGTTCGAATCCCCTTTCAATCATTTTTACTTTTTCCCCTAACATTTACTGCATTATAAGATATATATTAAATGGAGCAGATGATAACATTGAGAGATGTGTGGTGCAGTGGTAAAGTTATGGGTTTACAACCCACATGTTGTAGGTTCGATTCCCCCCAGCCCCTTTCTCTTATATTTGCTTAATTTTCCTTCAAACAAGTGGTGACACGTGTCACCACTTGATTGGACGAGAAAAATAAATTTATAAAATTAAATATAAATAATTAAATTCCTCCAATAAGGTGTTGACACGTGTCATCACTTAATTAAATAATTAATTTATTTTATTAATTTTAAATTATGACTAAATTGAAAGAATGTGTAAATAAGAAGGATTAAATGTGTAATTTTATAAAAGTTAGTTAACTGCCACGTCATCACTCCGTCAGTCATCTGTTATTTTTTTAACGGCGGTGGTCAAAATAGGTTAATTTAATAAGTTTGGTGGTCTGATTGACGAGTTCGTTAGTTCGGTGGTCAAAATAAAAATCCCCAATTAGTTCGGTGGTCAATGATATAGTTTACCCTTAAAGAAATTAATAGTGTGTACTGTACAACAGTGTGTTGTGGGATGCGTCACCATTCTAAAATTTTCCGAATTTTAATACAAATAAAAAGCCCATTTTAACGAAATGAAGACGGAGCAAAATAGTTCGTTCACATTTGACAATTGTTGGGAAGAAATAATAAACTTTAGGGAAAACTACATTAGTATTCAACTATGCTCGCATTATTGTTTTGGTACCTCAACTATTGTTTTTGGTAAAATAATACTTAATATTATATTTTTATTCCGTTTTGGTACCCGGCTATTAAAAACTAACGGAAATGATGACTAGCTTAGTATAATCACAATTTTAATCCAAAACACTTGTATATATTGTCAATTTAATCCAAAATTAATCAATTTAAAACATTATCTTAATTTTAAATTTTGTCTCATCCTTTTTCCACCCCACATTAACCTCATTAATCCCAAAATTTTAAAAAATCTATCGTGTTTTTTAAACTCCAAAACATAAAAAAAGGTGTTCTACTAAAAGAAAAAAAGAAATACAAAGAATTTACAATTTTAATTAAAAAATTAAAATAATATTTAAATTGATAAAATTTTAAACTAAGTTAATAATCCAAATCGCGTCACAATTTTCATTAATTTTAAATTATACCAAAAATAATACAAACACAAATTATGACGTAGGCTCTGGGAGACCTTAAAACAACACCCCGTCCAAAGTGCAATGGAGGTAACTGCCCCAGGCAATGAGGCTTGGTCAACCCCGTCCAGGTAAGCATGTTGCAACGCTGCTTCCTATTTATAAGGCTCAGCGCTCTCTAGACTCTCATCACTCATCAGTGGGATTGAACAAGCGAGAATAAAAGAAGCGACACCGTATTTGATACTCTTATCTTCAGTATATGAACAACTTAGCACCCCTATAGTTATAATCAGTAGTTCAGTACTGAAATCTGTACAAATTGAGACCACTTTGCAGGTAGCCTCTGTTATATGAGTTGAAGGTTCATCTGGCAGCTTTACTTATTATGGTTGCAAAACAAGATGAAGTATCCAGTTACCACAAGTGATCGTAGAGACCCTAATTAAACAAAAACACACAAATCTTATTTGTTGGTTAACCGGAGAACCGGGTTCGAATCCTTCAAGTAGTTGAGGCTTTATTCTCCATAATATTGCCATTAATTTCATAAATGCATATATGCATTCCCTTCCTATATTCACCTTCTTTTATGTCGTTCTACCACAAAAATATTAATCCCATATCAGAAAGAAAAAAAATATTAGTAATGGATTTCACGTTAAGCGCCCCCACACTTAAAAGAGATGCGAAATATTAATCCCATAAATGCTTATCGAGCACAGATAGCTGCTTCCATATACGAATTCTAAGAGAACAGAAATAAACATGTTATACATAACAGCAACAACAAGAAGCTTTAAAATCACCAAACAACAAATATAGTTTATGGTTCATAATTCATGAATGTGAGATCGTCAAAACATGTCCATTCTGCTAATCGACTTCCGTGTAAGCTCTCATAACCATTTCTTTCTTAAACTTGTTGATCTTTTATCACCGGATAAAAACCTCGGAAGGCTTAATAAGCTATTAACTCTTGTAACACCTTCTAAGGCTGACCACTCTTCATCGTCCGCAACTGAAATGCACTCAGCAAGACTCCTCCTAGACTGGCCTGGCAACTTCGAAGACAACCTTTCTTCTGACTGTTCAGTTACAGGAACGATTTCCGTGGAGCCATGAAATGTGTCAGATTGACCGAGGCTTAAAGTGGGAGAATCTCCTTTATTATCAGCAATAGCCACCATCGTTTCCTTAGGACTCCTTGTTATGTCGGTTTCTTCTGCAGTTCCATTACTTGCAGGCAAATATTCCAGAAAGAGGCATACAACAGCACAATCATCATTCTTGGAAGTAGGGTACTTAAGCCTCCATGCTCGAGTTGCACAATCTACAAGTGCTCTAGCAGCTGTTGAGCGACTAGGGGCTGACGCCACAATATCGATGGCTTCCTTATTTGAAAGGACATCCCAAACCTGCACCAAAATTAAAACTGAGTTCTCGGAGAATTTGTAAACTTCAAGGAAAAAGTTAAAAGAAAAAATATGGATATATATTTTCTCTTACAATGGTTGGTATTTTTAACCCTTATCTAACACAATAAAATTTGCCAATTGCTAATATGCCAAAATAAAGGCAGAAGGAGGGGGGGGGGGGGGGGGGGGGGGTTATAAATGGGCTTCTCTATAAGCTACAATGAACAGGGGGAAAGAAAAAGGTCCCTCGCACCCATGTTTCAGGTTCCTACACAAAATTTTCAAACTAGATTGATGGACTACGAAGATGAAGATACCCCATCAGTAGCAAGAATAACAAATTCGTCTCTTTCAGTAATGCGGCGATAGAAAACATCTGGCACAGAAATCAAACCAAAATCCTTTAGACAGAAGTCCCCAAAAGCTCTAGCCATTGCCAAACCAGGTGAGTCATTATTGGGCAACCATACACGTGAAACCTCAGGCTCATCTTGCAAGGCAAAAACCCTTCCTTTGCATTGCTGAATTCTAGCAGCTTCCCCTGAACATAATGTTGCAAGAACTTATTAGTTCTATAGATATTCAAATTCGATGGCACAAGTAATTATTCTGAAAGAAATACAGGGAAAGTCTGTATTTGTTTGTGCATGCGTGTGTGTGTGTGTGTGTGTATGAGAGAGAGAGAGAGAGAGAGGACTTGGCAAATCAGGCTTCAGGTCAACAGTCAATTGGATAGCAATCAGAGAATTATCTTTGTCTCTCATTGCCAGCACTGCTCTTGAGTCGCCAACATTTCCAATTACAAGATCATGACCCTAGAAAACCATATTTGTCATTGAATGGTTAGATAATGTGAAATAAAACTTTCAGGGTTCTCAGACGAGACACATTAGCATGTGCAGTTTAACAAAGTTCAAATCCTAAATTTCTGTACACGCATTAATCTCTTTCCGTTTGTGATACATGAGCATCTGCAACAAATGTTAAAAATCCTTGGCTGTTTTATTTAGAAAAATAAGACAAATCCATTAACTATCCAAATGTTAAAATATTAAGCTTGGTAATACATCTGATGATTAACAGATCCAAGTGATGACTAATTTTGGACTTTAGTTCACTCATGACTAATACCTGCTTCACCAAAGTAACAGCAGTTGTCCCACTGCAGAAACAATCGATTGCTGGATGCAACTTTAACTCTTTATCCATTAACTTGGAAGCCTTTATCATAGACCGTTTAAGAGGTAAATACATTTCCGGGAGCTGTTCATTTTCTTCAATCTCCAATGATTCGCAGCAGTCATCATCCATGCTCAAAGATGCAGCATCCTCAGGCATAGTGCTTTCGGGAGCATTTTCACTCTTATTGAGACTACTCTGATCACCAGTAAGACTAGCTTTCCATTGGGTACATAATATAACAGGAAGAGAATCTCGTACTCTCTTGGCAACCATATGACCATAAGGACCATGGCCATCAAATACACCACAGAATATCGTGTCACTTCTCGAACTGAAATTCTAATATAGAAACATTGAAACCAAGTCTTCACATATTGATGCCATAGAGGAAAAAGAGGAAATAAATAAAATTTTCACCTAAAGAAGAAAACGAATATATAACAAACTAATTAAAGTGACAATGATAGATAAGTTACGTTAAAGGAAATACCACAACAAGAAAACACTACTTAGAAGAATAATAAGCGCTAAGACTAACCTCCCAAACAAGCATTGCATCCTGATTGGTCCCTTTCTTCCCCTGTTGGGTATACAAGCACGCAACACTACTGGCACCATTCAGAAACATTCTCTCTGGAATGAGATGGAGCTCTGCTTCATCCATTGGCACTAATCCACTTGATTTCTTCCTCCACCTCCCTGACCCCTGCCTTTGCTTCTGCTTCTTTGGTGAAGCACATGTTGTAGCCATGGCATCCGTCACTAGGCCATCAATGTTGCTGCCACTTTTTCCTTTGGCTGCGGATGAGCAGCAAGAACCCATCTCAAAGTCCTAAGTTCCAGAAAAATCAAAATAAAATTAAAATACATTCCAAGCATCAAAATCGCCTTTATACTTAATAGTCATTATCTTTTATTGGTACTCATATTGCCAATTTCCCATTAAGATTTAGAATGCTAGGTTAAAAAGAGAGTTAACCTGACAAAGGGAGACAAAGAGAAACAGAGAGATCAAAGCTTTTGGAAAGTAACCAAGTGCCTCACATGCATCTCATTGCTGGCTCATCATCATCCATAGGTGAGCACATTTTTCTACGATTGCAAATAAATTAACTAGGGAACGGTTGCAGATAGTGCAGACTGCAGAAGACCCTTCTCTGCTACCCACTTTATTTCAATCTGAAAAAGATGTTAAAACTTATTTTGTAAACTAGACAAA
The DNA here is from genome assembly GCA_958450335.1 of Hibiscus tridactylites. Classification (NCBI taxonomy): domain Eukaryota; kingdom Viridiplantae; phylum Streptophyta; class Magnoliopsida; order Malvales; family Malvaceae; genus Hibiscus; species Hibiscus tridactylites. Next base: position 54,214,432 of record OY288273.1, on the reverse strand, counting down.
AATAAAGGAAAATTGAGCGTGGAAAGTATTTAAATTTATGTTTAATCTGAGGCTTAATAAAAAAGGGAAAAATGGTGCAGAAAACTTAATCAAACAGAGAATTATTAAGAAGTTCACCACTATAAAATTTCATATAAAATGGTGCAGCAAACTTAATCAAACAGAAAATTATTAAGAAGTGCACCACTATAAGTTTGAATTTTCTTCCCTTTTACCTTTTTCTTAAAGAGATAAATTTTCATCACAATGCATTTTATTTTGTTGGTTTTCCCGGGTTATCAAACTCAATTCTCCAGAACTTTGATTTCATCACCTTTTACACATTTTATAAAAATCCAATATTATCATTGACTAAGATATCAAAGCAATCAGACTGAGACATAGTTGGACCTAGGCTTTTCCCACAGATTTTGACCCAAGATCCTGTTGAATTTTCGCTGTGTTATTAAGTTGGCAAAAATATTAAAAGTGATCACGTACTCTATATTATTCTACAAATAACCCAATTATAGTCTATATGTATAGCAACTGTGAGAACACTATGGATCTAATAATATTCTTTGCATATTATGCATTCTTAGATGATTCTCTTTCACAAAGAAAAAAATAGGTGAATGCTAAATTTTGTGAAAGTTCAACATCTTACAGCAAAGAGGGAACACCTAGAGCATAAACCCATCTACTGTCTCGTCCAGGAAAACTTTAATCATGTTGTCAATTAACATCAATATCATACACACACAAAAAAAAAGCATTCAACCTAAATAAAACTTAAGTGGAGTTATCATTCAATATCAACTACGCTTTTATATTTAGCTTATATAAATATGTTCTTTCTTCCTAAACCAAGATAAAGAGAATAGCATCAAAACTACTAATTCAAACTTATTAACAACATTGACGCAAAACTTAACCCAATACAATTAAGAATGGTAGTTCAAACTAACATGAATGAAAGCTTCAAAAAGATAGTTTCACAGCTTGCTCCAGCATTCAACAATTTCTATTTTGAATTTGAAATAAGAAAAGGAGTTCATAAGCAACTAATAAGAACAGCTGAGATGAAAGGAGAACAGAATAGCTTTGCAAATGTGAGCCCTAATCCTTCAGCCAGGTGTTGTCAAATCGATTCCTACTTTAAGCATTGGATAACAGGAGTAATGAAAAGATGCTAACAAGTGCTTCAAAAGCATAGCGAATTCATGTTCTCAAAACCTTACCCAGATTAACATAAATGAGCCATGAATAGAGTAACCAACTATACAAAAGAAATAATTAACTGCATTCATCAAGGTACCTACATCACCTACATCATTAAAGGAAACTAAAGGAGCATGACATTTATAATTAGGTAGAGTTGCACAGTCTTCTCTAAATGGCCTTCAATTATACAATCTCTTTGATTTGAGTAACCTATAACTAAATTAAAACTAACATTAAGAAAGAATGAACTAAATTTGTATATTTTTCAAGTAACTAGGATGAGAATCTAAAATCCAGGACCATCAAATTACCAAGAGAACCTAACTGCAGCAGCAAAAGCTTAAAAAAAGGCTTCAGTTCTCGTTCAAATTGAAAATTTCAAAAAGAAGAAATCCAAGCAACCAAACAGAGACTTCACCACAGAAAAAGAGAGGGGGAAATTTGGAATACCTTGTTTGAGGTACGAGAAAGAAAGGTTGGACGATAGCAAAAGCTCGATCGAGTGAAGATGAGTTTAAATTAGGCGCGACAGGAAAGGGAATTTATGGAAGAAACAAGTTTTAGGGTTTTTTTAGCGTGGCGAATGAATCAGCTGAGTTTGGTGGTGGTGATTTTGTTTTTATTTTTTTTTTCCCTCAAAATTGTCAACTGTGGTGAGAAAGATTAAAATAAAGAGGGGGCGGTTGAAATGTTGAGTTGAGGTGAGCTGAGCTGAGCTGAGCTGAGTTGGTCCTTGGCAGGTGCAGGGAGTGAGTTGAGTGTCGTGTTGTGCGCGAAGATGCTCGCTCTGTCTGCTTATTGCCGGGTCTCTCTGTCCGCTTCCATGTGGTCAAAATTGTTTCAGGCAGTGTTTTTTTTCTTTTCATCTAAATATATAATGGGTAAACTACTGCAGGGGTCACTTACGTTTAGCGTCTGTATAGAGTTAGTCACCACTTTTGAAAAGTGTCTATTAGTAGTCCTCTACGTTTTCGATGTGTAAATATTTGGTCACTCCGACGTTAACTCCGTTAGTCCCCTAACGGATTGCTAATGTGGCGAAATTAAAATAAGGATAAATTACTGCAATAGCCATTAAAATTTATCTCATTTACATTTTTTCTCCTCAATTTAAAAAAAGTAAACATTATAGTCACTAATAAAAATGTTTCTTTATAATTTCACCCTTAAATTTTTAAAAATTCATTTTTCAATCCTAAAACTTTACAATCAATTAACACAATAATATTATAAATGCTTAGATGAAAAATAGGTGCCCAAAGTATACCCTTTGAAACTTAGGTGCCCAAATTGTTCTTATTTAATAACTCAAACTTAAAAATTTAGTCCACTAACTACTAAAAAATTCGAGTTATTGGAATTTCAATTTTATAATTCAAACTTTATTTTGAATTTTTGAGTCGAGTTTATGAAATTATGAGTCGAGTATTTTCACATCAAACCAAAAAATTTAATTTTTTCGAGTCAAGTCGAGTTATTGGAATTTCTATTTTATAATTCGAACTTTATTTTAAATTTTTGAGTCGAGTTTATGAAATTATGAGTCGAGTATTTTCACATCAAACTTAAAAATTTAATTTTTTCGAATCAAGTCGAGTTATTAGAATTTCTATTTTATAATTCAAACTTTCAATACACAGCTTTTGGTCTCAAAAGCTTTTACTATTTTCCATTATGATTCGATATAGGAGTATTAATTAAAGGTGTATACTCATTAATTAGAACTGTTTTGAAAAGAAGAAAAAAAAGCTTATCACAGTGCCACAGTTTTAATTCTTTTCGATTGTTTCTTATATTTTTCGAACATTTGAAATTTAATTATCTAGTATTTTATTTATAAGAATTTTGTTTTATATTTTTAGAATTTAAAAATTCAAGTCTAATTCTTAACATTGTTAATTTTTTGTTAAATTCAGGTCCACGCTAACGTAGTTATGATTAAACTATGAGGGGCATAATGATTAACTTTGAGATGAATTAAATCTTAAAAACATTTAAATCGTAAAAAATTAAAGGAGCTAAGGTTTAATTTTATTAATTTTAAAATTAAACGGTCTTAAAAATAATTAAACCTAAAATTAAAGAATAAATATATTTTATTAATTTTAACTGACGGAGTCCTAATAATAATAAACCAAATTTTTTTATTAAAAATAATGGTTTATTTTCAATGGTTTCAACATACCTGTCGTGAGGGTAACAAAGTCGTCGATCAAATGACGAAGTTTACGGTTTTGAATGATTTGGAGGCGTGTTTGTTCCCTAATCCCCTGTGATAATCGGACATCGTCCGTCTTTCTTCATGACGAAGTTAAATATTATTTTATAATTCAAACTTTATTTTGAATTTTTGAGTCGAGTTTAAGAAAAAATAGAAATTCCAATAAGTCGACTTGATTCGAAAAAATTAAATTTTTAGGTTTGATGTGAAAATACTCGACTCATAATTTCATAAACTCGACTCAAAAATTCAAAATAAAGTTTGAATTATAAAATAGAAATTCCAATAACTCGACTTGACTCGAAAAAATTAAATTTTTTGGTTTGATGTGAAAATACTCGACTCATAATTTCATAAACTCGACTCATAATTTCATAAACTCGACTCAAAAATTCAAAATAAAGTTTGAATTATAAAATAGAAATTCCAATAACTCAAATTTTTTAGTAGTTAGTGGACTAAATTTTTAAGTTTGAGTTATTAAATAGGAGCAATTTGGGCACCTAAGTTTCAAAGGGTTTGTGTTAATTGATTGTAAAGTTTTAGGATTGAAAAATGAATTTTTAAAAATTTAAGGGTGAAATTATAAAGAAACTTTTTTATTAGTGACTATAATGTTTACTTTTTTTAAATTGAGGAGAAAAAATGTACATGAGATAAATTTTAATGGCTATTGTAGTAATTTATCCTTATTTTAATTTCGCCATATCAGCAATCCGTTAGGGGACTAACGGAGTTAACGTCGGAATGACCAAATATTTACACATCGAAAACGTAAAGGACTACTAATAGACACTTTTCAAAAGTGGTGACTAACTCTGTACAGACGTTAAACGTAAGTGACCCCTGCAGTAGTTTACCCATATATAATTTAGGATAAAATTACACCAAATATCATTGAATTTTAAGGTGGTTCTACTATCACTATGTATCACTAATTATGTGTATTGTTATGTACTATTAACTATTTTAATTATTTATAAAATTATGAGACTGAAAATGTTATTATCACTTTTTAAGACTAAAATTTAAAAAATAATTTTAATATTTTTTTCAAATATTTCTTTTGGGTAAAGTAGACAAATGGAAACTAAATTTTGATAAATTATTTAATTTGGTAACTAAAATTTTAATTGCTTTAATAATACCATTAAACTTTTAGTTTGATCCAAATTGGTCACTGAACCATTAACCACAGTTAAAAGGGTGATATGACAATTAAAATATTTTGTATAATAACACATTTAATCCCTCGCGTTTGCACATTAAAACAATTTTGTCCAAACTTGAAAAAAAAATTAATGTAACACCCCAAAAGCCGGTCTAGTCGAAATTAAGTTCCGACGATCAGAAATTTTACACCGAAAAGCTTAAATATTGCATTGGTATTGAGTATGTGATCTATTCTATTGATATTAGACCTTGGTTAAGTTTAATACATGAGTAAGGACCTTATTGAATAGCCTAACTATTGAATCTGAGTTTAGTGTATCGATATTGTAGGTATTGTATCTGTCAGTTCAACTGTTTCCTAACTAACTTACATGTTTTAGCCTAGCAGTAGCGATACGACCATGAGGTGTATCGATACGATCCCCTGTTAAAATTTGTTTAGTGAGTAAATTTAAAGAAAGAAATTTGGTGATGACTCACCTACTCCCATGTGAGAATGATCAGAAAGGATGACTAAAAGTCATCAAATGCCTTGAAATTGATAAAAGGTATAAAATAATGGAAAATTAATAGTTTAAACAAACCCTTTGATGCTAGGAAATCTTCCTATTGGTTACAAGTGAGGTGGGGAATAATTGGGGACCAAAATTGTTTTAAAATGAATAAGAGAAAGCTTTCTTCATTGTTTACCTTCACTGAAACAAAATTCCATCTTTTGTCATATGTATCTTCTACCTAAGCACACACCACCATTATTGTCTTCTCCACCAAGCAAGCACACACCTCTCTATTTGGACTTCTTAAGCTTAAGTTTTCTTTGTCTTAAAGGCTTCATTCCATAACTATTGATTGGGTAAGTAAAAGTCCTAAGCCTATTTCATGAACTATTGGATGACTAATTTCAAGTCTTAATCCTTAAGTTAAACATGTGTTCTTCAAAGTTCAATCTAGTGAATAACCAATGGCTATCCTAACCTTAGAAATGAATATTGGTGTTGTTATATTGATTATAACACTTTCCTACTGACTTGTCTAGCTCAAGAATTGGAGGAAGCTAACCAATCGTCTCCGAAACAAGCTAGAACTAAAGGGGTCATTATTCGAGAACCTTAGGAGCTTCGGAATATCAAGATGAGTGTAGTCGGAGTCTCGAGAGTGGATAGGTTTCATCTCGAATCATTGATTATTGATTTATTAACCATTGTATTGAAGGATTTTGCATAAAACATTATCAAAAGCTATATTGGTAAGTCTTGGTAAGTATTGCATCAAATTATCGTCCGTAGCATCATTATTATTGTCATCAAAATCATTGAAGCTTTGAATATATAGAATCATTTATCATTGGATATTGCATTGAATCCTTACTATTGTTTATTGATATGGAAATACGATTATTGAGCTATTGTTATTGATCTATTGATATGATACTATTGTCAATGAATTATTGTATTGAATTATTGTTATCAAACCTTGGGATAGAAGTATTGGATACAATTGGCATGTCATAGAATTCATGAGCTCATTGGTACGAGTTAGGCTACTATCTTTATTGTGCTGCGGTGGAGGGATGTTATTGTGTATTGGTCAATTGGTGCGGCGGAGGAATTATGACTAGACCATTATTGTTGTTGGTGCGGAGGTAAAATTCGTGTATCCAAATACCATGAAATCGATCCAAGGAAAACTATTGATTGTTACTATTGATCATTGTTATTGAATATTGCTATTGAGTATTGATGACATGCTCATGTTAATTATGCTAAAGATGTCATTGATGAAATTGAAGCATGTTATACCATGTATATTATTGTATTGAATTTTTGTTATCGAACCTTGGGATCGAAGTATTGGATACAATTGACATGCCATAGAATTCATGAGCTCATTGGTACGGGTTAGGCAACAACCTTTATTGTGGTGCGGCGGAGGGATGTTATTATGTATTGGTCAATTGGTGTGGCGGATGGAATATGATTAGACTATTATTGTTGTTGGTGCAGAGGTGGAATTCGTGTATCCAAATACCATGGAATCGATCCAAGGAAAACTATTGATTGTTGCTATTGATCATTGTTATTGAATATTTCTATAGTGTATTGATGCCATGATCATGTTCATTATGCTAAAGATGTCATTGATGAAATTGAAGCATGTTATACCATGTATATTATGTTCATTTATTGTTCATGGTTACCTCACTTAGACTATGTAAGTCTAATGCATTCATCTTCCACATTTCAGGTTAAAGAGTTTATTGTTTCGTGATCGAAGCTAGTTGGAAGTTTGGCAAGTCACCACAGGCTTAAAGTAATGTGTTTTGTCGTTATGAACTCCTAGAATGGTGGAAAAGTAGTTGAACTAGTTGATTTTGGTGTTTTGGTTATGTGTGAATTGGTTATGTTTTGTATAAGGCTTAAAGCCTCTAATTGGTATGTTAGTGTTTTTGTTAAAATGGTTTAAAGTGCATATTTGGCCTAAATTTTGGAAACGTAGTAAATGGACTCGAACACTCATGAAATTTGGCATGCTAGTAGTTCATATTGTTTTAAGTTTGCTGGTAAAGTTTCATTGCATTTGGACATCGTTTGATATGTCAAATCAAAAAAACTAGCTAAAATTTGTCATTACATAGAAGGGCGTATTGATATGGGTAATGGCGTATCGATACGATCTTGCATATTTAGATAAGTCAACATTGGTCAAAAGGGGTGTATCGATATGACCTAAGCATATCGATGCGGATTTTGGCTACTAGAATTTGGGTGTAAAAATGGTATCGATACGATATTAGAGGGTATCGATACGTGGTCAATAAGGTCAACATGTATCGATACAGTCCTAAGTGCATCGATACGGTGGTAGTTAATTTGGCTAAAAGACATGGATTATAGTTTTGCATTATTATCAAAATGGTCACTAAATATTGTATGGTCTAATTGGATTGGTAAATGAACTCTGATTTGCTTGAAAATTTACAGGCCTGCTAATATTGTGTTGAATTTCATTGCAGTATAGTCAATTGCGTCAAAGGACCTCTAAATTACAGAATTTATAGTTTAATCCCTAAAACTTGTAAAAGTTAAGAATTGGTCCTAATTGATTAATTATTGTTTCATATTGGATAAATTGGATTAAGGCTTATGTTTGGTAATGTTTGAAGAGAATAATATAGTTCGAATCCCGATTATTGATGAAAATTTATCGCACCGACCACCGCATTGTTCACCGGTAGCACACTCCGACCCGATTATCGATCAGGTCGGGTAGGGGTAATACATTTGTGGTACCAGAGCTAGAGTTTGGTCAGTTCTGGACTAAACAAAAGCTTATTGTATTGATTATTGTGTTAATTTTCCACCTAGGAGTTATTTCATTGTATATTGTGACTTGCCGGCTAATTCGATCTTTTTTTATATATGTCTAACTCTAATCAAGCTCAAATAGATGAGCATATTACTGACTCCTCAACTCATGGTGAGGAAGTTAGAAGGAGGGATCCTTCGAATCCACAAAACCCTCTAGTACGGAACCTTGAGCCTGGAGTGCAATCGGCTCAAATCGAATGCTTTAGGAACATGGCTAACATGTTCAAAGTATATATGACTTTGATGAAGGTTGAGAAAAATTTTCAATCTCCCACTATTGCTATTTCGAGTATCCGAGCTCCTATTGATAAGTTGCCTCAACATCGGGCTTACTCTTTCACCGGGCAAAATGATGATAACCCTGAAATTGTATAGTATTAGTTAGACTTACTTTACGGATTCTGACTAAGCAGTTGCAGCATTCTGATGAACACAAGCTTGAGTGTGCCCTTTCCCTATGAGCGGATAAAGCATTGTATTGGTGGGAAGCAACGGTTCTTGCGGTCCCTAAAAAGGCTGTAAATTGGGAGTTCATCCTACAAGAATTTCGAAAGAAATACATCAGTGAATACTACCTTGCTGAGAGACGTGACATCTTCCTTCATCTAAAACAAGGTGATCGATCTATCGAGCAGTATATCCATGACTTTTGCAAGTACTGCCAATATGAGGCTGAATATATCAAGAAAGAAGAAGAGAAGTTTAGGATGTTCATCAACGGTTTGAACGATGAACTACGTCTTATATTCACGACTTTGTGCATCACCAATTTTTAAAACCTTGTGAATAGAGTCAAAGCTACCGAAGGTGCTCAAAAGGCTCACAAGAATAGTAGGTCGAACAAATCTGAGAAAAGGCACCGAGATGAATCTCATGAATCTTTCAAGAAATGGAAGTACCATGATTCGAAACTGAGTGTGTATTCACAGCCTTCCAGTATGAATACCTTGCTAAACCTCAAATCGTAACGCATTTCTTCCCTAGTGCTAACTCCATTTAGAGCATCGATGGCAAACAAGAGACAAAGCTTCCAGTTTGTAATTTTTTTCGACAATAAGTCTGCCTCTGCATCCGCTAACTCGTCCCATGCTCAATCCTTTCGAGGCAAGGGAGCGAGGCAAGGATCCTTTAGAAAACCCAAGGGTTCATCCAAAGCATCGTATCGCGTGAATCTAAAGCTTGTGCATGAATGTACCACGTAAGAAGCAATGAACAAGAAGATGATCGCAAAACCATCTCAGGTAAAAATTTGAGGACGATTTTTTCTTAAGGGAGGGAGAATTGTAACACCCAAAAAACCGGTCTAGTCGAAATTAGATTTCGACAATAAAAAATCCTACACTAAAAAGCTTAAATATTGCATCGGTATTGAGTATGTGATCTATTCTATTGATATTAGACCTTGGTTAAGTCTAATACGTGAGTAAGGACCTTATTGAATAGCCTAACTATTGAATCTGAGTTAAGTGTATCGATACGATAGGTACTGTATCGGTATGGTCCAATTGTTTCCTAACTAACTTACATGTTTTAGCCTAGTCGTATCGATACATCCATGAGGTGTATCGATACGGTCTATGTTAAAAGAAATTAGTGACTGGATTTAAAGAAAGGGGATTTGGTGGTGACTCACCTACATGGTTGCCACCCCCACGTGAGAATGATCAGAAAGGATGATTAAAAGTCATCAAATGCCTTGAAATTGATAAAAATGTATGAAATAATAGAAAATCAATAGTTTAAACAAACCCTTGATGCTAGGAAATCTTCCTATTGGTTGCAAGTGAGGTGGGAAATGATTGGGGACCAAAATTGTTTTAAAATGAATAAGAGAAAGCTTTCTTCATTGTTTACCTTCACCGAAACAAAATCCCATCTTTTGTCATCTCTATCTTCTAGCTAAGCACACACTACCATTATTGTCTTCTCCATTAAGCAAGCACACACCTCTCTATTTGGATTTCTTAAGCTTAAGCTTTCTTTGTCTTAAAGGCTTCATTCCATAGCTACTGATTGGGTAAGTAAAAGCCCTAAGCCTATTGTCGATTCCATGAACTATTGAATGACTAATTTCAAGTCCTAATCCTTAAGTTAAACCCTTGTTCTTCAAAGTTCAATCTAGTGAATAACCAATGGCTATTCTAAGCTTAGAAATAAATATTGGTGTTGTTATATTTATTATAACATTTTCTTATTGACTTGCCTAGCTCAAGAATTGGAGGAAGCTAACCCATCATCTCCGAAACAAGCTAGGACTAAAGGGGTCGTTATCCGAGAACCTTAGAAGCTTCAAAATATCAAGGTGAGTGTAGTCGGAGTCTCGAGAGTGGCTAGGTTCCATCTCGAATCATTGATTATTAATTTACTAACCATTGTATTGAAGGATTTTGAATAAAACATTATCGAAAGCTATACTGGTAAGTCTTGGTAAGTATTGTATCGAATCATCATTCGTAGCATCGTTATTATTATCATCAAAATCATTGAAGCTTTGAATATATAGAATCATTGATCATTAGACATTGCATTGAATCCTTACTATTGTTTATTGATATGGAAATATGTGAAACCAATATTTTAATTTTGATATAACTAAAAACTTAAGGACTAAATTGAAAATGTCAAAACGAATTTTTAAGTCCTCAAAACATCCCCATATGATTTTAAGATTATGCCAAAGTTAAAAACAAAGTTTTCAAATATTTTTCTAAGTGTTTAAAGCCGAAACAGTGATTTTCAAGTCCCTGTTTCGAAACGGTCTAAGGCGTTTCGAAACGTTTTCATCACTGCCAACCCCTGTTCCGAAACGCGTATCGAAACGGCTTTAGAACACTTGAACCCGTATCAAAATGGCTTCATGCGTTTCGAAACTGTTCTTCATTTTTTATTTGAAAACTATAACAGTTCTAATATTTTTTAACTATTTTTTCAAAGATCAATAGGGTGTTTCGAAATGGGCTCAATCAGTTTCGAATCGACCCTTTACAGTAGCAAAACTGTTTTGAAACGAGTCCATGTGTTTCGAAACGGTTCTTCATTCTGATTTGAAAATATGATCGCTGTAAAGGTTTTTAACTAATTTTTTAGAATCGGTTAGGGTGTTTCGAAACAGGCTTAGGCTGTTTCGAAACGGCCCTTTCCAGTGGCAAAAGTGTTTCGAAACGGTTTTAACACGTTTCGAAACGGGCTCTTAAATGCACCCAACGACTCTTTCTATTTTAGTTCGTTCCGAAACAGGTACCCCGCATTTCGAAACGGGTTGTTGCAGACTGCATTTATGGAGGTGAGATAACATCCCCAACGGCTCTATTGATGAGTGCAACAACCACAACGGCTAGAAATCAATGAGAAGGTATAAAAGGGACCTCTAAAAGCTCCAGCAACAACTATTGATCCAAAAGCAAACATCCATACATCAAATCCAAGCATTTGTGCAAAAATCCCATATTGTCTAGAAACCCCAATTGTAATTTTCATTCTTATCTTTTTCAATTGGGTTGAGTGCTTGTAATTGAGCTACAATGTGTATTGAGAGATACTCTATTAGCCATCAAATTCTTTGTTACCTTGTTGTGAGGATTGGGTTAAATTTTGGGTAGATAATTTAACCGAAATTGTAAGGGTTGCCTCCTTAGCCTAGAAAAGGGGAAGAGCAATTAGTGGAATTGTTGCAAATCCTTATTGAAGCTAAGGTAGTGGATGTAAAGTTCATTTGGAACTTGAACCACTCTAAAATCCCTTGTCAATATTTTTAATTTGCAATTTCCACCACACAAACTTTAAAAATCCAATTCACCCCTCCTCTTGGTTCATATCGATCTTTCTATCCACACAACAATTGGTATCAGAGCCTACCTCTTTGAGGATTAACAACCACAAGAGGAGTTCCTTGGAAGAGTGTGATCATCAAATATCAAGAGATGGCTTCAACCTCCGGTTCGGGCATGTATGAGTCTCAATCCACTACAAAGCCTCCTTTCTTTAATGGTGATAACTATTCTTTTTGGGAGAATAGAATGCGTCTGTTCATCAAGTCAAATGACTACTTAGTGTGGGATGTCATTGAAGATGGCCCTTATATTCCATTGAAGCAAGATGGTGAAGGCAAGATGGTCTTGAAGAAAAAGATGGAGATGAGTGAAGAAGAAAGGAAAAAGATTCAAGTAAATGGCAAAGCTCTCCAGATGCTCTTTTGTTCATTCGGTCCGGACATCTATTCTAAGGTTTCATCCATCGAGAGTGCCAAAGAAGTGTGGGACACTCTTGAGACTACCTACGAGGGCACCAACGATGTTAAAGAAACTAAGATTGGAATTTCAAGATGGAGCCCGATGAGACGGTGTCCAAGATGTTTGATCGGTTCTCCACTATTGTCAATGGGCTCAAGGGTTTTGGAGAAATCATACCGAAAGACAAGCTTGTCCGGAAGCTACTCTATTCACTTCCCGAATCTTGGGATGGGAAGAGAACCGCCATCATTGAAGCTAAGAATTTAAAGACTTTAAAGCTTGATGAGCTTGTGGGTTCTCTCCTTACTCATGAGATTATGAAGCAAGGAAGGGAAGAAGAGAAGAAGAAAGAAGAGAAAAGAGTAGAAAAGCTTGAGGTTGAGAAGAAGAAGAAGATGGGAATAGCTCTCAAAGCTTCACTACATGAAGAGAGCTCTTCTAGTGAGGAGGATGAACTAGAAGAATTGGCTATGATAGCCAAACGATTCTCACGTTTTTTGAGGTCCAACCGGGGAAGAAAAATCCAAAGAAAGATGGACTTCAAAAGAAAGAACAAAGAAGAAGCAAGGGATCCAATCATTTGCTTTGAGTGCAAACAACCCGGCCACATACGTTCGGAGTGCCCTCAACTCAAGAAGAAGGGCTTTGAGAAGAAGAAGAAGCTCAAAGCCAAGCTTGCTACTTGGAGTGATGAGGAGTCATCGGAGGATGACGAACAAGAAGTGGCTAACCTTTGCCTCATGGCACTTGAAGAAGATTCCTCCATGGTAAGCTCTAACTCATCTACTTTAGATTTTATATATGATGAACTGAATGATGCATATGATGAGTTACAAGAGGTCTATGATGAATTAGTTGAGAAATATAAAGAGTCGGTCATTAGGAACAAAAAGATTATTTTGGAACTAAATGAGAAAAATGACTTACTCACTCAAGCTAATTCAAAATTTGAGAAAAAGATATTAGGGTTAAAAGATGAACTAAAATTCTTTCAAGATGAAAATGTTGACCTTAATAATCTTTTGTCTCAATGTAATAGTGAACACCAAAAGGTGCTGGATGAGCTAAATGAGCTCAAAAAGTCTTTGAAAAATGTTGGTAGTGTCAAGCATGAAATAGGTGAATCCTCAAGAACACACCAACCTAAGAAAAAGACTAACTACTACAAACAAGGTAGCTATCCTAGACATAATAGAGCTAAAAGAATTAGAAGTGTATGGGTTCCTAACAAACTTGTAAAATCTAATAATATTGTTGCTATGTCATCTTGGATTCCTAAGGGAACCAAGGTTTTGGGAGCTAACACTCATGGACCCAAAATGATTTGGGTACCAAAAACAAAAGCTTAATATCTTTGTTTGTAGGGGGAGCATTGCTACAAGGCCAAAGCACAAAGTCAAAACTCATGGTACCTTGATAGTGGATGCTCAAGGCATATGACCGGAGACAAGAGTAGATTCATGGATCTAAAGCCAAAAAGTGGAGGAGTAGTGACATTTGGTGACAACTCCAAAGGCCACATTAAAGGTATTGGCTCCATAGGTAATCACTCTACTATTCTCATTGAAAATGTCTTGTATGTCGATGGTCTTAAACACAATTTATTGAGCATAAGTCAATTGTGTGATAAAGGATTTAATGTTTTATTTGATAAAAATGGATGCAAAATTGTAGACATTAAATCTAATAACATTATGCTCATAGGTCATCGCATAGGGAACATATACATGGTGCATCTAGATGACATTCATACATCTCATGCATGCTTAGTTGCACAAAATGAAAATGATGCATGGTTGTGGCATAGGAAACTAGGACATGCTAGCATAAGTGTTTTAGAAAAACTAGTCTCCCTTAATCTAGTTAGAGGTTTACCCAAGATAAAATTTTCAAATGATAAAATTTGTGATGCATGCTCTAAGGGTAAACAACATAAGTCTTCCTTTAAATCCATTAATGATGTTTCTACTAGTAGATGTTTACAACTTATCCATATGGATTTATTTGGGCCAATTAGGACTATGAGCTTGGGTGGTAAGTCTTATGCTTTTGTACTTGTTGATGATTTTTCTAGATTTACTTGGGTTCTATTTTTAAGTACTAAAGATGAGGCTTTGGAAAAATTCATCACATTTTCAAAACTAACCCAAAATGATCTTGAACTTAAAATTTCACATATTAGAAGTGATCATGGAACCGAGTTTCAAAATTTAGGGTTTGAAGAATTTTTGAATGAAAATGGTATTAGCCACAATTTTTCGGCTCCTCGAACTCCTCAACAAAATGGGTTATTTGAGAGGAAAAATAGAACTTTACAAGAAATGGCTAGAACTATGCTTTGTGAAAACAATTTACCTAAATATTTTTGGGCGGAAGCCACAAACACCGCTTGCTATATTGTAAATCGAGTAATGATTAGGCCAATTTTAAAGAAAACACCTTATGCGATTTTAAAATCTAAAAAGCCTAACATTAGCTATTTTCACCCTTTTGGTTGCAAGTGTTTTGTTTTAAATAATGGAAAAGACAACTTAGGTAAATTTGATGCAAAAAGTGATGAAGCTATTTTCATAGGTTACTCTTTAACCTCTAAAGCCTATCGAGTATTTAACAAAAGAACTTTAGTAGTAGAAGAATCTATTCATGTTGTATTCGATGATAACCTCTTTCCTAGGAAGGATTCTTGTGATGATGATGATGTAGGAATCATAAATGCCTTTGATGGAGGACAAACTTCAAAGGAGGATGAGATTCCAACAAAAGAAGAGGACACACAAGATCCACTTCTTGATGCCTTGAAGGACTTGGCTCTTGAGGAAAAAGAAGTGAGCTACCCAAGGGAGTTGAACTATGTCAAAGATGGTGAAATCTTGGGTGATCCATCCAAGGGGGTAACCACTCGATCTTCTCTTAAATTAATGAATCATGTTGCATTTATCTCATGCATAGAGACTAAGAATATTAAAGAAGCATTGAAAGATGACTTTTGGATTATGGCCATGAAAGAAGAGTTAAATCAATTTGAGAGAAGTAACGTTTGGACATTAGTTGATAGGCCTAGTAATCAATCTACCATAGGAACTAAATGTGTCTTTAGGAACAAGCTAGATGAGAGTGGTAACATTGTAAGAAATAAAGCTAGACTAGTAGCACAAGGTTACACTCAAGAAGAGGGAATAGATTTTGATGAAACCTATGCACCCGTAGCTAGAATGGAAGCCATTAGAATGTTGCTTGCATATGCATGTTATCATAATTTCAAGCTTTTTCAAATGGATGTTAAAAGCGCATTTTAAATGGTTTTATAAATGAAGAAGTGTATGTGGAACAACCACCGGGTTTTGAAGACTCAAAATTTCCAAATCATGTTTTCAAACTCACCAAAGCTCTTTATGGTTTAAAACAAGCTCCTAGAGCTTGGTATGAAAGACTTCAAACTTTTTAATTGAAAAAGGATTTGAAAAAGGTAAGGTGGACACTACACTTTTTATAAAAATGTATAAAAATGACATCTTAGTAGTTCAAATTTATGTTGATGATATTATTTTTGGTTCTACTAATGAATGTTATTGTCAAGAGTTTGCTAAGCTAATGCAAGGTGAATTTGAGATGAGCATGATGGGGGAGCTCTCATTCTTTTTGGGACTCCAAATCAAGCAAAAGAAGGATGGCACCTTCATCAATCAAGCAAAGTACATAAAGGATATGCTCAAGAAGTTTGGCTTGGAGAATGCAAAGCCTCAAGCCACACCTATGAGCTCATCTACAAAGCTTGACAAAGATGAAGGAGGTAAGTGTGTTGACTCTAAGCTTTATCGTTCTATGATTGGATCATTGCTTTACCTTACCGCAAGTAGGCCGGATATCTTGTTTAGTGTTCTTGTGTGCTAGGTTTTAAGATAGTCCTAGAGAGTCTCACCTTATGGTCGTTAGGAGAATCTTTATGTACCTTAGAGATACTCCTTGTTTAGGTCTTTGGTACCCTAGAGACTCTACCTTCAACCTTCTTGCTTATTCAGATGCGGATTATGGGGGTTGCAAAATCGATAGGAAAAGTACTTCGGGAACTTGTCAATTCCTAGGTAGTATGCTCATATCTTGGTTCTCTAAGAAACAAAATAGTGTAGCCTTATCTACCACCGAAGCCGAGTACATATCCTTAGGGAGTTGTTGTGCTCAAGTCCTTTGGATGAAACAACAACTCTTAGATTATGGAATTAAAGTTGAAACCATACCCCTAAAATGTGACAACACTAGTGCAATATGTCTAACAAAAAATCCCATCCAACACTCTATAACCAAACACATAGAAATAAAGCATCATTTCATTAGAGATCATGTCCTTAAGAAAGATGTGGTTATAGAGTATGTAGACACCTTAAATCAATCAGCGGACATATTTACAAAACCTTTAGACAAAGAGTGTTTTTGGTCCCTTAGGAGAGAGTTAGGTCTAGCTAGCCTATCTTGACCTTTTAGGACCTCTTTTGTGCTTAAATTTGCTTGATCTTGTGAAATGCCATGTTTATGTGTTTAGACTCCTAATTTCATCCAAGCTTATAGCTAGGGGGAGTATGTTTATGTTTGCATATGTTTTTCCTGCTCATTCATGTCATTTATGCATGTTAGGCCTAAGAAAAAAATCATTTTACTGCACTTTTAGAGCCTCATCTGCACTTCCAGGCCCAGGTGTATCGAAACGGGTGACCCTGTTTCGATACGGATACCTTAAATCCATGTCTGAGAGAAGGGCGTTTCAAAACGCCTCCAAAGTGTTTCGAAACGTTTTGGCTACTGCCAAGGGGTGTATCGAAATGTGTTTCGATACGGGTCAACAGGGCTTCGATACGGTCAACACCGTATCGAAACGGTCAGCTGAAGGTCTCAAAACAATCACACCCTAGTGCTCTCATTTCGAAACGGTCCAGACCGTTCCGAAACGCTATCGCGGATAACTTTATTTAGGGCTTTTAATGTTAAAATCCTCTTTTACATCAAACTCTTAAAACCCCTAAAAACCCTAAACCGACTTTCTCTCTATAAATACCCTCTAAACCTCTTTGTTTTTCACCAAATCTTGAGGGGTTTTACTCTAAAACTCAAGTCTAAGCAAGTTTCATCAACATTGTGCAAGGATTTTCATCAAATTATCCAAAATCCCAAACTAAGGTATTTTTCCCCGTTTTCTTTTTCTTTCAATTTATGTTCGAATCTTAGGTTAGAAAATTTTATTTTTGTATAAATTATATGTTTTCATGTTTGGATTTTCCATATCTTGTAAAAAAATTCAAAATCTCAAAATTTTTTATTCGAATATAAAATTTTTCAGTCGTATTTTCTTTTACTGTTTTTTTTTAAATTTTTTTCTTTGTTTTAATTTTTTTAAAAACCTAAGTGGGATTTATTATTGGATTGAATTTAAAAATCTATGCATACACTTAATTCTAAAACATGCTTGCTTAATGTTTTTAGATGTCAGATCAAGCTAACAAAAAGCGTAAGGCCGTTCAAACCGGTGATTCGAGCATTCGTCCGAATCTAGCTCTGCTTTTTCAGAAATGCCTTTGAACTACCGAGATGCGAGCTCGCTTCACTTATGTCAAGGATTTCGAAGTTCGTCGTGAACGTGTCATTGATCTTGATTTCCTCAACTCCGAGCGATTCCTATTCCGTTACCTCGAGCGTTTGAGTAAATGGAATCTTCTTCCTTTGTTGAGCATTCCGGATATTCGCTACAAACATATGGTACTCATCTTTTACTCTAATGCTCGTCTTATTCATGATGAAACCAAAATCGAGGTTGTAGGAATTGAATCTTTCATATTAGGAAAAAAGTTTACTGTTAATATTGCACTTTTGGAATCCACCTTTTCCCTTAAGAATATAGGTCTTGAGGATGAACGTCACTTCGGCACTTTCACCGGTCCGGCACTTACTTTGGATGTGCACGACCGTTTTCTTCACTTGATGGTATCATGGTTTCTTCGCCCTTTCCGGAGGTAAATACTCTCATATCCGTCAAGTTGATCACTTTTGGCTTGAATGTTTCCGTAGAGGTGAGCGCCCTAATGTTGCCAAGATTATTTTTGCCGAGATGGTCAATAATGTTCAATAATGTTAAGCTTATTGACACCAATGAGTTGAAGTCTTTTACTTATGGCACAATCTTGAGCTACATCTTTAGCCACCTTGGTATCGATTGTACCTACGACTCCCCGGAACCTCGCAAGTGCAAGATTGGTGAGTCCTCCCTTCGCAAATCCGGGTTTCGATATGTGAATGATGTTTGGGAACGAGTTGATAGAGAAGCTCCTCTTCCTCCCGTTGCTCTTCCACCGCAAGTTCAAGTTGGAAACAATGAAGCCCTTACGGCTCTCATTACCGAGCGGTTCAATGCCTTGGATACTCGCATTGCTTCGGGTTTTGATGCCATGGACACTCGCTTGAAAAATGTCGAGGATCACCTCCTAACTCTTGAGACTTCCCATTCAAACTTGGATTTGTCCTTCTCTACTCTTTATGGCTAATGGACAAAGTTTCACCATTCTCAAGTCAAGAGCGACGATGAGACTTCCGATGATGATGACGAGGCCTAGGACTTTCATATATCATATCATATCATATTATTTATGCATTTTAGGTTTAAGATTGCATCTTTATGTTTCATTATGTTTTAGGAACCTATGCTTTTGATCTTTTGTTTGGGATTTTATTTTGAACTTAATGTTGATTTATGTTTTGGATATTTTAATATTATGAATTAATATTATTGTTGCTTATTAGTTAATGCTTATTGGTACTAATCCTTTGTCTTCTCTATGAGCTTTATTTATTCTTTTTGATCTAACAAAAAGGGGGAGAACAAATTTAAGAGCCACAAACTAAAATTCGTTTTAAATGTTTAAAATGTTTTTTAAGTTTTAAAACTTGGATTTCAAAGTTAAACAATTTTAAAACTTTAAAAACCTATCTTAAATTAAGGGGGAGTTAGAATATTTTCAAAATTTTCAAAACACTTAAAAATTCTAACTTTGGTTTTGTTATATCAAAAAGGGGGAGATTGTGAAACCAATATTTTAATTTTGATATAACGAAAAACCTAAGGACTAAATTGAAAATGTCAAAACGAATTTTTAAGACCTCAAAACATCCCCATATGATTTTAAGATTATGCCAAAGTTAAAAACAAATTTTTCAAATATTTTTCTAAGTGTTTAAAGCCGAAACAGTGATTTTCAAGTCCCTGTTTCGAAACGGTCTAAGGCGTTTCGAAACGTTTTCATCACTGCCAACCCCTGTTCCGAAACGCGTATCGAAACGACTTTAGAACACTTGAACCCGTATCGAAACGGCTTCAAGCGTTTCGAAACTTTTCTTCATTTTTTATTTGAAAACTATAACAATTCTAATATTTTTAACTGATTTTTCAAAGATCAATAGGGTGTTTCGAAACGGGCTCAATCAGTTTCGAAACGACCCTTTACAGTAGTAAAACTGTTTCGAAACGAGTCCATGTGTTTCGAAACGGTTCTTCATTCTGATTTGAAAATATGACCGTTGTAAAGGTTTTTAACTGATTTTTTAGAATCAGTTAGGGTGTTTCGAAACGAGCTTAGGCTGTTTCGAAACGGCCCTTTCCAGTGGCAAAAGTGTTTCGAAACAGTTTTAACACGTTTCGAAACGGGCTCTTAAATGCACCCAACAACTCTTTCTATTTTAGTCCATTCCGAAACAGGTATCCCGCGTTTCGAAACGGGTTGTTGCAGACTGCATTTATGGAGGTGAGATAACATCCCAACGGCTCTATTGATGAGTGCAACAACCACAACGGCTAGAAATCAATGAGAAGGTATAAAAGGGGCCTCTAAAAGCTCCAGCAACAACTATTGATCCAAAAGCAAACATCCATACATCAAATCCAAGCATTTGTGCAAAAATCCCATATTGTCTAGAAACCCCAATTGTAATTTTCATTCTTATCTTTTTCAATTGGGTTGAGTGCTTGTAATTGGGCTACAATTTGTATTGAGAGATACTCTATTAGCCATCAAATTCTTTGTTACCTTGTTTTGAGGATTGGGTTAAATTTTGGGTAGAAAATTTAACCGAAATTGTAAGGGTTGCCTCCTTAGCCTAGAAAAGGGGAAGAGCAATTTGTGGAATTGTTGCAAATCCTTAGTGAAGCTAAGGTAGTGGATGTAGAGTTCATTTGGAACTTGAACCACTCTAAAATCTCTTGTCAATATTTTTAATTTGCAATTTCCACCACACAAACTTTAAAAATCCAATTCACCCCCTCTTGGTTCATATCGATCTTTCGATCCACTCAACAAAATATGATTTTTGAGCTATTATTATTGATCTATTGATATGATACTATTGTCATTGAATCATTATAGTGAATTATTGTTATTGAACCTTGGGATCGAAGTATTAGATATAATTGACATGCCATAGAATTCATGAGTTCATTGGTACGGGTTAGGCTGCGTCCTTTATTGTCGTGCGGCGGAGGGATGTTATTATGTATTGGTCAATTGGTGTGGCAGATGAAATATGACTAGACCGTTATTGTTGTTGGTACGGAGGTGGAATTCGTGTATCCAAATACCATGGAATCGATCCAAGAAAAACTATTGATTGTTGCTATTGATCATTGTTATTGAATATTTCTATAGTGTATTGATGCCATGATCATGTTCATTATGCTAAAGATGTCATTGATGAAATTGAAGCATGTTATACCATGTATATTATGTTCATTCATTGTTCATGGCTACCTCACTTAGACTATGTAAGTCTAATGCATTCATCTTCCACATTTTAGGTTAAAGAGTTTATTGTTTCAAGATCGGAGCTAGTTGGAAGTTCGGCAAGTCACCACAGGCTTAAAGTAATGTGTTTTATCGCTGTGAACTCCTAGAATGGTAGCAAGGTAGTTGAACTAGTTGATTTTGGTGTTTTGGTTATGTGTGAGTTGGTTATATTTTGTATAAGGTTTAAAGCCCCTAATTGGTATGTTAGTGTTAAAATGGTTATATTTTTTGTTAAAATGGTTTATAGTGCATATTTAGCCTAAATTTTGGAAACGTAGTAAATGGACTCGAACACTCATGAAATTTGGCATGCTAGTAGTTCATATTGTTTTAAGCTTGCTGGTAAAGTATCATTGCATTTGGACATCGTTTGATAGGTCAATTAAAATAAAAATTAGTTAAAATCTATCATTACAGGGAAGGGTGTATCAATACGGGTGATGGTGTATCGATGCAATCTTGCATATTTAAACAAGTCAATGTTGGTCAAAAGGGGCGTATCGATACGACCTAAGCGTATCGATACAGATTTTGGCTATTGGAATTTGGGTGTAAAATGGTATTGATATGTTCTTAGAGGGTATCGATACACGATCATTGGGGTCAACCTGTATCGATACAATCCTAAGTTTATCGATACGATGGTAGTTAATTTGGTTAAAAGACGTGCATTATAGTTTTACATTGTTATCAAAATGGTCACTGAATATTGTATGCTCTAATTGAATGAGAAAATGAACTCCGATTTGCTTGAAAATTTACAGGCCTGCTAATATTGTGCTGAATTTCATTGTGGTATAGTCAAAGGACCTCTAAATTACAGAATTTATAGTTTAGTCCCTAAATTTTGTAGAAGTTATAAATTTGTACTAATTGATTTATTATTGTTTCATATTGGATAAATTGGACTAAGGCTTACGTATGGTAGTGTTTGAAGAGAATAATATTGTTCGAGTTCCGATTATTGTTCACCGGTAGCACACTTCGACCCAAATCTCGACCAGGACGAGTAAGGGGTGTTACATTTAACCCTCATTATTTACACATTATTTCAATTACACCCTATTTTAATTAAAAATAAGTTAACCATAAACCCTAAAATAAAAAACCCTAATTTCTAAAATAAAAACCCTTTAAGGTTACATTGAGATGGGAGTACGTTGGGGATGGTCCTAAATCAGACGTTGAGTGGCTTGGTGTCGGAAGCGATGAAACCCAACAACTCTTCGATGACAACAAATGTGATGAGAATTATTTTTAATTAAATAGGGTGAAATTGAAATAATGTGTAAATAATGAGGGTTAAGTTTATTATTTTTTTAAACTAGGACCAAATTGTTTTAATATGTAAACGTGGGGAGTTAAATGTATTATTATACAAAATATTTTAACTGTCACATTACCCTTTTAACAATCGTTACATGTTAAATGGCCAGTGACCAATTTGGAGCAAAATTAAAATTTAATGATAACATTGAAGCAATTGAAAGTTCGGTTACCAAATTGAATAATTTATCAAAGTTTAGTTATCATTTGTGTACTTTACCAAAAAGAAAAATATCTGAAAAACAATATTTATATTTTTTTAGATTTTATTCTAAAGATATAATAACGCTTTTGATCCCCATAATTTTAAAAGTAATTAAAATAGTTAATGATTCATAGCGGTACACATGATTAGTGGTATATAGCGATACATTGTCTTTATTGTAGAATCATCCTGAACTCTAAGTTTAACATCGATTATATTACTAAATTAAAAATTGATACTATTTTAGCATTAAATTTTAGTTTAAGACTTCAAGTATAGCATTGGGCCATTAAAATTCCTCCACGTCAGCGCACGAAAACCGTTAAGATATGTCCACGTCATCGATTTTAATGGTCCAATGATATAATTGAAGTCTAAACTAAAGTTCAGTGTTAAAATAGTATCGGTTTTTAGTTCAGTAGTATAATTGATATTAAACTTAAAATTTAGTGCTATCCGGTCTAATTTCGCCTATAATTTATGTGCAACAAGAAATAAGATATTATTATTATTATTATTATTATTATTATTATTATTATTATTTCATGGGTGGAAATATTAAAAAAATATATGTAAAAATATTTTGAAAACAATTATATATAATAAAATAAATTCTTACAACGAATATAAACACATTTTCAGTTTACATTTCTAATATTATAACAAGTGATTTGGTTATACGAATAACGTCTCAAAATTCATAATAAAATAATTCCATAAAATAAATAAAGTAATTATTTTACGTATTAAATCGATAAGTATTACAAATAAAGAAATTCAATAAAATTATTATAAATAAAAATAATATATTTTTAATAAATTCGTAACTTTGCATTATAATTTAATGAATCAAATTAGTTTTTCATAAATATAAATTATGATTAATTATGGATTAGGGCCCTGTTTGGTAAACAACTTTGAGTTAAAATCAGAGGTTTAGACTATTTTTAGAGGTTTGACCAGTCAAACCTGCTAATTTAGATGTTTGATAAATAGAGAATTGTAATAGCGGGTTGGAGTGAAACCTCTTAATTTAAAAAAGGTCATTTTAAGAGTTTTTGAGTTAAATGTTTGGATAAAAACATTGTAAGACTCTTTTGTCCTTAACAAATACAAAAAACTTCTCCAACATAAATTTAAATAACTAATAAAATTTAAAAAATAATTTCAACTATCAACTATTATAATTCATCATCCGCTATTTGTTATCCGTTAATTGTCAAACAGAGTCTATGTTAAATTGTTAATTAATAATTCAAATGAAATATTTTGACGCCAGTTGTAAAATATAAATATTAAAAATAATTATCCCAAACGTGGCCGGATATAATATCTAGTAATTGACATGGTTGTAAATAATTTATTAGATTTCTAAAACTACTTTTCACAAGAACCCAACAAGTGTTTTAGTGGAAAAGCGGATGATGTTCATCCTAAAAGATACGAGTTTAACTCGTTTTTGTCTACAAGGTGTATGTCCATTGTGAAAAGTTAAGAATATTTATGTACATATACTACTTTGTAATCACCTTTAAACTATAAAAAAAATTACTTTTCACACATTTATTTAAGGGTAAAGTACACAGACGGTCATTGAACTTTGGTAAAAAAAAACAAACAGAATGGTAACTAAACTTTTAAAAATCACAAAATGGCAATTAAACTTTATTTTATAACAAAATGATAACTAGACGTTAAACCCCGTTAAGTGTCTGTTATAAAATTTAGTATAATAACATATTTAGTCCTTCATATTTATATATTCAATCAATTTAGTCCTAATTCGAAACAATTCACTAAATTTAGCCCTCATTATTTACGCATTCTTTAAATTTGGTCCTTAAAGCAAAATTCCAAAGTATGGTAACATGATAAATAATTACAATTAAATTTTTATAGGAACTCGAAACCTCGACTCGACTCAAATCGAAAAAATTCAAATAAAGTTTGAGTTGTAAAATACGACGCGTCAACTCGAATAACTCGAAATTTCTTGACTCGGCTCGATCGAATGCTCACCTCTATATTAAGATATGACGTGTCAACTCGAAATATTTGAATATTTTAAATCATTTTTTTCTTTTAAATCACATCGAATATTTAATAACTACTTTAAATATTCGATTTAATTTAAAAATATTCGATTTACAAGAAAAAATGATTTAAAATATTCGAATATTTAAAGTAGTTATTAAATATTCGAATATTTAAAAGAAAAATATTTAAAGTAGTTATTAAATATTATAATATTTTAAATCAATTTTTTTCTTTTAAATCGAATATTTTTAAATTAAATTGAATATTTAAAGTAGTTATTAAATATTCGATGTGATTTTAATATGAAAATATTAAATATTCTATTTTAAAAAATATTCGATTTAAAAGAAAAAATGTTTTAAAATATTCGAATATTTCAAGTTATTCGAGTTGACGTGCCATATCTTAAGAAAGAGATGAGCGTTCGATCGAGTCGAGTCAAAAAATTTCGAGTTATTCGAGTTGACACGTCATATTTTACAACTCAAACTTTATTTGAAATTTTTTCGATTCAAGTCGAGTCGATTTTTCGAGTTCCTATAAAAATTTAATTGTAATTATTTATCATGTTACCATACTTTGAAATTTTGCTTTAAGGACCAAATTGAAAGAATGCGTAAATAACGAGGGCTAAATTTAGTGAATTGTTTCGAATTAGGATATATTGATTGAATGTATAAATATGAAGGAATAAATATGTTATTATAC
Organism: Hibiscus tridactylites; assembly: GCA_958450335.1. NCBI lineage: Eukaryota > Viridiplantae > Streptophyta > Magnoliopsida > Malvales > Malvaceae > Hibiscus > Hibiscus tridactylites. The sequence continues at coordinate 54,189,146 of OY288273.1, read as the reverse complement.
CAAATTTTATAACAAACACTTAACAAGATTTAACGTCTAGTTACCATTTTGTTATAAAATATAAAGTTTAATTGCTATTTTATGATTTTAAAAAATTTAATTATCATTTTATTTATTTTATCAAAGTTTAGTGACCATCATGTATTTCCGGAATTATATTTCTATTCAATTTAATTCTTTTTCATAAAGTGTATCATTCAACAACAAAAAAAATTATTGCCCCGCATTTTGGGGGTGTGGCTGGGGGGTTAAGGGAAAATGATAAATAAAAAATAAATTGTTCCACACACCCTTTAATTAAAAGTTCTGTAACAAGTATATTATTTTTTTTTCAAAAATATCAACTTAGCTATTCAATTAAGAATTTGTGACAAACGGAATACTCCGTTGTTAAAATGTTGACATTGCATCTATATTTTCTAGTTACTTGTCGTATTTCATGCCATTATCTCTTAACTCGATAATCAACATATGTGAAAGCTCAATAGACATAATCACTTCACTACTAGACAACTGATAGACTAGCGAGACAAACTCATTATGACCTTAACACCGCGTAAACACAACCACTTCACTAATGAAAAATTTAAATGTGAAGAGTTAAATTTATTAAATTATTTTAAACTAGGACCAAATAATAGAATATATATAAATTTGAAGGACTAAAAATTATTATATCAAGCCATTTGTTTCAATCAACCAACTAAATTAAATAATTTTTAAATATTATTTTAGAAAACAAAGTTTAAAATATTTTTTATAAGATGATGGGTATGGATTTTAATAAACATGCAAAAGAACAAAGTACTAATCCTTTCAAATATTCATTTAAAACTAAATCATAAAATAATAAATCAATTTTTAAAATTTTGCTTCTTCATTTGTTTAATTAGATACATGCTAAATTGACCCGTCAATCATCATGTGGTTCAACTACCTCAAATAAAATATCTAAATATAAAATAAAAGTAATTAACATAAGGATCAATAAATATTAACGATCGTGAAAGCATAGAATCGAAGTGTTTGGATTTGGGGATTTTGATATTAGGGTTACGAAAGAAGTAAAGGGGATCGAGAGAGAGAATATTGAATGAAAAAGTAAACGGTAAAACTTATTATTAATTATATCCATATATGGTTTTACATATATATAATAATAAGATATAAAACTGATTACTTAAACCTTAACAATTATAACTAACACCTATTCTTGCCAGCTAATCTTGAATATTAACAACTAACTACAACTAACTACTAATACAAATAATATCTCTAATAGCGCCCCTCAAGGTGGAGCATACAAATTTTGTATGTCCAGCTTGCTAATTGATCGAAGGAAATCAGAAGTAGGAAGAGCTTTGGTAAAACAGTCTGCCAACTGTTGTTGAGAAGAAACATGAAGAAGTTTGATGATGCCTTTCTGAATCTTTTCTCGAATGAGGTGGCAATCAATCTCGATGTGCTTCGTGCGTTTATGTTGCACAGGATTCTCAGCAATCTTAATGGCAGATTGGTTATCACAATATAAATTGGTTGATGAAACATGAACCTGCAAGTCAAAAAATAAATAATTAAACCACTGTAATTCACAAGTAACAGCAACCAAAGCCCTATATTCAGCTTCAGTAGAGGATCTAGACACAGTTTGCTGTTTCTTTGACTTCCAAGAAATTAAAGCATTTCCCTAAGAAGACACAAAAACTAGTAATAGACCTTCTAGAGTCAGGGCAAGAGGCCCAATCAGAATCTGAAAAAACACTAAGACTTAAATCATTGGAAGCAGGAAAGAAAAGACCATGTCCTGGGCTGCCTTTTAGATACCTAAGAACTCGATGAGCCGTTGTAAGATGAACAATAGTAGGACAAGCAAGAAATTGAGATAACTGTTGTACAGTATATGCAATGTCAGGTCTTGTGTTAGTTAAGTAAACTAACTTCCCAATTAACCTTCTATACTCAGTAATATCAGTAAGAGGACTGCCTTCTGACTTACTCAATTTAACAGTTTTAACAATAAGAGTAATAGCAGGACTGGAACCCAAGGAACCTGTTTCTTTTAGAAGATCTAAGGTATACTTACGCTGACATAAATTTATACCTGCAGAAGACCTAGCAACTTCCAGTCCAAGAAAAAATTTTAAATTACCAAGATCCTTTATCTTAAATGTATCATGCAAAACAATTTTAATAGCAGAAATTTCAGACATGCTAGGACTTGCAACTATAATATCATCTACATATACTGCTAAAGCAATGAATGTAGAACTAGTGCCTTTAACAAAAAGAGATGTATCAGAAACAGCTTGTTTAAAATGAAGAGATAACAGAGTAGAGGTTAATCTTTCATTCTTTTTTCTACTTGCTTGCTTCAGTACATATAGACTTTTCTTAAGTTTACAAACCAAATTAGGATTAGGAGAATTAAAGCCTGGTGGTAAGTCCATGTAGACTTCTTCTTGTAGAAAACCATGTAGGAATGCATTATTTATATCAAGCTGTTATAAATTCCAATTTTTAGCTGCTGAAACAGCCATAAGAGCCCTAATAGTATTAATTTTTGCTACTGGACTAAAGGTATCTAAGAAATCAATTCCAGATTGCTGGGTATAACCATTTGCTACCAACCTAGCTTTATACCTCTATAATGTGCCATCTGACTTTAATTTTGTTTTAAAAACTCATTTACAACCAATTGTGTTCTTGCCAGCAGGAAGAGGGACTAATTGCCAAGTTTCATTTAGTTCTAAGGCTCTAATTTCTTCTTTCATAGCTTTAGTCCAACAAGCATGCTTAATAGCTTGATTATAGTTTTTAGGCTCAGACAAAATAACAACATTATTTATATATGAATTATGAGCAACAGAGATTTTATGATAAGAAACAACTTGAGAAATATAATGAGGGGTAGATCTTACTTTAGGAAGATCAACACTGTAATCTTTGAACTTTTGTGGCAGCTGTCGATTTCTAGATGGCCTGGAAGGAAGCACAGAAGGTTGAGATGAACATCATCTGTCCTTTGAACTGCTGTAGGAACGGAATTATGGTTTTCTAGAGCTAAGGATGTTGATGCTTCAGGTAAAAGAGATTCAGGTGATGTATTAACACTAGTTTTATTAATACTAGTATTCTAAGTGAAAGAATCTTGAACTCCCTCAAGAAAAATGTCATTATCATAAACTGGAAAATTACATCATTATTACTCTTTTGAGGATTAACAAAAGGAAAAATTGATTCAGAAAAGACAACATCCCTAGATATAAAAACAGTTTTAGCTTCTAGATCATACATTTTAAAACCTTTTATGTTTCTTGGATATCCAATAAAAGCACATTTAATAGATCTAGGATGTATTTTAGTTTTAGGTTTTGGTAAAACTGAAGCATAAGCTAAACATCCAAAGACTTTTAGATTTGAAATGTCAAGTTTTGAATTATACAACATCTCATGAGGAGTCTTATTTTCTAAAATTGGAGTAGGTGTAGAATTGATCAAATGAACAGAATGCAGTATGCAATCAATCCAAAAGATTAGAGGTAAACCAGCTTGAAATCTTAAAGCCCTTGCAACAATTAAGATATGTTGGTGCTTCCTTTCTACAGTACTATTCTGCTGAGGAGTATAAGTACATGAAGTTTGATGTAATATGCCCTTTTCTTTAAAAAACTAAACCATCTCAAATTCCTTCCCATTATCAGTTCTTAGACACTTAATCTTCTTAGAAAACTGAACCTCAACAAAAGTGTAAAATTGAACTGTAAGAGTCCTAACTTCACTTTTATCTTTCATAGAAAAAACCCAAAGATACCTACTTTTGTCATCTATCACAGTTAAAAAAATAAGAATGTCCATATAAGCTTTTTACTGGAAAAGGACCCCAAATGTCCATGTGTACTAAATCAAAAACAGAATTAACACTAGTAGTACTAGTAGGAACATGAAGTCTTTTTTGTTTTGCTAAATGGCAAACTTCACAGTCATACAATATACCAGATGGTATAGAATTATTTAAAGCAACAAAAGATTTCATCCTCTGAGAAGAGGGATGCCCTAGTCTAGCATGCCAAAGATCTAGGGAAACAGTACAAGTAACAGAATTAAGGGATGATGGACACACTGACCGATCAAGCTGATACAAGCCTTGAGATTGCTTAGCTATACCAATCGTCTTCCAACTCTTGACATCATGTATAAAACAAGCATCAAAAGAGAAAATTAAAGAATATAGATTTTCTTTAACTAGCTGAGAAACAGAAATTAGATTAAATCCAAAATTGGGAATGTGAAAAACATTATACAAAGCTAAAGATGGATTTAATTCTACTGTTCCAACATGACAAACTTTTATAAGATCATTATTAGGAAGTCTAACATATTTATCAGAGACTACTTGATATTCTTTGAAAAAACTAATGTTGTTAGCAATATGATTTGTGGCTCCAGAGTCCACAATCCAGGAGACAACAGAAGTATCATTATTAGAAATAGAAGAAAGAATAATACCTGACTCAAGAACAGGAGCATAATCAGAATGAAAAGTGGAAGACAAAGCATTCACTTGAGACTGATGTGTATGCTGGGAATCAGCATTTGAAATCAAAGAAGCCCTTTCTTGGAGCAATGTAACTAACCCTTCATATTGCTCTTTGGTAAAAGTCAAGAGTTGGTTATCAAGATTTGGCAAAGACTCAGACTGAATTTGATTGGCTTTACTAGACTGATTCCTAGTCTTATATCCAGGGGAAAACCATGCTTACGATAACACTTGTCAATAGAATGACCAACTAACCCACAATGAGAACATATAGGCTTTCTATTTCCAAAATTTGATGGTGGTCTCTTCCCATTGTTATCAACTCTATAAGCAAAATTTTTTCCAGAACCTTGACTATTAAAACGACCAGCCATCAGAACATTCGAATCACAAACAGGAACAATAGACCCTAGGGTTCTTTCATGCTGAATGATAAAGGCAAAAATTTGATTTATAGATGGCATAGGTTTCATCATCAGAATCTGGAATTTTTGAACAGAGAAAGACTCATTCAATCCACGCAAAAATCTAAGGATAAAATCCTGTTTCCTATACTTAATAGCATGACAATTACAAGGATTTAAGGACCTTAAATTGGAAATTTCATCTCACAAAACTTTTAATTGCGTATGATAAGTGGTAACAGACATGGTACCCTGCTGAAGAGAATAACACTCTTGCAGTAAATCAGAGATTCGAACGACATCACCCCTATTAAACCTGTCGAATAGATCAACCCAAAGCTCAGATGCGTTGTCAATCCAGATTACACTCTGGGCAATCACGGGGCTGAGAGCGTTGTTGAGTGTGTAAAAGTTCTATTATTTACACCCTTTTAACCCATATTTCTGCTGCATTCAAGCACCATTTCATTGCATTTAGGCCAGTTTACAGCAAAACATCACAAATATATAAAAGGCACAGATTCTACTAAAAATGGCTGTTTTTGGCAGGTTTCCGCCGTCGTGAACGAAGAAGGCAGGCGCAGGGCAGATAAGCAGGAAAGCTGAACTGGACAAGCAGACGAAGAAGACGAACCTGTCATGGACCTGTCGTGACAGCAAGGCGACAGTAACTTCATGAAGAGGAAAAGTAAAGTGGACCTCGATAGATAGAGAAAAATCTGCTCGTCTGTCGTGTGAAAGCCAAATATTTTTCCAAGCCCCGGATCAAAAGATATGTCAAGCCAAAGCTCAAGGAGAAGAATTTCCATGAAACAAGGAGGCGGCTGAAAAGTAGGAATCCTTAGAGATTTAGCATTTATTAGAATCTTACTTTTCATTAAAGTTGTAATCCTTGTTAACTTAGAATACTTGAGCCCAAAGCTTATATAAGGGCATAGATTTAACCTAGAGAGATAATCCCTCATTCTACCCCAAAACCGACATCTAAAACCCCTCCGCCGTTTACCCGTCGTTTACCTGTCACCGACATGTTCTAAAACCCCCTAGGGCCACGGGTTGATTTGTAAAGTAGTTGCAAGGGTTGTTTTGTTTTAGGAATTTTCAGTTCAATAAAATAAACTTCAAGTTCTCTTATTTTGGTTATTAATATCTTGCAAGAGCATCGGGAGAGCATTGTGAGGTTATCCATTTACTTAGCATCGGGAGAGTTAAGTATACGAAAGAAATAAGAGCAAGTTCTCTAGCTTATAGTTGAACTATCTCGTGCCTAGGGATAGGGCGAGGTTAAGTGGCTAAAGAAGAATTCATACACATCGGTGTTCATCCTTCGATTCACGCCGGGAGGTATCATCAAAGACGTGATCATCGACAGACTTGTGCCTAGGGATAGGGCAAGGCAGATCTGGGATTCTTGCCAAGCTTGAAGTACGGAGTTGGTGTGTCTGCTGCCGCGACAGCCAACGGACAGCTGCCGCGACAGGTGCTGTCGGCGACAGGCGCGACGACAGGACTGGATTCCCTAAACTCTGCAATACCTGCACTACTGAGCAATTCAATACCAGCCCATTCTCTCTATCTTGATATCTTTATTCTTTTTATTTACGTTTACTTCATTATTTTCGTGACAAATATCTTAATCTATTCTTTTCCCCTTGTGCAGATAGCGAAGGAAAGGGTTAGCCCAGTCCCTGTGGAGACGATATCCGATACTCTAGTATCACTTTATTACTTGCGACGTGTACACTTGCACTCAATTGCGATAGACACTTTTACACGCAACAAGTTTTTGGCGCCGTTGCCGGGGACTGGCAACACACTCTTACCCTAGCTTCTGCACTTTTCTATTATTTTTATTTTTTTTAATAAAAACTCAGGTGAAAATACAGGTTCAAGGGCATCAACATGCCAGGAAAAACCATTCGAGAGTTGATGTGGGAAAGTTCTTGCAATTACCGTAAAGACATGCTGCCACGACAGCAACAAGGGCAGCAAATGCCGATGCCGCAGCAGCAAAATTTTATATGGTACGATGAAAACCCACAAAATTTTTTATACCATAACAGTTTTGCTGCAGAACCCGACCTGCCCTGGCAATGTCATCATCCTCAAGAGCAATCAAAATCCTTAGAAGACACACTGCAAGCCTTCATGGCAATCACTCAAAAAGTGTTGGCTTCTACGAACGCAAGTATCGCCAAGATGGATGAACTTTTGAGCAGACCTGTCCTCATTCATGCCACGACTGAACCTGAAATCCTGAGGCAAGATGACGAGGATGCCCATGTGAAGGAATACCCAACATATGATGAGTCTGAGCAACAATTTGCCATGTCAATGATCGAGGAGCCGGAATGGAGCAACACCGCGACAACGCTGAGTGAAATTCAAGAGAATGTCACGGCAGCAACCACTTCTGAGGCAGAAACTCCAGTCAAAGCGGAAACTGCCGCCTCGATAGAAACTGCCGCCTTGACAGCAATTGCCGCCTCAACAGCAATTGCCGCCTCGGCAGAAACTGCCGCCTCGACAGAACCTGCCGCCTCGACAGAACCTGCCGCCTCGACAGAACCTGCCGCCTTGACAGCAACTGCCGCCTCGACAGCAACTGCCGCCTCGACAGCAACTGCTGCCTCGACAGGAACTGATGCTGAAGTAGCACCCATATCAGAGGCAGATTCTCAACCCACCACCTCGATTATGCCTGACCAAGATTGCACACATCCATCCCTGTCATGGCACTCGCACGACCACCTAGAAGAGCTACCCAATGACAGTTCTTCACAAATGGAATACGAGCAGGTAATAAACGAACCTTTTGAATCCTTTGAAAACTCACCGATTCCATTGCAGATATTAGAGGAACCAACACCGATGGACTCAGAATTATCAAAGTCTCTACTGATGGAGATTTACGAGTGGTCAACAGAATTTGATATAGAGAGTGATGGCACCTACCAATGTCCCATTAACCTGCAAAGTAACCTGATAAAAAACTGTCAAAATAACTGCCTGCCGCAGCAGCAGACACGACAGCAAGGGATACATTCAACCACAACAACATTCAACGAAAACAAGGTAAGTTTGTGGCCGAATGTCAATTTGATTATTTCTAATCATATATTCATGCCCTCAGAAACATTACCAAGAAGGGAGGACTTCATAGACTACAAAGGGAAGAGAAAGAAAGGAGCCCCCAACATGAGAATAATCACCAGATGGAGGGTACGGATGGACTTCAAGAAGTACCGGAAACGACGCCTCAAGCATTATCAGGGGACTGAAGCCCCAGGAATTCAGGAAGTGGTTACTTTAGGAGATGCCCCATAAGGCACCCCTAATTTAACCTAAGTTTTATTTTTATTTTCTTATTATTATTATTTATTACGAATTAGGTTTATTTTATTTGAATAATGTTTTGTTTTTCTAATTTCAGTTTTTAGGAAATAAAGGAGTCAAGAAGGAAAGGAGAAGTGGCCCAAGCCCACCACCCATCCATCAGCCCAACAAAGCCCATTTATGGTAACTTGTCGTTTCGGCTGCCGCCGCAGACGGATATGACAGGCTGTCAACAGACTGACACGGCAGACACAGAAACGTGTGACAGACGCGTGACAGACGCGGAAACGTTTGTCAGACGCATCAGACACACTAAAGCTCGACAGCCGCCCCGTTATTCACGCCTGTCGTTACAGTTTCAACGGGCAGAAATTCTTTTTCTATAAAACTCCGTTTCATTTTCATTTTCACTCACTTCTGCTTTTCTTACTTGCTCTCTATATTTAGTTTTCATTTGCTTTCAATTACTTTTCACAACCCTTGCACTAACATGTCTTCCAGAAAAAACCCGCCGCAATGCTGCCTCTACTTCCTCGGCGGCAGCAACTCCCCCAAAGTCCTTTGCAACCAGAGATCTGTGGGAAGAACGAGGCCTCATTTATACTCCAAAGGCAAAGAATCTGGGCCTCAAGCCTTTCATCACCTGCCGCCTCCATACCATCTGCCGCCTCCATACCATCACCTGCCCCGACGGCAGCCGGCAGCACCCATGCCGAAACATCTGCTCGAGGAACAAAACGACCAGTGCCCTCAGATGACCTTGCTGCCTTTGTTGCTGGATTCTTTTCCTCCTCCGTCTGGGCAGATAGTGACGTTGAACCTTCTATTCAGAGGAACCTGTCGAAGGAATTTACACCGGTAAAGAGGCAGAAAAGAATGGCAGATAAGAAAACTCTGCCAAGGGCAAGCAGTAGCAGCGGCAACAGCTCTGATATTCAGGTTTTACAGCAACCACCCCAGCCCGCCCCGCGAACCAGAACCCGCCGCCAGATCCGCCTCAGCAGCAGCAGAGAAGACAGTGATTAAAATTTAAGTTTCTTATCTTCTTATTGTTGTCTGCCATATATATTTTGTGATGTGCTGCCTTCATATGTTCTCATTTTTATTTTGTCATTTGCATTGAGGGCAATGCAACCCTCGAGTTTGGGAGTGGCAACCCTCCATATTCATGGAGTACATCTTAGTTAAATTTTGTGTCTTTTAACTTAGTACTTTTAAAAAAAAAAATCTTGAAAATTTTGGCTTAAAATTGTGAATTGAACTTGCCTGTCATGACAGCCCTGTCGTGGCAGCATCTTTAGGATAGTTTAAGGAGAAGTTTAGAGCCTTTCTATAGTTCTGAAAACTTAAACACCATTGTGACTGTTATACTGCTTAGATTTCTTTTAGCCAAACTAGAATAGGAAGCTTAGCACTTGAATAGCCCCTAGAGGTGCCTAACACTGGCTCTAGGAAAGAAGTTTAGCAAAAGAGACTCAAAAACCTAGAGGTGCCCGAAACCGGCTCTAGGAAGCAAACTAGAGGTGCCTAAATCTGGCTCTAGTAAAACTTTAGAAATCGAGTCAAAACAAAGAAATCAAAGAAGCATGAAAATGTGCCTTCAAAAAAAAAAGATAAACTTTGGCATAAAAATTCGAGTTAAGAGTTGAATATTCTAGTGAAACTAAGAGAGTCTTGGCATATAATTGTTCACAAAGCATGCACACACTGCACGAGGACTATAGGGAGATTCCGGACAGATCCTAAATTATCCGACAGGTTGCTGCCGCCACAGGGAACGAACGACGGGTAAGGGAAAACTCACTGTTTGAAAGCCAAAACAAAAATTTCTTTTTCTTTTAGTTCTTAGTTGCTTGAGGGCAAGCAAAAACTTGAGTTTGGGGGTGTGTTGAGTGTGTAAAAGTTCTATTATTTACACCCTTTTAACCCATATTTCTGCTGCATTCAAGCACCATTTCATTGCATTTAGGCCAGTTTACAGCAAAACATCACAAATATATAAAAGGCACAGATTCTACTAAAAATGGCTGTTTTTGGCAGGTTTCCGCCGTCGTGAACGAAGAAGGCAGGCGTAGGGCAGATAAGCAGGAAAGCTGAACTGGACAAGCAGACGAAGAAGACGAACCTGTCATGGACCTGTCGTGACAGCAAGGCGACAGTAACTTCATGAAGAGGAAAAGTAAAGTGGACCTCGATAGATAGAGAAAAATCTGCTCGTCTGTCGTGTGAAAGCCAAATATTTTTCCAAGCCCCGGATCAAAAGATATGTCAAGCCAAAGCTCAAGGAGAAGAATTTCCATGAAACAAGGAGGCGGCTGAAAAGTAGGAATCCTTAGAGATTTAGCATTTATTAGAATCTTACTTTTCATTAAAGTTGTAATCCTTGTTAACTTAGAATACTTGAGCCCAAAGCTTATATAAGGGCATAGATTTAACCTAGAGAGATAATCCCTCATTCTACCCCAAAACCGACATCTAAAACCCCTCAGCCGTTTACCCGTCGTTTACCTGTCACCGACATGTTCTAAAACCCCCTAGGGCCACGGGTTGATTTGTAAAGTAGTTGCAAGGGTTGTTTTGTTTTAGGAATTTTCAGTTCAATAAAATAAACTTCAAGTTCTCTTATTTTGGTTATTAATATCTTGCAAGAGCATCGGGAGAGCATTGTGAGGTTATCCATTTACTTAGCATCGGGAGAGTTAAGTATACGAAAGAAATAAGAGCAAGTTCTCTAGCTTATAGTTGAACTATCTCGTGCCTAGGGATAGGGCGAGGTTAAGTGGCTAAAGAAGAATTCATACACATCGGTGTTCATCCTTCGATTCACGCCGGGAGGTATCATCAAAGACGTGATCATCGACAGACTTGTGCCTAGGGATAGGGCAAGGCAGATCTGGGATTCTTGCCAAGCTTGAAGTACGGAGTTGGTGTGTCTGCTGCCGTGACAGCCAACGGACAGCTGCCGCGACAGGTGCTGTCGGCGACAGGCGCGACGACAGGACTGGATTCCCTAAACTCTGCAATACCTGCACTACTGAGCAATTCAATACCAGCCCATTCTCTCTATCTTGATATCTTTATTCTTTTTATTTACGTTTACTTCATTATTTTCGTGACAAATATCTTAATCTATTCTTTTCCCCTTGTGCAGATAGCGAAGGAAAGGGTTAGCCCAGTCCCTGTGGAGACGATATCCGATACTCTAGTATCACTTTATTACTTGCGACGTGTACACTTGCACTCAATTGCGATAGACACTTTTACACGCAACAAGCGTGTTGAAGCCAAGATAGAAAAAGATTGTTGCACTTGATCCACGTGCGATATGTAGCCTCATCTTTCCGTGGTTCTTTAATCGAGCCATCAACAAACGAGATCTTGTTCTTTGAGATGAGAGACATCCTCATGGATCTAGCCCATCCATGATAATTGCTTCCGGTGAGCAGCGAAGAAGTCAATACCAACGCAGGATTTTCATTCGGATGAATGTAAAATTCGCTAGATGGGTCGTCGGTGCTAACGGAACGACTCTCCGATGAAGGCAAAAACGAAAAGGAATCAACTGATACCATATTAACGATCGTGAAAGCATAGAATCGAAGTGTTTGGATTTGGGGATTTTAATATTAGGGTTACGAAAGAAGTAAAGGGGATTGAGAGAGAGAGAGAGAGAGAGAATATTGAATGGAAAAGTAAACGGTAAAACTTATTATTAATTATATCCATATATGGTTTTACATATATATAATAATAAGATATAAAACTGATTACTTAACCTTAACAACTATAACTAACACCTATTCTTGCCAGTTAATCTTGAATATTAACAACTAACCACAACTAACTACTAATATAAATAATATCTCTAATAATAAAAATCGGCAATTTATGAAGAATAATCCTTTTTTAATTATTATTTAGGAAAATGGCTCCCAAAAAATATTATTTGGCAAAATGACCCCCAAACTTGCCACGTCGGTGAACCTCGCGTTGTGTAGGAAGCGAGGTATGATATCGCGTTCTGCACAACGCGATTTCAGTCTACGTGGCCTTGTTGTTTGTGTTAATGGTTTTACAGTACCTCGCGTTCTATATAGAACGCGAGGTCCACGAGAATTTGAAAGGGCGGCTGAATATATCGCACAGACCTCGCGTTCTGCAGGACGCGAGTTCTGTGCAAAACTGGGCTGAAGAACAAGGGAAAACAAGTGTGGGTAGGCATGTTCGAGCCCAATTTCGGGCGTGTAAATTGTATATTTTTAGCGATCATCGAGTTTGAGGTCGTAGTACTGGAAATTGTCTATCGTATGACACCAACATGGTTAATTTCCGTCCATTCTACAATGGTTTAAAATGGATTCAAAAACCCTATGCTATCATCTTTTTTTGAATGAAGTTGCATTTGAACAAATGTCGATAGGCATGTTCGAGCCGAATTTCATACGTAGAAATTTTAAATTTTTAGGTAACATCGAGTTTGAGGTTGTAGTACTAGAAATTCTCTATCGTATGACACTGACAAGGTCAATTTTCGTCCATTGTACACTGACTTAAAGTTGCTTCGGAAACACTATTATAACATATTTTTTTGAATGATTGAAATATAAGATGGCGTACTGTATAAATCGAAGTAGACTGCCTTTATTGATTCGATTGTCATGGGCGAACTCGCATATACAAATTAAAATTAATTAATTAAGACGAGGGGCTGAGCGATTAGGACACTTAGGAGCTGTGTGTCCAGGATTTTTACATACAGTACAATGCTTATTTTGTCCGGTTTTTTCTCGATGTTCGACCATATCCTCGGCACAGTATAATCTTGTAGAACATGGACGTCCTTTGGCTCGTAGTAGTGCTGGATCTGGGCGTATGATCGGTTCAGTGTCCACAGCATTCAGATCAACCTCATTTTCGATTGGAGGAAACTCTTTTTCGTAAACCTTAAACACCATTTCGAGTAAGTATACCGGATCAACCAGATGCATGTATTGTATCCGTTGGTTAGTGCAAGCAGCAATGGCGTGTGCGCACGGGTATTTGAATGTTTGGAAAATTCCGCACTCGTAGGTTCTTTCCCTCAGATTTACCACATACGCGTTGTGCTGAATGCCTTCCAACTGCCTGGAAAATTCTGCAACACGAAACAAGTGTCCTTCTCGCGAGAAGAGAGTTGCAGTCATCTGTCTTGATTGGCCCAATTAAGTATGCAGTTTTGTGCGGAAATCCGGATGGACCTTGTGTCCACCTGCCATATACTCAGTTGCTTGCCTTCCCAAGGTTGCAAAAAGGGTAGCCAAACGATAATAGGTCGCTTTGACAATGGAAGTGATAGGCAACTGCCGCACTCTCTTCAGTGATGAGTTCACTGCCTCAGCCAAGTTCGTTGTCATATGACCATAACGTTTACCCTCGTCATACGATCGAAGCCTTTTTCATTTGGGATTTTTTCAAGGTATTCTGCGCCACGTTTGTTTCTCGCTCTCAGTTCCTCGAGCAGGTCAGCCACCTCTTGTTTGTAGTGCGAGTTGCCTACGAGATGACAGTTGAATAGTTATGGGCGAAAAACACATGCAAAAAGGTCGTAAATGAAAGTGAGTAACAAATAATATAGTAAATGAAAATGACATAAATGACGTACCCATATCGAGCACCATTTGACGTTCATCACGGTTCTTGTATTGCAGCATGTAGTTTGCGACTATGTGTCGCAAGCAAAAACGGTGGTGAATGTATGGAGGCTTCCAATAGTTACCCAAATTTTCTATCGCCCACAACAACGCTGTGTCTCTGTCAGAAATAACACATACCCCTTCATCCCTTCTTCGTATTACAGGATCAATGACATATTTTCGTAGGTTCCGAAGGAAGAACTTCCATGACTCCAAATCCTCCTTCGGGACGATTGCGAATGCAACATGAACGCATTTGCGATTGTCGTCCTGTGCTATATCTAGAAGTAGGGTCTATGTATATCTTTCGTACAACTATGTGCCGTCGATTTGGACCATCGGTTTGCAGTGCTTGAATGCGTTGATGCACTGAGGGAAAGTCCAAAAAAACCGGTGGAATTGAGAAACACCTCGGATGACACGATCATTTTCGTATGCCTGAACTGTAACAAGTTTGACAACCATTCTGGGGACGTGTTTCTGCAGAAGATTAAGCCACGGGCGCAACTCTTTGTAAGATTCCTCCCATCGGCCATACATTTCCTCTTTGGCCCGCTTCCTTGCTTACCATGCTTTGGAATATTGAGGACGGTAGCCGGTGATAGCTAGAGCTGCAGCCTAACATGTGGGGACCGACACAGTGGGATTTGTTTTCACCAGTGTCGAAAAGATGTCCGCGAGGTACTTTGCATCCAGGTTCTTGTGATCCTGGTTGAGGCTAGGAACGGTGCATGTATGGGGCCCCTCAAGTTTTGTTATTGTCCAACGGTCGCCTGCCCTCTTCAACTGTGATATACGGATTTTCCATTTACAGCCTTGATTTTTTTGGACGTAATAAGCCTTGTAGTATCTGGATTGGGTTTTATCCACTGCCGTCTCAATATTATGACGAAGGTTGTACTGCTTAACTGCCGCCACCGCAATTTCCTTTTTCAAGAACGTCATACCAATTCTCAGTTCACCATCAGAACGGTTGACTCAGCCATCTATTTTTTCGTCATGCGGAAAATCAGGGACGTCCATTGCATCCATATCAACCGTTGTGAAGTGGGATGGTTGCTGGAACATAGAAATTGGTGTTGCGTCTACAGGAAAGTTGGTGGCAGTCGGTTGTTCGTCGAAATCTGGTGGTGGAACGGTAGTGTCTTCCGGTAGAACTGTCAAGTCTTCTGGTTCATCATAGAATGGCCCCAGCTCGTCTCCGTCGGGCCCGGGTTCTCTAATCGGTTCTTCGTCAGAAGCATCCTCTAGGAGCTGGAATAGTAGAGCTTCGTCGATCACTACCCTTGGAGGCGAGGATGGGGGTCGATGAGTGGGAGACCTCTCACGAAATCACTCACGAACCACATTTCCAAGACCAAAATCAAGATCACCATAAGAAGAATGTATTCCCATAGATGGTTGAACGTACTCCGTGCTAGGGACATACGTTGAGTGTCGTCCATATGAGGAATCATGGTCGTGCATAGCATAAGAAGACGACGCTCCCTCACCTCCAAAAGAAGAATGTCTCCCCATAGATGGTTGACCATAGTCGGTGTCAGGGACATACATTGAGTGTCGGCCATATGATGCTTCATGGTCGTACGCAACGTAAGGAGCCGACGTTCCCTCCCCCCCAAAACTATAAGAATTGTATGGATTGTGTGGATTGTATGATGCATTTATTGGTGCATCGAATTCATCGTTTGGGGGTTGGTTCAGGTCAAACCCGATACTAGCTACGCACGACTGCCTTGGAGGAGCAGATGACGATGCACCAAACTCGTTGTCTTGGCATAGTAGGTTAAAATAACTTCGTAGACTTGCGGTCGGGCTATCAATGTTGGCATTCGGATCGAATTCGAAATTCGCCCGGCCCCAGCTTGGTATTTGGATAACTGGATTAGACTCGGAGAACGATGCATACAGCTCAAGGGGCCGCCCAATTGAATAGTCGAAGTGGGTTTCCATCAACATGTCCACATCAGCATTTTCCGCAATTTGGCATACAGAGTACCTTAAAGGGGCTATAGATGTCGGCACCGGATACTTCACGTCGGACAAACGGTGGTTATCGAAATGAGGGACTTTTGCCTCCAATTCCTTTACCAACTTCTTGAATGGTAATCTCCTCGGAAGCTTTAGCGTTACCGGATCTTCACAGTGAAAAATGATGCCGAGTTCGTTGAACATTAATAAAGGATGAAATAAGACGTCATATAACATAATTGGAAGATGATTTCAGAAGTTTATGGTTAATCTGAATCATCGTAGTTAGTGGACACGTCTGAACTTAGGTTTAGTTCTTCGATCAGCTGTTGTTTTCTTTGTCTACGCCTGTACATAAAAAGCTGCAGCTCGTCCGCAGCCGCATCAACATCCGGTGAAGACGATGCGTGTTCAGTGTTCGGAACAGGTTGTACGGGTGCAGACGTACTACCTTCGTCGGCGTTGACCTCATCAAACTTAACATTTAAATCGACCTCTCTAGCTCCGACGGAATTAAGCCGGTCATACATGTTACGAACGTCTGTTTCGTTCGTAAGCTTCATAACGTAGTGCATTTCGTTTGCTGACGGTGTTGGGATTCGACATTCCAAGGAAGAAATTTGTTTGTCGGTGTGTTTACTAACCTCGATTGTTGTCAACTGTATTAAATCTTTCAGTGACATTTTGCTGGTGATTGTTGACTCAAAATAAGTATCGAGAAAATAAAATGTTGCCTGCAATTTTGCCATAAGGTGAGCAAAGATTGGGTGTTTAGAGAGAATTTGGAATGAGTAAATGATGGTGGAATTCGTGGGTATTTATAGTAAAGGAGAAACACCACATAAGTAAATTTAAGTCGAATCAAAACTTTATTTTGCATTTCATCTAACAAAACTTTCAACTTTCAACAAGTATTCGTTAATAAGTAAATTGAGACAACTGGATACAATATTTACAAAACAGTATATGAAAAAAATCCAGGTGGAGAAATATAATCGGCACCGACTTCTTTCACTCTGGTCGATCTGAATCCGCCCTTGCTTCTTTGACCCTGGACTTCAGAAAAGAGTCACCAAGAGTCTCCTAGATGGTTAGGGGAAGCGGCGAATTTCACAAAATATTCCTCAAGAGGCTCTAGAAAAGTTTTACTGGAAACTCTCTAGGCACTTCTTGACGAACAACGACAGACGACCACACGCTCCCAAATATTGCGATATGTCGGTAAGTATTCTTCAATCAACGAATCATGCGGGGGTCTCAACCCAACTGAACACAAAATCATGATTGAACTGTGTTAAATCATGAACGAAGAGCAAATACAAAAAAATTACAGCTTCAAAATTCCAGCATATGCAGGAAATCATGAAAAACTTATACTGGTTACGAAAATCCATCCGCTTGCAAATATATAGATCAAACTCGCGTGCTGATCCCAACAGAATCAAAGTGAACTCGCGTTCTGTACAACGCAAGGTTCATCAGACCTCGCGTTCTATGAAACGCGAGGTCCCTTTTCTCAGAGTTAATAATAGTCCTACTGTATACACGTGTTATGTTTGAATAATTGAAAACATGTTTGAATATTTCAGACATTTGGAGATGTCCGTAAGTCATTTAACGCTAGCTCCCAACATAAGTGACATTGTCTATGTTATCGTTCATTCGAAATGATGGTGGAATTGTTCGATATTTATATTAAATGATGGGTATTTATAGTAACGAAAAACGCAACATAAGTAAGTTTAACTCGAATGAAAACTTTAATTCGCATTTCATTTAACAAAACTTTCAACATGTATTCTTTAATAAGTAAATTGAGACAACTCGATAAAATATCTACAAAAGTCGAAACACTATATGCAAAATAGTCCGGTGGGCAAATGTGATTGGAGGTCTGCTTAGAAAAGAAAGCAAAGGTCTGGTCTTTCTAATCACTTCTTGAACTCCGTACTTTTTGCAGATTGTGCGGGCAAGCTGCAAATTTAAGAGAAGAGTCCCCAAGAAGTGACTCGAAAGTTTTACTGGAAACTTTCAAGGCACTACTTGGCGGTAAATGGCAGCCACCCACAAGCTCCCAAATATTGTGATATGTCGGTGGGCAAATGTGATCGGAGGTCCCGAGTGAAAGAAGAAAAGCGCGATAATCAGATTTCTTCTAAAATGGAAGCAACTTTGATCCACATTAGCAAATGTAATCGGCACCGGCCGCATTTGCAAAATAGAGCTGCTTATGCAACATGGTCGATCTGAATCCGCCCTCGCTTTTAAAAGTCATTTCGTTTCAAAACTATACCCGAGGATCCTCTCGACGGCGGCTACAGAAGCTTCCATTGAAGGGGACGCAGCCGCCCACAACCTCCCAAATATTGCGATATGTCGGTAAATATTATTCAATGAACCCCGCGAAACACAAATCTTTAAGTGAACTCCAACTATCATTAAGGAACAATATTTCGGACAAAAAAATTTCAACTGCAAAAAACACAGCATGACACGAACTCATATTCAACTGAGAAACACTTAACTGGTTACGAAAATCCATCGCCGTGCATATATATATATACCAACAGCTAAATGACCTCGCGTTCTGTACAACGCGAGGTTTAAAGGACCTCGCGTCCTACAGAACGCGAGATTGTCACGTTAGCAGATTCACCTCCCTCTATAAATAGCAAACTCTTGGGGAGGCAAGGAGCACCCACATAATTTTTTTTCTGTATTCACGTAAGTATATTCACGTAAGCAGTTTTCGCTTGCAGCTACTAATGGCAACATAGCGCGTATTTGAGAAGTTTTTTTCAAACTAATTTCCCAAATATTGTGCTATGTCGTTATTTGTAGTTACTAATGACAACATAGCGCGTATTTAAGAAATTTTTTCGATTATTATTGTTATTATTATTATTATTATTATTATTACTATGATTATTATTATTATTATTATTATTATTAATATTTATTATTATTATTAGTATGATTATTGTTATTATTATTATTATTATTATTATTATTATTATTATTATTATTATAATTACTATGATTATTAGTATTGTTGTTGTTATTATTATTATTATTATAATTATTATTGTGATTATTATTGTTATTATTATAATTATTATTATTACTATGATTATTATTGTTGTTATTATAATAATAATAATTATTATTATTATTATTATTATTATTATTATTATTATTATTATAATAAATGACTTTCCCGCCTGGGAAGTCTTCTTTTAAAAAACCCCACGACCTCGCGTCATGTAGAACGCGAGGTCTTTAGAAACTCACGTCCTCTAGAACGCGATGTCACTTCTGACCGTTCAGTTCACGCGTCTATTTCGTGACGCGCCTTTCCAATGAACCTCGCGTTCTATAGGACGC
The DNA here is from genome assembly GCA_958450335.1 of Hibiscus tridactylites. Taxonomy (NCBI): domain Eukaryota; kingdom Viridiplantae; phylum Streptophyta; class Magnoliopsida; order Malvales; family Malvaceae; genus Hibiscus; species Hibiscus tridactylites. The sequence continues at coordinate 54,169,842 of OY288273.1, read as the reverse complement.
GAGGTATATGGATATCGCGTTCTACAGAACGCGAGGTTCATTAACATCGCATCCCAAAAGGCGCGAGGTCTTCTATAAATTGGAGGCTCTGCCCCCAATATCAACCACAGAACGCGAGTTCTTTAGTTTTTTTACAACAAATTATCGGCGACTTTTATATTTCGTTCGATATAATGGAGCCCTTATTATGCAACGAGGCGACTCACTGCAATCAATATTGGCGAAGCAATCCAGCGGTATTACTTTTCCCTATTAATTTTTAAAATTTTTTATTTAATTAAATTTTTTATTTTACTAACTATTTATTTTTTATTTTTTGGAAGGGATACGAACGTAATTTACAATGTTACCTTAACCGTATCAACACCCCACCCGTTGATGCTATTATGGAGTGGATTCAGCGCGCCGGTTTTGGCTACATAGCACAGTATATAGGGGTGAAGGTAAAAACATCGCTGATCAGTGCGCCGGTTTTGCCTACATTCTGGGGTTGCCTACAGACGGCATCGTTATTACGGGTGTAGCGTTGGCAGATTGGCCAACTCTATTTGATGAACAAATGGGCGTGATGCCCCCCGAGGAAGTGTGGGACGGTGGAAAAATCGACCTATCATATTTGGAGGCTCACTTTGGAACCCCTCCCCCGTTGTGGATGAAGTTACACTTCAGGTATTTTTTCTATTTAAAAATTAGGATGCCATTATTAAATATTTAGTATGCTTTTATTAGATTTATGATGAAATTAAAAATATTTATTTGAACATTACGATGGTTTATGAAATTTTTAGGATGGTTTCATTAAATATTTAGGATCCTTTTAATAAATTTAGGATGCAATTACAAATAATTACTTGAAAATTAGGATGCCTTTATTAAATATTTATGATGACTTTATTAAATATTTAGGATGCCTACATTAAATATTTAGGATGAAGTTACAAATATTTATTTGCAAATTACGACGCCTTTACTAATTTTTTTGGATGCCTTTATTAAATTTAGGATGAACTTACAATTTTTTTAATTAGGATGTCTTTATTAAATCTTTATTTTCACAGCGGTGTGCACGTGCCCACATCTTGCGCATTATTGGCGGGATATTAATGCCAGACAAATCCCGCACAAAGGTGCACGTGATGTGGCTTCGTCATCTTACAAATTTAAATGAGCCTGGAAGAAAATCTTAGGGATCAGCTGTCTTGGCGTTTCTTTACAGAGAGCTCTGCAGAAACGTTGACTCCTCAAGAGCATCGATGGGAGGATGTTATTTACTCCTACAGGCTTGGGCTTGGTTTTGGATGCCTATTTTGAGACCACAGCTTAGACAGCCCACCGCTATGTTATTTCCGCTTCTACGGAGGTACTACGTAATCTACTATATATTTTTTATTTTTAAATTATTTTATTTAACGATTTTTTTCATTAATTATAGGTGGAGTGGCACACTGACCCACACCGGCCTGCCGAACTCCCAAAAAGAATTCAGGCATGCTTTCGATGGCTTGACGGAGGACGAGGTAATTCGAAAATTAATTTGAATTTTTCATACTATTTTCCAATAATATTTTATATAACCGTTACAAACGTTTTCATTCTTTTTAGTTCGTGTGGAGGCCCTACGATTCAGAAAAGATTCGGCAGATTACTCCACCGAATATTCTGCGTGACCGAGAACTCTGGATTTCCGTCGTGCCGCTGCTCAACTACGAAATTTACGTGTGGCATGCTACGGATAGGATTCTCCGACAGTTCGGGTACTTCCAAAATGTTCCAGCCGTTCCGCAAAATATGGACCGCTTCCACAATCTTACGCGCCAGGGGAAGACGAAGGTTGACTGGTCCGAGTACCACGCTCCCTGGAGCGATTTGGGGTAATCGATTTGCCCAACGCCCACTGCTTCTCCAACAAATTATGGAAGGGGCTGATTCGGTCGCTTTCAATTATGACCAGTGGTATAGGCTCAGTGGGCTGCCACATATCCTTACTCAGGCCGAGCGCGCTGCAGGGCTTCCCCAGCAACCCCAAAACCGCCCACGCGACACCCGTCGAGCGACCCAGAGCCAGAGGCAGTCGACGCAGCGCGGTCCGAGACCACAATATGACACTGCAGGGGCATCATCTTCTGGCGCAGCATTTCATACTTATAGCGGTCCATCGAGTTTCCAGCAGACGATGCCTCCACCCCAGTTCGGCTCCTCCGATGCCTATCGTCCCCATACGCCTACGACTGACCTTCAACTTATCGATTATCCACGGTTGCAATCTCAATATGACTTTCGCATTGTGAAGAGTACGCTGATGGGTAGCTTGTTTTACTCCCCGCCTGGGCCCAGCACAGATCCGCATATCACACACGATGGTCAGGATGATGGGGACCAGGGACCACCAGACGATGGACGGAGGTATCCGGCTCGTGATCGTCATCCACCCGACTGCGGAACGGGTGGACATAGGCATTTTTAGTCTTTTTTTTATTGATTTGTACTTATGTTTTTAATATTTATATTCCACACATTTGATTTTTATAATGCCGTATTATAATTTTGTTTATCTATTATAATAAAACTTTAAAATGTTTATTTAATTTCAGTTTTGAATAAATTTTATGGGATTACTAAACCGAAAATTGACATTTGTTCAAATGCAACTTCATTCAAAAAAGGATGATAACATAGGGTTTTTGAAGCCATTTTTAACCATTGTAGAATGGACGGAAATTAACCATGTTGGTATCATACGATAGACAATTTCCAGTACTATGACCCCAAACTCGATGATCGCTAAAAATATACAATTTACACGCCCAAAATTGGGCGTTAACACAAACAACCGCCCTTTTAAATTCTCGTGCAGAACGCGAGGTCTGTGCGATATATTCAGCCGCCCTTTTAAATTCTCGTGCAGAACGCGAGGTCCTGTAAAACCGTTAACACAAACAACAAGGCCACATAGACGGAAATCGCGTTGTGTAGAACGCGATATCCTACCTCACATCCTACACAACGCGATGTCCACCGACGTGACAAGTTTAGGGGTCATTTTGCCAAATAATATTTTTTGAGAGTCATTTTTCCAAATAATAATTAAAAAAATTATTCACCTAAAATAGCCATAAAAATCACACTGTAAAACAATTAATTAAAATTGCAAGATATACCATCCTTCTGCTGATTGGCATTTCTTATCAATTGCGATTGCCGTACTCAGGGGAAAGTGTCAATATCAACATACTTGAAGCAATGGTGCATGATTCCCATTAGTTTTAAACAATGTTGAAGGGACATCATATCAATGTTGACAGGTTTTAATGTCTGAAATTCATGCTTTATCTAATCCACATGCTATCTCTTGATAATGTATAAGATCATGTGGTTCTGAAACATGTTCAATAGATGCGATTATACATGATTTTCGAGAAAAAAAAACTCTAAAATAACTTCTCTAATATATGATATATATATATATATATTCTAAAAATATTATAATATATATAACAATTTTTTAAAAAATGAGAGTGATATTTTAGAAGAAGTTGATATTAAAATGTTGTTGACGGCTTTGTTTCAAAACATGCAAGAAAAATAACATCTTTTAAGTGAAAATGTTAGATTTTATAAATATTTGTGAGTCATTTTTATGTTGCTCAAAAGAGTAATCCAACATATTTTTTGCATCAAAAAAACTTTATTTGAAAAAAAATATTATATCTCTTTTGTATTATAAATTAAGAGCTCATTTTAATAAACTGTACATAGTCCCTTAAATCTTTGAACCACCTATATATATAAAATTTTATATTGCATGTAAATCTTATATTGGGTGAGAGTGAGTTTCAGGTTTGATATATAAGAGGGTCTTTCTGTGCCTCCTTGTTGAATAGTTGGATGCTAATACCTTCGCACACATGCTGCCATCATCGCTCGCTCGCTCGCTCGAGTCAATTTGTGTTAATGTTAATATGTATCTTCGGCACATACCACACGCAAATTGTTCTTTTTGAGAAAATTTGTTTAGATTTTACTTGAGTTTTCGATTTGTTTTTTTTCTCTCTATTTTTTATGCTTATAACGAGAGGATTTGGAGAAAGCACTGTACATACTTTGTATCGTTATTAACACAATAATTTTTTCTTTTTGTTTTTCTCTTATTCTTGTTCGTTTATTTTATTGTTAACATATTATCAACACGAGTGCTCTAATCAGTAAAAAAGTCATGGGTTTGAATCAAGCCAAAAATGTTTTAATTTATTAAGTCTCTACTATTTTGGTTAGATTAGAACAAGGTACATAATCCTTTTATTGTGTTCTCCGTTCATATATACACATATTTTGTATACAATTAAAATAATGATTTGGCATAAAAAGTTGGCGTAAACAAGATTCACAATCCAATTCTCTACAATTCTTTCATCGACAAAATTTGGCATAAGAAATTATTTTATGCATATTATCGGCATAAAATTTGGTATTATTTTATTGGTTTGAATTTATCAATACATTTTGTTTCATTGTTTAATAAAATAATAAGTTTATATATGTTCAATTAGATTAGTTCCGTTCCCTTAATTGAAGACATAATTCTCTGATTAGCTCTATATTATTTTTTGAAGAAAATACAAGCATATTAAATTTAAAACATAATCGTTCCATTGGATTTACTCATTTTTTAAATTGAATGCGGCATTTTATAAAATGTCATGCCAACAACTGTGGTCGTAGTTATGGACGCGGTCCTGGTCATTATAATTGTCATTAACTTGGATGATGTTGTCATTTTAAGAACGCTTGTACCCACCATAAGTGAGATTATACGCTGGTATAAATCATTGATCTCGTACTTATACGCCGAAGCATGTTGTAGATTTGTAATACCAAAATTTTACTCGGGATAGTATGTATATATATTATACAATATTTCTCATAATAAATAAATACTAAATAACAAAATAAATAAATCAGATTTTTGTCAAAAATATATAAAACTAAAAAATATATGAAATAGTCCAATTTTCAATACATATATAATTCCAAAATCCAATATAAATATTATATTACCTCAGAATCCCAAAGCTATGTGCTAAAGCCCATATGCCAACCCAAATCCAGCTTTTTCCCACCCAAATTCGGCAAATAATAACCCAACAAACACATTTTTCCCGCCTATTTTAGTCCACGTGGCGTTCTCGGATTGACCCAAACATAAGGACACGAATTATGGTCTTTCTCCTTATTAGCTGTCAACAACTGGTGGGTGTTGACGTCAGTATAATAATGATGATGTAATAATTACAATAATAATTAGGCAATTAAAGGAAGGAGAGAGAAAGAGACTTATCTGGAATTTGAAGAAATGTCGAGAAGCAGAAGAGCCGCCAGAGAAGACGATCAAACATCATTGGAGCTCGCCTTACACCGTTGGAAGGTATATTTTCTTTCGGTCTTTCATTTCCTGCCATCAAAACACAAAAATATTAGTTATTTTTGTTAAAATAAAAGAAAAACAGTGGCTAAAAAGTAAAGTAAGGTGGCAAGAGATTATCTCTGGTCGTCGGAGTGCCTAGGATGTCGTTGGCAGAGTTGAACAAGGGTTTTGGGTAGTTTTAGGGGCAGATTTGGGCGGCTCTGTTGAGCCGGGTAGTTTTAAGTGGTTGAGGGTTAAAAATTAGAAAATTTAGGTGATGTTAGGGTTTCGATACGGTGATAAAAAATTATTCTATTATGGCCAAAAATCGCTTCACGACTGCCAAAACTATGATAAGGGTGATAGGAAGGTAAACGACAGTGGCCGACGTCGCTTGCGGCGGCCGACAAACTGGTCAAAGATGCAAGAGCTCGAAGTGAAGAACTCAGAATATAGCCGTTAGCTTTTATATTTCTGTTATGGTTGTTATGCTGTGTCGTTTTGATTATGTGTTTGTTTTAGCTTTAATGAAACGGTGCGTATAGGGTATAATAATATAGAGTCCGAACGATGTCGTTTTGTTTGGTAGGGTTTAAAGGCTTGGTAGCAAGCTGTCATCCCTATCTTTTTGCCGTTGTCATGTTGATGAATCTCTGAGGAGGTTACTCTGTCTGTTTCCTCATTTCTGTTTCCTTTTCTTCTTTTTAATCGGAAATTGCAAGTTTCAGTTACTTCCATTACAAGGGTATCAGAGCTACAACGATCTTCAGTATGGTAGAGACGAGGCAACAACTGAATCAGACGGCTACTTGGCAGTCGGAGTCGGAGAGGTTGCAGACGGAAATTTCTAAGCTCGACGAGAAATTGGAGACGAGATTGGCAGAATTCAAAGTTCAGCTGATGGTCGACTTCAAGAAGTTGTTAGATGATTCGACTGGGCGAGTGATAAGCACAGCGAACACAGCTACGAACACTCCGGGCACATCAGGGACGGGTCCGACGGTCTCTAACTCGGACAATGCCGATCTATCTGGAGCGGCTATGAACAACGCGGGGCCAGAAGTGACTATCCCAGCTACAGATGGGCCTAAGGAACAACCCGAGGATCAGGGCTACACTGGCAATGTGGCTTATAAGCTATTGTGCCCTAGGTTCGATGGATCTGACTTCAAAGGTTGGCTCGTGAAGGTTGAACAATATTTTGAGGCGGAACGTATACCTGACAACTCCAAGGTACGACTGGTGATGTTACATTTGGAAGGAAAGGCGTTGCAGTGGCACCACTTTGCAACCAAAAACAATACAGAGCTGAATCTGCTTACCTGGAGTCAGTACCTCACACGAATGAAGGAAAGATTTGCCCCTGGTGGTTTTGAGGATCCATTCTCAGATCTGGTGGGATTCTGGCAAACCGACTCTGTGGAGAAGTATTATGAAGACTTCATTGATCTATTGAATCAGGTAAACCTTCCTGACGATTATGTTCTGAGTTTGTTTAAGGCTCACTTGCGAATAGAGATCAGTCAGTATGTACAGTTGTTGCATCCTACATCATTGTCTGAAGCATTCCAAATGGCAAAGCATTTAGAGAGCATGTTCTTTCCAGGACCCAAGAGGACTTATTCGAATTTTAGTAGAACTGTGGCACCCTCGGCTATTTCAATTCCTCCTAGGCCTGCATTAGTGGGATTCAAGGGTTCTGTTAGTGGAGTTAATTCATCAGCCCCCTCTATAGCTTCTAGAAACACCACCCCTAAAGTGATGAGTCCGATCCACCCAAAAGGGCCTAGTAACCACAATGCTAGGAGTGCAGGGAAGCCTTTATCTGCTGCCGAGGTTGAGGAGAGACGCAGGAAAGGCCTTTGCTTTTGGTGTGCTATGAAGTACTCACCAGGACATAAGTGCCAAAAATCGCAGATGTATCAGATCTTGGTAGAAGGAATCGAGGAGGAGGGTGATCAGGAAGAATTTCTAGACTGTGAAGACCATGGGGACTTGAATACTCTGGAGGGACCTGGGTCAGAACCACCTGTGCTATCCTTGCAAGCTATGTGGGGCACTGCTCAATGGGAAACAATGAAGCTAAGGATCAAAGTGGGTCACCTGGACTGTATTGCCTTACTTGATTCTGGCAGCACGCATAACTTCATTAGCTTAGCTGTGGTGAAGAAGTTGGGGTTACCAGTGGACAGAAGGAAGCAGTTGAGAGTCACAGTAGCTGATGGCAACTCCATGGGCACTGAAGGAGAGTGTTTGAATGTAAAGTGGGAGACACAGGGCCATTCTTTTCTATCGAATTTCTTGGTGCTCACCCTGAGGAACTGTGATGTGGTGTTAGGAGTACAGTGGTTTTCTCAGTTAGGAGCAATTAATTGGAATTTTGCAGATTTGAGGATGGAATTTTTGTTGAATGGAGAAACTATAAGACTGAAAGGGTGCAAGGCAGAGGCATTTCAGTGGACTGAAGCTAGGGAGTGTGCTAAATTGATGAGAAGCACCAATAGCCCCTGTAATGTTTCTATGATGGCTTTCAATGTTCAGTTGAGCATGAAGGGAGAGATCAAGGGTGGAGATCACGAGATGCAAGCACTGTTGAGGAAGTATGAGGATGTTTTTGCTGAGCCAAAAGCTTTACCACCTGAGAGAGCTCAAGACCACAGAATTCCTTTGGTTGATGAGAGTGCTGTAATCAAGGTGAAGCCTTATAGATACCCTAGCATCCAGAAGGATGTGATTGAGAAGATGGTGGCTGAGATGTTGCAATCTGGAGTTATAAGGGACAGTACAAGTGCATTCTCTTCTCCAATTGTGATGGTGAGGAAGAAGGATGACTCCTGGAGGATGTGTATTGACTATAGGAGGTTGAACCAGATTACCACTAAGGACAAATTTCCAATGCCTGTCATTGAGGAGTTGTTGGATGAGTTGGGGAGTGCCAGGGTGTTTTCTAAGTTGGATCTGAGGTCAGGGTACCATCAGATAAGGATGTGGGGGCCTGACATCCACAAAACAGTATTTAGGACTCATGAAGGACACTATGAGTTCCTAGTGATGCCATTTGGGCTCACTAATGCTCCTGCAACCTTTCGGGGGCTCATGAACAAAGTTTTTAAGGGGTTACTCAGGAAATCAGTATTAGTTTTTTTTGATGATATACTCGTTTACTCAGAGTGTTGGCAAACTCATTTGATGGATTTAGACAAGGTTTTGAAGATTCTGAGGGAGCAGAAGCTGTTTGCAAAGCAGAGCAAATGTAGTTTTGGAGCCACTAAAATGGACTATCTAGGGTATGTCATTTCAGGTGGGGTAATCTCAATGGACAAGGAGAAGGTCAGATGCATTTTAGAATGGCCATCACCCAAAACCTTAAAGGAACTGAGAGGATTCCTTGGCCTTTCAGGATATTACAGGAGGTTCATCCAACAGTATGGTTGGATTGCAAAGCCTCTTACCAATTTGTTGAAGAAGGGAGGGTGGAAATGGACACATGAAGAAGAGAATGCAATGCAGAAATTGAAAGAGGCCATCAGTTCTGCACCAACACTGGCTTTACCTGATTGGGACAAGGAGTTTGTAGTGGAAACTGATGTTTGTGATGTAGGAATTGGGGCTGTGTTGACTCAAGAGGGGAGGGCATTGGCTTTTTTCAGTAAGGGGCTAGGGGTGAGACACCAAGCCTTGTCTGTGTACGAGAAAGAGATGCTGGCTGTTTTAGTTGCTGTGAAGAAGTGGTCTAACTATTTGATAGGGAGGCACTTCAAGATAAGGACAGACCACCAGAGTTTGAGGTTTCTCACTGAAAATCAGGCTGTGACTCCAGCTCAGCAGAAATGGGTGATCAAGATGATGGGGTATGATTTTGAAGTATGCTACAAGAAGGGGATCAACAATACAATAGCTGATGCTTTGTCTAGGAGGCCTGTGGTTGCTGAATTGCAAAATTTGTTTGTGAGTACTCTTTCCATTGATTTCATGGCAAAGATCATTGGTTCATGGGAGGATGATGAGAGAATTCAGAAGATAATTAAAGAGTGTAAAGAGGGGACTGGAAGACACTCAAAATACCACTGGGATGGGAGGTAATTGAAGAGGAAAGGTAGATTAATAGTGGGAAACAATTTGGAGTTCAGAAAGGAGCTGTTGATTCTTTTCCATGCTAGCCCTTTAGGGGGTCATTTTGGAGCTAGTGCAACTATTAAGAGGATGGGAGCCTTGCTGTATTGGAAGGGAATGAGGAAGGAGGTGAAAAGGTTTGTTAGGGAGTGTCCCACTTGTCAGAGAAGCAAGAGTGATTTGATACACCCTAGGGGGCTTCTGCAACCTCTACCCATACCTGAAACAGCTTGGTCTTCAGTCAGTATGGATTTCATTGAAGGGTTGCCAATGTCAGGGAAGAGTAATGTCATACTGGTGATAGTTGTAACGCCCCGGTTTTGGGCTTAGAAGTTTTGGGCGTTGACCGGTTTGGTCAAAGTGCTGTTCGAATCTAAAGAGGTGAATTTAGGAAAGCCTAGTTCGGGTTGCATTAAAAATATGGAAAAATGTTCTAAAATCATCTTTTAATATAATTAAGTGAACTGTGAAGTCAATTTTGGAAAATGAGTTTTGGAAGGGTGACATTTTGGCTAGTGACCAAAATGTAATTTTTGAAAGTTTGGTGACTGTTTTAGAAAGGGTTGAAACTTTGAATCTTTAAGGAGCTATTATTCCAAAAGAAGTTTATCCAGATTTTTCTAAGATATTTTAAGACTAAATTCTGATTTTAAATGATATTAAAAGTGGAGGGAAAGCCATTTGGCTATTTTGGGATTTTGTAACCAACTTTTCTCAATTTTCTTTCTCTCATTTTCTCTCAACCCAAACACTCCTTTTCCAGAGAATTGAATCTGATTTTCTCACCTAAATTCCTCTTTTCAACTCTCATTTGATTCCTAATCAACATATCTGCAAAACCTCTTTAATTGCTACTTGATTCAACAAGGTTTTTGATTCCAAAAAGAGGAGAAACTCAAGTTTGGAGGTAAGAACGTCCTTCTCCTCTAAACTATCAGTTCTTTACTGAAATTCCTAAGTTGTCAATCCTTAATTGATGTTTTATTAAAGGTTTTTAAGTGGTGAAATGGATCTTGGCTTATAATGCAAGATTTGGTGATTTTTGATGATTTTCGTTAGATCTGATTAATCTGTGATTTGAGATGTGTTTTTGTTGTTAAATGAACACTAAATTGATAAGGAATTGAGCTTTGATCAATGCAATCCCGGATAGGTTGAGTTTCCTAAGTTTAGCTTGTGTTTTAAGGTTGTTTTTGAGGTGATCTTGTGGATCTGTTGTTGCTGGAGGTATAAGGATGTTAATAGGTTGTTTTTAGATGTTGTATGATGTTAATGGATGTGTGGTTTTGCTGGTTTATGGCTGGGCTTTGTTTAGAAGTGGTTTGGATGCATTTTCGGTTGTGTTTGGTGGCCGAAAATGGTGTATGGATGAGAGCAGCGAGTTTAGGTGCTTTCATTGAAGCAATTAATGCATGATGATGCATTAATCCTCTGCTTTGATGTGTTAAAACAGGGGAGGCATCTTTGGATCCAAGAATTGTTGATCCGGAAGCTTGAATTGGTGCTTTGGCTTGAGGCAAAGTGGAAATCGGTGAGTGCGTGAGTGAAAATGGTTTTCGGCTTTGAAACCAATGTCTTGGGAGCTTAGTTTAAGTCTAAACAACTTTGCTAAGCTCAAGTGTAAGTTTTCGGAAAGTACTCTCTAGTGGTGGCCATGATTTTGTTGTGATGCAATGTGGTTTAATTGCATGATTTAATTACTGTTTTGAAAGCATGTTTTAGCATGGTATTTGCTGTTGTTGTAAGCCATATGATGAAGGAAGCTCTAGGTAAGAGTTCCTTGTTTTTGTGCATTGATAAAATGTGGTTTGATGACTTAAAATGCATGTTGAATATGGCTTGGTTTAATGCTTTAAAACAGTGGATTTAATGATGAAAATGATGTATATTGGCAAGTGATGTTTTGAAAAGGTTAAGGTCACTAAGGTGGTTAAAAGTCCTTGAGTGAGCCTTGTTTACTTAAGAACATCAAGGTGGTTAAAAGTCCTTGGATGGTTCTTGTTGCGGACACTAAGGTGGTTAAAAGTCCTTAGGTGATCCTTTCCATGGTGTTTAAAAGTCCATGGGGCCATGGTGTTTAAAAGTCCATGGGGCCAAGGTGTTTAAAAGTCCTTGGGGCCAAGGTGTTTAAAAGTCCTTGGGGTGATTCAAGCTATGGACACAAAGGTGGTTAAAAGTCCTTGTGTGGTCCTCATTCATGGTGTTTAAAAGTCCATGACCAAGGTGTTTAAAAGTCCTTGGGGCCAAGGTGTTTAAAAGTCCTTGGGAAAGTTGATAAACTTGTTTTAAAGAAATGGAATCTATCACTTGAGCCAATATGACATGTTATGTTATGAAGCATGAGATGCTTGTTTTAAGTATGCTTTTGAGCATGTGCAAAGATTGATTTGAAGCATGATTCGTAAATGTTTTTAAATGCGTTATTGAATGTTTTTTTAAGAGCATTCCTCACTAAGCTTTTGCTTACGCTCTCTTTCATTTTCTTAATTCAATAATGCATAACATTAGAGCTCTTGAGGGCAGCAAGGAGGGCAAGTATTCAAGTGAAAGTAAAGCTCAAAGTATGGAAGGTTTTATAAGTGCATTTCTAGCTTTTGGTAATTTGGCAATGGGGGACCAATGTATATGTTTTGGGAGATGTTTGGAACTCCCTAAGTATGTTGAATGTCATCGTGAATGCTGGTTTAAGTGTTTGGCTTTTAATATGCTTGAATTGGAAATTTATGCTTGAATGGCTTGCTTGTGTAGGAAGCATGCCTATAGATTTGGGGCTTTTTGCTTATGATGTTGTTTTGATGAATTGATGATGCATGTATGTCCTTTATATGTTAAATTGCATGCTGGTAAAGTTTGGTGGTGATTGGAGCATGATTGGATGGTTAATTGCAAGTTTAAGTATGAATTTTTCGGGCATTCTGAGCAGGGCGTTTCGGAACAGTGCAACCCGTTTCGGAACAGGTGCCTTAAATGATCCCAGGCGTCCGAAACGGGAGGGAGCGTTCCGGAACGGTTTGGCCTCTGCCAGCCCGTGTTTCGGAACCCGTTGCGGAACGGCCCGCGTTTCGGAACGGGCTCTGCCTGTTTCGGAACGGGTGACCGTTAGGGGCTGACATTGGCAGTTATATGTTTTGAATTGTTTGCGTTTTGGTCCTGAATCTTGTATGAGCAATTGTATGAGCTTGAGAAGTCCTTTTGAGCTGAAATTTCACAGAGAAGCATGAAACCTGACTAATTTCATGTTGGTAACTTTAATTTGAGTTAAGTCCTCAAATTTATCAGAAATTACAATTTGGTCCCTAAAGTTGTATTTTGATCAATTGGGTTCCTGTTTGATCTCTGATGTTTGTGATCTTTGAGTATGATGTTTGTGTGATCACAATTAGGGCTAATGTGCATCTAGACAAGATTAAAAAGAAAAAAAGGGTCGTTAATCAAGGTTGACTTTTGGGTTGACTTTGGTTTTCCCCGTGTGACTTTCTTAATTCGGGCCAACCGTCTAGGCCGGGTTAAGGGGGTTACATTTGGTGGTATCAGAGCTGAGTTCTCGAGTAATTGGGAATGTTTGTATGCATGATTGAAGTATGTTTGCCTTGTATGCTTGATTGAGCAAAAGCATGTTTAGTGGCTTGTGATTTGGATGCAACTAAGTTGTATGCTGTGTTGTAGCATGATGTGGGTACCCATTGCCAAATCAAAGTTAATGAAATGTTGTTGATTTTGAAAGAAATTGAGCTTGAATACTTGGATTGCTTACCTTGCTGGGCCTAATTTGTTTTATTTGCATTGTGATTGCATGGTTAAAGTATGGCACCACGTAGAGAGTTAAGGAGTAGCGTGAGAGCTACGACCCCGGATGGGAATGAGAACGAAGAGAATGCGGGTAGTGCTGTATTACCTCCTCCTCCACCTGGTGGTGGTGGTGCTGGGAGGGAGAGAGCTGGAGCTGCGGCAGCTGGTGCTGGAGCTTCTGGACCAGAGGTTGGTCAGGGGCAAGCTATGCCTGATATGTCTGCGTTGGTACAAGCTATTGCGGGTGCCTTTCGAGAAGCGGTAGCTGGAGCTCAGGGAGCTGGGCATCAGGGAGATGCTGGTGTTAGACTACCTCTGGAGCGCTTGCGCAGTCTTGGTGGGACTGAGTTTAGAGGTATGTCTGCTGAGAGTTCTGAAGTTTGGCTAGAGAGTACCAAGCGAATCTTGGGTCAGATGAGCTGCACGGATGTGCAAAAGCTAGGTTGTGTTGTGTCCTTGCTGCAGGACGATGCTTATACGTGGTGGACGACCACAATCTCTGGAATGGCTGAAGCTGATGTGACTTGGACATTCTTTCAGAATGTGTTCAAGCGGAGGTATCTTGGAGTGAGATATCTTGATGGAAAGAAACGTGAATTCATGACTCTTACCCAAGGGAGCATGAGTGTGGCTGAGTATGAGGTGCAGTTTGTGCGACTCTGTCAGTATGCACCGGAGCTGATTCCTGATGAGCGGGAGAGGTGCGAAAGGTTTCGTTATGGTCTTATAACGGAGGTTAAGATGTATGTGCTGGCCACCGAATATGATGATTTTGATGTGTTGGTGGGCTGAGCCAAGGACATAGAGATGAATTTGAGTTTGTCTGCGAAAAGTGCTGGAACAAGTTCTGGAAAGAGAGCTGCTGAGTATAGTTCCGGAGGTGGACGGAACAAGAGGGGACGTGATCTGAGGTATCAGTCCTCAGCTAAGAGAGGTGGTGGTGCACCTGCTAGGGGTGGTAATGCTAGAGCTGACCCTAGTGCTTGCTGGATCTGTGGTTCACGTGGTCACATGAAGCGTGATTGTCCTCGTGCTGTGAGGGAGGTGCAAGCTCCTGTTGCGGCAGCTGGTTTTGGGTGCTGGAATTGTGGTTCTGCAGACCACTTGAGGCGAGATTGTCCGAGGTTGGCTGGTGAGCAGGTGCGTGCTCCTGCTGTTGCAGCACCGCAGAGAGGTCGTGGGCGCGGTCGTGGTAATTTTCAGAGGCGTGAGGAAGGTGGTTGTGGAGTAGCCCATGTTGTGGCTATTCAGCCTGAGGGTGGAGGCCAAGCGAGGGTGTATGCTCAGCGTGAGGGCAGGAATGATGCGGATGTGATTGCAGGTACCTTTACTTTGCAATCCTTGTCATTGCTTTCTTTGATTGATTCTGGATCTACGCATTCATACATTTTGCGTGAGCATGCTGAATTGCTTGGTTTGCCTGATGTTGGAGTTCGTGTCACTAGTTCTTTTGGTGAAACTGTTGTGACTCGAAAGCTTTATAGAAGGTGTCCGTTGGTTGTTCAAGAGCATGTTTTTCATGTTGATCTTATGGAGTTGCCCTTTTATGGTTTTGATGTGATCCTTGGTATGGATTGGCTTGCTGAGCATCGTGCTGTTGTGGATTGTGAAAACAAGCGTGTTTCGCTTAAGCTTGCGGATGATTATGAAGTTGTTGTAGTTGGTGAGAATGTGAAGTTTCTTGCCAATGTTGTTTCTACCCTAGAGGCGAGCAAGATGCTGAGGCAAGGTTGTGAAGCTTATTTAGCTTTTGTGATGAATCCTAGTTCTAAGGAGTTGAGGGTGCAAGATATCAGGGTTGTGAAGGAGTTTCCTGGTGTTTTTCCTGAGGAGTTGCCTTGTTTACCTCCTAATCGCGAGGTGGAGTTTGGAATTGAGCTGTATGAGAATACAACTCCTGTGTCCATTACTCCCTATAGAATGGCACCTAAGGAGCTGAAGGAGCTGAAGACGCAGTTGCAAGAGCTGCTTGATCATGGTTTCATCCGGCCGAGTGTGTCACCTTGGGGTGCACCGGTCTTGTTTGTGAAGAAGAAAGATGGCACTATGAGGATGTGCATTGATTACCGTCAACTGAACAAGTTGACTATCAAGAATCGGTATCCTTTGCCGAGGATTGATGATCTCTTTGATCAATTTCGGGGAGCTGCTGTGTTCTCTAAGATTGACTTGAGGTCAGGGTATTATCAGTTGAAGGTGAAGGATGTGGATGTACCTAAGACAGCTTTCAGGACAAGGTATGGGCATTATGAGTTTCTGGTGATGCCGTTTGGTTTGACAAATACTCCTGCTGCTTTCATGGACATGATGAATCGTGTGTTTCATGAATACCTGGACAAGTTCGTTGTGGTGTTCATTGATGATATCCTCGTGTACTCGCGTACTGAGGAGGAGCATGAAGAGCATTTGAGGATTGTGCTGCAAGCTTTGTTGGAGAATCAGCTTTATGCTAAGCTGAGCAAGTGTGAGTTCTGGTTGAGGGAGGTGGTGTTTCTTGGGCATGTGGTTTCTGCTGAGGGGATTCGTGTTGATCCTCAGAAGATTGAAGCTGTGATGAACTGGAAGGTTCCGAAGTCTGTTCATGAGGTCCGTAGTTTCCTTGGTTTGGCAGGATACTACCGGAGGTTTGTGGATGGTTTTTCCAAGATTGCTGCTCCTTTGACAAAGCTGTTGCAAAAGGATGTTAAGTATGAGTGGACAGAAGCGAAACAGCAGGCTTTTGAGAAGCTGAAGGCGGCTTTGACGCAAGCTCCTATCTTGGTTCAGCCTGAATCAGGGAAAGAGTTTGTGGTCTACAGTGATGCATCCTATGTTGGTTTGGGGTGTGTGCTGATGCAAGAGGGTAAGGTGGTTGCTTATGCGTCGCGGCAGTTGAAAGTGCATGAGCGCAATTACCCTACGCATGATATTGAGTTGGCTGCAGTGGTTTTTGCTTTGAAGATTTGGAGGCATTATCTGTATGGTGAGAAGTGTACTGTGTACACGGATCACAAGAGTTTGAGGTATCTGATGTCTCAGAAGGAGTTGAATCTCAGGCAGCGGCGTTGGTTGGAGTTGCTCAAGGATTATGATCTGACGATTGAGTATCATCCTGGAAAGGCTAATGTTGTTGCGGATGCCTTGAGTAGGAAGGTGGCTGTTGAGCTGAGGGCTATGTTTGCTAGCCTGAGCATATCGCGGGATGGTGGTCTTGTTGCTGAGTTGCAAGTGAAACCATCATTGGTTCAGTTGATCAAGGATAAGCAGTTGTTGGATGATTCCTTGGTGTCTCATGTTCAGGATATCGCGGAGGGTAGACCTTCGGATTTCAGCTTTAATGATGATGGTGTGCTGTGGTTTGGGAGCCGAATAGTAGTGCCTGCTGATGCTGAGTTGAGGCGTGCTATTCTGACTGAAGGTCATAGTAGTCCTTTTGCTATGCACCCTGGTAGTACTAAGATGTATCGTGATCTTCGTGATGAGTACTATTGGGTGGGTTTGAAGAAGGATGTTGCAGAGTTTGTGAGCAAGTGTTTGGTGTGTCAGCGAGTTAAGGCTGAACATCAGGTTCCTTCAGGATTGTTCCAACCGTTGAGAATTCCTGAATGGAAGTGGGAGAGGGTTACCATGGATTTTGTATCTGGTTTACCTTTGTCTCCATCAAAGAAGAATTCTGTTTGGGTGATTGTGGATCGCCTGACGAAGTGTGCGCATTTCTTGCTTGTGCATACTACGTTCTCTTTGGATAAGCTGGCAGAGCTGTACATTGCTGAGATTGTGAGGCTGCATGGTGTGCCTAAGTCGATTGTGTCGGATAGGGATCCGAGGTTCACATCGCGTTTCTGGCAGTGTTTGCATCAAGCTCTGGGTACAAGGTTGAACTTCAGTACATCCTATCATCCTCAGTCGGATGGTCAGTCTGAGCGAGTTATCCAGATTTTGGAGGATATGTTGAGGTGTTGCGTGATTGAGTTCCAAGGTTCTTGGGAGAAGCATCTGCCTTTGGTTGAGTTCGCTTATAACAATAGTTATCAGGCGAGTATACAGATGGCACCTTATGAGGCTCTGTACGGGAGGAAGTGTAGGACTCCTCTTTGTTGGGCTGAAACTGGTCAAAAGTTGGTTTCGATGCCAGCTTTGTTGAAAGGGACCACCGAGAAGGTGAAGCTCATTTGTGAACGGTTGAAGGCTGCTTCTGATCGGCAGAAGTCTTATGCAGATTTGAAGCGTAAGGAGATAGAGTATGCGGTGGGTGACCGTGTGTTCTTGAAGGTTTCGCCTTGGAAGAAGGTGATGAGGTTTGGTCGGAAGGGTAAGCTGAGCCCTAGATACATTGGGCCATATGAGGTGGTTGAGCGCGTGGGTCCTGTTGCGTATCGGTTGAGGTTACCTCAGGAGTTGGAGAAGATTCATGATGTGTTCCATGTTTCTATGCTCCGGAAGTATAGATCTGATCCTTCGCATGTGATGCCTGTGGAGGAAGTGGAATTGAATCCGGATTTGACCTACGATGAGGAACCGGTGAAGGTTCTGGATTCGGATAGCAAGGTTCTTCGTGGCAAGACCATTGAGTTGGTGAAGGTGCTGTGGAAGCATCGAGGTGTTGAGGAAGCCACGTGGGAGCGGAAGGAAGACATGCTGAAGCAGTTTCCTTATCTCTTTTCTTCAGGTAAATTTCGAGGACGAAATTTCTTAAGGGGGGGAGAGTTGTAACGCCCCGGTTTTGGGCTTAGAAGTTTTGGGCGTTGACCGGTTTGGTCAAAGTGCTGTTCGAATCTAAAGAGGTGAATTTAGGAAAGCCTAGTTCGGGTTGCATTAAAAATATGGAAAAATGTTCTAAAATCATCTTTTAATATAATTAAGTGAACTGTGAAATCAATTTTGGAAAATGAGTTTTGGAAGGGTGACATTTTGGCTAGTGACCAAAATGTAATTTTTGAAAGTTTGGTGACTGTTTTAGAAAGGGTTGAAACTTTGAATCTTTAAGGAGCTATTATTCCAAAAGAAGTTTCTCCAGATTTTTCTAAGATATTTTAAGACTAAATTCTGATTTTAAATGATATTAAAAGTGGAGGGAAAGCCATTTGGCTATTTTGGGATTTTGTAACCAACTTTTCTCAATTTTCTTTCTCTCATTTTCTCTCAACCCAAACACTCCTTTTCCAGAGAATTGAATCTGATTTTCTCACCTAAATTCCTCCTTTCAACTCTCATTTGATTCCTAATCAACATATCTTCAAAACCTCTTTAATTGCTACTTGATTCAACAAGGTTTTTGATTCCAAAAAGAGGAGAAACTCAAGTTTGGAGGTAAGAACGTCCTTCTCCTCTAAACTATCAGTTCTTTACTGAAATTCCTAAGTTGTCAATCCTTAATTGATGTTTTATTAAAGGTTTTTAAGTGGTGAAATGGATCTTGGCTTATAATGCAAGATTTGGTGATTTTTGATGATTTTCGTTAGATCTGATTAATCTGTGATTTGAGATGTGTTTTTGTTGTTAAATGAACACTAAATTGATAAGGAATTGAGCTTTGATCAATGCAATCCCGGATAGGTTGAGTTTCCTAAGTTTAGCTTGTGTTTTAAGGTTGTTTTTGAGGTGATCTTGTGGATCTGTTGTTGCTGGAGGTATAAGGATGTTAATAGGTTGTTTTTAGATGTTGTATGATGTTAATGGATGTGTGGTTTTGCTGGTTTATGGCTGGGCTTTGTTTAGAAGTGGTTTGGATGCATTTTCGGTTGTGTTTGGTGGCCGAAAATGGTGTATGGATGAGAGCAGCGAGTTTAGGTGCTTTCATTGAAGCAATTAATGCATGATGATACATTAATCCTCTGCTTTGATGTGTTAAAACAGGGGAGGCATCTTTGGATCCAAGAATTGTTGATCCGGAAGCTTGAATTGGTGCTTTGGCTTGAGGCAAAGTGGAAATCGGTGAGTGCGTGAGTGAAAAATGGTTTTCGGCTTTGAAACCAATGTCTTGGGAGCTTAGTTTAAGTCTAAACAACTTTGCTAAGCTCAAGTGTAAGTTTTCGGAAAGTACTCTCTAGTGGTGGCCATGACTTTGTTGTGATGCAATGTGGTTTAATTGCATGATTTAATTACTGTTTTGAAAGCATGTTTTAGCATGGTATTTGCTGTTGTTGTAAGCCATATGATGAAGGAAGCTCTAGGTAAGAGTTCCTTGTTTTTGTGCATTGATAAAATGTGGTTTGATGACTTAAAATGCATGTTGAATATGGCTTGGTTTAATGCTTTAAAACAGTGGATTTAATGATGAAAATGATGTATATTGGCAAGTGATGTTTTGAAAAGGTTAAGGTCACTAAGGTGGTTAAAAGTCCTTGAGTGAGCCTTGTTTACTTAAGAACATCAAGGTGGTTAAAAGTCCTTGGATGGTTCTTGTTGCGGACACTAAGGTGGTTAAAAGTCCTTAGGTGATCCTTTCCATGGTGTTTAAAAGTCCATGGGGCCATGGTGTTTAAAAGTCCATGGGGCCAAGGTGTTTAAAAGTCCTTGGGGCCAAGGTGTTTAAAAGTCCTTGGGGTGATTCAAGCTATGGACACAAAGGTGGTTAAAAGTCCTTGTGTGGTCCTCATTCATGGTGTTTAAAAGTCCATGGCCAAGGTGTTTAAAAGTCCTTGGAGCCAAGGTGTTTAAAAGTCCTTGGGAAAGTTGATAAACTTGTTTTAAAGAAATGGAATCTATCACTTGAGCCAATATGACATGTTATGTTATGAAGCATGAGATGCTTGTTTTAAGTATGCTTTTGAGCATGTGCAAAGATTGATTTGAAGCATGATTCGTAAATGTTTTTAAATGCGTTATTGAATGTTTTTTTAAGAGCATTCCTCACTAAGCTTTTGCTTACGCTCTCTTTCGTTTTCTTAATTCAATAATGCAGAACATTAGAGCTCTTGAGGGAAGCAAGGAGGGCAAGTATTCAAGTGAAAGTAAAGCTCAAAGTATGGAAGGTTTTATAAGTGCATTTCTAGCTTTTGGTAATTTGGCAATGGGGGACCAATGTATATGTTTTGGGAGATGTTTGGAACTCCCTAAGTATGTTGAATGTCATTGTGAATGCTGGTTTAAGTGTTTGGCTTTTAATATGCTTGAATTGGAAGTTTATGCTTGAATGGCTTGCTTGTGTAGGAAGCATGCCTATAGATTTGGGGCTTTTTGCTTATGATGTTGTTTTGATAAATTGATGATGCATGTATGTCCTTTATATGTTAAATTGCATGCTGGTAAAGTTTGGTGGTGATTGGAGCATGATTGGATGGTTAATTGCAGGTTTAAGTATGAATTTTTCGGGCATTCTGAGCAGGGCGTTTCGGAACAGTGCAACCCGTTTCGGAACAGGTGCCTTAAATGAGCCCAGGCGTCCGAAACGGGAGGGACCGTTCCGAAACGGTTTGGCCTCTGCCAGCCCGTGTTTCGTAACCCGTTGCGGAACGGCCCGCGTTTCGGAACGGGCTCTGCATGTTTCGGAACGGGTGACCGTTAGGGGCTGACATTGGCAGTTATATGTTTTGAATTGTTTGCGTTTTGGTCCTGAATCTTGTATGAGCAATTGTATGAGCTTGAGAAGTCCTTTTGAGCTGAAATTTCACAGAGAAGCATGAAACCTGACTAATTTCAAGTTGGTAACTTTAATTTGAGTTAAGTCCTCAAATTTATCAGAAATTACAATTTGGTCCCTAAAGTTGTATTTTGATCAATTGGGTTCCTGTTTGATCTCTGATGTTTGTGATCTTTGAGTATGATGTTTGTGTGATCACAATTAGGGCTAATGTGCATCTAGACAAGATTAAAAAGAAAAAAAAGCGTCGTTAATCAAGGTTGACTTTTGGGTTGACTTTGGTTTTCCCCGTGTGACTTTCTTAATTCGGGCCAACCGTCTAGGCCGGGTTAAGGGGGTTACAATAGTTGACAGGTTGACCAAATATGGCCACTTTATAGCCATGGCACATCCTTTTACTGCTAAAGATGTGGCCCAAGTGTTTATGGAGCAGGTTTTTAAACTTCATGGACTGCCTAAAACTATAATTTGTGACAGGGATAAGGTTTTCATGAGTGGGTTCTGGCAAGAGCTTTTTGGGAAGTTAGGGGTGAAGATTAATCCATCAACTGCTTACCATGCACAAACGGATGGTCAAACAGAGAAGGTCAACCAATGCTTGGAGACTTACCTGAGGTGTATGACAGGAGAGAAACCTAAAGAATGGAAGAACTGGTTGCACCTGGCAGAGTGGTGGTACAACACTTCATTCCATTCTGCAATTCAAACTACTCCCTACCAGGCCCTGTATGGACAAGCCCCAGTGGACCATATGCCCTATTCAGCTGGTGAATCTTCAGTAGCCTCAGTTGATAGGAGCCTACAACACAGAGAAGCTGCCTTGAACATGTTAAAGTTCTATCTGCAAAGAGCTCAAGTCAGGATGAAGCAACAGGCTGATAAAAGGAGGACTGCTTGTGAGTATCAAATTGGGGACCTTGTGTACTTGAAGTTACAACCCTACAGGCAACAGACGGTTAAGAAGAGGGTTTGCCAGAAGTTAGCTCCTAAGTGGTTTGGCCCTTTTCGAATCATTGACAAAGTTGGGAAGGTTGCCTATAAGTTACAGTTGCCCAAGGATTCCAGAGTTCACCCCATTTTTCACATCTCGCAGCTGAAGAAACATATTGGGAGTGATGAATCCCAATCTGAGTTGCCAGTGATCAATCCTGAGGGAGAAATCAGTAAAGAACCTCTGAAGATTCTGGATCGAAGAATTGGGAAGAAAGGGGGTAGGGCAATCACAAAAGTTCTGGTGGAATGGACCAATTCATTTCCTGAAGATGCCACATGGGAATCTCTTCATCAGCTTCAGATTCAGTTTCCAAATTTCCATCCTTGAGGACAAGGATGTTTTGAAGGAGGGACACTTGCAAGAGCTCGAAGTGAAGAACTCAGAATATAGCCGTTAGCTTTTATATTTCTGTTATGGTTGTTATGATGTGTCGTTTTGATTATGTGTTTGTTTTAGCTTTAATGAAACAGTGCGTATAGGGTATAATAATATAGAGTCCGAACGGTGTCGTTTTGTTTGGTAGGGTTTAAAGGCTTGGTAGCAAGCTATCATCCCTATCTTTTTGCCGTTGTCATGTTGATGAATCTCTGAGGAGGTTACTCTGTCTGTTTCCTCATTTCTGTTTCCTTTTCTTCTTTTTAATCGGAAATTGCAAGTTTCAGTTACTTCCATTACAAAAGACGACCAGCGACGGCCGAGATGGATCAAAAGGAGTTTTGAAGGGCAGCGTGGTGCCGGAGTTTAAGACTTTTTTTTGTCAGTGAAGAAAAAATATGAACACCAAGTTGAAACCTTGGTGTTTAATCTTGGGAAACAAGGAAATGAAGTTGGGTTGATGTTATTTTGGATTAAAGAGGGAAAAACGGAAGAACAAGGTTGAACGTGGGAAAGAACATGAGATTTTGATCGAATGGGAAAGAGTTTTTCTGGGTTATTTATGTTTGTGGGAAGAGGATTTGAAGTGGAGAGAGAGGGAAAATTTTAAAAAAATATGAAAAAAGGGGCAGCCGATTGGGGCTTTATATAGCCCATTTAAAACGCAGTGTTTTTGACGAAAGGATCTGCACGTTTTAAAATGGTCAGGTTTGACCCGCACGTTTTTAAGAGAATTGGGTTATTGGTCCTCAAAGCTTTGTAATGTAATTTAGTCTCTAATTGGAATAAAACCAGCTTTTAGATTTTTAATTTGTTCAATTTGGTCCCTTAATTTAAATGTTTTATTTAATTAAATGCAATTAAATTATTTGTATAATGCATGTTTTAAAATCGAGCATGTAGAATTATTTGTAGACAATTTAATTCACTTAGATTTAATTGTTAATTGTTTAAAACCTAGTTTTAGGATCAATTAGGATTTAATAATTCAATTAGGAAAGATATAGCTAACGAGTGTGTAAATGACCTATTTAGTATGCCCCTTTTACTTGTCTTTTGGATGTTTATAAGCTCATATAGTTTGCATTTAGGTTAGTTTGTGTATATATTGCATGTAGATAGGGAGTTACACCACCCGTGCTTTAAATGTCATATATATAGGTGCTTTTTACGAGAAATGTGGTGCTTTATAGTGCATGTGCAGGAAGCTGGTGAATGCTATAGGAGTGCTGAAGCAGAAGAGTAGCAGATCTCATGGCTGGAGCTGACGAGGCATAAAGAGTTGGAGATAAATCTACTTTTGCCCATGTGGACTTTCTCAAAAATACGTAACATTAAAGATAAAGGAAAATCAATGGCTTTCTTTAATGAAGTCGTGCGCATTTTAGGGTCCCTAAAACCCTAATTTCACCGCCTATATAAGAGAGACTTGGACCCTACTTCAAAGGGAGAGCGTGATTGCAGACAACAATCCTAGTCTAAAGCTTAAGGAGAATCATCAGAGTGGATGCTAGAGAATTCTCCTCACGAAAGAAGCCATCGAGAGAGGCCGATGGAGTGGGAGACCGACAACACTGTAACACTCCAAAATCCGGCCTAATCGGAATTGGGTTCCGGTGATTGGAAACCCTACACCGTAAAAGTCTGAATATTGTATTGACTCTGACCAAGTATTTAACTATATCGACCTTGGAGTCTAATTGAGTCAATTTATTGAACATGAACTTTATTGAATAATATCGAAACCTGTTTAGTGGCTAAATAGTAGAAATTGGAAGTTTGGAGGATAAATCATAGAGAACCGAGAATTGAGGGACTAACCTTGCGATTAGCCCCTCCCCAATTATAATTCCCACATACGTGGGGCTCTCTGATGAATTTCCTTCACTGGAAGGAAAGCTCCTTAATTAAACAAATGAATGGCAAAAGATTGAAGGCTTACCCGACACTAAACTTAAGCAAGCATCTCTATCTTCACCATCTTCACCATCTTCTTCCTTTATCAAGTTAAGTAAGCACCTCCATTGGAGAGTTGACTTAAGCTTAGTTTTTATCGAATCATTGTTATCAAAACATTGTCTTTGATCAGGTAAGCTATTCCCCTCAAACTATTGTCGATGCTCATGGATGTTTTGGGCATAATCTCAAATTAGGTTTTTGCCATCCATGGAAATTCTTAGTTAATAGCTTTATTGAGCTTAGATATCGTTTTTGATATCGTTATTCTAGTTACGATATCGTGATATTGTTTTTAACACACTCCTATTGTTTCCCTAGCTCAAGAAGTTGAAAGGGAGCATCCACCAAATTCACCGAGAGCTAGAAATAAAAAAGTTGTCAACCGAGAGCCATAAAAGCTTCAGAATATCGAGGTGAGTGTAGTCGAAGTCTCAGGAATAGGTGAGGAGCCTTCCCGAATTCATTATTGTCAATTTTAATTTAATCGCTAACATTGTCTCTAAAGATATTGCTTCGGATTGATAAACGAACATATTTGTAAGTTTCGGTAAGTATGGTAAGTACATCGAACATGGATATTGTCATTGTCCTCGTGTATCAGAATTGATAGAGTAATTGCTATCGAATTGTGGTAATTGAAACATTGGTCATTGAGGTCATAGATATTGTTATTATAACATTGCTCATAGATGGAAACATTGAAACATTGATCATTGAATATTGAATATTGATGTTGTCTTTAAAACCTTGGATTTGAAAGGACATTGGATACAATTGGCATGCCATAGAATACATGAGATCAGTGTACGGGTGGACTATGGTCCTAGGGCTACGTCTTATATTGATTTGGCGAGGCGGATGGATGTTATGGTATTGGTCATTGGCGAGGCGGAGGGATTAGACCACTCATTGATTTGGCGTGGCATAGGAATTCACGTATCCATTATCTTGACTCGATCCAAGGCTTAATAAGGAAACAAGAGGAAATTGATATTGAATATGAACATTGCATTGATAATGTAGATTCACTTCATTGATGTTACTTAACACTTGTTTTAGAATGCATACCATTGTTTTAAAGTTGTTTAAGGCTCAATCACTTAGACTTTGTAAGTCTAATGTATTCAATTTCAATGTATTTCAGGTTAAAGAGTTCTAGTTGTTGAAGATCGGAGGTGTTGGAGTTTGTCATGTCACAACAAGCCACAAGTAATGTATTTTGTCCCTATGCACTCTTAGAATGGTGGCAAACTGGTTGAAATAGTCATATGAGTCTCTTTTAGTATGTTTATAATATGAGTGGTTTGTAATAGTGTATATGACCCTAAAATAACTTTTAAGACATGGTACAAATGGATCAAATGGCATAATTGGCACAAATGGTAAAAACCTAGTAAACGAATTTGAATGATCCTAAAACTTTGCATGCTGGTAGATTGTAGTATTGAAAATCTTCAAGATCTCTTCCAAAATCTTGAGTTTTAAGCAAATTTCTTGTTTCTAACATTAAAACCACTTAAAAATCATTAATAAAGGATTGATAACTTGGGAATTTCAGTAAAGAACTGATAATTAGAGGAGAAGGACGATGCTTACCTCTAATGGATGATTTCTCCTTGATTTGGGCAAGTTTTCTTGAAAATTCAATGTAGAAATCAAGTGGATTTGTTGAAGGATTGATTAGGAATCAAAGAGTGATTGAAATCTCATCAAATGAAGTGGAAATCAAAGTAAATTTTTTGGAGAAAAAGTGTTTGATTGATAGGATTTTGAGAGAAAATGAAATGAGAGAAAATTAGTGAAAAGTGGTTATGAAAAGTCAAAGGTAGTCTTTCTATTTTAATCACCTTTCATTTCTTTAATTTAAACATTAATTAAATCACCCAAATTAAGGAAAAATCCGATGAAAACATTTTTGGTAAAATTAGCTCTTAAAGATTCAAAGTTTCAATCCTTTACAAAACAGTCACTACTAAACTTTGCAAAAACTGCGATTTGGTCACTACACCGAAATGTAGTATTTCTAAACCTTATTTTTGTAAAATTGATTTCACCATTCTCTTTTATATATTAAATGAGGATTTTTAGATATTTTTCTATATTTTTAAAGCATCCCGAACTAGGTGTTCCCTAAAACTCCCTTTTTGATTCGAACCGATTTCTAGACCTATCCGGTTCAGACTCTAAACTTCTAGGCCCAAATTTGGGGTGTTACAACTCCCCCCTCTTAAGAAATTTCGTTCTCGAAATTTACCTGAAGGAAAAAGGTAAGGAATCTGCTTCTTCATATCATCTTTTCTTTCCCACGTGGCTTCATCAACACCATGATGCCTCCACAACACCTTAACCAGCTCAATGGTCTTACCTCGAAGAACTTTACTGTCCGAATCCAGAATCTCAACCGGCTCCTCATCATAGGTCAAATCTGGATTCAACTCAACTTCCTCCACGGGCATAACAAGCGAAGGATCCGATCTATACCTCCGAAGCATGGAGACATGAAACACATCATGTATCTTCTCTAACTCTTGTGGTAGCCTCAACTTATAAGCAACAGGACCCACACGTTCTATCACCTCGTATGGTCCAATATACCTAAGGCTCAACTTACCCTTCCGGCTAAACCTCATCACCTTCTTCCAAGGTGAAACCTTTAAGAACACACGGTCACCCACAGCAAACTCAATCTCCTTACGCTTCAAATCCGCGTAAGACTTCTGCCGATCAGAAGCCGCCTTCAACCGCTCACAAATGAGCTTCACCTTCTCGGTGATTCCTTTTAACAAAGCCGACATTGAGACCAACTTCTGACCTGTTTCAGCCCATCAAAGAGGAGTTTTGCACTTCCTCCCATACAAGGCTTCATAAGGTGCCATTTGAATACTTGCCTTGTAGCTGTTATTATAAGCAAACTCCACCAAAGGCAAATGCTTCTCCCAAGAGCCTTGAAACTCAATCACGCAGCACCTCAACATATCCTCAAGCACTTGGATAACACGCTCAGACTGTCCATCCGTCTGTGGATGATAAGAAGTACTGAAATTCATCCGCGTACCCAAAGCTTGATGCAAACATTCCCAAAATCACGATGTAAACCTCGGATCTCTATCCGACACTATAGATTTTGGTACCCCATGCAGACGCACAATCTCAACAATGTACAACTCTGCAAGCTTATCCAAGGTATACGTGGTATGCACAGGTAAGAAATGCGCACACTTTGTAAGGCGATCCACAATCACCCACACAGAATTCTTCTTTGTTGGCGTGAAAGGCAAACTAGACACACAATCCATGGTTATTCTTTCCCACTTCCATTCAGGAATCCTCAACGGTTGCAACAACCCTGAAGGAAATTGATGCTCAGCCTTAACCCGCTGACAAACCATGCATTTACTCATATATTCCGCAACATCTTTCTTCAATCCCACCCAATAGTACTCATCCTTCAAATCACGATACATCTTTGTACTACCAGGGTGCATAGCAAAAGGACTACTATGAGCTTCGATCAGAATAGTACGCCTCAACTCCACATCATTCGGCATTACTATCTGATATCCAAAACATAGAACTCCATCATCATTAAAACAAAAATCTGATGGTCTATCCTCATCGATATCCTGAACATGTGGCACCAAAGAATCATCCAACAACTGCTTATCCTTTATCAACTGAACCTAAGATGGTTTCACTTGCAGCTCAGCAACAAGACCTCCATCTCGCGAAATGCTCAAGCTAGCAAACATAGCCCTTAACTCTACCGCAACTTTCCTACTCAAGGCATCTGCAACAACATTAGCTTTTCCCGGATGATACTCGATCGTTAGATCGTAATCCTTAAGCAACTCCACCCATCATCATTGCCTAAGATTTAATTCTTTTTGAGACATCAAATACTTCAAACTCTTGTGATCCGTGTACACAATACACTTCTCACCATAAAGATAATGTCTCCAGATCTTCAAAGAAAAAACCACCGCAGCTAACTCAATATCATGCGTAGGATAATTGCGCTCATCCACCTTCAACTGTCGCGATGCATAAGCCACCACCTTACCCTCTTGCATTAGCACACACCCTAAAAAAATGTAGGATGCGTCATTGTGCACCACAAACTCTTTTCCTGACTCAGGCTGAACCAAGATAGGAGCTTGCGTCAAAGCTGCCTTAAGCTTCTCAAAAGCTTGCTGTCTCGCTTCTGCCCACTCATACTTAACATCTTTTTGCAACAACTTCGTTAAAGGGGAAACAATCTTTGAAAATCCATCCACAAACCTCCAGTAATATCCTGCCAACCCAAGGAAACTACGAACTTCATGAACAGACTTAGGAGGCTTCCAATTCATCACCGCCTCAACCTTCTGAGGAACAACACGGATCCCTTCCGCCGAAACCACATGACCAAGGAACACAACTTCCTTTAGCCAAAACTCACACTTGCTCAACTTAGCATAAAGCTGATTTTCTAGGAGCGCTTGCAAGACAACTCTCAAATGACCGTCATGCTCCTCCTCAGTGCGAGAGTACACAAGGATATCGTCGATGAACACCACAACGAACTTGTCCAAGTATTCATGGAACACTCTATTCATCATGTCCATGAAAGCAGCAGGATCATTCGTCAAGCCAAACGTCATTACAAGAAACTCATAATGCCCATACCTCGTTCTAAAGGCTGTTTTCGGCACATCCACATCTTTCACCTTAAGCTGATAGTACCCTGACCTCAAGTCAATCTTGGAAAACACACCCGCTCCCCGAAACTGATCGAAAAGATCATCAATCCTCGGCAAAGGATACCTGCTCTTGATAGTCAACTTGTTTAGCTGACGATAATCAATGCACATTCTCATAGTGCCATCCTTCTTTTTCACAAACAAGACCGGTGCACCCAAAGGTGACACACTAGGCCGAATGAAGCCACAATCAAGGAACTCCTAAAGTTGCGTCTTCAATTCTTTCAGCTCTTTAGGTGCCATGCGATAGGGAGCAATGGACACCAGAGTTGTGTTTTCATAAAGCTCAATCCCAAACTCCACCTCTCGACTAGGCGACAATCCAGGTAAATCCTCCATAAACACTCCAGGGAACTCACGTATAGTTCTTATATCCTGAACGCGTAACTCCTTTGAACTAGGATTCATCACAAAGGCTAGGTAAGCCTCGCAACCTTGCCTCAACATTTGACTTGCTTCCAATGTAGACACCACATTGGCAAGAAACTTCATATTCTCGCCCACTACCACCACTTCATAATCATCCACAAGTTTCAACGAAACTCGCTTGCTTTCGGAATCCACTACAGCTCTATGCTCAACAAGCCAATCCATACCAATGATTACATCAAAGCCATAGATTGGCAATTTCATGAGATCAACAAGAAAAACATGATTTTGCATTTTTAAGGGACATCTCCTATACAACTTCCGCGTTACAATCGTCTCACCAAAGGAACTAGTCACATGCATACCAACATCCAACGACTCAACAGGTAAACCAAGCATTTGAGCATGTTCACGCAATATGTATGAGTGTGTAGATCCAGAATCAATCAAAGAAAGTAATGACAAGGATTGCAAAGTAAAGGTACCCGCGATCACATTCGTATCATTCCTTCCCTTCCGATGGGCATACACTCGAGCCTGTCCGCCACCCTCAGGTTGAACGGCCACAACATGTGCTACGTTCCTGCCATCATCATCCCTACGCTGAAAATTACCACGGGCGCGTCCACGACCTCTCTGTGGCTCAGCTGCTCTCATCGGAGCCTGTCCCTCTCTCAGAGGCTGAGGACAATCTTTCTTCAAATGTCCACGGTTCCCACAATTCCAGCATGTCCCAAGGTTACCCCAACACTCACCCCCATGCCGTCTACCACAACGGTTACACTCAGGAGTCCTGAGAACATCATTAGGTCCTTGCTGACCTCTACCAGGGTTACCACCCCCACGCCTAGCATCGTAATGCGGCCTTCTATCCTTATGCCTCTTGTTGCGATCTCTACCCTAATCGTGTTCAGCCGCTCGCTTCCTGGAGCTAGATCCACCCGCTTTTCTAGTCAGACCAAGATTCGATTCAATGTCCTTGGCTCTAGTGACCAAGACATCGAAATCCATATAGTCAGCCACAAGCATATAAGTTTTAACATCCGCTACTAGCTCATAACAGAATCGTTCGCACCTCTCCCGCTCACTAGGGATAAGCTCAGGTGCATACTGACTGAGGCAGAAAAACTGTACTTCATACTCGGCTACAGACATGTTGCCTTGTATGAGAGACATAAATTCTCTTTTCTTCTCATCCAGGTAACGCACACCCAGATACTTCTGCTTGAACGCATTCATGAAGAACGTCCAAGTCACCTCGTCATCCTCCATCCCAGAGATTGTGGTTGTCCACCACGTATAAGCATCACCATGCAGCAGTGATACAACACAACCCAACTTCTGCACATTATTACAGTTCATCTGACCCAGAATCCGCTTGGTGCTCTCCAACCAAGACTCAGATCCTTCTGGAGATAAACCTCTGAACTCAGTCCCTCCTACACTACGAAGACGTTCCAAAGGCAACCTCACATTGGCGTCATCTTGATGCGCAGCTCCATGAGCTCTAGCTACTGCTGCATGGAAAGCTCCAGCAATAGCCTGAATCAACATGGTCATGTCAGGAGTAGCTTGCCCCTGTGCACCCTCAGGTCCAGCGACCCCAGCACCAGCACTAGCGCCAGCGTTACCAGCTCCAACACCATCACCACCGGGTGGTCCACCACCAGGAGGAGGAGGTAAATCTTCAGTATTCTCAGCATTCTCATTACCAGCGGTCGACCTAGTATTGATTCTCAGCTCTCTACGTGGCCCCATTATAAAGAAAACAATACACTGACAAAAATGCAATAAACACAATTAGGCACAACAAGGTAAGTAATCCAAGTACTGAAGCTCATTTTCGAAAACAATTCCTCTCATTAGCTTTGATATGGCAATGGGATCCCCTATCACACTCCAAACATAGCATAACATCACAAAAACATATCAAATGAATCATACACCACCAATCATACATCATCCTTTCACCAAGAAGACACATCATGCATAAACACTTACATCACACACATATCAAACCCCAATTATTCGATAATCTGGCTCTGATACCAACAAATGTAACCCCCTTAGCCCGACCTAGACGATTGACCCGAACTACGAAGATTACACGGGGAAAACCAAAATTAACCCGAAAGTCAACCTTGATTCACGATCTTTTTTTCATTTTAATCTTGTCTAGATACTTGTTAACCCTAAGTGTGTACTCACGAAACACAATTGAGAAAGGCACATCGATCGGATAACATATAGGGACTCAATTGCACTTCATACAAGATTAGGGACCAAAATTTAATTTCTGTATATTAGAGGGTCTTCACTGATTTTAAGGTTACCATTATGAAATTAGTCATGTTACATGCTTCCCTGCCAAATTTCAGCTTAAAAGGACATCTCGAGCTCAAGCAATTACCATCTCAACATTTAGGACTAAAATGTAAAGCATGCAAACATCAAACAATTCAAATCTGGGTCCAACGGTAACCCGTTTCGAAACGCCTACTCACCGTACCAAAACGCTATATCGAAACGACGTTGACCGTTTTAGTACGCGGGTAGCTTCTAAGACCAGTTCCGAAATATGTAGCTCTAGTATCCAAAATGTATCGAAACAACTCCCTCCATTTCGAAACGCTAAGGCCATTTCAGGCCCCCATTCCGAAACACCATGGGGTGTTTCGATACACTCTGCCCAGAAACAACAAGAATTGCTGGTTTTTCACTCAAATACCTACTCAAACATACCCCAAAGACTCTATAATCATACCAAAAAGTCATCATACATATAAGGAACATATTTGGGACATTCAAGCACAACCATAGCATCAAACACAAAATTTCATTATTCTAAAGGCATGCTTCCTAATCTCAAAACCCAAATAGGCAATCCAACCTCAAAACAAGCAATTAAGGCCATTTACAATCCAAACAAGCTAAAACAAACATGCCACAACCTTAGGGAGTTTAACACATCTCCCAAATACAATTCTTGGTTTCCCATTGCAAATCTATCAAAAATAAAGTGTACGAAAACTTCACCATACATGAGCTTGGACTCCCTTGAATGAACTTAGCTTCCTTGATGCCCGAAAACATCTCAATTATCTGCATTATTGGTAAAAGAGAGAGCGTAAGCACAATTCTTAGTAAGGCATGCTCTAAAGAATACCAACCCAATAATGCACAACTGGAAAACACTTTCATTAAAAGCTTTTAAACCACATGCTCATTTCTATCTCATGCTTGGAAACCTTTCAAAGCAATTTCTCATTGAAACCACATGTACCTTCATTCTATCTCATGAATTTAAACCAATGCGAAACTCATGGAAAAGCCAAATTCATGCTTGTACTCTACATTTCATAAACAAACCACAAATTCATTTCCCATAGCATAAACCATTACATCAAAGGTACATGTGAATAAAAAACCATAACATATTTTATATTGGCATTTCACATCCATTTAGTACTCGAATATGCGGACATCTCACTAGACACTTCCGGTGGCATCTCTCATCACCGTACTCACTCGTCTAGCAACATAGTTTCCGGTGGAATCTCACATCACCGTACCCACATGGCGGAATCTCTCATCGCCACAAAGCTTGGGTATTTCACCAAGTCCTACCCAATGGAATGCCCATCATCGGTTCTCTCCCTATGGCTTAACCAAAGAGCACGTACGGATTTTTAGTTTATAGTGCACTCTTATCCTATTGATCGATCAATTATATCCGGTAAGTATCTCAACATCTATGCCAATATATTATGTCAAATTAACATCTCACCCACTGTTTTCATGCATTAAAACTCAACATTCTCATCTCATTTCAAAATCATAACATTTGCTATGCTTCAACATAAAAGCTCAAATCTCCATTATGCAACATGTTACTTTATGAAATCATTTCAAGCATCATCTCATGCTATAATTCATGCATAAAAACAGTAGGAATTTATCAATCTAAAACCATGAGCATGTAAAAACATTTAAGGGTAATCACCACATTCTAGAGAGCAATCTAGCCAATACTTACTTCCAGACTTAGGAAGGTGTTTCAAACCTTTCCTAAATCCCCAAACCTTGTTCTTTGTCCCTCAAGGACTTCTATAACTATACGCACTCACCGATTACGTTTCGCTTGCTTGCCGAAACTCTATCTAAGCTTCCAGATCAACTCCAAAGGTGTAACCCCCTTAGCCCGGCCTAGACGGTTGACCCGAACTACGAAGATTACACGGGGAAAACCAAAGTCAACCCGAAAGTCAACCTTGATTAACGACCTTTTTTTTTCTTTTTAGTCTTATCTAGATGCACATTAACCTTAAGCGTACCCTTGAAAAATACAAACTTGATAAGCACAAGGGACCAAATTATAATTTCTGGAAAGATGGAGGACTTAGCTGATTTTTAAGGTTACCAAAACTTAATTAGTCATATTACATGCTTCCCTGTCAAATTTCACCTTAAACGAACATCTCGAACTCAAGCAATTGCAAATACAATTTTTAGGACTAAAACATAAAGCTTGCAGACCTTAAAACCATTCAAATCAGTGCCCAACGGTCATCTGTTTCGGAACAGGGTTGACCGTTCCGAAACGCGGGTTCGTTTCGAGACCTGTATCAGAATAGGGCCTGGTAGTGGCCAAAACGTTTCGGAACGGCCCTATCCGTTTCGATACACGAAGGCCATTACAGGCCCCTGTTTCGAAATGCTAGTGCCCGTTCCGATACAGATTGCCCAGAAATTGCATAATTTCCTGGTTTTACTTACTTTAAACCACTCAAACACACCCTAATGACTTCCTAATCATGCCAACATGTCATCATGCAATTAAGGTACATGTTTGCAACATCGAAACACATTCATGGCATCAATCAAGGAAATCCACGAGTCTATAGGCATGCATCTTAATATCCAAAACCAAACAACCATCAAAGCATCAAAACATGCATCAAAATGGCCATTTACAAATCCAAATCATTTAAGGCATCATGCCACAACTAGGGAGTCCAAAACATCTCCCAAAAACACATCCTAGGTTCCCATTGCCAAATATCAAAAACTAATAATGTTGTGAAAAAGTCACCATACATGAGCTTAGCTTCCCCTTGGATTCTTAGCCTCCTTGTTGCCCTCAAACACCTCAATTATCTGCATTATTTGTTCAAGAGAGAGCGTAAGAACAAATGCTTTGTGAGGCATGCTCTAAAGAAAAAACACAATAATGCATTTTATAAAACACTTTTCACAAAGCCTTTTAACACATAAACATCATTTCTCATGCAACAATGCATACACCTCAAGCATCTCATGCTTCATTTACATCAACATGTCATATTGGCTTCCAAGTGATAAACCATA
The DNA here is from genome assembly GCA_958450335.1 of Hibiscus tridactylites. NCBI lineage: Eukaryota > Viridiplantae > Streptophyta > Magnoliopsida > Malvales > Malvaceae > Hibiscus > Hibiscus tridactylites. The sequence continues at coordinate 54,135,175 of OY288273.1, read as the reverse complement.
ACCATTTACAACATAAAACACAACCAGATACGCGAATTACAAGCGTTGTCCCATACGCTTCATACACACTACCGAACACACAAGGTGGAGTTTACCGGTACAATCACAACCCCTCAACACCCGTGATGGAGTTTAACGGTACAATCACAACCCCTCAACATCACTCATTGGTAGTTGTATAACATCACTAACGAGAACACAGGACACACAACACAAGATCCACACATGGACTTTTAACCACCATTGTGATCTTAACCATCTCGTTAGTGTACCTGGATGGAGTTTACGGTACAATTACAACCCCTCAACATCCAAGGCGACTTTATTCACGGTGCACCCAATCCTATAGCCGACTAACTATATCCGATTCAAGTACTTTAAAACCACACATCACTTGCCAATATACATCATTTATCATCAATAATCCATTGTTTTAAAGCATTAATCAAATCCATTAAACCATCATGCATCACTATGCATCAAAACAACATTTTCCAATATAAAACCAAGGATCTCTTACCTTGAGCATCCTTCAACACATGGCTTTCAAAACCAGCGTTAATCATGCTAAAACATGCTTTCAAAACAGAATTTAAACATATAAATTAAATACAATGAATCCAACCAACTCATGGTTCATCAAAGAGAGAGTTCTCCCGAACACTTACTCTTGAGCTTAATTAAGTTGATTAGACTTAAACTAAGCTCCCAAACCTTCAAACATTCGATACAAATCTGGAAATCCAACTCCACTCACCAATTCCGTTTCGCAAGCTTGCCGAAATGCCGTTCAAGCCTCCAGATCAACACCACAAGGATCTGAAGATGTCTCCCCTGTTTTAAACACGTCAAAGCAAAGGATTAATGCATCATCATGCATTAAAATCTTCAGCCATTACACTTGAACTCCCTGCTCTCACCAAAACTAACATTGCGACTACCAAACACAACCGAAGTCACTTCCAAACTCTTCCTCAACAATACCCAGCCAAGATCCATCACTTCTAAACATTCCTAAACATCAATTAACATCCAAAAAGAACCTAAACTCGTCCTTATACCTCCAGCTATAACAGAACACCAAGATCACCCCAAAAACCACTAATTTCATAAGCAAAAACTTAGGAAATTCAACCTATTCGGGATTGCATTGATTAAGCCTCATTTACACATCATTAAACAACCAAAATACATTTTAAATCCATCTCAAAACAGAGCCCAAACAATCACCACGAATTTCTTCAAGATTTCTTCCAATTCTTGAGTTTTAAGCCAAAATCAAGATCACAACATTAAAACCTTTTATAAAACTTAATTTAAGGATTGAGAAGTTTGGAATTTCAGTAAAGATCTGAGTATTTAGAGGAGAAGAACATACTTACCTCTAAATGTAGATTTCTCCTTGATTAGAGACAATTTTCTTGAAAATCCAATAAGCAAAACAATAGAATTTGATGTAGAAAGGATTAGGAATCAATTGATGTTTGAAACCTCATTAATTGGTGTGAAAATCAATAGAAATGTTGCTGTAGAAATGTGTTTGGCTGAAGGAATTTTAAGAGAAAATGAGATGAGAAAGTTTCAACAAAAGTTAGTTATGAAGTCTAAAAATTGGTTTTTCTCCTTTTCATTAAATTAATTAAACATTAATTAAATCATTAAAATCTAAGAAAAATCTGGAGAAATCCTTTCTTGGGTAAATTAGCTCCTTAAAGATTCAAAGTTTCAATCCTTACAAAACAGTCACCACTGAACTTTTCAAAAATCGCATTTTAGTCACTATTTCAAAATGTCGCACTTCCAAACCTTATTTCGTAAAATTGATTTCACCACTCTCTTATATATATTAAAAGAGGATTTTTAGATATTTTCCATATTTTTAATACAACCCGAACTAGGCTTTCCCTAACACCACCTTTTATATTCGAACCAAAAATCAAATCGGTCCGGTTCAGACCCTAAACTTCCAAGCCCAAAATTGGGGTGTTACAACTCTCCCCCCCTTATGAAATTTCGTCCTCAAAATTTACCTGGAGGAAAAAGATACGGAAACTGCTTCTTCATGTCATCCTTTCGTTCCCACGTGGCTTCCTCAATACCACGATGCTTCCACAACACCTTTACCAACTCAATGGTTTTACCACGAAGAACTTTATTGTCTGAATGTAGAATTTCCACCGGCTCCTCATCATAGGTCAAGTCTGGATTCAACTCCACTTCCTGCACAGGCATAACATGCGAAGGATCCGATCTATACCTCCGAAGCATAGAGACATGAAACACATCATGAATCTTTTCCAACTCTTGCGACAATCTCAGCTTGTACGCAACAGGACCCACACGTTTAATCACTTCGTATAGTCCAATGTACCTAGGGCTCAACTTACCCTTTCGGCCAAACCTCATCACCTTTTTCCAAGGCAAAACTTTCAAAAACACACGGTCACCCACCGCATACTCAATCTCCTTAAGCTTCAAATTCGCGTAAGACTTCTGTCGATCAGAAGCTGCATTCAATCGCTCACAAACGAGCTTCACCTTCTCGGTGGTTCCTTTCAACAAAGCTGGCATTGAAACCAACTTCTGACCTGTTTCAGCCCAACAAAGAGGAGTTCTGCATTTCCTCCCGTACAAGGCTTCATAAGGTGCCATTTGAATACTTGTCTGGTAGCTATTGTTATAAGCAAACTCCACCAAAGGCAAATGCTTCTCCCAAGAGTCTTGAAACTCAAACACACAGCACCTCAACATATCTTCCAGCACTTGGAAAACACGCTCAGACTGTCCATCCGACTGTGGATGATAAGAAGTACTGAAATTCAACCGTGTACCCAAAGCCTGATGTAAACACTCCCAAAAACGCGATGTAAACCTCGGATCTCTATCCGACACAATAGACTTCGGCACACCATGCATCCGCACAATCTCATCAATGTACAGCTCTGCAAGCTTGTCCAAAGTGTACGTAGTATGCACAGGTAAGAAATGAGCACACTTCGTAAGGCGATCCACAATCACCCACACCAAATTCTTCTTCGATGGCGACAAAGGCAAACCAGACACAAAATCCATGGTAATCCTTTTCCCACTTCCACTCAGGAATCCTCAACGATTGCAACAACCCAGAAGGAAACTGATGCTCAGCCTTAACCCCCTGACAAACCATGCACTTGCTCACATACTCAACAACATCTTTCTTTAATCCCACCCAATAGTACTCATCTATAAGATCACGATACATCTTAGTACTACCAGGGTGCATAGCAAAAGGACTACTATGAGCTTCAGTCAGAATAGCAAGCCTTAACTCAGCATCATTGGGCACTACTATCCGACTCCCAAAACATAGAACTCCATCATCATTAAAACAGAAATCTGATGGTCTATCCTCAACAATATCCTGAACATGTGGCACCAAAGAATCATCCAACAGCTGCTTATTCTTTATCAACTGAACCAAGGATGGTTTCACTTGCAATTCAGCCACAAGACCTCCATCTCGCAAAATACTCAAACTGGCAAACATAACCCTCAACTCCACTGCTACCTTCCTACTCAAGGTATCAGCTACAACATTAGCTTTGCCCGGATGGTACTTGATCGTCAGACCATAATCTTTAAGCAACTCCACCCAACGTCGTTGCCTAAGATTCAACTTTTTTTGAGACATCAGATACCTCAAACTTTTGTGGTCCGTGTACACAGTACACTTCTCACCATACAGGTAATGTCTCCAAATTTTCAAAGCAAAAACCACCGCAGCCAACTCAATGTCATGCGTAGAATAATTGCGCTCATGCACCTTTAACTGGCGCGATGCATAAGCCACCACCTTACCCTCTTGCATCAACACACAACCCAAGCCAACATAGGACGCGTCACTGTACACCACAAACTCTTTCCCTGATTCAGGCTGAACCAAGATAGGAGCTTGCGTCAAAGCGGCCTTAAGCTTCTCAAAGGCCCGTTGTCTCGCTTCCGTCCACTCATACTTGACATCCTTCTGCAACAACTTCGTCAAAGGTGCAGCAATCTTAGAAAATCCATCCACGAATCTCCGATAGTATCCCGCCAAACCAAGGAAACTACGAACTTCATGAACAGACTTAGGAGGCTTCCAATTCATCACTGCCTCAATCTTCTGAGGATCAACACGAAACCCTCTCAGCAGAAACCACATGACCAAGGAACACAACTTCTCTAAGCCAGAATTCACACTTGCTTAGCTTAGCATAAAGTTGATTCTCCAACAAAGCCTGCAACACAATCCTCAAATGCCCTTCATGCTCCTCCTCAGTACGAGAGTACACAAGGATATCATCAATGAACACCACAACAAACTTGTCCAAATATTCATGGAACACTCTATTCATCATGTCCATAAAAGCTGCAGGAGCATTCGTCAAACCAAACGGCATCACAAGGAACTCATAATGCCCATACCTCATTCTGAAGGCTGTCTTTGGCACATCCACATCCTTCACCTTTAACTGGTAATAACCTGACCTTAAGTCAATCTTAGAGAACATAGCCGCTCCCCGAAATTGATCAAAAAGATCATCAATCCTCGGTAAAGGATACCGATTCTTGATAGTCAACTTGTTTAGCTGACGGTAATCGATGCACATTCTCATAGTACCATCCTTTCTCTTGACAAATAAGACCGGCGCACCCCAAGGTGACACACTCGACCGAATGAAACCACGATCAAGCAACTCCTGAAGTTGCGTCTTCAGCTCCTTCAACTCCTTAGGTGCCATACGATAAGGTGTAATGGACACTGGAGTTGTGTTTTCATACAGCTCAATTCCAAACTCCACTTCTCGATTAGGAGGCAACCCAGGCAACTCCTCCAGAAACACACCAGGAAATTCTCGCACAGTCCTGATATCTTGAACTCGCAACTCCTTAGAGCTAGGATTCATCATAAAGGCTAGGTAGGCTTCACAACCTTGCCTCAGCATTCGGCTCGCCTCCAATGTAGACACCACATTGGCAAGAAACTTCAAATTCTTACCAACCACCACTACCTCATAATCATCCGCAAGATTCAATGAAACTCGCTTGTTCTCAAAATCCACCACAACTCGATGTTCAACAAGCCAATCCATACCAAGGATTACATCAAAACCATAGAATGGCAATTCCATGAGATCAACATGAAAAACATGATTTTGCACAACCAAGGGACATCTTCTATACAACTTCCGTGTCACAACGGTCTCACCAAAGGAACTAGTTACACATATACCAACATCCAAAGACTCAACAGGTAAACCAAGCAATTGAGCATGCTCACGTAATATGTATGAGTGTGTAGACCCAGAATCAATCAAGGAAAGTAATGGCAAGGATTGCAAAGTGAAGCTACCTGTGATCACATCTGTGTCATTTCTCCCCTCTTGCTGCGCATACACTCGAGCCTGGCCACCACCCTCAGGTTGGACAGCCACCACATGTGCCACATTCCTCCCACCATCATTTCTGCGCTGGAAGTTACCACGGCCGCGCCCACGACCTCTCTATGGTGCAACAACTCCAGGAGCACGTCCCTGACCAGCACCGGCCAACAAAGGACACTCCTTCCTCATGTGGTCTGTCGAACCACAATTCCAGCACGAATTACCGGTCACTGCCACAAGAGCCTGCACCTCTCTCGCTGCCCGAGGGCAATCACGCCTCAAATGATCACGCGATCCACACGCCCAGCACGTGTTCTGATCAGCTCTCGCCCTGTCTCCCTAAACAGGCGCACCATGCCCTCCACTACCCCGCCTAGCAGAAGACTGATATCTCTTATCTCGTCCTCTCTTGTTCCGTCCACCACCGGAACTATACTCAGCAACTCTTTTGCCCGAGCTCGAACCAACACCTCTAGAAGATAAACCCAGGTTCTGCTCAATGTCCTTCGCCCTACTAACCAGCACATCAAAATCCGTGTACTCAGCTGCAAGCATAAAGGTCTTTATGTCCGTCACCAAACCATATCGGAAACGCTCACACCTCTCCCGCTCATCAGGGATAAACTCAGGTGCGTACTGACTGAGACAGACAAACTGGATCTCGTACTCAGCCACTGTCATGCTTCCTTGTACAAGAGACATGAACTCTCTCTTCTTTTCATCTAGGTATCGCACACCTAGATACTTCCGCTTGAACGCGTTCAGAAAGAACGTCCAAGTCACATCAACTTCCTCCATTCCGGAGACAGTGGTCGTCCACCAGGTATACGCATCATCATGTAACAGCGATACCATGCAACCTAACTTCTGCACATCATTGCAGTTCATTTGTCCCAATATCCTTTTGGTACTTTCAATCCAAGATTCAGAACCCTCAGCAGACAAACCTCTGAACTCAGTCCCTCCCAGACTGCGCAGACGTTCTAAAGGTAATCTCGCATTAGCAACACCCTGATGCCCAGCTCCATGAGCCCCAGCTACTGCCGCCTGAAAGGCTCCAGCAATAGCTTGTATCAACACTGTCATGTCAGGAGCAGCTTACCCCTGCACAGCCTCAGGTCCAGCGACCCCAGCACCAGTACCAACCCCAACATTCTCTCCTCCAACACCACCACCGCCGGGTGGTCCACCACCAGGAGGATGAGGTATATCCACAACATTATCAACATTGTCCTCATTCTCGTTCTGAGCCATAGCTCGCGTATTAATTCTCGTCTCTCTACGAGGTCCCATTCACTAAAACAATGCAATGACACAATGCAATAAACATGATCAGGCTCAGCAAGGTAAGAAATCTAAGTACTCAAGTTCATTTCCAAATAAAAACAATTCCTCTCATTAGTTTTGATATGGCAATGGGTTCCTCTAACATGCTTCAACACAGCATAACATCACAATTACAACATACTTACAATTCACACATTAAACTCTCACTTAAAAAGGCATATCATGCTATCACACATACATCACCCACATAACCATTCCCAATTACACGAGAACTCATCTCTGATACCACCAAATGTAACCCCCTTAGCCTGGACTAGACGGTTGACCCGAACTACGAAGATTACACGGGGATAACCAAAGTCAACCCGAAAGTCAACCTTGATTAACGACCCTTTTTTTTCTTTTTAGTCTTATCTAGATGCACATTAACCTTAAGCGTACCCTTGAAAAACATATACTTGATAAGCACAGCAATCGTGATGCAATAAGGGACTCAATTGCATAACATAAAAAAGTTAGGGACCAAATTGTAATTTCTGGAAAGATGGAGGACTTAGCTGATTTTTAAGGTTACCAAAACTTAATTAGTCATATTACATGCTTCCCTGTCAAATTTCACCTTAAACGAACATCTCGAACTCAAGCAATTGCAAATATAATTTTCAGGACTAAAACGTAAAGCTTGCAAACCTTAAAACCATTCAAATCAGTGCCCAACGGTCATCTGTTTCGGAACAGGGTTGATCGTTCTGAAACGCGGGTTCGTTTCAAGACCTGTATCGGAACAGGGCCTGGCAGTGGCCAAAAAGTTTCGGAACGACCCTATCTGTTTCGATACGCGAAGGCCATTACAGGCCCCCGTTTCGAAACGCTAGTGCCCGTTCCGATACGAATTGCCCAGAAATTGCATAATTTGCTGGTTTTACTTACTTTAAACCACTCAAACACACCCTAATGACTTCCTAATCATGCCAACATGTCATAATGCAATTAAGGTACATGTTTGCAACATCGAAACACATTCATGGCATCAATCAAGGAAATACACGAGTCTATAGGCATGCATCCTAATATCCAAAACCAAACAACCATCAAAGCATCAAAACATGCATCAAAATGGCCATTTACAAGTCCAAATCATTTAAGGAATCATGCCACAACTAGAGAGTCCAAAACATCTACCAAAAACACATTCTAGGTTCCATTTGCCAAATATCAAAAACTAATAATGTTGTGAAAAAGTCACCATACATGAGCTTAGCTTCCCCTTGGATTCTTAGCCTCCTTGTTGCCCTCAAACACCTCAATTATCTGCATTATTCGTTCAAGAGAGAGAGCGTAAGCATAAATGCTTAGTGAGGCATGCTCTAAAGAAACAACACAATAATGCATTTTATAAAACACTTTTCACAAAGCCTTTTAACACATAAACATCATTTCTCATGCAACAATGCATACACCTCAAGCATCTCATGCTTCATTTACATCAACATGTCATATTGGCTTCCAAGTGATAAACCATAACCATTTACAACATAAAACACAATCGGATACGGGGATTACAAGCGTTGTCCCATACACTTCATACACACTACCGAACACACAAGGTGGAGTTTACCGGTACAATCACAACCCCTCAACACCCGTGATGGAGTTTAACGGTACAATCACAACCCCTCAATATCACTCATCGGTAGTTGTATAACATCACTAACGAGAACACGGGACACACAACACAAGATCCACACATGGACTTTTAACCACCATTGTGATCTTAACCATCTCGGTAGTGTACTTGGATGGAGTTTACGGTACAATTACAACCCCTCAACATCCAAGGCGACTTTATTCACGGTGCACCAAATCCTATAGCCGGCTAACTATAACCGATTCAAGTACTTTAAAACCACACATCACTTGCCAATATACATCATTTATCATCAATAATCCAATGTTTTAAAGCATTAATCAAAGCCATTAAACCATCATGCATCACTATGCATCAAAACCACATTTTCCAATATCAAACCAAGGATCTCTTACCTTGAGCATCCTTCAACACATGGCTTTCAAAACCAGCATTAATCATGCTAAAACAAGCTTTCAAAATAGAATTTAAACATGCAAATTAAATACAATGCATCCAACCAACTCAAGGTTCATCAAAGAGAGAGTTCTCCCGAAAACTTACTATTGAGCTTACTTAAGTTGATTAGACTTAAACTAAGCTCCCAAACATTCAAACATTCGATACAAAGCTGGAAATCCAACTCCACTCACCAATTCTATTTCGCAAGCTTGCCGAAACGCCGTTCAAGCCTCCAGATCAACACCACAAAGATCCGAAGATGTCTCCTCTGTTTTAAACACATCAAAGCAGAGGATTAATGCATCATCATGCATTAAAATCTTCAGCCATTACACCTAAACTCGTTGCTCTCACCAAAACTAACATTGCAGCTACCAAACACAACCGAAATCACTTCCAAACTCTTCCTCAACAATACCCAGCCAAGATCCATCCCTTCTATACATTCCTAAACATCAATTGACATCCAAAAAGAACCTAAACTCGTCCTTATACCTCCAGCTATAACAGAACACCAAGATCACCCCAAAAACCACCAATTTCATAAGCAAAAACTTAGGAAATTCAACCTATTCCAGATTGCATTGATTAATCCTCATTTACACATCATTAAACAACCAAAATACATTTAAAATCCATCTCAAAACAGAGCCCAAGCAATCACCACGAATTTCTTCAAGATTTCTTCCGAATATTGAGTTTTAAGCCAAAATCAAGATCACAACATTAAAACCTTTTATAAAACTTAATTTAAGGATTGAAACTTGGGAATTTCAGTAAAGAACTGAGTGTTTAGAAGAGAAGAACATCCTTACCTCTAAATGTATATTTCTCCTTGATTAGAGACAATTTCCTTGAAAATTCAATAAGCAAAACAATAGAATTTGATGTAGAAAGGATTAGGAATCACTTGATGTTTGAAACCTCGTCAATTGGTGTGAAAATCAATAGAAATGTTGCTGTAGAAATGTTTTTGGCTGAAGGAATTTTGAGAGAAAATGAGATGAGAAAGTTTCAACAAAAGTTAGTTATTAAATCTAAAAATTGGTTTTTCTCCTTTTAATTTAATTAATTAAACATTAATTAAATCATTAAAATCTAAGAAAAATCTGGAGAAATCCTTTCTTGGGTAAATTAGCTCCTTAAAGATTCAAATTTTCAACTCTTACAAAACAGTCACCACTGAACTTTTCAAAAATCGCATTTTAGTCACTATTTCAAAATGTCGCACTTCCAAACCTTGTTTTGTAAAATTGATTTCACCACTCTCTTATATATATTAAAAGAGGATTTTTTAGATATTTTCCCATATTTTTAATGCAACCCGAACTAGGCTTTCCTTAAAACCACCTTTTATATTCGAACCGAAAATCAAACCGGTCTGGTTCAGACCCTAAACTTCCAAGCCCAAAATTGGGGTGTTACAAAAGGTGTCCGAAGATGTCTCCCCTGTTTTAAACACATAAGAGCAGAGGATTAATGCATCATAATGCATTGAAATCACCAGCCACACATCTAAACTCGCTGCTCTACACAAAAACCACATTTCGGCGACCAAACACTACCGAAATCACCTCCAAACTCTTCCAAAATCAAACCCAGCCAAGATCCATCACTTCTAATCATTTCTAAACATCAATTAACATCAAAAACTAACACAACCACGTCCTTATACCTCCAGCTATAGCAGAACACCAAAATCCCCCCAAAAACCACCATTTTAACAGGCAAAAACTTCTGAAATACAACCTATTCGAGATTGGATTGATAAAACCTCATTTATAACATCATTTAACATCCAAAATACATTAGAAAACCATATCAAAACAGAGCCCAATCAATCACCACGAAAATCTTCAAGATCTCTTCCAAAATCTTGAGTTTTAAGCCAATTTCTTGTTTCTAACATTAAAACCACTTAAAAATCATTGATAAAGGATTGATAACTTGTGAATTTCAGTAAAGAATTGATCATTAGAGGAGAAGGACGAAGCTTACCTCTAATGGATGATTTCTCCTTGATTTGGGCAAGTTTTATTGAAAATTCAATGTAGAAATCAAGTGGATTTGTTGAAGGATTGATTAGGAATCAAAGTGTGATTGAATTCTCATCAAATGAAGTGGAAATCAAAGTAAATTTTTTGGAGAAAAAGTGTTTGGTTGATAGGATTTTGAGAGAAAGTGAAATGAGAGAAAATTAGTGAAAAATGGTTATGAAAAGTCAAAGATAGTTTTTCTATTTTAATCACCTTTAATTTCTTTAATTAAAACAGTAATTAAATCACCCAAATTAAGGAAAAATCTGATGAAAACATTTTTGGTCAAATTAGCTCCTTAAATATTCAAAGTTTCAATCCTTTACAAAACAGTCACTACTAAACTTTGCAAAAACCGCGATTTGGTCACTGCACCGAATTATAGTATTTCCAAACCTTATTTTGTAAAATTGATTTCACCATTCTCTTTTATATATTAAATTAGTATTTTTAGATATTTTTCTATATTTTTAAAGCACCCCGAACTAAGTGTTCCCTAAAACCCCTTTTTTGATTCGAACCGATTTCTAGACCGATCCGGTTCAGACTCTAAACTTCTAGGCCCAAATTTGGGGTGTTACACCGTGACCGGATCTGTGTACCTAATGATTAACCTCTTCACACTAACATCCTTAGTGAAGCTCATTCGAGTGCTTTCTCCGTTCACCCCCGGTTCCGTGAAGATGTATAAGGATCTTCGTGAACTATATTGGTGGCCAGGCATGAAGAAGGCCATAGTTGATTTCATATCTAAATGTCTCACGTACCAACGTGTTAAGACTGAGCATCGTGTTCCCACCGAATTGTTGCAACCCATCGATTTACCGCAATTGAAGTGGGAAAAGATCACTATGGATTTTGTTAGTGCTCTACCTTTAACTCCTGCAAAACATGATGCCATATGGGTCATTGTAGATAACTTCACCAAGTTAGCTCATTTCATACTGGTTAGAATGGACTACGGTCTTCCAAAATTAGTTGAATCGTACATCAAGAAAGTGATTTGACTCCACGGAGTACCTAAGTCCATCATCTCTGATCGAGATCCCCATTTTACATCACGATTTTGGAGAACCTTGCAAGGAGCTCTGGGCACCAAAGTTAATCTTAGCACAACCTTCCACCCTCAATCTGACGGCCAGTTAGAAAGGGTAATTCAGATATTGGAAGACATGCTTCGAGCATGCATCATCGACTTTGGTGGATTTTGGGAGAAATCCCTACATCTCATTGAGTTTTCCTACAACAATAGTTATCAAAATTCAATCCAAATGGCTCCGTATGAGGCGTTGTGTGGCAGGCGATGCCGAACTCCATTGTGTTGGTCTGAATACGGTAAAGGCAAAATGTTGGGCCCTGACTTTCTTCGAAAAACTGAAGAACGAGTTACCATCATTCACAATCGCTTGAAAGCTGCCTTTGACCGATAGAAGGCCTATGCCGATCTCAAGAGAAGAGACATTGAGTATGAAGTGGGGGAGAAAGCCTTTCTTAAAGTTTCTCCGTGGAAAAAGGTTATGAGGTTTGGCAAAAAGAGAAAATTGAGTCCCCGATTCATTAGACCCTTTGAAATCATTGAAAGAGTTGGCCCCGTGGCGCATCGGTTACAGTTGCCCTCAGAACTAAGTAAAATCCATGATGTGTTCCATGTATCGATGCTCCGAAAGTACCGTTCTGATCCCTCACACATTATCGAACTCGAATCTGTATATATCCAACAAAACATGCCCTACGAGAAAGAACCGGTTTAGATTCTCGCAAGAGATGTCAAGAGGCTTCGTAACAAATCTGTACCGTTGGTTAAAGTGCTCTGGAGAAGCCATACCGTTGAAGAAGCTACCTGGGAACCTGAAGAGTCTGTGAAGAAACAATATCCTCACCTCTTCATTTCAGGTAAAATTTTGAGGACAATTTTTTCTTAAGTGGGGAGGGGGGAGTTGTAACTCCCTAAAATCCAGTCTAGTCAGAATAGGGTTTCGATGATTAGAAACCTTACACCGTAAAAGTCTAAATATTGTATTGACTCTGACCAAGTATTTAAGTATATCGACCTTGGACTCTAATTGAGTAAATTTATTGAACATTGTCATTATTGAATAATATCAAAACATGTTTAGTGGCTAAATAGTAGAAATTAGAAGTTTGGAGGATAAATCATAGAGAATCGAAAATTGAGGGGCTAACCTTGCGATTAGCCCCTCCCCAATTATAATCCCCACATACGTCAGTCTCTCTGATGAATTTCCTTCATTGGAAGGAAAGCTCCCTAATTAAACAAATGAATGGCCAAAGATTGAAGGCTTACCCGACACTAAACTTCAGCAAGCATCTCTATCTTCACCATCTTCTTCCTTTATCAAGTTAAGCAAGCACCTCCATTGGAGAGTGGACTTAAGCTTAGTTTTTATCGAATCATTGTTATCAAAACATTGTCTTTGATCGGGTAAGCTATTCCCCTCAAACTATTGTCGATGCTCATGGATGTTTTGGGCATAATCTCAAATTAGGTTTAGGCCATCCATTGAAATTCTTAGTTAATAGCTATATTGAGCTTAGATATCGATTTTGATATTGTTATTCTAGTTATGATATCGTGATATTGTTTTTAACACACTCCTGTTGTTTTCCTAGCTCAAGAAGTTGAAAGAGAGCCTCCACCAAATTCACCGAGAGCTAAGAATAAGAGTTGTCATCTAAGAGCTGTAAAAGCTTCGAAATATCGAGGTGAGTGTAGTCGGAGTCTCGGGAATAGGTGAGAAGCCTTCCCAAATTCATTATTGTCAATTTTAATTTAATCGCTAGCATTGTTCCTAAAGATATTGCTTTGGATTGATAAACGAAAATATTGGTAAGTTTCGGTAAGTATGGTAAGTACATCGAACATGGATATTGTCATTGTCCTCGTGTATCAAAATTGATAGAGTAATTTCTATCAAAATATGGTAAATGAAACATTGGTCATTAGAATTGCCATTGAGGTTATAGATATTGATATTATAACATTGCTCATAGATGAAAATATTGATCATTGAATTTATCATTGAATATTGATGTTTCCATTAAAACCTTGGATTCGAAAGGACATTGGATACACTTGACATGCCATAGAATTCTTGAGCTCAGTGTACGCTAGGACTGTGTTCCTAGGGCTACGATTTATATTGATTTGGTGAGGCGGATGGATGTTATGGTATTGGTTATTGGCGAGGCTGAGGGATTAGACCACTCATTGATTTGGCCATGTGTAGGAATTCGCGTATCCATTATTTTGACTCGATCTGAGGCTTAATAAAGAAACAAGAGGACATTGATATTGAATATGAACATTGCATTGATAATCTAGATTCACTTCATTAATGTTACTTAACACCTGTTTTAGAATGCATACCATTGTTTTAATGTTGTTTAAGGCTACCTCACTTAGACTTTGTAAATCTAATCTATTCAATTTCCATGCATTTCAGGTTAAAGAGTTATCGTTGTTGAAGATCGGAGGTGTTGGAGTTTGACAAGTCACAACAAGCCACAAGTAATGTATTTTCTTGTAACCCCCTTAACCCGGCCTAGACGGTTGACCCGAATTAAGAAGATTACACGGGGAAAACCAAAGTCAACCCGAAAGTCAACCTTGATTAACGACCCTTTTTTTTCTTTTTAATCTTGTCTAGATGCACATTATCCCTAGATATATTCACATGATCATCATATTCAAAGATCACAACCATCAGAGAACATTCAGGGACTCAATTGAACAATTTACAACTTTAGGGACCAAATTGTAAATTCTGAAAACTTTAAGGTCTTAACCCAATTTTAAGTTACCAACTTGAAATTAATCATCTTTCATGCTTCTCTGCCAAATTTCAGCTCAAAAGGACATCTCAAACTCATACAATTGCATAAACATGTTTCGGGACCAAAATGCAAACATTTCAAAACATATAACCAACAATTTTAGTGCCCAACGGTCGAGTGTTTCGGAACAGGAAGAACCCGTTCCGAAACGCGGGACCGTTCCGCAACTGGTTCCGAAACAGTGCCTGGCAGTGGCCAAATTGTTCCGAAACAGTGCCTCCCGTTTCGGAACGCCCAGGCCATTTCAGGCCCCCGTTCCGATACGGTTGCACCTGTTTCGAAACAGGCTGCCCAGATTGCAGAAATTTAGCTGGTTTTTCATGCAATTGACCAACCAATCTTGCTCCAAAAGCCACCAAATTATACCAGCAAGTCATACAACATACAAGGAACATAATTGCATCAACCAACCATCAACATAGCATCAATTAAGAAAATCCCCAAATCTATAGGCATGCTTCCTACTTAGCAAACCATTCAAGCATCAATATATCAAAACCAACTCATAAAGGCCAATTACATGTTCCAACATTATTAGCAACATAAATCCGACTTAGGGAGTCCAAAACATCTCCCAAAACAACAACATAGGTCCCCCATTGCCAAATTACCAAAAGCTAATAGTGTTTAAGAAACCTTCACCATACATGAGCTTTGTTCACCACTTGGATTCTTGTCCCCCTTGCTGACCTCAATGCACTTTAATGCTCTGCATTATTGGTTTACGAAAAGAGAGAGCGCAAGCAAAAGCTTAGTGAGGAATGCTCGTTAAAACCACACAATAATGCATTTATAAAACACCTTTATAAATCATACTTCAAATCAACATTTATACATGCTCATAAGCATTTAAAACAAGCAATACATGCTTCAAGTTCATAACATGTCATATTGGCAACAAGTGATACATTTCACATAAGATCCACACATGGACTTTTAAACACCATTGTGATCTTATAGTTTCCACGGACCACACATGGACTTTTAAACACCATTGTGTCCTTAACCCCATGGACTTTTAAACCCATGGCAAGGACCACACAAGGACTTTTAAACACCTTTGTGTCCTTAACAAGAACCATCCAAGGACTTTTAAACACCTTGATGTTCTTAAATAACAAGGCTTACACAAGGAATTTTAACCACCTTTGTAACCTTAACCAAGGACCAATCATGGACTTTTAAACACCATATTGTCCTTAAATACACAAGACTCACCCAAGGAATTTTAACCACCTTGGTGATCTTAACCAAGAACCAACCATGGACTTTTAAACACCATGTTGTTCTTAAATAAACAAGGCTCACACAAGGACTTTTAAACACCTTTGTGACCTTAAACATCACTTGCCAATATGTATCATTTACAACAATATTCCACTGTTTTAAAGCATTTACCAAAGCCATAATCATCATGCATCATCATGCATCAAAACCACATTTAACAATGTTCAAAAACAAGAATCTCTTACCTTGACCATTCTTCAATACATGGCTTATAAAATCAGCAACTAACATGCTAAAATATGCTTTCAAAACAGAATTTAAAACATGCAAACATCCACATTGCATCCAACCAATCCAAGGTTCAACATCAAGAGAGTTTTTCCGAAAACTTACTCTTGAGCTTAGCTAAGTTGCTTAGACTTAAACTAAGCTCCCAAACCTTCAAAACACTGGTTTCAAAGCCGGAAACCAAAATCCACTCACCGATTCCGTTTCGCCTCTTGCCGAAACACCAATCAAGCTTCCGGATCACCACCACTTGGATCCAAAGATGACTCCCCTGTTTTAAACACATCAAAGCAGAGGATTAATGCATCATCATGCAATAATAGCTTCAATGAAAGCACCTAAACCCGCTGCTCTCATCCATACTCCATTTTCGGCCATCAAACACAACCGAAAATGCATCCAAACAACTCCACAACATTACCCAGCCAAGATCCATCAAATCTAAACATTCTTAAACATCAACTAACATCTAAAATGGATCTCAACACATCCTTATACCTCCAGCCATAACAGATCAACAAGATCACTCCAAAAACAACCAAGAACACAAGCTAAACTTAGGAAATTCAACCTATCCTGGATTGCATTAATTAAACCTCAATTCTTTATCAATTTAACATTCATTTAACATCAAAAATACACCTCTAATCACTGCTTAAACAGATCATACGAATTTTCATCAAAATCAAGCAAATCTTGCATTTAAAAGCCAAGATAAAGAACACAACCTTAAATCCTTTTATAAAACACAAATTAAGGATTGAGAACTTAGGAATTTCAGTAAAGAACTGAGAGTTTAGAGGAGAAGGACGTTCTTACCTCCAAACTTGAGTTTCTCCCTTTTTAGAACCAAAATCTTGAAAATCCAATTAGCACATGGTGAGGTTTTGATGAGGAGATGATTAGCAATCAAAAGAGAATTGAAAAGAGATATTTAGGTGACAAAATCAGAGAGAAAAGCTCTGGAGAAAAGATGTTTGGTTTGAGAGAAAACGAAAATGGAAGATTTGAGAGAAAAGTTAGTTATGGCCAAAATATCTTCCCTCCACTTTTGTTTTATTTAAAAGCCTTTAATTAATCATATAATATCTTAGAAAAATCTGGAGAAACTCCCACTGGGTAAATAGCTCCTTAAAGATTCAAAGTTTCAATCCTTTTTAAAATAGTCTCACAGTTTTCAAAAATTACATTTTGGTCACTAGCCCAAAATGTCATCCTTCCAAACCTCGTTTTGCAAAATTGATTCCACCATATTCTTATATATAATAAAAGAGGATTTTAGAACATTTTTCCATATTTTTAATGCAACCCGAACTAGGCTTTCCTAATTTCACCTTTTTATATTCGAACAGCACTTTGACCGAACCGGTCCAAGCCCAAAACTTCTAAGCCCAAAACCGGGGCGTTTATTTTCTCCTATGAACTCCTAGAATGGTGGCAAAGTGGTTGAAATAGTCATAGGAGTCTCTTTTCGTATGTTTATAATATGAGTGGTTTGTAATAGTGTATATGACCCTAGTAAATGGTAAAAATGGATTCAAATGACCCTAAAACTTTGCATGCTGGTAGATTATAGTATTGAAATGTTGTGCGTAAAGTTTCATTATATTTGGACATCACTCGATTGGTCAATTTGAATAAAAACCAACAAAATTCTGTCATAACAGTTCATGCCATATCGGTACGGGGTGATGGCGTATCGATACGGATAAGCATAATTTGGTTTATGAAACAGGGTGTATCGATATGGATTAAGTGTATCGATACGAAAATTGGATACTGGAATTTGTTTGTAAAAGGGGTATCGATACGGTAAAGGCGTAACGATACGAGACATGGCAACTGGAATTTGGTTGTAAAAATAGTATCGTTACGGGGCTAAGGCGTATCAATACGAAGTCAACGTGGTCAATTAGTATTCGTACAACCTTAAACGTACTTATACGAGCCTTGTTACCTTGTTTCTGGAATTTGAACTTGAGGCATAGCGTACCGATATGACCCAAAAGGGTATCGGTACGGTGTTAGTTAATTATGTTAAAAGACATAGATTGAAGTTTTACATTGTTTACAGATTGGTCACTAAATTTTGGATGGGTAAATGAACTCTGAATAAGATGAAAATTTACAGGCCTACTGATGTTGAGTTGAATTGCATTGTGACGTGATCAATTGTATTAAAGGGCCTCTAATTTACCAGAATTACAATTTAGTCCCTAAAGCTTATAAAAGTTAGAATTTAGTCCTAATTGAATAATCATCGTTACGAAATGAATAATTTGGACTAAGACGTATGTCTGGTAATGTTTAATAAGTATAACATTGATTATTTGATATTATTGATTGGAAGTTTTATTGCACCGATCATCGTACTGTTCACCGGTAGCACTTTTCGACCTGGATTTCGACCAGGCCGGGAAAGGGGTGTTACAAATATAGTTGGACGGCACAGGGGGAGTTTATCGAGGACCTTCTATTTTGTTCTTTTCCTTTCTTTATAAACTACCAATACTTAATATTTTGTTTAATTACCCATTTGATACATGATCTATACTAAATTCTCAATTTCATACACAATATTTTGAAATTCTCAGTTTCATTGATAGGGTATTTCGCCGTTAATGAGTTTGCTAACTTTTGTCACAGAAGCTGACGTGACATGTACATACGACCTCAAAATTTGACACGTGACATTTTTATAAAATAATTACCATTTATTTAAAGGTGTAATAGCTGAATTAGTCCTTAAGTGTTTATTACTTCTCAATTTCAAACTTAAAAGTTTTAAAATGAGAATAATGATTCTGAATAATCCCACCAGCACCAATCTCTTCACCAACACCAGCAACACCTACAAAATAAAAAACAACTGACTTCTTCTCACTTTGTGGTCCCCTTTGATGGCACCAGATCTTAGGGTCCTTCTTCTGGTAACCCTTTCTTAACTTTGCCAACTTCTTCTTCGTCCCATGAGTACGAAGACTGCCCCCACAGCGTTGCCTTAGCTGGCTTCTTCTTTGTTGTCATCATTGTCCTCTTCTTCAGCTTCAACCACTACAACGAACCCATCAACTCAGCTCGTTTATGCCTCTCTTGCTATCGCCACCAGATCTAGTTCTCTCAACATAGATTCCAAGAATCAAACGAACTCTTCACCTTCATCGACGACGACAACAACAATATGGATTTGGGTATATCAATTGATTAGGGAATTAGGTCATAACTATGATGGGAAACAATTGAATGACTTTTACAATGGGTAATTAACGGGTTTGATCCTCAATCAATGCTTTCAGCTCCACCTTCAAAATCTGCCCCTCACTCCTCCTCACTCCATTCATGGTGCTTTAGCTTTAGCTTTGGCTTCTCGTCATTAGGGTTGTAAACAAGTCGAATTAAGCTCGAGTAATGCTAAGCTCGGCTCGACTCGTTAAGAATTCGAGTCGAGTTCAATCTTGATTCAAGCTTGAGTATGCTGAGCTTGAATCAGCTCGTTAAGAATTCGAGCCGAGCTTAAGTTCGAGTCGAGTCCAATCGAGTATTGAACGAGCTTTGACCGAGTCGGGCTCGAGTAGTCCGCGATCTGTCTCATTTCATTTACAACTCTATTCGTACTATTAAATATTATTATTATTATTATTATTATTATTATTATTATTATTATTATTATTATTATTATTATTATTATTATTATTATTATTATTATTATTATTATTATTATTATTATTATTATTATTATTATTATTATTATTATTATTATTATTATTATTATTATTATTATTATTATTATTATTATTATTATTATTATTGCCGCATGATTTCATTGTAGATAAAATCATACAAAAGAAATATTTCCACGTGACTCATTGAAAATCCCCTAATCCTAGTCGGAGAAAAAAGTACACATGAAAAATATAAGAAAGTTAAACTAAAAATTAAACTAACATAACATAACAACCAAAACACCCAACCTACATTTTAGTTCACTTTAATTTTTAAAATTTTAAATATAGCTTATTATACTTTTGAGTAGCTCGCGAGCTTTTCGAGTCGGGTATCAAGTAGCTTGGCTCGACTTGTTAAGAACTCGAGTCGAGTTCAAGCTCGAGTCGAGTGTTGACCGAGCTTTGACTATGTAGAGCTTGAGTAGCTCGCGATCTGTCTCGTCTCATTTACAACCCTACTCATCATCATCACGTGATGATGAAATTAAAAAACTCAAACTTTGATTTTTTTGATATTTTTAAATAATTTTAATCAAGATTTGATTTTTTAATAATTTTAATCAAGTTTTGATTTTTAACAAAATTTTAAAAATTAAGGGTGGAATTAAAAACTCAATAAAGCATTGAGGACTAATTGTGTTATTATACCTCAAGTAAATATTGTTTTTATTTTTGAAAAAATTCCACATGTCAATTTTTAATTAGGCCAAAGGATCCATGTCAGATTTCGTCACATAAATGGGTTAACACGTTAACGGCGAAAAACCTTGTGTATGAAAGTGAGAATTTTAAAATATTTTGTATGGAACTAGGAATTTGGTATAATTCATGTATGAATAGGGTAATTAACCCTTAATATTTTTGTTATGGATGTTTTAGGCTCATACATGAGCTAAATTCTTTAGTCGGGATTATTGCGTCCCATGATTTTATGTTTTTATTTCTTTCTTATAATGCTATAGTTGTTTTTCCTTTTATCTTTTCTTTTCATTGTACTTCATGCATAGTTATTATAAGAGCTATCGAGTGAGGCCTTTAAACTATTGATCTATGGCTTAATATCGAGAGAGTTAGGTTATACAAACATAAACATTGAGGCTAAGCTGTTAACTTAGTTGTAATCTGGCTTAGACATAAGTTTAGGGTTTTAAAGACTAAAAGGGAGTTATTAAACAAATAATAGAGTTGTTAGAGTTCACACAGACATATATTACCTTAGCTTCCATATTATTAACTTCTAGGCATCGAGAGATTCAGAAGTTCATTAGGAAACCCAGTCGAGTAGATAAAGATCTTAATGGTTTATGCAGACATGTATTGCCGATTGCTATAGCATTATAATAAACAATCAAGCATATATCCTTAGAAATAATCCCAACCTCCATAATTATATGTTATTTTCCGCAGTTGTTCGTCTTAATCATAAATGTCTTTAGTTTAATTGTTTTAGTTTTAGTTAAATCAACAATCACCATTACTTGCAAACCCCTTCCTAAGTTCAAAAACTTCGTAGTTTTTGATCCAATTCTTGTGGGTTCGACATGTAACACCCCAAATTTGGGCTTAGAAGTTTAGGGTCTGAACCGGACCGGTCTGAGAAACAATTCGAATATAAAAGGAGGTTTTAGAGAAAACCTAGTTCGAGATGCTTTAAAAATATGGAAAAATATCTAAAAATCCTCTTTTAATATATATAAGAGAGTGGTGAAATCAATTTTACAAAATAAGGTTTGGAAGTGTGACATTTTGGAGCAGTGACTAAAATGTGATTTTTGAAAAGTTCAGTGGTGACTATTTTGTAAGGATTGAAACTTTGAATCTTTAAGGAGCTAATTTACCCAAGAAAGATTTCTCCAGATTTTTCTTAAATTTAAGTGATTTAATTAATGTTTTAATTAATTAGATGAGGAGAGAAACTACCTTTTGATTAAATCATAACAAACTTTTCTTAAAACTTTCTCATCTCATTTTCTCTCAAAATTCCCTCATCCAAACACATTTCTCCAGTAGCTTTTTCATTGATTTTCAAAGCAATTGATGATATTTCAATCATCAATTGATTCCTAATCCTTTCTACATTAAATCCTATTGATTTGCTTATTGGATTTTCAAGAAATTGGCTCTAATCAAGGAGAAATCTACATTTAGAGGTAAGGTTGTTCTTCTCCTCTAAATACTCAGTTCTTTACTGAAATTCCCAAGTTCTCAATCCTTAAATTAAGTTTTATAAAATGTTTTAATGATATGAACTTGATTTTGGCTTAAAACTCAAGATTTGGAAGATATCTTGAAGAAATTCGTGGTGATTGTTTGGGCTCTGTTTTGTGATGGATTTTAAATGTATTTTGGATGTTTAATGATGTATAATTGAGGTTTAACCAACGCAATCCCGAATAGGTTGAATTTCTTAAGTTTTTGTTTATGAAAATGATGGTTTTGGGGGTGATCTTGGTGTTCTGTTATAGCTGGAGGTAAAAGGACGAGTTTAGGTTCATATTGGATGTTAATTGATGTTTATAAAAGGTTAGAATTGATGGATCTTGGCTGGGCTTTGTTTTGGGAGAGTTTGGAGGTGATTTCGGTTGTTTTTGGTGGCCGAAATGAGGTTCTTGAGTAGAGCAACGAGTTGGGTTGTATTGTTGGTGATTTTAATGCATGGTGATGCATTAATCCTCTGTTGTTATGTGTTTAAAACAGGGGAGAATGATTCGGAAGCAATAGAGGTGGCGTTGGAGGTTTCGGATGCTTGGAAGGCTTATCGGCTAGCATAGTTTTGTGTATCGGTGAGTGGAAAAGAGTTTTCCAGCTTTGAAACATTTTGGGCGAGGTTTTGGGAGCTTAGTTTAAGTATAAACAAATTAGCTAAGCTCAAGAGTAAGTAAATGGAATTTCTCTCTTGGTTTGTGCCATGATTTGGTTTTAAATGCACTTGGGGTGGTTGTGTTTTAATTATTGTTTTAAGCATGTTTAGACATGGTTTAATGCTGATTTATTAATGCTATTATGTTAAAGATGCACTAGGTAAGTGATCTTTGGCTTGCATGTGTTGATTGCGTATGATTTTAAGCATGTGATGCTTGTGGAAATGGCATTGTGGTTAAGCTTGTAAAAACAGTGGGTTAATGTGGTAAAATGGTTATATTGGCAAGTGATTTAAGTCGTTTTTAGTTACTTTAATCGGATATAGTTAGCCAGCTATAGGATTGGGTGCACCGTGAATAAAGTCGCCTTGGATGTTGAGGGGTTGTGATTGTACCGTAAACTCCATCCAAGTATCCTAACGAGAGAGGTAAGATCACAATGGTGGTTAAAAGTCTGTGTGTAGATCTTGGTAAGCTCACAACGGTGGTTAAAAGCCCGTGTGAGGATTTTGGTAAGATCACAACGGTGGTTAAAAGTCCGTGTGTGGATCTTGTGTTATGTGTCCCGTACTCTCGCTAGTGAGTTATACAACTACCGATGAGTGATGTTGAGGGGTTGTGATTGTACTGGTAAACTCCACCTTATGTTGTTCGGTAGTGTGTATGAAGCGTGTGGGACAACGCTTGTAATCCGCGTATCCGATTGTGTCTTATGTTGTGATGGTTTGTGATTTATCGCTTGAAGGCCAATATAATGTATTTGAATGTAATGAAGCGAGAGATGCTTGAAAATGGTGCAAGGTTGCATGGGAATTGTGTAATGATTTAAGAATGCATGTATTACTTGTTAAGCACGAGCAAGTGTGTATCTTCTATTGTGAATGGTGCATATGTGCATAGATTCTCTTTAGTGCATTGAAGCCTTGTGAGGGCTTGTTTTAAAAAGGCATGTAATGTAAATGTTGCCTTTGTAGTTCATGTGTTTTGCATTTGCCGAATGCTTGAGATAGTTAGAAGGAACAATTGGTTTTCAAAAGGTATTTTGCTTTGAAATGATCATCAAGCATGAGAAAATTATGTTGTGAAGTGGAAATGTTTTCCAAGGAAATTGAGTTGAACTTTGCTTGAAGTGTTCATGCATGGAAAGGTTTAAATGTTAGGATTTGCAAGAATGTGGTTTGGGTGAGTTGTTTAGCCTTTCAAAGTTAAGTGTTGATTTTCATGTTAAGCAATGCATAATTTAAAGCAATGTTGTTTCAAAGGAGGTTTTCAATCAATGCTTTGGTTTATTGAATTGTATCTACTTTTAAAGAGGGTTTTATGATTCGCTGCATTGATGGTGTTTTGGTTTGAGCATTCCTCACTAAGCATTATGTCCTTACGCTCCTTTTTGTCCATCAATGCAGATATTTGAAGTTGGGACAGCGAGAAGCAAGGGATTCAAGAAGAACTCCACTTGAGAAGTATGTCTTGGTTTATAGCTATAGATAATAAAGGCAATGGGGGGAAGAGTCTTTTATATTGATGTGTAATGAGATTGTGTATGTTGACCATGTTCGGTTTATGGTTTGAACTTTGTTGTTGATCGCTTTGCCGTACTTGAATCATCTTCTTCATAATTTGTTATGTTATGCTCTTTGTTTAAAAGCAAGATCAAGTGATGGATGTGTTGAATGAGTTGGTGCACCTAGGGTTGATTTGTATCTAGTTTTTAATGCAATTTGGTAGCTATGATGCTTGGCATGTTGTTGATATGTTGAGGAATGGTTTGAAGTATGTTTGTTGGTGTTTGGATGTGTAAAACCAGAGTTTTCTGCTGTTTCTGGGCAGGGTGTATCAAAACACCCTTGGCTGTTTCGAAACGGGTGCATGATTTGGCCTGGGCGTTTCGAAACGGCTAGAGGTGTTTCGAAACACTTTGGCCACTGGAGGTGTCTGTTTCTGAACTAGTTTCGGAACATACCCGTGTTTCGAAACGGTCAACACTGTTTCGATATGGGCGTACGACACGGGTGTTTCTATACGGGTGTCAGTGTTTCGAAACAGGTGACCGTTGGACAGTTTTTGCATGCTTTACATTTTAGTCCTGAAAGTTGTAATTGCAATTGCTTGAGCTTGAGATGTCTTTTTAAGCTGAAATTTGGCGGAGAGGCTTGTAATATGATTAATTGAGGTTTGGTAAAACTAAAATCTTGAAAGTCCTTTTATTTTCCAAAATTTACATTTTGGTCCCTAAAAGTGTATTTCTTACAATTGAGTCCTAAAATGTTTCCGATCGCTGTGTTTTTCTCTTCCAAGGTTCTTGGGCTTTCATATAGGTTTAATGCGCATCTAGAGAAGTTTGAAAAAAGAAAAAAAAGGGTCGTTAATCAAGGTTGACTTTCAGGTTGACTTTGGTTTTCCCCGTGTGATCTTCGTAGTTCGGGTCTAGCGTCTAGGCCGGGCTAAGGGGGTTACATTTGGTGGTATCAGAGCTAAGGTGCGAATATTTGGGGTGATGGTAAGTTTGTGGTAAGTTGTTATAATAAGTGTTTGATGTTTGTTCTGATGCGTGGTTGAAAGTTTGTTGAAAAATACATTTCTGAGTGAATTGTTGATGTTTTTATCATGCTTTCTGGTTATGAATCTTCTGTGAGCTAATGTGAACATGTGATGGTGATATGCTGGTGTTGTGAGTTGATTTTCTGAATGATGAAAATGTGATGGGTATGATATGTTGATATTATGCTGTTGCGGGTGAATGTTGTTTGATGAGAGCATGATGGAGGTTTGCTGTTGATATGCTCGATGTTTTGATATCCATGTTTTATTGATTGATATGTCGTATATAAGGGGAGAATTCGGGATACCCATTGCCTTATTATTATAGCTATTGTGTTATGTTGGAGTTGGAGTCTTGAAGCTAGCATGATCGTTTTGTTTGTTTTGTTACCATTGCTTGTTATTAATAGCACGATGGAATCGATGAGAGAATGGCAGTTGGGTGAGATGGTTGCTGCTTTAGAGCAGGTTGTTAAGGCGTGGAATTCACCTTTTGGTGGAGGTGTTTCGTTTCAGTCTACCGTGCCTGGAGTTGAGGTAGTAAGGAAGGAAGAGGAAGCTGGTTCTGTGATGAAGGGTTCATCACCTATGGTTCAAGAGGTGTCGGGAACATCTCAGGCCGTGGTGAAAGTGAGGCCTGTAGACGTGCCGACTGAGGGACACGCGAGTTTGTCAAAACAGCGTTTATATGATTTGGGAGCTGTGGAGTATCATGGTTCGACACCTGAGTCGTTCGAGGCTTGGTTAGCCAGCATAATTCCGATCCTGGATCAGGAAGGGTGTGACAACGCCTATAAGCTGGGAAGTGTTGTCTCGTTGATGTTGGAGGATGCTTGTGCTTGGTGGACATTTGTGGCGGTGGCAACGAACATCCACGACATAGATTGGGAGTTCTTTGTGTCTGCCTTTAAAGGAAGATACCTCGGAGAAAAGTTCTCAAGGGTTAAGCAACATGGGGTTGTGGCTTCAGATTATGAAGAAGAGAGAAGTTTAAGCAAAAGAGCTGTGGGTACTGACCTCGAAAGTGGTCAGCGTAAGAGGCTACGTGACAAAAGGGTTTGCTTGAATTGAAGTCTGGGTGGTAGTGCAGATGTGAGTCAAGTGCTACATGATCAAGGAGTGGTAGCTCGGTTGCCGATGTGTGACTGTTGTGGAAGGTGTCATGTTGGAGGTTGTTGGGCGTGGGAGTTTGTTGGAACTGTGGTTCTAAGGAGCATGTGAAGCGAAATTGTCCTCAAGTGGTGAGATCAGCTTCTCTGGGTGCAAAAGGGTCTCAGAAGGGTCGTGAGCGCGGCCGAGACGGAGTTCGGAGGTGGCAAGAAAGTCAGAAAGGCGGGAGGTGTTTGGGGGATGGATCTTGTTGGAATTGTGGGTCTGTTGGACATTTGAGACGAAATTGTTTGGAGTTGGCTCGGGGTAGTCAGGGTTCTTTACCGCATGGAGATGGTGATGACCCTAAAGTGTTGGTTGATGTTGCGGCGGTGCGGCCAGAGAATGATGGTTCTGCGAGGAAGAGAGTTTGTCTGTTGGAGCTCCGGGGCAATGAGGTGATTACAGGTAACTTTGTTAAGTAATCTTTGCCCTAGTTATCTTTGTTTGGTTTCGGTTTGGATTTCCTTGCGTAGTGGGTAAGGTCTTGTAGCTAGCAAGTTTGGGGTAGTAGCCGGTGTTGTTTTGAAAACAACCTTAGTGTGAAGAGGGCATTAGTGGAGTATTTTGTGATTAGCGGATTGTTAGAATGGTAGAGTTGGACAAGTTAGAAGTGAGGTAAGAGTTTGTTCTTAGGCGGATTTTGAGGATGTTATTGGTGGGTGTGAACCGACATACATGCACAGTTAAAACCATTTGTTATATACTATATTATATATATATGTTGGTACATGCATACATGCGACATGACATTAGAGGTTTTGCATACATGTACACAGGCATTGATAGGGCATATTGGTGACCATGCATACGAACGTTCACACTTGCTAATAGCTAGTTGGGTCCGTTAGTGTTGTGGTAGGATTAGGTTGGATGGTGGGTTTTAAGAGTTGTTTCGGTGCTAGGAGAATGTTAGAAGTAATGGAGGGTAGTAAGTGAGCTGTCAGTAATAGAGAGTGCGATTTAGCATGTTGGCAGCAGGAAAGTGTTTTGGTGCTTAAAGAGTTTAGCGGTGTGGTGGTGAGGAGATTATCGGTTGAAGTTAGAATCGGTCAAAGTGGTTGTGAATAGCTAGTAGATGTGGTAGTTTCTTTGTGTTAAGTGATGTTGTAGGTTAGCAGATGTGTTTCCAGAGTGCTGAGGTGTCTTGGCATTGATGTTTGCAATAGGAGGGTTGTTTATGTAGGTGATGGTTCATAGCAACCTTTGAAGAGTTGAGATGAGGTTGTCTTGAGGGTTGTAGGAAAGGTTTGGCCTGGATTGAGTAGAGGTTTCGTAATCTTATTATGGTTGTGTAGAATGGGCGGTATCCAGGTAAGGTTAGTGTTATGGTCAAAGCTTGATGTGGAAAGGCAATGTAAGTTCAAGGGCCATTGTTGGTTGGCCGGGTTCCCTTGAGTAGTGGTTTTCTAGTCGTGTATAAGTAAATCTTTTCTAAGCCAGCTAGGGGTACGTGGAACAGCTGGCGGAGTTAAGGTTGGAGTCTTGTGACGTGGATTTCGAATGTTGTGTGAGTAGTTTTGGTGAGTCGTTATGGCAGTGATAGTGGCGGATGTGAAGGAATGTCGTCAATACATTGAGAAGTTTGAGTAAACAGTTGATGCTGAAGAATTTTTGCTTGTTGTGGTAATCTTTGAAAGAAGTTGACCAGTTTTGCAAGGGAGTTTTGGAAGGAGTGAAGGTTGTGGGTCACATGGTGGCTGAAACTGGATGGGTTGGTGTCACCGTGTGTACGAGTTTGGGAGTTATGAGATAAGGTGGAGTATTTTGTAAAGATTTGAGGGTTCTTCGGGTTGTTGGGGCTAAGCGCAGTTCAGAAGTGTAAAAGGTTAAGCTGAGGTTAACATCTGAGTGTTCTGGAAGTTTTGAACAGTGTGTAGTGGTGTTGGGTTTGGTCATAGTGTAAGTTTGATTTGAGGACAAGTTGTTTTTATGTGTTCTTTTGGGAAGTTTGGTATCGTGCTCTTTTCGAAGGTTGAAATTTCGAGGACGAAATTTCCTAAGAGGGGGAGAGTTGTAACACCCCAAATTTGGGCTTAGAAGTTTAGGGTCTGAACCGGACCGGTCTGAGAAACGGTTCGAATATAAAAGGAGGTTTTAGGGAAAACCTAGTTCGGGATGCTTTAAAAATATGGAAAATATCTAAAAATCCTCTTTTAATATATATAAGAGAGTGGTGAAATCAATTTTACAAAATAAGGTTTGGAAGTGTGACATTTTGAAACAATGACTAAAATGCGATTTTTGAAAAGTTCAGTGGTGACTGTTTTGTAAGGATTGAAACTTTGAATCTTTAAGGAGCTAATTTACCCAAGAAAAATTTCTCCAGATTTTTCTTAAATTTAAGTGATTTAATTAATGTTTTAATTAATTAGATGAGGAGAGAAACTACCTTTTGATTAAATCATAACTAACTTTTCTTAAAACTTTCTCATCTCATTTTCTCTCAAAATTCCCTCATCCAAACACATTTCTCTAGCAGCTTTTTCATTGATTTTCAAAGAAATTGATGAGATTTCAATCATCAATTGATTCCTAATCCTTTCTACATTAAATCATATTGATTTGCTTATTGGATTTTCAAGAAATTGGCTTTAATCAAGGAGAAATATACATTTAGAGGTAAGGTTGTTCTTCTCCTCTAAATACTCAGTTCTTTACTGAAATTCCCAAGTTCTCAATCCTTAAATTAAGTTTTATAAAAGGTTTTAATGATATGAACTTGATTTTGGCTTAAAACTCAAGATTTGGAAGAAATCTTGAAGAAATTCGTGGTGATTGTTTGGGCTCTGTTTTGTGATGGATTTTAAATGTATTTTTGATGTTTAATGATGTATAATTGAGGTTTAACCAACACAATCCCGAATAGGTTGAATTTCTTAAGTTTTTTCTTATGAAAATGATGGTTTTTGGGGTGATCTTGGTGTTCTGTTATAGCTGGAGGTAAAAGGACGAGTTTAGGTTCATTTTGGATGTTAATTGATGTTTATAAAAGGTTAGAATTGATGGATCTTGGCTGGGCTTTGTTTTGGGAGAGTTTGGAGGTGATTTCGGTTGTTTTTGGTGGCCGAAATGAGGTTCTTGAGTAGAGCAGCGAGTTGGGTTGTATTGTTGGTGATTTTAATGCATGGTGATGCATTAATCCTCTGTTGTTATGTGTTTAAAACAGGGGAGAATGATTCGGAAGCAATAGAGGTGGCGTTGGAGGTTTCGGATGCTTGGAAGGCTTGTCGGCTAGCATAGTTTTGTGTATCGGTGAGTGGAAAAGAGTTTTCCAGCTTTGAAACATTTTGGGCGAGGTTTTGGGAGCTTAGTTTAAGTATAAACAAATTAGCTAAGCTCAAGAGTAAGTAAATGGAATTTCTCTCTTGGTTTGTGCCATGATTTGGTTTTAAATGCACTTGGGGTGGTTGTGTTTTAATTATTGTTTTAAGCATGTTTAGACATGGTTTAATGCTGATTTATTAATGCTATTACGTTAAAGATGCACTAGGTAAGTGATCTTTGGCTTGCATGTGTTGATTGCGTATGATTTTAAGCATGTGATGCTTGTGGAAATGGCATTGTGGTTAAGCTTGTAAAAACAGTGGGTTAATGTGGTAAAATGGTTATATTGACAAGTGATGTAAGTGGTTTTTGGTTACTTTAATCGGATATAGTTAGCTGGCTATAGGATTGGGTGCACCGTGAATAAAGTCGCCTTGGATGTTGAGGGGTTGTGATTGTACCGTAAACTCCATCCAAGTATCCTAACGAGAGAGGTAAGATCACAACGATGGTTAAAAGTACGTGTGTGGATCTTGGTAAGCTCACAACGGTGGTTAAAAGTCCGTGTGAGGATTTTGGTAAGATCACAACGGTGGTTAAAAGTCCGTGTGTGGATCTTGGTAAGATCACAACGGTGGTTAAAAGTCCGTGTGTGGATCTTGTGTTATGTGCCCCATACTCTCGCTAGTGAGTTATACAACTACCGATGAGTGATGTTGAGGGGTTGTGATTGTACCGTTAAACTCCATCACGGGTGTTGAGGGGTTGTGATTGTACCGGTAAACTCCACCTTGTGTTGTTTGGTAGTGTGTATGAAGCATGTGGGACAACGCTTGTAATCCGCGTATCCGATTGTGTCTTATGTTCTGATGGTTTGTGATTTATCGCTTGAAGGCCAATATAATGTATTTGAATGTAATGAAGCGAGAGATGCTTGAAAATGGTGCAAGGTTTCATGGGAATTGTGTAATGATTTAAGAATGCATGTATTACTTGTTAAGCATGAGCAAGTGTGTATCTTCTATTGTGAATGGTGCATATGTGCATAGATTCTCTTTAGTGCATTGAAGCCTTGTGAGGGCTTGTTTTAAACAGGCATGTAATGTAAATGTTGCCTTTGTAGTTCATGTGTTTTGCATTTGCCGAATGCTTGAGATAGTTAGAAGGAACAATTGGTTTTCAAAAGGTATTTTGCTTTGAAATGATCATCAAGCATGAGAAAAGTATGTTGTGAAATGGAAATGTTTTCCAAGGAAATTGAGTTGAACTTTGCTTGAAGTGTTCATGCATGGAAAGGTTTAAATGTTATTATTTGCAAGAATGTGGTTTGGGGTAAGTTGTTTAGCCTTTCAAAGTTAAGTGTTGGTTTTCATGTTGAGCAATGCATAATTTAAAGCAATGTTGTTTCAAAGGAGGTTTTCAATCAATGCTTTGGTTTATTGAATTGTATCTACTTTCAAAGAGGGTTTTATGATTCGCTACATTGATGGTGTTTTGGTTTTGAGCATTCCTCACTAAGCATTATGTGCTTACGCTCCTTTTTGTCCATCAATGCAGATATTTGAAGTTGGGACAACGAGAAGCAAGGGGTTCAAGAAGAACTCCACTTGAGAAGTATGTCTTGGTTTATAGCTATAGATAATAAAGGCAATGGGGGAAGAGTCTTTTATATTGATGTGTAATGAGATTGTGTATGTTGACCATGTTCGGTTTAAGGTTTGAACTTTGTTGTTGATCGCTTTGCTGTACTTGAATCATCTTCTTAATAATTTGTTATGTTATGCTCTTTGTTTAAAAGCAAGATCATGTGTTGGATGTGTTGAATGAGTTGGTGCACCTAGGGTTGATTTGTATCTAGTTTTTAATGCAATTTGGTAGCTATGATGCTTGGCATGTTGTTGATATGTTGAGGAATGGTTTGAAGTATGTTTGTTGGTGTTTGGATGTGTAAAACCAGAGTTTTCTGCTGTTTCTGGGCAGGGTGTATCGAAACACCCTTGGTTGTTTCGAAACGGGTGCATGATTTGGCCTGGGCGTTTCGAAACGGCTAGAGGTGTTTCGAAACACTTTGGCCACTGGAGGTGTCCGTTTCTGAACTAGTTTCAGAACATACCCGCGTTTCGAAACGGTCAACATCGTTTCGATACGGGCGTACGACACGGGTGTTTCTATACGGGTGTCAGTGTTTCGAAACAGGTGACCGTTGGACAGTTTTTGCATACTTTACATTTTAGTCCTGAAAGTTGTAATTGCAATTGCTTGAGCTTGAGATGTCTTTTTAAGCTGAAATTTGGCAGAGAGGCTTGTAATATGATTAATTGAGGTTTGGTAAAACTAAAATCTTGAAAGTCCTTTTATTTTCCAAAATTTACATTTTGGTCCCTAAAAGTGTATTTCTTGCAATTGAGTCCTAAAATGTTTCCGATCGCTGTGTTTTTCTCTTCCATGGTTCTTGGGCTTTCATATAGGTTTAATGCGCATCTAGAGAAGTTTGAAAAAAGAAAAAAAAGGGTCGTTAATCAAGGTTGACTTTCGGCTTGACTTTGGTTTTCCCCGTGTGATCTTCGTAGTTCGGATCTAGAGTCTAGGCCGGGCTAAGGGGGTTACACGACACTCTACTCATCACTTTATTACTTGATACGACGAGTACACTTGCTCTAAAGTGCATCACTATTCGACAAGCATCAAATTTTTACGTCGTTACCTGGGATTGGCAATTGATAATTACATTGTAACTGTGCTTAGGACTTTATTTTATTTGCATTTAATTTTTGTTTTGTTTTTTAGGTTCGTTCTAGTGCATGACCAGAAGGTCCAACACACACCCTATTCTTCCATGCATTCCAGAGATCGAATGACATTTGAAGTCTCTACACAGAGACAAAATGAATATGGCGAATATCGACAATGAGAACGACCCTCATATTGTGAGTAACCAAGGTATACACCCAGTCGATGGACATGGAGTTGGAGCGGTGCAAAACAATGGCCAAGAACCACAGAAGGATCCACCACATGCCAGACCCAGAGGGCCCATTAGAGATAGTATTGAGACTGTTATCAACAATATTAATCGACCGATTTTTGTGTCTAATCTAGGGACAACCAACTTTGAGCTAAAGCCCGTTATGTTTGATAAGTGCCTAAAAGTCCAATATTTTGACCCCTTATCATGGCAATTATCACTCAACCTACACCCATTTGAGCTGCATTATGGCCTTTCATGCATAGATTTCATTATTTATACCTTTGATCTTATTATTCTGTTTATTCTATGAAAAATGTACTATTTAATGCATGATTGGTATTCTTGCAGAGTTGCACTACTAGAGCAGGAAGGTGCCGCAAGAGCACAAAAAGCACGAGGGAAGATGAGGCCAAATTAGCAGACAACAGACCCTGATCGAGCCAAGCCATGTGACAGCTTCTACTGAGGGAAGTTGAGGGAGTATTGCTGAGTAGAGCAGACCGATGCCAAGGCAACGAAAGCCAGGTCGCTGCAGCAACACGCCAGGGAGAAAATGGGCAAAGTGGTAGCCGACTTGTAGAGCTTTTAATGCTGATTTTTCTACACAGTTTGTGTGGCAACTGGAGCTCGAGAAGAGGAGGAAAACATGAAATGAAGTATAAAGTTGGAATCTTGGACAAAAGTGTATATTGTAATAAATTTAAGAGATTTACTTTTTTAATGAAGTCTAGTCCAAGTCCAACTTAACTTTCCCTCCAAGAAGGATTTGTGCCTACACCTTCCCCTATATGATGGCTTGTTGCCATGAAGAGAGGGAGATGAGATCGGGTCGATAAAAATAGGTTGATCTTATGATTAGTTTCGTTATGTTCTAAATTTCTTAGGGTTAGGATTAGTTTGTTTAATAGTTGTGTGAAAACTCTTTGTACTTAGTTTTTATTTTTAATGCAATAAAAGTTAAGGTTTGCTTATTCTGGATGTAATTATTTTCGCATTCTACTCGGGAGAGGGTTTGTGAGATCATCCATTTGTTCAATATCGAGAGAGTTGAGCTCATGAAAGGAATAAGTACGATTTTTGCCCCACATGGAGTTAACTAACTTGGCCTTGGGATAGGTAAGAGATTCGGCGGCTAAAAAAGTGTATGAACAGTTGGTGGTTTCCCTTTGATTCACGCCGAGAGGTATCATCAGAGTTCAGTCATCAACCAGTGTTCTGTGCTTAGGGATAAGGCGGAACCACCCAAGAACACTTTGCCGAGCCTTAACTGTATCTGCCCACGAGCAAGGGATTGTCGGGGCAGGACTTCAGCCATTGTAGTTGCGGCAGGGATTTAGGTCACTGCCACGGCAGTAGTGCATTGCTGCATTCAAGACAGAAATGAAGTCAAGAGGATTCCACACTACGAAACACTCTATTTTATTTACTGGATTTCATTAGTTTAGTTATTTTTAGATTATATCAAATCACCTAATCAATTTGTGTTTTTACTTTATTTATTTAGCAGTGCGAGGGAGTAGAACCGAAGATTGAGTACCAATCTCTATGGAGACGATACATGTAGAACGTCTGGGTGTTCTCTTTTTATGAGCGCAAGTGCACACTCCTGTCAAGTTATAGTATAAAAGATATCGTCTCCCACAGGGATTGGAATAGCTACGATGAGTGTTTTCATGCACAAGGAAATAGTAATTGCACAATTATATTTCTAAATATTTAAAAGCATAAAAATAAAAACACATGTATTTTAAGATAGAGAGAAAGAGAGAGATAGAGTTGATAGATTTGGGCCAGGTAGTTGTAACTCAGTAGTGTGTAGACTGCGTAGCAAAGCTTAAGTGTGTTTTGCTCTGCCACGATCTGCTGCATTGGCGGGTAATGGTGAATTGAGGCGGCTGTAACTTTCGATGCCACGGCGGAACTCTGCACTTGCAACTTTCGTTGTCTCGACAGTCGACGTTTGGTTGCTCCTTTTAGCCGCTGAAATTGTAACTTATGTCTAAGCCGAATTTGTCAACACCTCGACATGATGAGACCATACTTTATTCTTTTGTGAGTTTGAAACTCTTGTGCCCGACAAATGGATTTCTTCAACTGGACTTTTAGAACTAATTGAAGAAGTGAAGAACATGAATTAAGCAAACTTGAGAGTATTTTATTGCAAAACAACTCAAACTATTACAACCATTTCTCACAACTACCTTGCATACAAAAACCTATACCCTAAGAGAGATTTGCGACGTGACCTCCAATTCACGCTTAGCAATCTATTTATGCCCCTATACCCTCACAAGCATAAGTATATATATGGCTTGGCCTAGGTCTGAGTCATCCTTAGAGTAGAAGTTCTTAAAGTAACTTTACATTAAATGTTGACTCCTTTTTGACTTGAATGTGGACTCTTTGGACGTTGCCTTCTCCAACAAGTAAAGATAAGTCACTTTACTTATCCCTCTTAAATCAACTCTTCAGGCTGCTACAGGCTTCAGAAAACTACAAGACTGGGCTCATTAGTCTTAGGAAATTGTCCTCTTTCAATCACAACCCATCTTGACTAAGTCGGTTTAACTCATGTCTGGGTGGTAGTCGGCAATGTGTCTACGGTGGCGTCCTTGGTGGCACTTTGGAACTGCTTCGGTACAACTCCTTTTGCTCCCCGCTTTCATGTCCTCTCCTCCTCTACACAGCTACAACGCCTGAAAATGAAAATTAAGGTAAAACAATATCTTTTCTTAACCAAACATAAAATATTCAATAAAAGCATGGTAAAAGAGAAAATACTGTTATTATGCATGCAATGTACCTAAATATGCCTAAATGCACTTAAGAAAAACAATAATAAGGTCAGGAATGTGTAAAAAATATAGAGCTTGTGGACACTCTATACACCCCAAACTCGAACTATTACTTGTCCTCAAGCAATGCAACCTAACTAGTAAACATGCCCCTTGCACAGAATTTAACAGAAGCTTAGCCTTTTACTTGATTCCTTACCTCAAGGCCGTGGCACCTATTTTATGTTAGTGATAGGGAATGTCATGAAATAACTTAGGATTTAATTTTCTTAGTGCCAATGCAGTGTGTGCAGGTCTGTGTCCATGCTAAACATCGCTGAGTATACTAAGTAAACACATAATGCTAAAAAATAATGAAATTACGAAAAAGGATATGAGTTGCTGCCTTGGGAGCACAGTTAAGCACTTTTTTCTTTTCCTAATCATGGCCTTAAGGGCTTCAGCTCGTCACAACTATTCTCTGGGTCTGAAGCTAAGATAGGTGCACCCTACGAAACTCCGAACCCTTTGAGTAGAGTCATCCTGTGAAGGCTTTCATTCACTCTTGCTAACTTGTCTGTCACTTCAAATAATTCAGATACTTGGACTTTGATAGCAGCAGAGTGTCCTTGCACGTCATCCTTCCTAGAGCTTGTTTCGGGCACCTCTAGGGTATTAAACATCATTCCTAGAGCCTGTTTCGGGCACCTCTAGGGTATTAAACATTTTTGTGATTCTGCCCTGTGCTGCCGCGATGACAATCCTGCATCCAATTAAGAAATTTTCATTAAATAAAGCAGGTAGTGTTAAACTTAGAACTAAGCAAAACTCAGCACTTAACAGACAATGTAAGAATAATTGGCAAAAAGAAGAAAAATTCTAAGTATTTTCCATGCTTCTCCCCATGGTTAAGTTAAATTTTAAGTATGGTGCGAAAATAAGTAATCGACTAACTATCATAGGCACAAGTTTTTAAACTAAGACTTTGTAACCCCCTTAGCACGGCCTAGACGCTTGACCCAAACTACAAAGATTACACGGGGAAAACCAAAGTCAACCCGAAAGTCAACCTTGATTAACGACCCTTTTTTCATTATAATCTTGTCTAAATACATATTAACCCTAAGTGAGTACTCACGAAACATGAATAAGAAAGACACAACGATCGAATATCATTTAGGGACTCAATTGCACTTAATACAAGATTACGGACCAAATTGTAATTTTTTGTAAATTAGAGGGACTTCAAATATTTTAGAAATACCAACATGAAATTAATCATGTTTCATGCTTCTCTGCCAAATTTCAGCTTAAATAGACATTCCATGCTCAAGCAATTGCGTCAACAACATTTAGGACTAAAATGTAAAGCATGAAGACTCAAAGCAATTGAAATCTGTGTCCAACAGTCTCCCGTATCGGAACACCTACCCACCGTACCGAAACGCATGCATTGAAATGGTGTTCACCGTTTTGGTACGCGGGTATGTTCCGAGACCAGTACCGAAACATGGCATTCCAGTAGCCAAACTATTTCGAAACAGCCTCCGTCGTTTCGAAACACAAAGACCATTTCAAGCCCCCGTTTCGAAACACTAGAGGGTGTTTCGATACACCTTGCCCAGAAACAACAACATTTACTGGTTTTTCAACCTGTAGCCTAATCAAACATGCCTCAAAGGCTCCCAAATCATACCAGCAAACCATTTAACACATAAGGAACATATTTAGGACATTCTAACACGAACATAGCATCAAACACAAATTCACAAATTCTAGAGGCATGCTTGTTGCGTGTAAAATAATCTATCGCAATTATAGTGCAAGTATACACGACGCAAGTATTAAAGTGATACGAAGTATCGGATATCGTCTCCACAGGGATTGGGCTAATGACTTCACCTTATTTCACTGCACGAAAGTAAAGGAAATAGTTTGAGAGAATTGTCACGAAAATAATAAAGAAAAACGTAAATAAAAGAATTGAGTTATCAAGATAGAGAGAATGGGCTGGTATTGAATTGCTCAGTAGTGCAGGTATTGAATTTCTTAGGATCTCCAGTTCTTTCGTCGCACCCGTCGCCGACAGCACCTGTCGCGGCGTCTGTCCGTTAGCTGTCGCGGCAGCGAACACTAACTCCGTACTTCAAGCTTGGCAAGAATCCCAGATCTGCCTTGCCCTATCCCTAGGCACAAGTCTGTCGATGATCACGTCTTTGATGATACCTCCCGGCTTGAATCGAAGGATGAACACCGATGTGTATGAATTCTTCCTTAGCCACTTAACCTCGCCCTATCCCTAGGCACGAGATGGTTCAACTATAAACTAGAGAACGCGCTCTTATCTCTTTCGTATACTTAACTCTCCCGATGCTAAGTAAATGGATAACCTCACAATGCTCTCCCGATGCTCTTGCAAGATATTAAAACCAAGATAAAAGAACTTGAAGTTTATTTTATTGAACTTGAAAAAATCCTAAAACAAAGCAACCCTTGCAACTACTTTACAAAACAACCCGTAGCCCTAGGGGGTTTTTAGAACATGTCGGTGACAGGTAATCGGCAGGGTTTAGGTTTCGGTTATGGGGTAATCGGTTGTGCTCCTAGGTTAAATCTATGCCCTTATATAAGCTTTGGGCTCAAGTTATCTAAGGTAACAAGGATTACAACTTTAATTAAAAGTAAGATTCTAATAAAGACTAAATCTCTAAAGTCTCCTACTTTCCAGCCGCATCCTTGCTTTTAGGGATTTCTTCTCTTTGAGCTTTGGCTTGACATATCTTTTGATCCGGGGCTTGGAAAAATATTTGGCTTTCACACGACAGACGAGCAGATTTTTCTCTATCTATCGAGGTCCACTTGACTTTTCCTCTTCATAAGTCTGCTGTCACCATGCTGTCACGACAGGTCCATGACAGGTTCGTCTTCTTCGGCTGCTTGTCCAGTTCAGCTTTCCTGCTTATCTGCCCTGCGCCTGCCTTCAACATCTACTGTGACAGATACCTGCAAAAATAGCCATCTTTCAGTAGAATCCGTGCCTTTTATATAATTGTGATGTTTTATTGAAAACTAACCTAAATGCAATGCAATGATGCTTGAATGCAGCATAAATATGGGTTAACAAGGGTGTAAATAATAGAACTTTTACACACTCAATACACCCCCAAACTCAAGTTTTTGCTTGCCCTCAAGCAATGAAGAGTTAAAAGAAAACTGAAAATTTTTGTGTTGGCCTTCAAACAGTGAACTGTCCCTTACCTGTCGCTCATTCTCTATGGCGGCAGCAACCTGTCGGAAAAGTTGGGATCTGTCCGGAATCTCCCTATACCTCTCGTGCAGTGTGTGCATGCTTGTGAACAGTTATATGCTAAGACTCTCTTAGTTTCACTAGAATATTCAACTTCTTAACTTGAATTTTTATGCCAAAATTTATTTTTTTAGAAGGCACATTTTTATGCTTCTTTTTCTTCTATTTTCAAGCTAAGTTTTTCTAGAGCCAGTTTCGGGCACCTCTAGTTAGCTTCCTAGAGCCGGTTTCGGGCACCTCTAGGTTTTTGATTTTCTTTTGCTAAACTTCTTTCCTAGAGCCAGTGTTAGGCACCTCTAGGGGCTATCCAAGTTCTAAGCTTCCTATTCTAGTTTGGCTAAAAGAAATCTAAGCAATATAACAGTCACAAAAGTGTTTAAGTTTTCAGAACTATAGAAAGGCTCTAAACTTTTCCTTAACCTGTCCTAAAGATGCTGCCACGACAGAGCCGTCATGACAGGTAAGTTAACTTCACAGTTTTTAAGCCAACAGTTTAAATTTTCTGAATTTTTTTTTAAAGAACTTGAATAAATAATAAGACACAATAATTAATAAAAGATGTACTAAGACTCCATTAGAATGGAGGGTTGCCACCCCCAAACTCAAGGGTTGCATTGCCCTCAATGCAAAATGATATGAAAAATGAAGAAAAACAAGAGAAATAAAAAAAAGTACATCACAAAAGATAAGGCAGGCAGCAGTAAGGAAAAATATAAACTTAAATTTTCACTCGCTGTCCTCGCTGCTGCTGCTGACGCGGATCTGGTGGCGGCGTCTGCGCTGTGGAGGGGGCTGGGCAGGTTCCGGAGCAGGTTGATCAACAGGTTCATCGGCCGGTTGAAGGGCAGGTTCATCGGCAGGCTAAGGGGCAGGTGGCTCCACTAGCCGGACGTCGGAACTGCTACCGCTGTCCCATGAGCTGCTGGTTGTGATGGCTTTGGACAGCCTTCTCTTGTTTGCCACGTGCTTAATACGTTTTACCCGCGTGAAGTCGCTCTCCAAATTCCTCCGGACAAGAGGGTTGTCATCAGTGGCAGCTCGCTTGGTTCCTCGAGGGGAGGTGTCTGCCGGTGGGCTGCCGGCTGCCGTCGGGGCAGGGGATGGTGTGGAAGCGGCAGAATGTGTATGGGGAGAGGCAGGTGGTGTGGGAGTAGGGGAGGGGATATTGAAATAATGGGCGGGGAAGGTGGGGAAGATGACATCCGAATAATTCAAAGTATTAGTAATGAAATTTACCGTTGCATTTGAGAAGTCGCGGATAAAAGTCATCAAACCCATTTGGCGCTCCTCTACCCTCAGGATGGCCGCAAGGATGTGGGCAGTCTGATCTGTCGGAGCGGTGTCGGTGGCAGCTTCTGGGGCAGGTTCGGTGGCAGGTTCATCATCGGAATCAGCAGGAGGGGCATTTGGGTCGAAGGCGTTGATGGGTGATACGATTATGACCTCCATGAGGCTGGAGATGTTGTTGTCAGTCCAGCCGCTGCCCTTTTTGATCTTGTCTGAGGGCTCCTCCGGTACGGCAGCACAGCGGCAGAGGGCGGTGATGGTGAACGGCAGGCAGAGTCGTGAGTCGGAGCGGAAAGCACAATCGAGGATGTTGTCCCTCATATACCTGCCCACATTTATGGGCCTGTCGTGCATAATGGAGTGGATAAGGGCCAGCCGCTGTCGGTTGACTGTTGTATGGTGGGACGAGGGCAGGATACGCTTTTTGATGAAAGCGTTCCACAGTTTTGCTTCAGGAAGGAGCTGCGCCCTATTGACGGAGTGGGGATTCTTCTTGCTGGTGGTCCATGTCGTCCCAGCCTATGTCAGCTCCATCATGACAGCATCATGGGCAGCAGCGTCGAGGGAGTCACAAAATTGTTGGTGAGCATCATCATTGGGGCCAAAGAAGAGGCCGAACACATGGTTGATGCTGCTGGCGGTAAGTGGCACGTCCACTCCTCGGACAGTGACAGATGTCGCTGTTTTACTGTCGATGGCCGCGTAAAATTCTCGGACCAAAGTATCATTAAGCTCTGTCGGCTGCTCGGCAAAGTCCTCCCATAGTTGTGCCGTTATGGCCTTCATAATGAACGGCCGCAGTCCCAAATGAGGGGCATCTCTGTTGTAAATGAAGCCATGCTCCTCCCATAGCTCCTTTTTGGTGAATGGTGATGCTGCTGCTGAAGAAGAAGCGGCAGCAGTGTTTTGACGGGTTTGTCGTGATGACATTTTGGTTGCAAGGGCTGAAAAAGAAAGAAAATAGATAAAACTAGAGGAGAATAACAAGAGAGAAAAATCAGAAGTGATGAAAAATGAAAAGGGGAAGGGGTTTATATAGCGGTCGAGTAGCTGCCCATTTAATGCCGCAACGGCAGGCGGGAATAACGGGGCGACAGATTGAATGTAGCGTGTCTGACGCGTCTGACACGCATTTATGCGTCTGCTGTGCGTCTGCCGCACGCTTCTGCGTCTGCAGTGTCAGCCTGTTGACAGCCTGTCAAGTCTGTCTGCGCCGGCAGCTGAAACGACAGGTTATCATAAATGGGCTTTATTGGGCTGGTGGATGGGCGGTGGTCTTGGGCCACTTCTTCTTTCTCACTTGACTCCTTTATTTCCTAAAAACTGAAATTAGAAAAACAAAACATTATTCGAATAAAATAAACCTAATTTCCTAATAAATAATAATAAATAATAAAATAAATAAAAATAAAAATTAGGTTAAATTAGGGATGCCTTGTGGGGCATCACCTAAAGTAACCACTTCCTGTATTCCTGGGGGTTCAGTCCCCTGATAATGCTTGAGGCATTGTCCATTGACTTTGAATTGGTGCTCGTCCTTTAATGATTGAATTGTAATGGCACCATGGGGAAAAACTTGAATCACTTGGAACGGGCCAGACCATCTAGATTTAAGCTTCCCTGGGAAGAGTTTCAACCTAGAATTAAACAACAACACAAGCTGCCCTGGGCAGAATTGTCGTGGCAGCAACTTTTTGTCATGCCACTTATTAGTCTTTTCCTTGTAAATCCTTGCATTGTCATAGGCCATTGTCCGTATTTCATCGATCTCATTCAAATCTAACAGCCTTTTCTGGCCTGCCTTGTCCAAGTCCATGTTTACTGCCTTGATTGCCCAATATGCCTTGTGCTCTATCTCGACAGGCAGGTGACAGGTTTTCCCATAAATCAAACGATATGGAGACATGCCCAATGGAGTCTTGAAAGCTGTTCTGTATGCCCATAATGCATCATTCAGAAGTAAAGACCAATCTTTCCTAGTTGGTTTAACCATCTTTTCAAGAATGTTCTTCACTTCCCTGTTGGAAATCTCAGCCTGTCCATTGGTCTGTGGGTGGTATGCTGTCGCGATCCTGTGCTTGACACCATATTTCTTCAAGGCGGCAGCAATTACCCTATTATCGAAATGTCTCCCTTCATCACTGATAATCGCCCTAGGGATGCCAAATCTAGAAAAGATGTTTTTGTGCAAAAACTTTTGGACCGTTTTGGCATCATTCTTTTGAGTTGTGATTGCTTCTACCCACTTGGAGACATAATCCACTGCTAGGAGGATGTACAGATTTCCACATGAAGATGGAAAAGGTCCCATAAAATCAATCCCCCAAACGTCGAAGATCTCGACTTCTAGGATATTCTGCAGTGGCATCTCGTTTCTCCTCGAGATGTTACCTGTCCGCTGGCACCTGTCACAGTTCTTGTAAAAGTCCTGTGCATCCTTATACAGTGTCGGCCAGTAGAACCCTGACTGCAGCACCTTGGCAGCAGTTTTGTTGCCTCCTAAGTGTCCTCCATATTGTGAAGCATGACAGTGATGGAGAATGTCTTCTTGTTCTTCTTGTGGTACACACCTCCTTATAACCTGATCTGCGCACATTTTGAAAAGAAGAGGTTCGTCCCAATAATAATGTTTAACATCATTTTGAAACCTCTTCCTAGCTTGATAATTAAGATCAGAAGGTAATATTCCGCTAACTATAAAATTAACGAAATCAGCATACCAGGGAAGGTTAGAAGACTTACCTGCCGCCATGGCTGTCGCGACAGCGATTGCGGCAGCAAAGAGCTGCTCATCTGGGAAGGTCTCCAATATGTGTGTTTCATCGAACGGTAGACTCTGTCCCATCTCCAATCTCGACAAGTGGTCTGCCACCTGATTTTCTGTCCCCCTTTTGTCTTTGATTTCAAGGT
Organism: Hibiscus tridactylites; assembly: GCA_958450335.1. NCBI lineage: Eukaryota > Viridiplantae > Streptophyta > Magnoliopsida > Malvales > Malvaceae > Hibiscus > Hibiscus tridactylites. The sequence continues at coordinate 54,092,202 of OY288273.1, read as the reverse complement.
CGAACTCTTGTAATAGCAAGATCCATCGTATCAACCTGGGCTTTGCATCTTTCTTTGCGAACAAGTACTTAAGGGCAGAATGGTCGGTGTGCACTATTACTTTCGTCCCGAGTATGTAAGAACGAAACTTGTCGATGGAGAACACCACAGCTAACAGCTCCTTTTCTATGGTGGTATAATTCACTTGGGCGTCATTTAAAGTTTTGTTGGCATAGTATATGACATGAAACAGCCTGTCCTTGCGCTGCCCAAGTGCTGCCCCGACAGCATAGTCACTGGCATCACACATGATCTCAAATGGTTGTGTCCAGTCTGGTGGCTGTACTATGGGGGCTGTCACTAGCTTTTCCTTCAGAACCTTGAATGCTTCAGTACATTCTTCATTAAAGTCAAAGGGTCGGTTCTGCTCTAATAGATGACATATGGGCTTCGTGATTTTTGAGAAATTCGCAATAAATCTCCTGTAAAAACCAGCATGCCCTAGAAAACTCCTAATGCCCTTGACTGTGGTTGGCGGCGGCAGCTTCTCAATTACCTCTATTTTGGCCATGTCGACTTCTATCCCACGGCAGCTAATCTTATGGCCGAGGACTATCCCTTCATCCACCATAAAGTGGCATTTTTCCCAATTTAAAACCAAGTTTGCTTTTTCACATCTTTCTAGCACCTTTTGTAAATTGCCTAAACAACTCTCAAAATCGTCTCCAAAGACGGAAAAATCATCCATAAAAATTTCCAGGAAGTCCTCTACCATGTCTGAGAATATGGCCATCATGCACCTTTGGAAGGTGGCAGGTGCGTTACAGAGTCCAAACGGCATCCTCCTAAATGCATACGTACCGTAGGGGCATGTGAAAGTCGTTTTCTCTTAATCCTCTGGTGCAATAGCAATTTGGTTATAACCTGAGTAACCATCAAGAAAACAATAGTAAGGTTTACCCGCTAATCTATCAAGCATTTGATCAATAAAGGGTAAAGGAAAGTGGTCCTTTCGGGTAGCTTTGTTAAGCTTCCGATAGTCCATACAAACCCTCCAACCAGTCACAGTCCTGGTTGGGATTAACTCATTGTTTTCGTTGGTTATCACGGTCATGCCTCCTTTCTTGGGAACACATTGCACCGGGCTTACCCATTTGCTGTCGGAGATGGCGTAAATAATACCAGCATCTAACCATTTAATGATCTCCTTACGCACTACCTCCTTCATCGCATGGTTTAGCCGCCTTTGGGCATCTATAGTCGGCTTATGATCTTCCTCAAGGAGGATTTTGTGCATGCATAACGCCAGACTAATGCCTTGAATGTCTGCTATCGTCCATCCAATCGCCTTCTTGTGCTGCCTTAACATGTCGATCAGCTGTCGTTCATGTTCTTGCGGCAGCTTAGCAGAGATGATTACGAGCAGTGTGTCATCACAACCAAGATAAGCATATTTAAGCTGCCCTGGCAGGGGCTTAAGTTCTAAGACAGGTGGTTCAACAGTAGAGGGCTTTTGGATTAAATGGTTATCCGAAGTGTAATTCAAAGGTTCGAATAACTTACCTGGACGATGGTCTAACCAGTCTACCTCCTCATGACCTTCAGTATCAGATGTATCAGATTCAGAGGAGTCGCTGTCGTCGGTCCTGTCGTCGTCGCTGTCGTCATTGCTGTCGTGACAGGCCTGTAGATGGCTGTCGCAGCAGTGACCAAATTTTATATCACGGCAGTCCGACCTGATGCAGGGTTGATCAAAGGTCACCTCAATGATGGCCTTGCATTCCTCATCCACATCAGCATGTTTCATCGCTTGGAGAACATTCAACTTAATTTCTTGATCGTTCACGCGCATGGTGAGTTCTCCTTTCTCCACATCAATCAATGATCTGCCCGTGGCTAAGAAGGGTCGCCCAAGGATGACTGGTGCGTTCTCATCTGCCTCACAATCTAAAATAAGAAAGTCAGCAGGAAAAATAAGCTTATCCACTCTTACCAAAATATCTTCAATTTTTCCCTCGGGGTGAACGTAAGAGCGGTCGGCTAGCTGTAGGGTAACTGTCGTGGGCCGCGCCTTGCCAATACCTAGTTTCTGAAAAACAGATTTGGGCATTAGATTAACACTAGCACCAAGATCACATAATGCCTTACCCATAAATCTTTCGCCGATTACGCAAGGTATGATGAAGCTCCCCGGATCCTTCTTTTTCTGGGGTGGCTGCCTATGAAGAATACTCATGCAACCTTCTGTCATCTTTACCGTTTCAAATTCCCCAAGTTTAGATTTTTTCGACATAACATCCTTGAGAAATTTAGCATAACCGGGCATCTCCCTAACAGCATCTAACAACGGAATATTAATATGAACCTGTTTAAAAATATCATAAATCTTTTTAAGTTGAGATTCATGCTTAGCTTGTTGTATCCGTTGCGGAAAAGGTGGTGGAGGACGGTAATCAGCAATGCGTCCTTCCCACTGCATGCGAATCTGAGGACGATAATCTTCTTTTTTCTCCTCTATCGCTTCTGCTGTCGTGACAGGCTCATCGGCAGCAGTCTGTTTATCACCTGTCGGGGCAGCTTCCTCGACAGGTTTATCCAAGACAGGTTCCTTTTCTGTTTCAGCTTCTTTTTCCGGCCTTGGTAACTTTTTCCCACTCCTGGTAGTAATCGCCTTACATTGCTCATGTGGGGGTGGTCTAGCATTTTCAGTATTGCTAGGGAATCCTCCATTCTGCCGTGGCTTAATATGCTGCGACACCTGACCCATTTGTGTCTCTAGAGATTTCAAGGTAGCCTCATGATTTGTCATTCTCATCTTGGTTTCATCTATAAAGTTTTCCGTCTTCTTGACAAACTGATTAATGTTCTCCATATACGTACCAGTCTGAGACATAAAGGTAGCCAGAGTCTGCTCCAATACACTACTCGTGGCAGGTGGTGGCTGCTGTTGTTGCTGAGGTGGCAGGTTCTGCGGCAGGTTCTGCGGCAGATGCTGTCGCGTCAACAATCTAGGACCCCCCTGATTCTGATTATGCGCTTGTGGATTCAGGGCGTTGTTGGGGTTACTCCAGGAAAATTTGGGATCCTTCCTCCAATTAGGGTTGTAGTTGTTGGAGTTATAATTCGGCTTGTAATTTCCAACATACTTTCCCTCCTCTATATTTATTGGGCACTCATCCCTACTATGATTTCCCTCACAAGTAGCACAAACTTCCTCGACAGCAAATCCTTGTAATTCATCATCATTCAATAACTTTTTCATTGCTTTAGTAAGGAATGCTACCTGCGATTTCATAGTGTTGTCGGCCTCATAGTCCTTGACAGCAAGTACCCGTTTACCCCCTCTTCTTGCGGTTGGAAACTGCTCCTCATTCTTAGCCAGATGTTTCAAAACTTGCAGGGCCTCGTCCGGATCTTTATCCAATAATAGTCCATTCGCTGCAGAATCAATTCGAATGCGAGTTTGTAAGTTAGCAGCATTATAAAACTTAGTTACCTGATTCCAGACGGGAAATCCATGCATTGGGCAGTTTCGAAAAAGAGTTGTAAATCTTTCCCAGGCCTCGTGCATTGGCTCGTCATCTTCCTGTTGAAAAGTAGCAATTTCGTTACGTAATCGCTCAGCTAAATGTGAAGGATTAAAACGAGACAAAAATTCACGAGTTAAATCTGCCCAAGTCATAATAGAACCCGGTGTAAGTTTATTCCACCAAGTTTTAGCTCTGTCCCTCAATGAATGGGGGAATAACCGAAGCCTCAGTATCTCTGGACTAACTCCTGGCAGTCTAAACGAACCACAGATCTCCTGGAACGTTTTGAGATGCTCCCTGGCATCTTCTGTTGCAGAACCACTAAACTGCCCGGCGTTGTTGATCATACTAAACATGACAGGTTTAAGTTCGAAGTTGTCAACGTCAATATCCGGCAGCGCGGTCTCCAGTTCTACATGATCGTTCAGCATGTAATCACGACATGACCGTCGTCCACCTGCCGCGGGCGGGTCACCGACAGGTGGTACACCATCACCAACAGGCTGATTACGGGCCATCTGCTCTAGCTATTTCTCAAGGTATTCGTTCCGGTCTAAGAGGTGGCGAATCTGTTTCTTGAGATTGAAGGAACGTTCGATCTCCGGATCTAATTTATACTCAGGATCTTCACCTCTTTTCGATCTGCGCATAAACAAGAAAACCTTGTGAAAAGCAAGAGTTTAAAACACAAAAGAAAAATTAAAGAAAAGTTTAAATAAAAACAAAAACGAAAATAAAAACAAAAAGTGCAAGGAAAGAAAGGTGTAGTTATGTTGCCAATCCCCGGCAACGGCGCCAAAAACTTGTTGCGTGTAAAATAATCTATCGCAATTATAGTGCAAGTATACACGACGCAAGTATTAAAGTGATACGAAGTATCGGATATCGTCTCCACAGGGATTGGGCTAATGACTTCACCTTATTTCACTGCACGAAAGTAAAGGAAATAGTTTGAGAGAATTGTCACGAAAATAATAAAGAAAAACGTAAATAAAAGAATTGAGTTATCAAGATAGAGAGAATGGGCTGGTATTGAATTGCTCAGTAGTGCAGGTATTGAATTGCTTAGGATCTCCAGTTCTGTCGTCGCACCCGTCGCCGACAGCACCTGTCGCGGCGTCTGTCCGTTAGCTGTCGCGGCAGCGAACACTAACTCCGTACTTCAAGCTTGGCAAGAATCCCAGATCTGCCTTGCCCTATCCCTAGGCACAAGTCTGTCGATGATCACGTCTTTGATGATACCTCCCGGCGTGAATCGAAGGATGAACACCGATGTGTATGAATTCTTCCTTAGCCACTTAACCTCGCCCTATCCCTAGGCACGAGATGGTTCAACTATAAACTAGAGAACGCGCTCTTATCTCTTTCGTATACTTAACTCTCCCGATGCTAAGTAAATGGATAACCTCACAATGCTCTCCCGATGCTCTTGCAAGATATTAAAACCAAGATAAAAGAACTTGAAGTTTATTTTATTGAACTTGAAAAAATCCTAAAACAAAGCAACCCTTGCAACTACTTTACAAAACAACCCGTAGCCCTAGGGGGTTTTTAGAACATGTCGGTGACAAGTAATCGGCAGGGTTTAGGTTTCGGTTATGGGGTAATCGGTTGTGCTCCTAGGTTAAATCTATGCCCTTATATAAGCTTTGGGCTCAAGTTATCTAAGGTAACAAGGATTACAACTTTAATTAAAAGTAAGATTTTAATAAAGACTAAATCTCTAAAGTCTCCTACTTTCCAGCCGCATCCTTGCTTTTAGGGATTTCTTCTCTTTGAGCTTTGGCTTGACATATCTTTTGATCCGGGGCTTGGAAAAATATTTGGCTTTCACACGACAGACGAGCAGATTTTTCTCTATCTATCGAGGTCCACTTGACTTTTCCTCTTCATAAGTCTGCTGTCACCATGCTGTCACGACAGGTCCATGACAGGTTCGTCTTCTTCGGCTGCTTGTCCAGTTCAGCTTTCCTGCTTATCTGCCCTGCGCCTGCCTTCAACATCTACTGTGACAGATACCTGCAAAAATAGCCATCTTTCAGTAGAATCCGTGCCTTTTATATAATTGTGATGTTTTAATGAAAACTAACCTAAATGCAATGCAATGATGCTTGAATGCAGCAGAAATATGGGTTAACAAGGGTGTAAATAATAGAACTTTTACACACTCAACAATGCTCCCTAATCACAAAACCAATATAAGCAATCCAACCTCAAACCAAACATATAAGGCCACTTACAACCCAAAAATACCAACATGAACATGCCACAAACTTAGGTAGTTCAAACATGTCTCCCAAATACAATCTTGGTTTCCCATTGCCATTATATCAAAACTAAAGTGTATGAAAACTTCACTATACATGAGCTTGTACTTCCTTGGATAATCTTATCCTCTTTGATGCCCGAAAACACCTCAATTATCTGCATTATTGGTAAAAGAGAGAGCGTAAGCACAATTTCTTAGTGAGGCATGCTCTAAAGAAACCAACACAATAATGCATAACTTGAAAACACTTTCTCAAAAGCCTTTTGACAACATGCTCATTCTATCTCATGCTTGAAAACCATTCAAAGCAATTTCTCATTGAAAACACATGTACCTTCATTCTATCTCATGCATTTAAACCAATGCAAAACTCATGACAAGGCCATACTCATGCTTGTAACACCAAGGCATTTCATACACAAATCTCATATGCATTTCTCATAGCATAAATCATTTCACCAAAGGTACATGTCAATAAAAAATGATTTCATATTTTATATTAGCATTTCACATCTCATTATTACTCGGATATGCGGACATCTCACTAGACACTTTCGGTGGCATCTACCATCACCGTACTCACTCGTCTAGCAACATAGTTTCCGGTGGAATATCACATTACCGTACTCACATGGCGGAATCTCTCATCGCCACAAAGCTTGGGTATTTCACCAAGTCCTACCCGATGGAATTCCCATCATCGGTTCTCTCCCTTTGGCTTAACCAAAGAGCACGTACGAATTTTTAGTTTATAGTGCACTCTCATCCTATTGATCGATCAATTATATCCGGTAAGTATCTCAACATCTATGCCAATATATTATGTTAAACATCATCTCTCCTACTGTTTTTCATGCAACAATTCTCAAAACATTCTCATCTCATTTTAAAACCATAACATTTGCTATGCTTTAACTCAAAAGCTCAAACCTCAAATATGCAACATGTTACTTCATGAAATCATTTCAAGCATCATCTCATCCTATAAAACATGCATAAAAACAGTAGGAATTTATCTATCTCAAACCATGAACATGTAAAAGCATTTTAGGGGCAATCACCACATTCAAGAGAGCAATCTAGCCAATACTTACTTCTGGACTTAGGAAGGTGTTTCAAACCTTTCCTAAATCCCCAAACCTTGATTATTTGTCCCTCAAGGACTTCTAAAACCATACGCACTCACCGATTACATTTTGCTTGCTCGCCGAAACGCTATCTAAGCTTCCGGATCAACTCCAAAGGCGTCCGAAGATGTCTCCCCTATTTTAAACACATAAGAGCAGAGGATTAATGCATCATCATGCATTGAAATCATCAGCCACACACCTAATCTCGTTGTTCTACTCAAAAACCACATTTCGGCTACCAAACACAATCGAAACACCTCCAAACTCTTCCAAAACAAAACTCAGACAAGATCTATCACTTATAATCATTTCTAAACATCAATTAACACCAAAAACCACCAAAAACCCGTCCTTATACCTCCAGCTATGAAAGAACACCAAAATCACCCCAAAAACCATCATTCTAACAAGCAAAACTTAGGAAAACAAACCTATTCGGGATTTAATTGATAAAACCTCATTTTTAACATCAATTAACATCCAAAATACATTAAAAACCCATCTCAAAACAGAGCCTAATCATTCCCCACGAAAATCTTCAAGATCTCTTCCAAAATCTTGAGTTTTAAGACAATTTCTTGTTTCTAACATTAAAACCACTTAAAAATCATTAACAAAGATTTGATAACTTGGGAATTTCAGTAAAGAACTGATCATTAGAGGAGAAGGACGAAGCTTACCTCTAATGGATGATTTCTCCTTGTTTTGGGCAAGTTTTCTTGAAAATTCAATATAGAAATCAAGTGGATTTGATGAAGAATTGATTAAGAATCAAAGAAAGATTGAAATCTCATCAAATTAAGTGAAAATAAAAGTATATTTGCTAGAGAGAATGTGTTTGGGTTAAAGGAATTTGAGAGAAAATAAAATGAGGGGAAATTTGTGTAAAGTAATTATGAATAGTCAAAGGTAGTTTCTAAATTAATTAACCTTCATTTACTTTAATTAAAACATTAATTAAATCACCCAAATTAAGGAAAAATCTGATGAAAACATTTTGGTAAAATTAGCTCCTTAAAGATTCAAAGTTTCAATCATTTACAAAACAGTCACTACTAACTTTTGCAAAAACTGCGGTTTGGTCACTACACCGAAATGTAGTAGTTCCAAACATTATTTTGTAAAATTGATTCCACCATTATCTTACATATATTAAATGAGGATTTTTAGATATTTTTCTATATTTTTAAAGCATCCCGAACTAGGTGTTCCTTAAAACTCCCTTTAAGATTCGAACCGTTTTTTGACCGGTCCGATTCGGACTCTAAACATCTAGGCCCAAATTTGGGGTGTTACAGACTTTCTATTTCATTATGTGTTAGAGCAGAATTTACATATGCTACTACATGCGGCTAAATGTAACTAAAGAAAACAAAGAGGACTAACCCCCTTAAACTCAAGGCTTGCATTGTCCTCAATGCCTTACATAAAATATAAAATAAAAATAGAAAAAGATAAAACATAAAAAGAAACAGAAAATTAAAATTAAAAGAATGTATAAAAAGAAAAAGAAATAGAAAAAGGTGCTATAAACTAGGGGAGTTCTCCTCCATTTCTACTGCTACCTCGGAAGAGGATTCTGAGGAGGTGGAGAGGACAAGGCGGCGTGTAGCGGGAGATTTGGTGGATGGGCTCTTCTTTTGGCCGTGTGGTGGGTGTATGCGGTTGGGAGTGGGTCTTTTAGGAGGTGCTTATGGTTCCGTTTCAGACCCTTCACCTTGAGGTTCAGTCGCACCGGTGGGCCACTTCCTTTTCCTTGCTGCTTCGGCCGGTTCATCTTCGGAGGAGTTAGATACCTCCATGTCTAATGGATCCGAGGCCTCAGCTTCCTTTTTGGCAGCTGCCTCTTTTGCTGCTGGGGAGGTGGTGGTAGTCTTCTCCTCTTTTTCAGAATCAGATGAGGAGGTGAGGTTGTATGACATGATGGGAGTGGGCGAGGTTCTTCGTTTGAGGCGGATGTGCGTCCCTTCACTGTCTGCAGCAGCTGGAGTGGCAGCTGGTCTAGGTGTGATCTGGGTCGGCTTAGAAGCTACTAACTCCGATGGGAAGGCTGGCAACCTTGGGCTCGCGTCGTGGTATTTGTCTAACAAGTAGGCCACAAAGGCCTCTTGCACCTCCGCTATGTATCTTGTAAAGATTACCTGCTTGTGCTCAATCCTCTGGCAGCTCTCTACAAGGCTTCGAAACAGGGGAATCATGACGGAGGAAAGGGCAGCGACAGTACTGCCCGTTGCGGCCGGGGTGGCGGCAGGTTGTGACGGCGGCGGCGTGGTTGCTGGCTTTTTAGGTTCTGGCTCTTGCATCATCTAGAGGCATGCCTTCCTTTTCCACCCTTCCTTGGCAACGATGATAGTATCTTTAGGGTGCGGCGGCACACGGAAGTTGGCGCAGAGGCCGGTGATGAGTGCATGGAAAATGAGGGGTCCCTTGGAGTTGGGTTTGGCTGCGTGGGCATGGATTTCTTCAAGAATAACTTCCCCAACGTTGATTGGTCACCCCTTCATTATACTATGGATAAGGGCCTGTCCCGACCTGTTGATTGTGGAACCATGCGAGGTGGGCATTAGGCGACGCTGGACGAAGTTACTCTAAAGAATGGCCTCTGGAAGCAAGTCGCGGTGGTTGACTGAGCTATTATTTTTGCTGGTGAGCCACTTGGCATTGGGTTGACAGATTTCTCTTTTTGATTTTCTCGTAGCTTGATACCGTTAAACCCAAACTCTATTCTTCGTGCGAGTTCCCTTTAATTTCTATTCCGTTGAAGCTATTGATTGTTGTTGCTGTGAGCTTGACACCCTCACCGCGAACGTAGACGAAGGGGTTTCCCGGTGTTGGTTTGTGGGCATAGAATTATCGCACTAGGTTGGTGTTTATCTCCTCTAGTTGCCGTGCGAAAATATGACATCCTAGAGTGTGGACCCTTTCGAATACAGTAGGCTCAAGGCCAAGATCCCCATCTTGCCTGGTGTATTAGAAGCCTATCTCTTCCCATATCTGCCGCTTAGCGAAGTACTGTCGGTAAGTTGCCGCTACCTCGACATTCAAGAACCTCTGGAAGGTTGGCCTGGAGGATGAGGCTGTGGGTTTTGATGTTATCATGGTTGTGAGAACGGCTGTGCTTCCTAAAGAAAAAAAACAAATTGCAAGGAAATAAAATAGATGAAATCTTGAAAGCAAAGAAGACAAGAAGAATTGAGAGAAAAAGAGAGAGCAAAGGGAAGAATGAGGAGAGAATAGTTGGCCTTATATTGCAGCTACTCTCTGCTGCCTTGATGGGCATGCTGTTGATGGATGGCAATGATTACGGCGCGTTTTACGTGATTCTAGCCGGTATGTAGATAGTTGTTGCCGCCAACTGTTGCAAATGTAGCCGTTGCTGCTAGCCGTTATGCTAATCTGCCTTGGGCCGCTGGGTTGGGCCTCTCCTTTATTCTTTATCCTTCTTGGTCTGTCTTTCATTCCTAACCTGAAATAAATTAAATGCAAAAATTAAATAAAGATAACTGAAAATTAAATAAATTTCAAGAAAAAATTAAATCTAATCCTAACACATAAAAATAAATTTAAAAATAAAATAAAAATTAGGTTATGTTGGGTTGTGCATCTCCCAAACATAACCACTTCTTGAGGGTTTTGCGTTTGACTTTTCGTCCAGGTATGTCCTTCCTCTCCTCATGTGGGTGTTGGCTGCCATCTTTGCCGCCCTGGTGGGACATACACCAAAGACTGACAAGAGGCATTTTTTTGAAAAATAAAATAAACAGAAATTTAAATGCAAAAACTAAAAGTAGAAGTGCAGAAATTCAAACGCAGTTGCTGTTGCCAATCTCCAGCAATAACGCCAAAAACTTGTAGAGAGTCTGGGTGTTCTCTTTTTATGAGTGTAAGTGCACACTCCTGACAAGTTATATTATAAAAGATATCGTCTCCCACAAGGATTGGAATAGCTACTATGAGTGTTTTCCTGCACAAGGAAATAGTAATTGCACAATTAGATTTCTGAATATTGAAAAGCATAAAAATAAAAACACAAGTAATTTAAGATAGAGAGAAAGAGAGATAGATGGAGTTGATAGATTTGGGCCAGGTAGTTGTAGCTCAGTATTGTGTAGACTGTGTTGCAAAGCTTATGTGTGTTTTGCGCTGCCACGATCTGCTGCCTTGGCGAGTAATGGCGGATTGAGGCGGCGGTAAATTTCGATGCCACGGCGAAACTCTGCACTTGCAATTTTCGCTGTCTCGGTAGGTAGAATGGAGAGAAGTCCCGGCGGCAAGTCTGGCAGATACTCCAAGTTCGGCGAAGCAATTCTAAAGTGATCCTTCCTATGTCAAGGCAAGGATTATGTCACTGCGTGATGTAGGCAATACTTAGAAATCTCAGCATAAACCTAAAACAGACAATCGACATTTGGTTGCTCCTTTTAGTCGCTGAAATTCTAACTTATGTCTAAGCCGAATTAGTCAACACCTCGACATGATGAGATCATACTTAATTCTTTCGTGAGTTTGACACTCTCGTGCCCGACAAATGGATTTCTTCAACTGGACTTTTCGAACTAATTGAAGAAGTGAAGAACATGAATTAAGCAACCTTGAGAGTATTTTATTGCAAAACAACTCAAACTATTACAACCATTTCTCACAACTACCTTGCATACAAAAACCTACACCCTAAGAGAGAATTGGGACGTGACCTCCAATTCATGCTTAGCAATTTATCTATGCCCTTATACCCTCACAAGCATGGGTATATATGGGGCTTGGCCTAAGTATGAGTCCTCCTCGAAGTAGAAGTTCTTAAAGTAACTTTACATTAAATGTTGACTCCTTTTTTACTTGAATGTGGACTCTTTGGACGTTGCCTTCTCCAGCAAGTAAAGATAAGTCACATTACTTATCCCTCTTAAATCAACTCTTTAGTCTGCTACAGGCTTCAGAAAACTACAAGACTGGGCTCATTAGTCTCAGGAAATTGTCCTCTTTCAATCGCAACCCATCTTGACTAAGTCGGTTTAACTCCTGCTTGGGCGACAGTCGGCGACAATGCTGCTCCGGCGACATCCTTGGCGGCACTTTGGAACTGCTTTAGTACAGCTCCTTTTGCTCCATGCTTTCCTGTCCTCTCCTCCTCTACACAGCTACAACACCTGAAAAATGAAAACTAAGCTAAAACAATATCTTTTCTTAACCAAACATAAAATATTCAATAAAGCATGGTAAAAGAGCAAGTATTGTTATTAAGCATGCAATGCACCAAAAAATGCCTAAATACACTTAAGAACGGAAATAATAAGGTTAGGAATGTGTACAAAATATAGAACTTGTGGACACTCTACAATACTCTTATACTTATCCCTATATTACATGCGTCGTGTATAGTTGCACAATTCGTAGAGCATTATTTACACGCAACAAGTTTTTGGCTCTGTTACTAGAGATTGACAACTTTTGTTTTTATTTTCTTGTACATTCTATTTTATTTAGTTTATTTATTTTATTTTAGTATTAATAAAACTTGGTTTTATCTTGGTGCATGACCAGATCTGACCCAGGCAGCCCAGTGCAAGACTTAGATCCAAAACTCGAAGGCTGTTACTTAAGGCTTAGACGAAAGATCATAGCCAAAATGCATCAACTTGAGGACCCACCCTGAGATTGCGACCGTGGCATCAACCAAGTGCTGCCGACACAAAATGTCATAGGGCAGCACCTTGCCGATGGGCAGCCACTTGTTGATGAGAAACAAATCCTAACAGGAGATGGAGCAAATCTTCGAGCTCCATTCGTACCAGTTCGACGCCCCTCAGTCCGATATTACCTTTAAGAGGACCTGAACGAACCTAAACCACGGAGTTGTTACCCCAGAGATTGAGGTCGTCCACTTTAAGTTGAAGCCTGTGATGTTTAATATGATCAACATGATGGGGAAATATGGCGACTCCGCAATTGAAGATGCCAGACAACACCTCAAGTCCTTCCTCCAGATTTGTAACTCATTTAAAATTTAGGAAGTACATGTGGATATTCTGAGATTGAAGCTATTTCCCTATTCACTGAGAGGTAGGGCAAAAATCTGGCTCAACAATATCCCAGCAGGATCAATTGGATCCTAGAGTGATCTTTCTCATGATTTTCTAGCTCGTTTTAATCCTACAAATTTAACTAACAAACTACGTAATGAGATCACTTCTTTTTGACAGGCTGATGACGAGTCCATGTATGAGGCTTGGGAATGATATAGAGAGCTATTACACAAATGCCCCTTGCACGAATTCCCAGTATGGACGCAGGTGACCATGTTCTATAATGCGATCAATACGACAACTAGGATGATGTTGAATGCCTCGGCAAACGACATACTTTTAGATAAAGAACCGGAAGAAGCCATAGAGATCTAAAAACAGGAGAACCAAGAATGATTATCAGTTTCCCACGGCTAGAAGGGGAGGAGTCCATCGTCAAACCTCAATTAAAGAATTAGAGTCCGAGGACTCAATTTCATCCCAGATCGCTACATTTACGAAGCTAGTTATGAAGTTACAGTCGCAAAGCAATCAACAGAAAGTCAAGGTAATTGATTTATTTTGCGAAAACTGTGGGGATAACCATGCTTTTTCTGAATGCCCGCAGAACCTAGAGTCAACATGCTATGTTGGAAACTTCAATCGCAACAACAACTAGATGTCCAACAATTACAATCCAGCCTAAAAAAAGCACCCAAACTTCTCCTGGAGCAACCCTAACAATGCCCTTAATTCACAAAATCTAAATGCTCCGACATCAAGATTTTAGCAGTAGTCGCAACAGCAAGCCCAACAACCAATGCAGTCTAGTTCTCTCGAAAACACTTTAAATGCTTTTATGGCTCAAACTAATGAATATATGGCTAACACTGACATGTTCATTAAAAAGAAAGAAACTTTTATGGACAAAACAGAGATGCGGCTCTAGAACAATAAGGCTACACTGAAATCCCTGGAAACACAAGTGGAGCAGATTGCTCAGATCCTGAACACCAGGCCATTCGGAGGATTCCCCAGCGACACTAAAGCCTCTAAGAGAACGTCGTACGAACAGTGCAAGGGTGTAACAACCAGGAGCGGTATTCAACTACAAGAGCCACAAATGCCAAACAACTAGCAAAGTAGAAACCACAGGAGCCCACTATCCCTACACAGTCTAAGGACAAGGATGCCGCGACACCAGTCAAGACAAATCCTGTCATCGCAGATCCTGCTACATCACCCACAAGGCCCAGAGACAGCCCACCAGCTCCACCATTCCCACAAAGGATGAAACAACCCAAGAAAGAGTATAAGTTTAAAAAGTTTTTGGATATACTTAAATAGGTACATATTAATATACCTCTGGTGGAGGCTATCAAGGAGATCCCAAACTATGCCAAGTTTCTCTAGGACATAGTGTCAAAACGAAAAAGGATTGGGGAATTTGAAACAGTGGCTGTAACGGAGGAATGTACGGCCGCATTACACAATCGAACTCCACCCAAGCTCAAGGATCCTGAAAGCTTTCTCATACCATGCACGACCAGAAACAAATTACGAGGGGAGAGCACTATGTGATTTAGGTGCAAGCATCAATATCATGCCCAAGTTCGTCTTTCTAAAATTAAGGATTGGGACAGCACAACCAACCACAGTAATGCTACAACTTGCCGATGGATCACATGTACAACTAGAAGGGAAAATCAAAGATATCCTGGTAAAAGTGAATAAGTTTATTTTCCCTACTGATTTCCTCAACTTAGATTGCGATGTAGATGAAAGAGCTCCGTTGATACTTGGACGGCCATTCTTCGCAACTAGGAGGACTGTAATCGACGTGGAGAAAGAAGAACTGACAATGAGGATTAATGATAAGTATGTTACAATTCATGTTCTGAACAGTAGGAAACATGCCAACGATATAGCAACTTGTTAGGCACTACAGGCCACTCAGCAACAAGGTAGTAGTAAGGAACCAAAAGGCCCCGACACTTAAGCGGTAGAATGCCGCGACAAACATATTGGACCATGCCAGGACACATGTTGTGGCACACAAGGAAGAGAACATGGACAAAGGCTACTACTACATACGGGAGCACATGTTATGAGGGATAAGGAAGTATACACTTTAGGGGATGCATCCAAGTGCACTCCTTTAGTGCACTAATCTTTTCTGTCTTTACTCAATTTTTATTTTTTAGAATAAATTTTTATTTATAGTTATCTATATTTATTTCTCACAATTTTTTCAGAATAATTTTTTTCGTCTCTTGTTTTTTTGGAGGGAGATCAAGAAGGAAAGAAGGGAGGAACCAAATGTTTGGAGAAGTGATCGTTAGTTGCCGTGGCAACAGACACCCAATGCGCTGCGAGAGCCGCAACAACTAGTTTTCCATCGGCAGAATTGCAACAGGCTGTAACGGCTAGTAATGGTCGCGGCCGCGAATTACGCTCCAACGACACAATTTGACGAGACTCTAAAAAAGAGCCACTATTCTCCTTTTTTATTCACTTCCTACTTTCTTTTACTCTCTTGAATCTCAGAGTTATTCACGCTCAGATCTGCTCTCAACTCCTTTTCTCTCTCAATTACGCTCACTACTCTTATACAATTCATATGGCAACCAGAGAAGCATCTTCCACTGCTGACGCAACATCCGCCTATACTTGCTTCGCACCAACATTGGTGGAAGAACGATTTAAAATGCACTACATCTCACGACAAGTGTGGGAAGAGCAAGGGTTCCAAGCATCTAGTGAACAAAATTACAGCATCGAGCCCTTTCTTTTTAACAAGATCATACACCAAAAGTGGCATGTTTTCTGCCTCCAGCCGACCCAAGCCAATCTTACGATAGTTTGAGAGTTCTATGCTCATAAGCCAAGTGTCGGTGCACTGTTCGTGCATGTGAAGGGAAAAGCCATCCACATCGATGCCGACACCATAAACAGGTTCTACGGCCTGCACATTGAAAGAGATGAGCATGCCGAGGTTTTGGAGGCCCTAACAGAAGATGATTTCTTGCGCATTAAGGAGGAGCTTTGCTTCACCGGCAGACTATGGGAGGCCGGATCATACAAAGGCTCGGTGCAGTGGTGATATCTACGGCTGGAAGCAAAACTGTGGAACAAGTTCATCCGCCACCGCCTTCTACCGACTTCCCACAACACGGTCGTTGATCGACCCAGACTTGCTCTTATCCATTCTATTATGCAAAATCGTAAAATTAATGTAGTTAATTTAATTGTGCAGGAAATCTACAAATGCGCAGTGAAGGAGAAGGGCCCGCTCTATTTCCCATAGCTCATCACCAGCCTCTGCACAGAGAATGAAGTCCCGTTCGATAGAACCGATGAACTCACAAAAGAAAGACAAGTATGGGACAAGGTGACCTGCCACAGAATAATGGAGATCTTAGACGCCGCAGACCTCCAGCAGATTCTGAACAAGATGGAAGAAATGGACCAACGACATCAGTTGTTCATGGCGTATACCTGGGACTTCCATACCGCAAGAACTCAGTGGATCCAAAGGAAGTTCCCTGATCCGACAGTTCAATTCCCCATCTTCCCCGCTGCCGTCTTCTCTGCCGCTACTGCAGCCCAGCACAGAGCCCACGAAACCCCTATCGCTGCTTCTGCCATGAACCACCAGTCCCAGCCCGCCGCAACCTTCGATACATTTTCTGCCACAGTAAGAAGAGGCAAGCACAAGGCTGGCTTAGACACACCGACCGGATCCATACCCCACACCACCTAAGATAGTGACCACTCAGTTAGCCGGGTGTTCGACTTGATCAACCGCAAGGGACTAAACATGGACAACGTTAACCTTAATTCCCTTGAAGAGGTAGGTGCCCCAACAACAAAGCCCACCCCACCATCACGCGTCCAACCACCTCGAGAGTCCAAATGAATCAAGCAAGCAACTTCTAAGCCAACGAAGAGGCTAATTTTGGAGTCCGACAGTGACGAGGAGGATGATTCTGCCAACTCAAAATCCATTAAATTCCTCTTCCAATTTTTGCTACTTATCTGTTTATGCCCTCATATTTTGTGATTTAATTTTTTCTATCTTATGTATGCAATGTAAGCATTGAGGGCAATGCTTGGTTTAAGTTTGGGGTTGTAGGTTGAGAGGCCGAGGCAATGCCATGCCGCAACAGTATAATATAATTGTCATGTAAATTTTGTGCTTTAACTTGTTAAATTTTTTTAATTGCACTGCCTTAACTGAATTATGTTTATGTCACGATAATACTTTCTATCAATTGCCTTAGTTTAGTTTTAATTAAATCTTTTTTCTTGGCAATAGAACACTCTCTTCTTACCATTGTTTAGAACTGTTTAGAGCCTTTAGTTTTAGGATGCTTAAAAGAAGATAACTTAGGATCACACTATGAGATTAAAACTTAAACACCTTTGTGACTTGCATGATTTAAGGAATTCTAGTACACTTGACATAGACTAGCTTTGAAAGAAAATTGGGTAAAAGTTAGAGGTGCTCACCACTGGCTCTAGGCTAATCACTAGAGGTGCCCGAAACAGGCTCTAGTTAGTTAGGTTGCTTAAAAAGACCCAAGTTAAGTAGTTTAATGCTTAAGTGTTTACTTAGAATCCTTGTAATCATCTTGCTCACAATACATGCACACACTCACAAATCTTATAGTTTGATTCTAGGGAATTCCTACGGCATCCAAAGACTTTAGGGCTGAAGCGTTTTTTGCCATGGTTGGGAGAGAGAGGGAAAAGTAAGACCAAGGAGACGGTTTATACAAATTAAGGTTTGACAATTGATGGTTTTCATTACTTGAGGACAAGCAATAGTTTGAGTTTGGGGGTGTGATAAGTGCCCAAAAGTCCTATATTTTGACCCCTTATCATGGCAATTATCACTCAACCTACACCCATTTGAGCTGCATTATGGCCTTTCATGCATAGATTTCATCATTTATACCTTTGATCTTATTATTTTGTTTATTCTATGAAAAAGGTACTATTTAATGCATGATTGGTATTCTTTTAGATTTGCACTACTAGAGCAGGAAGGTGTCGATAGAGAACAAAAAGCAAGAGGGAATATGAGACCAAAGTAGCAGACAACAGAACCTTATCGATCCAAGCCACATGAAAGCCTCTACTGAGGGAAGATGAGGAAGTATTGCTGAGCAGAGCAGACCGATGCCGAGGCAGCGAAAGCCAAGTCACGACAGCAACTGCCTAGGGAGCAAAATGGGCAAAGTGGTAGCCGACTTGTAGAGCTTTTAACGCTGGATTTTTCTACACACTTTGCGTGGCAACTGGAGCTCGAGAAGTGGAGGAAAACATGGAAGGAAGTATAAAGTTGGACTCTTGGACAAAAGTGTATACTGTAATAAATTAAAGAGATTTACTTCTTTAATGAAGTCTAGTCCATGTCTAACTTAACTTCCTCTCCAAGAAGGATTTGTGCCTACACCTTTCTCTATATAAAAGCTTGCCGCCATGAAGAGAGGGAGAGGAGATCAGATCGAGGGAAATAGATTGAGCTTAGGATTAGTTTCATTATGTTCTAAATTTCTTAGGGTTAGGATTAGTTTGTTTAGTAGTTGTGTGAAAACTCTTTGTACTTACTTTTTGTTCTTAATGCAATAAAAGTTAATGTTTGCTTATTCTGACTTTAATTATTTTTGCATTCTACTCGGGGGAGGGTTTGTGAGATCATCCATTTGTTCAATATCGAGAGAGTTGAGCTCATGAAAATGAATTAGTACGATTTTCGCGCTACGTGCAGTTAACTAACTCAGCATAGGGATAGATTAGAGTTTCAACGGCTAAAAGAAGTGTATGAACAGTTGGCGTTTGCCCTTTGATTCACGTCAGGATGTATCATCAGAGTTCAGTCAACAACCAGTGTTTCATGCTTAGGGATAAGGCGGAACCACCCAAGACCACTTTGTCGAGCCTTAATTGTATCTGCCCACGAGTAAGGGATTTCCGCAACATGGATTTAGCTCACTGCCACATTAGTAGTGTGTTGCTGCATTCAAGACAGAAACGAAGTCAAGAAGATTCCACACTACGACACACTCTAATCCAACCCATTTTCTCATCTTTATTACTTCTCTATTTTATTTACTGGATTTCATTAGTTTAGTTATTTTTAGATTATATTAAATCACCCAATTAATTTGTGTTTTTATTTTATTTATTATGCAGCGCGAGGGAGTAGAACCGAAGGTTGAGTACCAATCCCTATGGAGATGATACTCTTATACTTATCCATATATTACTTGTGACGTATATACTTGCACAATTTGCGGAGTACTATTTACACGCAACAATGTTCAACAATGTTCAAGCATTCTTGGAAGTATGTGATTGCTTTCGCCAACCAGATATTCCTACCGAAGTTTTGTGACTCAAGCTCTTCCCTTTCTCTCTGCGAGATCGAGCCAGAGCATGGTTGAAGACTTGTTCTGCAAAATCCATTTCATCTTGGGATGACTTGTGTAGCAAGTTTCTACACCGATATGATCCACCGAACATGCATGATGCTCGTGTAAAAGTGCCTCGCAATAGTGCCAGTGTACACGTCTCAAGTAATATAATGATAAGTATATCGACTATCGTCTCCGTAGGTATTGTGCTAGTCTTTTGATCATACTTCCTCACACTATAAAACAAATAAAAGAAAAGAACACAAATGGATAGGTTTGTTTTGAGTAATCTAAAGAACTAATTCTAAAATAAGACAAAAATAAAATAAGAGAAAATCAAATTGAGAGAATGGGTCAGATCAGATTTTGTCGTAGTGTGAAAGCCCAATTGATTTGTCTTAGTTTGAATGCAACAAACACAAAGATGCCTCAGAAATGATCGAAGTCCCCGCCGCTGTCGCAATGTGCTAAGGCTCTGCCTCGACAATCCCTTGCTGAACGACAGCTGCTGTCAAGGTTCGACAAAGCGTCCTTAGATGGCTTCTCCTTATCCCTAAGCTCGGAACACTATTGATGAATGGACTTTGACCATACCTCTTGGCGTAAACCAAAGATAAACACCAACCAATCACACGCTTCTTTTAGCCGTTGAAACTCTTAACTTATCCCTAAGCCGAGTTAGTTACCACCACATGGGATGACAACCATGCTTATTCGTTTCATGAGTCTAACTCTCCTGATATTAGACAAATGGACAATCTCACAAACTCTCTCCTGATAAGTGTGCAAGAATGAATTCAATGCCAAGAATAAGCAAACCTTGAACTAAATTGCATTAAAAGTAAAACAAAGTACAATTGTCTTTACACAACTACTAAACAACTGGTCCTAACCCTAAGGAAAATTAGAACATAACGAATGGGAAGAAAACACAAAATAATCCTAAGCTCTCTCGTCCCTTGTTCTCTCCACGATTTCCCCTCTCTTGTTTTGTTGGTGGCAAGCCTTCTTTATATAGGGGATGGTGTAGGGCAAGGTCCTTCTTAGATAGGAAGTTAAGTTGGACTTGTCTTCATTAAAGAGGTGAATCTCTTTAATTTTAATGCATTTTTTTTTAATTTTTGCCAAAGTTTCGTCTTTAACCTTCATTCCATCTTTTCGTCCTCCTTTCAAGCTCTCCTTGTTGCGCAAAGTGTATAGAAAAATCAGGCATTTTATGCTCTTCAAATCGGCTACCACTTTGCTTAGTTTGCCTTTCGACAGGTTGATCTGTGCGCTGCCTCAGCAAGGAATATCTGATGCCTCGGTAGAGGTCTATACACTGAATCTGCTTCGCAAGGCTCAATCATCATAATCCAGCTTCCCTCTGTAGAAGCTGTCATCTTTGGCTCAGCTTGATCAAGGTCCTTTTAGTAGCTCATTCTGCACCATACTTCATGTTCCTTCATAGCCCACACAACATCAACTGCCCCGGCAGCAGGTATATCTGCACAAGCACCAAATATGCATTAAATAGTCCCTTTTTCATAGTTAATATAAAATATAAGAATAAAATGTACAAGTAATGAAATTAACGCGTAAAAGGTCATACTACAGCTTAATTGGTTGTAGGTTAAGTGATAATTGCCCTAAAAATGAGTCAAAATATAGGACTTTTGGGCACTCATCACACCCCCAAACTCGAACTGTTGCTTGTCCTCAAGCAATACAAACCTCCAATTGCCAAACCGAATCCTCCTAAATTTTCTCCTTGGTCTTACTTTTCCTTCTTCTCTCCATGTCGTGGCAAAGAACATGCTCGGCCTTTAAGGCTTTGGATTCCTTAGGAATTCTCTGGAATCAAGCTATAAGAATGGTGAGTAAATCGTGAACAAGATGATTACATGAGCTCTAAGTACACCTAAATATACATCTTACTTTTCTATTGGGTTTTCTAATTTTTTTTAATTAGAGCCAGTGTTGGGCACCACTAATATTTTTCAACAAATTGATCAACTAGAGTCAATTTCGGGCACCTCTAGTGATATAAAGTCTAAACTAGAGCCACTTTTGGGCACCTCTAGTGGTTTTATGTTTTTCTTAAGCTAGAGCCGGTTTTGGGCACCTCTAACTTATAATTTTACCCAAAAATTTCTAAGCGAGTAAGTATTCTAAGTGTCCTAGAACTTTTTAAGTCATTCAAGCCACAATAGCATTTTATTCTCATAGCAATCTTCTAAGTTATCTCCCTTAAGCATCATAGAATTAAAAAGTTCTAAAGAGTTCGAAGCAACAATAAGGAAAGAGATATCTATTGCCAAGGGAGAAAATCAATAAAAATTAAACTAAGGCAATTGGTGGAAAGTATAATTGAGGCATAAGCTAAATTCGGCTAGGCAATGCATGCAGTCACCAATTTTTTTTCTTATTCTTGGTATTTAATTTTCTTGCAATTGAATCGAGAGATGATATTGCAATTGCATCTATTTGTCTAATATCGGGAGGGTTAGACTCACGAAACGAATAAGCATGGTTTTCATCCCAATCGGTGAAAACTAATTCAAATTAGGGATAAGTACGAGTTTCAACGGCTAAGAGAAGCGTAAGATTGATTGGTGTTCACCCTTGGTTCACATTGGGAGGTATTATCATGGCCTGCACATCTATAGAGTTTTGGTTTAGGGATAAGAAGAAACCATTGAAGAACGATTTGCCGAACCTTGAAGGTTGTCGCTCAATGGCCCAGGCAGTACCATTTGTCTTTTCCGCGGTAGTAGCTTTGGCCATTGCCGAGGCAGTACTCTTGCCCATTGCCGAGGCAATCGAGTTGTCAATTGCATTCAAAACCGAGACAGTTTCATTCGAATTCTACACTACGACGTAATATAATCTGGCCTGCTTAATCATCATAGTTTCTTAATTTTTTAATTTACTTGCTTGCTTTTATTTTGTTAGCTCTCTCAACAAAACCATCACTTGTGTTTTTACTTTTCTACAGTGCAAGACGATAAATTCTAGAAGTAGCACCAATCCTTGTGGGGACGATGTCTTTTATACTATAACTTGGTGACGTGTATACTTACACTAAAATTGCGACACCTAATACACGCAACAATTTTTTAGCGCCGCTGTCGGGGATTGGCAATAGCGACTTCGTTTATATTTTCTTGACTTTTATTTTTACATTGTTTCATTAAATTTACCAAGGGCTAACAATATTTGGTTTTGCATTGGTGTATGACCATGGAAAATCCAACAGCTCTAGACTATCCCCTTGATCCAGAGATTGAATGCAAGTATCGTAAACTCAAACAAAAACTGAAAGGAGCAATGGCACATGTAATCTGGAATCGGAATGTCGTGGAAGGAGACGGAGGAATTCGGCCACCTCAATTTTCTGAAGCAAGAACCCTAACCGTCCGAGATTACATAGAAGAAGATCTCAACGGACTGAATCCAGGAGTTGTCACACCTGCAATCAAAGTTGCCCACTTTGAGTTAAAGCCTGTAATGTTCAATATGATCAACACTATGGGTCAATTTGGCGGCTCAACAACTAAAGATGCTAGACAACACCTCAAATCCTTTTTGGAAATTTGCAATTCATTCAAAATACAAGGAGTCCATGAGGATATTTTGAGGCTAAAATTGTTTCCCTATTCACCGAGGGATAGGGCAAAAACATGGTTAAATAGGATTCCAGTCAGATCTATAGAGTCTTGGAATGAATTATGTCGTGATTTCCTTGCTAGATTTAATCCTAAAAATTTAACTAATAAGTTACGTAAGGAAATCACTTCTTTTCAGCAGGAAGATTATGAATCCATGTACGAGGCTTGAGAGTGATACATAGAACTTTTACACAAATGCCCCTTACACGGATTCCTATTGTGGACACATGTGACAATGTTTTAAAGTGCAGAGAACACGCCAACGAGGGTGATGCTAGATGCCTCGGCAAATGGCATACTCCTAGATAAGCCACCTGATGAAGCAATAGAGATCCTAAATAGGCCGGTTAAAAATGACTATCAATTCCCAACAACCAGAAGAGGAGGAGTCAGACGCCATGCCACCATAAATAAGCTTGAGTCATCGGATTCAATTCCTTCACAATTGGCTACCTTAACCAATTTGGCGAAAAACATGCAACGACCAAGAAACACAGGAGGTCAAAGTAGTTGGTTCTTTATGTAATGGTGACCACAATTCTTCTAAGTGTCCACAAAATCCATAGTCGAGCTTCTATGTTGGAAATTATAATCGGAACAACAATATGATGTCCAACACTTACAATCCGGCTTGGAAGAAACACCCGAACTTCTCATGGAGCAACCCTAACAATACACTCAATCATAACAATCAGAATGCTCCAACACATTGATTCCAACAGAACATGCCTTGGCAACAAATGCCTCAGCAATCAATGCAGCAACAAATTCCGCAGCAACAATCCATGCCATCTAGTTCTTTGGAAAACTCCCTAAATGCTTTCATGTCTCAAACTAGTGTATATATGGCTAATACTGATAAATTCATAAAGAAAACTGATGCCTTTATAGACATGACTGAGATGAGGATGTAGAACCATGAGGCGACATTTAAATCCCTGGAAACTCAAGTGGGGCAATTCACACAGATCCTGAACTCAAGACCAATGGGAGGTTTACCAAGTGATACTGAAGTCACGAGAGGAGCTACTCATGAACAATGCAAAGCAATCACCACACGAAGTGGTATACAACTAAACGAGCCCCGAGTTAAGGAAAACGAGCAGACAAAGCCAAAGGAGCCGATTGTTGCGGTAATAACCAACGACACTGCCTCGACAAGACCCATCAACAACTCTGCCTTGGTAACACCCGACGAAGATACCACAAAGAATAATAAGGCATATGAAGGTCCTGATTCATTTCCTCAAATCAAATTTTCATGTAAAGAACGAATTTAAGACATTCGCTTTCCACCACGGTTCCCACAAAGGGTGAAACGGTAGAAACAAGAGTACCAATTCAAGAAGTTTCTTGACATCTTGAAGCAAGTCCATATCAACATACCTTTGATAGAGGCAATAGAGCAATATTCGAACTACGCCAAGTTCCATGAAGACATTGTCTCTAAGAGAACAAGAAATGGGGAATTTGAGACCGTTGTCGTGACAGAAGGATGCATGGCCATGCTACACAATAGAATGCCACCAAAGCTTAAGGATCCCGGAAGTTTCACCATACCATGCGCAATTGGGAGCCACTACGTTGGAAATGCACTATGTGATCTTGGAGCAAGCATAAACCTGATGCCAAAATTTGTCTTCCAACGATTGGGAATAGGGAAAGCAAGACCCACTACAGTGATGTTATAGCTTGCCGACATATCCTATGTCCATCTAGAGGGAAAAATTGAAGACATCCTGATAGGAGTGGATAAGTTTATTTTTCCTACTGATTTTATTGTCTTGGATTGTGAAGCAGATGAGTTTGCCCCTATCATCCTTGAAACACCATTCCTAGCCATGGGAAGAACCTTGATTGATGTTGAAAGAGGAGAACTCACCATGAGGGTGAATGATCAACAAATTAAGCTGAATGTCTTTCACACCCTCAAGCAACCCAATGAACCATAAGAATGTCAAGTCATTCAAGCCATAACCGAGTTTGACACAGACTGCCTGAACAATTGCCTCGGCAATGCCTGAGAAAATTGCCTCGGCAGCATTCACGGAGATTGCCTTGGCAATGCCTGTGACAAATGCCTCGGCAATTACCTTGACAACTGCCATGACCCTGAAGAGCAAGAAATATTGGACGACAAAGACCATTATGAAGCCAGTTGGATGGCAAGTCGTCCAGGTAAGTACTTTGAACCCTTAGATTATTTAGGGAATAAAAAAGGTTGAAAAACCTTCTATCGAGCAACCACCAATTCTTGAATTAAAACAATTTCATGAACAATTAAAATATGTTTATTTGGTAACCATCAACACATTGCCCGCAATCATCTCTTCTAAGTTACAGCCTGAACAGGAACAAAGATTGATCGACATGCTAAGGCAACACAAACGGGAAATAGGGTGGACAATTGCCGATTTGAAGTGAATTAGCCCGGAGGTTTGCATGCAAAAAATCCTCTTGGAGGAAGAACACAATCCAACCGTTGAGTCACAAAGAATGCTTAATCGAGTCATGAAAGAGGTGGTAAAAAAGGAGATTATAAAATGGCTCGATGCAGGCATTATATACCCTATATCTGACAACACATGGGTAAGTTCGATACAATGTGTACCAAAGAAGGGAGGAATGACAATGGTAAGCGATGAAAATAATGAATTAATCCCAATCAGGACTGTTACCGGTTGGAGGGTTTGTATGGATTACCGCAAGTTGAACAATGCTACTAGGAAAGACCATTTTCCTTTACCTTTTATCGATCAAATGCATGACCATCTTGTAGGTAAACCATTATGTTGTTTTCTTGATGGTTATTCAGGGTATAACCAAATTGCCATAGCACTTGAAGATCAAGAGAAGACCACCTTCACTTGCCCATACGTCACCCATGCATTTCAAAGGATACCTTTCAAACTATGTAATTCCCCGACAACCTTCTAACGATGCATGATGGCAATATTCTCCGATATGGTGGAAGATTTCCTGGAAATCTTCGTGGACGACTTTTCGGTGTTTGGAGACAACTTCGACAATTGCCTCGACAACTTGGAGTGAGTTCTTAAAAGATGCAAAGAAACCGATTTGGTCCTAAACTGGGAGAAGTGTCATTTTATGGTGGATGAAGGCATAGTTCTCTGTCAAAAATTTCATCCAAAAGCATTGAAGTTGACAAAGCCAAAGTGGAAGTTATCGAAAAACTACCCCCACCTACATCAGTCAAAAAAATTCGAAGCTTGTTCGGACACACAAGTCTTTATAGGAGATTTATAGAATTTTTTTCTAAAATTACTAAACATTTGTCTAACTTGCTTGAACAGGATAACGGCTTTGATTTTGATGACTCATGCACCAAGGCATTCGAGACCCTGAAATAGAAACTTGTAGCCGCACCAGTAGTGGTTCCACCAGATTGGACATTGCCCTTTGAATTAATGTGTGATGCAAGTGACTTTCCAGTAGGAGCAATCCTAGGCTAAAGGTCAGGTAAGATCTTCCATGTAATCTACTACGCTAGTAAGACTCTTAATGAGACACAAGTGAACTACACCACCACACAGAAAGTGTTACTAGTTGTAGTGTTTGCATTTGACCAGTTCCGTTCATACTTGATTGGGACTAAGGTAATTGTTCATACTGATCATTCGGCAATAAAATACCTTTTTGTCAAGAAATAAGTCAAACATCGCTTAATTCGCTGTATTTTACTTTTACAAGAGTTTGACATTGAAATTAAGGATAGAAAAGGTACAGAGAACCAAGTTTCCGACCATTTATCCAAACTGGAAAACAAGGAGAGGACATGACCACACACTCAGAAAATCAAGATGCATTCCCAGATGAACAGTTGCTCATTGCCTCGACAATTCTAGAAGGCACTGCTCCGGCATCATAGACAGATTATGCCTCAGCAATGCAGATGGGCACTGCCTTGGCAATTATCGACAGCATTGCCTCGGCAATAACTTCCCCAACTGTTGCAGCCCTTTCATCTACACCATGGTATGTTGATCTTGTGAATTTTCTAGTTAGTGGTGTTTTATCTTATAGCCTTACTCACCAAGGAAAGAAGCGGTTCCAACTTGATGCTAAGCATTATTATTGGGACTAGCCTCTCCTGTTTAAACAATGGCAGGCCAGGTTATAAGGTGATGTGTCCCTGAGGAAGAACAACAAGATGTGCTCCAACAATGCCATTCTTCACCATATGGAGGACATTTTGGAGGGACACGCATGATAGCTAAGGTCATGTAATCTGGATTATAAAGGGCAACCTTGTACAAGGATGCTCACAAGTTCTACAAGCAATGTGACCAATGTCAACGGACATGGAATATCTTAAGAAAGAGCGAGATGCCCCTACAAAACATCTTAGAAGTTGAGCTATTCAACGTTTGGGGAATCAGTTTCATGGGGCTCTTCCCATCTTCATGTGGAAACCTCTACATACTCTTTGTCGTTGACTATGTGTCCAAATGGGTAGAGGCAATTGCAACCCCAAAAAATGACTCCAAAACCGTGCAAAGATTCCTACAGAAGCACATATTTACTTGGTTTGGAGTACCAAGGGCAATCATAAGAGATAAAGGCAAACACTTTGACAACAAACTCATTGCCAAGGTATTGTAAAGATTTGGGGTGACACATAAGATTGCCTCGAAATACCATCCATAGACTAATAGATAGGTCGAGATATCAAATAGAGAGTTGAAGAATATCCTTGAGAAGGTAATTAACCCTTCATGCAAGGATTAGTCCCTTCGACTAGATTATGCACTTTGGACCTACAAGACAGCCTTTAAAACACCTTTGGGCATGTTACCCTTTCGACTTGTGTACAGTAAGACGTGCCATCTACAAATGGAGATTGAGCATAGATCATATTGGGCGATTAAAATCGTTAACATGGATTGGGAGAATGCCGATAAAAAACGCCTATTGGACCTTAATGAGATGGAGAAATTATGTGCCCTAGCCTACGACAATGCAAGAATCTACAAGGAGAAAACCAAGCGCTTGCACGACAAGAGAATATTGCTGCGACAATTCATGCTCGAGCATCTAGTCCTCCTCTTTAATTCTCAGTTGAAATTATTCCCAAGAAAATTACGATCGTGATGGTCCAGACCATTCGAAGTTGTCAAGGCATTCCCCCATGGTGTTGTCACAATCAAGTCCTTAAAAGATGGCCATGATCTTAAAGTTAATGGATAGAGATTAAAGCATTACACAAGCACCCATGTCACAATTCTACCAATCCACTCAGTCTCAATTAAAATCCTCCCTCTTTCAAAAGATTGCAACTCGACTGTATCACTATCCATTTGAATGAAAGAACCCCATGTTTCCACTATGTTTCAGAATGTGCCTTTAGACCATGCTTGAATAGGGACTCCACCTATCTCAAGCCAAGCAAACGTGCTATCAATACGGCCGTCCGAAGACCATTCCCTGACACTGTCAAACCATGTAGAAGTTTGCGCGACTCCAAAATTTTTGAGCGAGTTTCCTCACTACATAACATGAACAATATGAAAGGTCCCTGAATCCTCATGATCGAGAATCCTTGTAGGTTAATTTTCTTAAATTCGATTGCCAATTCCACAAGCGAATAATGTTGAATACATCTCCCAATTGCATTGTATTGTAGAATCTCAAGACTGGTCTCGTCTACCACACCGATCACTCGTTTGCGGACTAGATTTGCATTTCAATCCAGGACCTCCCTTTTTCGTTCAATGAAATTCTCCCTTCTTTCATTAGACTGTGAGATACCCTAACCCTTTTTCTGCCTCCAGAAACTATCCCTTGTATCTCTCTTAGCCATTGTAACTTTGATTTGTGCCCCATAAATCCAGACACCATTCAATCTCTCAATAACCCGACCTGCATCTTCTTTCGTTTGCATTCGAACAAAGCCAAATCTGGATCCATCCCTTGACCTTTTGACGGGAATGAAAACATCAACTACTACACCATGTCGATAACAGACTTGCCATAGGCCTTTCCAATGAATATGTTGTGATAGATTCGAGATGAAAAGAGTCCAGATTTGATTGCCACCATTCCTAGGTTTCTCTTGATTCCACGCCATTTTCCCGGGCACATAATGAGTGGTTAGTTTTAACTTTAATAATAATAATAATAATAATAATAATAATAATAATAATAATAATAATAATAATAATAATAATAATAATAATAATAATAATAATAATAATAATAATAATAATAATAATATCCTAACAAAAAGTTAAAGAAGTAAAAACTCTATTTATTAAAAAACTAATAATTAAATAAAATAGTAAAGAGTGGTTAAGTGAACATGCCACCAAAACAGTCATCAAAACATTTTTTCGGACCCCACAAGAGCCATAAAATGATAATTAAAAATTAAATTTTAAAAAGGCTTCACTTTTTTAACTGATGTACTGATGTTATTTATTGTAAACAAAAAAAAAAGAAAGACTTATTATGCCTGATGAGCCAGTTGTAGTCTAAGAAAACGAAATAAATCGAAGAATATTAACGGCGATTCTTCTTCTTCTTCTTTTAAATAATTTTTTTGCTCAATAAGTATGATTTTATTAGAGGGGAAAATCATATAGCGGCATTATCAAGAGCCTCGTTAAAAGCACTCTAAAACTTAAGAGGGAGGAAAGAGTACTTCGTGGTAATGTTACAAGAAATGGGCAACCAAAACAAGGCATACCTCGAACCACCCAAAAGCAAATCAGCTCACCAAAACCACATACCAAAGAGCAAGCAACAATATCGACAGTGACCAAACGCAACACCAAAGCTTGCAAACCAGCAAACCATGGCACACCAAATGACGCCCACAACCGAGAACCATTAGAGGCAAACCCTAAAAATCAAACAATGATCCACTGCACTCTTCGCTAAAGCATCCGTCATTCCATTCGCCTCATTGTAATATGGGTAAAACACGCATTGGGCATTGCCACACAAGTTGTATCAATGCTTCGAAAAAAATCCCACAAATGCCAGGGTCGGCGCTCAACAATAAGTATCGAACTAATCGTAACCCTTGAATCCGACTCAATTACCACACTTAAGGATAGACCGAGTGGGGGCTGGCGGGGGCAGTCGTCCCCTAAAAACTTGAAATTTCTGTAGGACATAGAAAAATTTTAGAATTTTTCAATGTATTTTCTATTGAAAATCTATTTTCGCCTCCCCTAAAAATTTATAGGTTTGCCCCCTAACCTAAAGTCCTGCGTCCGTCCCTGACCACACTCAGACAATCCAACCAACGCGAATCCAGTAACAAAGAAATGTCGTAAGCAATTTCCCTCAATTCCGCATCATTAGAGTCTAGTCTACCTAAATTTTTAGAAAAAATAATTTAATCTTTTTATAATTATAAAATAATATTTTGATTATTTTTAATTTTTGAAAGTCTTGTAACACGCTCGAATCGATCTTTCGAAACTGTCAAGAGGGTTCAATTGAACTCCCGGAAGAATTGGCTAAAATCGATAAAAATGATAGACAATTTGCACGATGATTTTAGAGTGGTTCGACTTTCTAACCAAAGTCCACATCCACTACCTTACCACACCACTAAAGATTTTCCAATTCACTACTATGAATTCTTCCTTTTGAGGCCAAAGGGATAACCTTACAACCCTATCTTTTCAATGGCTAAGATAGAACAACTCTAGTTTTTTACTTGGGCTAAACTAGAATCTCTCTTTTTTACAAGGTAATTTGTGTAAACAATAAAAACTTCACAAGGAGGGTGTTTACAAGAATTAAGCTCACAAGAGTGTAAAAAATAAAACAATGAAAAATACTCTCGATACAAATATATACAAGAGAAATGAAGAATAAATACTTAAATGTTATTTTTCTTGATCATGAAGCTTGGATATTGTCTCTAACTTTCTTCAACTGTCTCAAGCTTGCTTTTATAAAGTGAAATGATATTCTAGCCATTTATGGCCATTAAGGATGTTTTGGAGCCGTTGAGGATGCAAAATAGATGTTACCTACAAAAAATTAGCATTTATATCTAAAGGGATCGATCCCTTAAACTAGGGGATCGAGCCTTTTGCACTTGGTGGTTGGAATAAAAAGATTGAGGCATTCCGTCCACAAAGGGATCGATCCCTTTATTTAGGGGATCGATCTGTTTTGCCTTGAGGTCTGGAAATGATCTTTTTAAAGTGCAAAAACGGATCATATTCATTTTGAAAAAGTTCGGTTAAGTTGGAAAACATTCGAAACAAATTTTTCAAGTTTGTTTGAACTTTGAATTACTTTTGAAATATTTGAACAAGTCCAAAACATTTTTCACTTAATTTGTTATATCAAAATATTAGTTCAACAATTAATTTTAAAAAATTTAAATGATTTTTAAAACAAAATTTTAAAAATGCTAGAAATATCATGTCGCGTTTACCAATTTACCATAGTGTGATGTATGGCAATTTTAGTGTTGCATGGTAGAAGATAATTTAAAATTGTTAATATTTAATGGTTAAAATTGATAAAAACTTAATTAAGTGTAAAAATAATTCAAGACTAAATTATTTTTTTTTCAAAGTTTAAAGATTTTTTAACCTTCACACCTTAATAAAAGAAGTGTTTGGACTGTGGATCGGATTCAGATATGAATTTTGATTCCAGTGAACATGCCACCAAAATAGTCATCAAAACATTAAAAAAAAGGTGTTTGGATTAAGGGTTTCAAAACATCTAAAGGTTCGAATCCGATAGAAAAAAGTTCGAATCAAAAAAAATGTTTGGATCTTAATAAGAGGTGGATCGTATATGGACATTGCGATAATTCAATCAGAATCCGATCCAAATCTATACTCGATATGAATCCAATCAATATATGAATTCAAATAAAAACATTTAAAACTCTTAGATTTAAAAAATATATATATATATATATATATATATATATATATATATATATATATATATATATATATATATATTAAAATCCAAATTAAATTGAATTGTGATTATGTATATTTATGTTGATATATATTGATATCATAAATAAGTTAAATTGGAATTATATATATTTAATATATATATATATATATATATATATATATATATATATATATTAAAATCCAAATTAAATTGAATTGTGATTATGTATATTTATGTTGATATATATTGATATCATAAATAAGTTAAATTGGAATTATATATATTTAATATATATATATATATATATATATATATATATATATATATATTTTGAAATCCTAATTAAGTTTAATTGAGAATTAAAGTTAAATTAGGATTATATATATTTATATATTTTTTGAAATCCTAATATAAGTTGAATTAAGATTACAAAGTCTTATATAAAAGCATGAAATCCTAATATAAGTTGAATTAAGGTTACAAAGTCTTATATAAAAGTTTAGAGAGTTTTATATGCTCGTTTCAACTGGGTGAACTACGTAAATGTCGGGGCATTATCGTTGCGACTTAGGAATCGACATTGTGGCGTGATTGGATATCTACTCCAAATTCAGAATTCCAAATTTTAAACAGATAATTCTTCACCCTTAATCACCTGATTCATTTGATGAAAATTATTTGTTATTTTTATTTAAAGATATTTGTTTGAGTTGTTACTTTAAAAAAGAAAAAATTTAATTGGATTTAGACTTTCGAATTTGAATTTTAAATATTTTATTAGATTGGACTCGTATTTATATAATTGAACTTAAATTCGAACTTAGATTTTTTTGGAGATTTAATTATTAATTAGATTGAACTTTAACTTTATAAATACCTATCCAAGTCTGATCTATTGGGCTCCCTACTTTTCACCCTACCAACAAGTTATGCGTGTGATAAGTGCACAAATATAGAACTCAATTTAATTATATAAAAATAAAAATATTTTAAATAATAAAACAGATTTTTTCAAGTTTAACCAACCAAGATTCGAGTAAAAAAATGGTTTTAATATATGCATATTTGGTTGGATCGGTTAGTCCATGAATAAATCAAGTCATAATAATGAGCATCTCTTGTTGCGGTGGGTGGCCTCAAAATAAGAGCTGTTATATTTGAATAAGAAAGTCACCAATTCATGCCCAACCTTTAATTAGTAGTTTTGAATTTAAATATATAACAACATTGCAATATATTATTATACTTTCAAGCAGGGATGGATCGAGCTTGGAGGGGCATGAAAATTTTAAATAGTATATAATTTATAAATATATTAAAAAATTTATGTATTTTTTTATAAAAAAATTATTTTTTCCCTAAAATTTTATAAATTTCTCTCAATATAAAATCATGGATTTGTCACTTCTTCAAAAAACAAAATGTAATCCCCTAAACCTTATCCAGAAGAATTGGATCGAATATAGGAAGTCAAGTTTAAAACTTGTCTCTCAAGTAAAGAAATTAAATGCAAAAATATCACTTCCAAAATTAATAATAGTAATATCCCCAATACGTACTTATAGTATCATCCTGAAAATATTAAATATATATATATGCATGATAAAACGTAATATCTCAAATAAGATGTCCGAAATCTGAAATTAAGTACAATCTAATAAAACATATAAAATCCATAAATTCGAGTGATCATACTGATAATAGTAAATGTTGTTGGAAAACGAGGTCCTCCAAGTACCGTAGCCTAGACCTGAGTATCTGAAATAGAAACTAAGGGGGGGGGGGGGGTCAGTGAAAACACTCAGTGTGTCTCTAAAGTGCAAACATGATTAACAGAGTCAACAAATTAACAGAGTCAAACAACACATTATCTGAATATCAACCCAATAATCAATTCAATCAATTAAACTTATACGAGTAAAATATGCAAAACAATATGATATGCACTCATCTACATCACCATCCGAAGAGTAAGGCTCCCCAAAACCACTCTCAATCTCGTCACCATCCGAAGTGGAATCTAGCCCGTAGGGCGAAACCATTGATCCGATGTAGACATCAACATGAAGGATGAAGCTACTAAACTTCCCCGTAGAGAATCCCAACCATAATGAGATGACATAAAATTTGAGTTCTAAATTTGAATGCATTGTTTATCAACATGAATGCATAATCATATATATATTGGATGATGTAACAACATACTGAACAAGGAAAATATCACAGATCATCAGAATGTTATTACCATACAACATCAGACCACATCATATTTACAATTCAATCCATTAACACATATACATACAAAGCACTGCAAACAGATAGCATAGAAGAGAACACACCTCAGGTAGCTAACACTCAACGTCGATGGTGACGTCTCCCACGCTCAGCTCTATCTCTAGGTCGGTCATGGTCAGCTCCTATAATAATTAAATACACCATCAAAGATACTACTACTATGCCAAGACACTCATAATATAAATATCGAATATATTAATAATTAAACTCATGAGCGGATTTCGATGTCTGTGCAACAGGAGGTCGTCCAGGTGGAGGAGAAGGAGGGATCTCAATATCCGAGTCGACGTCATCTGCAAATAAGAATAATTCCAATTAATTTCTCGATATTCAAATCTTTAAATACTAAGTATAATCGAATAAAAGTGGTCAAAAAGATCTTTCAGGTTCAAATTTGGGAAAACGGGCAGTTGAATCGGAATCAAAACGTCGAAAAACATGAAATATGCCTTTTCTAAAACAGTCAACGGATCAACGGTCAACGGATGACATCATCACTTACATCATGCGCCACATCACTAGTGAAGTCATCCGGTTTAGGTCAAGAGGGTCTAGTTCGGTCTAAAGGTCCAGTTCGGTTCAAAGAATCTAGTTCGGTCCAGTTTGTACTAAATCCCCCCTCTTTCAACCGAAATCAAATTAGGGCAAAAATTCCTAATCGGATTCCGTCTCCGGCGATCCCAAACACTCTATTTCTGGTAGATTTCGCAACTAAATAACACACATACATGGGTTAACCCCCAAATTCGTGAAACCCCTTACCCTAAACACCGAAACGACGAGAAAAGTAACAAGAACAACGGCGTAAAGGAGGGTTCGAACGGTCTGGCCTCTTTTTTCGGCGAAGAACGACGGAAAATGGTTACGTTGGAGGGCGGGTTTTGATCACACAACCACGGGGATTGCGCTAGTGGTTTCGGTTTAACGAACGGTCGCCGATAAGACCTTGTCCGGAGCAAAATCAAAAGAAAAAAATATGGGTTGGGGTTTATTTTCGTACGAGAGAGAAACAAGGAGTGGTGAAGGTTGCGGTGCACAAAATGGGAGACAAAAAGGGAAAGAGCATATCTTTACCCCATTTTTAGGGTAATTTACACAATAAGGGCTCCAACTTAGCTCGCCTTTTAGAATAACCTCAAAAGTTAAGGTTTTACTCAATTAAGTCACCAAAACATGAATTAAACCCAATTTAATCACTAAAATTTAATTAGGTTTTCTATTTATAATTTCCCAAATATTAGGGTTTTAAATTAGGGCAAAATTTAGGGTGTTACAAATCTCCCCCCGTTAAAAAGAAATTTCGGTCTCGAAATTTACCTGGAGCAAAAAGGTACAGATATTGAGCTCGGATTACAGTATTGGGCTCCCACGTAGCCTCATCATGACTACGACCACGCAACAGGACTTTTACCATCTTAATGGTCTTCCTTCTGAGAACCTTTTTATCCTGAGCAAGAATCTCAATAGACTTCTCCTCAAAACGCAAATCAGGACAAGCCTCAATCAGGACAAACCTCAATATCCTCAACACTAAAATATGAAAGACATCATGAATACGCTGAAGCTCTGGTGGTAGCTCTAGTTGATAGGCAACTGGTCTGACTCGAAGATAAGGGCCAATGTAATGAGGACTCAGCTTGCCCTTCCGACAAACTGAAGTACCTTCCTCCAAGGAGATAGTTTCAAGAAAACCTCATCATCCACCTCAAACTCAAGATCATGACGTCTCAAATCGGCGTAAGACTTCTGTTTTTCAAAAGTAGCCTTAAGCCGATCCTGAATCAATCTGGCAGTCTGCTCAGCCTCGAGCGCAATCTTAGGTCCCAACAATCTGTGCTCATTCAACTCAGTCCAACCAACAGGTGAACAACAACTATGCCCATACAGAACCTCATACGGTGTCATCTTAATACTGGCATGATAACTGATATTATAAGCAAACTCTGCAAGCGGCAGGAAATCCTCTCAACTGCCTCTGAAATAAAAAATATACCCCTCAGCATATCTTCAAGAATCTGGATCACACACTCAGACTGACCATCTGTCTGCGGATGATAAGATGTACTGAAGTTCAATTGAGTACCCAAAGTAGAATGAAGAGACCCCCATAATTTTGAAGTGAACCTCGGATCTCTATTAGAAATAATAGATGACGTTACCCCGTGAAGTCGAACAATCTCAGAAATATAAAGCTGAGCTAACTTACTCGAAGAATAGTCAACTCGGAGAGGGATGAAATGCGCGGACTTCGTCAGATGATCAACAATAACCCAGATGGAATCCTTCTTCGGCGGATTCAAAGGAAGTCCTCTAACAAAGTCCATAGTCACGCGCTCCCACTTCTACTGAGGAATCTCAATATGATGAAGTAACCCAAACAGACACTGATGCTCTGCTTTGACTTTCTGACAAGTCAAACATCTCGATACAAATCCGACGACATCTCGTTTGAGGCCTTTCCACCGGTACTCTGCATCTACCGGGTAGGATAATTCATCTCAACAAATAGTCGATGAAGCTTCTTTAGCCAGTACTCTGCATCTGTCGGGTCCGTACCCGTCTTTCCATCGAACATAGTAATCACGGCAACTAGAAACTCTATGGATATGGGTCTTCGAACACCCTCAGACTGACGAAGGTATCTCAATAGCTCTCTTTGAAGAGTAACGACATATGTGCCAACTGTCTTACTATCCCCTGAATCACGAGGACCACTACTATGAGCAAGCTGAACATGTGGGTCTCCTCCACCAGTCTGATAAGCTTTAGTCTACGGAGCTCATGTCTGGTTCACATGTTGTTCCTCCACATTCGCACCCTGGACCTCACCTTGGTTTTGTATCGAACCCTCATGAGGTGAAATGTCACTATCTGCAGCCGCGGTACGACCTCGACCTCGACCACGACCTCAGCCACGACCTCGACCAGCCGCTACTCTAGAACTTCTCTAAGGTAGCATAGTAGTATATCTACAAAAGACAGAATCCTAAGATTAGAATTGGTACTTGGAGACCTTATTCAGAATATGTATAAATATTATTCATATAAGATCATAAGTTTTTCTGAAATTCCCGTTTTACCCGAAAACATTTGATAATGCATGCAAAAATTTATTTTCAATTTAAAATTGATTTAAATCACTCAGGCCGAGTGTTGAACTTGGCTCTGATACCACTAAATGTAACCCTCTAAACCCGACCCAGAAGAATTGGATCGAATATAAGAAGTCAAGTTTGAAACTTGTCTCTCAAGTAAAGCAATCAAATGCAAAAATATCACTTCCGAAATAAATAATAATATCCACAATACGTACTTATAGTATCATCCTGAAAATATTAAATATACAAATATATATGCATGATAAAACGTAATATCTCAAATAAGATGTCTGAAATCTAAAATTAAGTGCAATCTGATAAAACATATAAAATCCATAAAACTGAGTGATCATACTGACAATAGTAAATATTGTTGGAAAACGAGGTCCACCGTGTACCGTAGCCTAGACATGAGTATCTAAAATAGAAACTAAGGGGGAGTCGGCGAAAACGCTCAGTGTGTCTCTACAGTACAAACAGGATTAACAGAATCAACAAATTAACAGAGTCAAACAACACATTATCTGAATATTAGGCTCAACCCAACAATCAATTCAATCAATTAAACTTATATGAGTAAAATATGCAAAACAGTATGATATGCACCCATCTACATCACCATCCGAAGAGTAAGGTTCCCCAAAACTACTCTCAACCTCGTCACCATCCGAAGTAGAATCCAGCCCTAGGGCGAAACCACTGATCCGAAGTAGACATCAACCCGAAGGATGAAGCTACTAAACTTTCCCGTACAAAATCCCAACCATAATGAGATGACATAAAATCCGAGTTCTGAATCTGAATACATTGTTTATCAATAGAAATGCATAATCATATAATCTGATATACAATAATCCGAATATGAGAACATATATATATATATATATATATATATATATATTGGATGATGTAACGACATACTGAACAAGACAAATATCATAGATCATCATAATGTTATTACCATACAACATCAGGCCACATCATATTTACAATTCAATCCATTAACACATATACATACAAAGCACTGCAAACAGATAGCACAGAAGAGAACACACCTCAGGTAGCTAACACTCAATGTCGACGGTGACGTCTCCCACTTTCAGCTCTATCTCTAGGTCGGTCAGAGTCAGCTCCTATAATAATTAAATACACCATCAAAGATACTGCTACTATGCCAAGACATTGATAATATAAATATCGAATATATTAATAATTAAACTCACGAGCGGATCCCGATGTCTGAGCAACAAGAGGTCGTCCAAGTGGAGGAGGAGAAAGGATCTTAGTATCCGTGTCAACGTCGTTTGCAAATAAGAATAATTCCAATTAATTACACGATATTCAAATCTTTAAATACTAAGTATAATCGAATAAAAGTGGTCAAAACGATCTTTCGGGTTCAAATTTGGGAAAACGGGCAGCGGAATCGAAATCAGGACGTCGAAAAACATGAAATAGGCCTTTTTTGAAAAAGTCAATGGTCAACGGATCAACGGTCAACGGATGACGTCATCGCTTACATCATGTGCAACGTCATTGGCAACGTCATCCGATTTAGGTCAACATGATCCGGTTCGGTCCGGTTTGCACTAAATCCCCCTCTTTCAACCGAAATCAAATTAGGGCAAAAATCTATAATCGAATTCCCTCTCCGACGACCCCAAACACTCTATTTTTGGCTAATTTTGCAACCAGAACACACACATACATGGGTTAACCCCTAAATCCGTGAAACCCCTTACCCTAAACATCGAAATGACGAGAAAAGCAATAAAAACGACAGCACGAATGAGGGTTCGAACGATATCGGCCTATTTTTCAGCGAAGAACGGCGGCAAATGGTTACGTTGGAGGGAGGTTTTTGATCGCACAACCACGGGGAGTGCGCCGGTGGTCTCAGTTTAACGAACGGGCGCCAATAAGGCCTTGGTCGGAGCAAAATCGAAAGAAAAAAATGTAGGTTAGGGTTTATTTTCGTACGAGAGAGAAACAAGGAGTGGTGAAGGTTGCGGCACACAAAATGGGAGACAAAAGTTAAGGTTTTACTCATTTAGGTCACCAAAACATGAATTAAGCCCATATTAATCACTGAATTTTAATTAGGTTTTCAATTTAAAATTTCTCAAATATTAAGGTTTTAAATCAAGGCTAAATTTAGGGTGTTACACAAAATCATTCGGTTGGTACAAACAAATTGTATAATTAAATATATTTTTAGTAGTATGGGCCTTTGGGGTTAAGCTGTTTGGATTCAATCGTCTTTATACATATGATTAACATATTCTTTGTTTATTTGAGTTCGATTTGACTTAAAATATAAATTTTGTTTGAAGTCCATTTTCGGTCCTCTCATATTATCTATATTTGTTTTTTTTAAATATTCTGTTTTGGCTAAAGGGTTAAATTTATTCCTGTAGTAATCCGAAATCAGCAATGTTGCCACTATTTTTTTTTCTTCGTAATTTTGACCTCAAAGTCAGTCAATTGTAACAATGTTGCCCTTTGACCGACGTTGACCGTTAAAGTGCTGACGTGGCAGTTAACGGTGAAGTCAGTCATGCAATTTTGCCCTCAAAGTCATACAATTGCAATAATTTTACCCTCGGTTTATTTAGTTTTTGAATAAAATTGCATAAAGAATTTAGTTTTTTTAGTTGAACTTTTACAAATAGAATATATGAAAAATCGAATAACAAATTGGCGTAAATATCATTTGGGTCCCCGGTAATTTTAAAAATAAGCAAAGTGAGAACTCTCACAAAAAATCAAAACATTCTTCAATTTTTTTTAAAAAATCCATAAGCTTAATAAAAATAAAGAAAATATTCAAAAAAATATTGAAAACAAAAACTAATATAAAATTAAAATATATTATAAATTATAAAATAATAAAATATAAATATAAAAAATTAAAAAGTATTTAGTATTAAAAAATTGAAGAATTTTACCATTTTTTTTTCGTTTTTTACGTCAATTTTGATTATTTTTTATTTATAACTTTATGTTTATATTTTATCATTTGATGAAATTGTTCATTTTTAATACTTTATAAATACTTTTAAAATTTTTGTATTTATATTTTTATTATTTTATAATTTCTAATACATTTTATTTTTATATTGGTTTTTATTTTTAATATTTTTGAATATCTTATTTATTTTTATTAAGTTTATATATTTTTTAAAATTGAAGAATATTTTGTGAGAGTTCTCACTTTGTTTATTTTTAAAATTAGCAGGGACCCAAAGGATATTTGTACCAATTTTTTAACCTATTTTTTATATACTCTGTTTGTAAAAGTTCAACTCGAAAAACTAAATAAATCGAGGGCAAAATTGCTGCAATTGTATGACTTTGAGGGCAAAATTGCATGATTGACTTCACCGTTAACTGCCACGTCAGCACTTTAACGGTCAACGTCGGTCAAAGGGCAACATTGTTACAATTGACTGACTTTGAGGGCAAAGTTACGAAGAAAAAAAGTAGGGGCAACATTGCTGATTTCGAATTACTACAGGGGCAAATTTGACCTTTAGCCTTCTGTTTTTAATTTAATATATTTTGTCTATTAAAACTATTTTTACTCTTTATACATGCTTTAATATACTTTTAATACACGCACTATAATATTATATATTATTATAATTTCTTTACATGATATAAATTATAGTATAATATATTAAAATAAAATAATAAATAAATTAATTAACATATAAAACGGATCAGGCTGAATCAAATATTGAATATTAGAGCTCAAATCCAGTTCATATTTTAAACGAGCCTACTTTTTTGTCCAACCCCATTTTTTGAACCTAATATCTCTATTCGAATCCTCTCAAATTTTGAACAGACCTTCAAGCATTAGTATTTGGTTTTGCATAAATTTTGACTTGTTTGTGTATGCACATCATGTTTATATTATTTTCATGTCACGTCCTAAATTAACTATATCTAAAATTTTAAATCTGTATCATATTCTAATTCATTTTGTATAAATTATTATAATGATTTAGTTTAACCAAATAATATATTTCCTTTAATGATTACTTTTAGATGAAAACTATTTCTAACCAACGCTTGTTATTGACGTGGCATATCTACAAAGTACATTTATTCTTAAATATATATATTTAAATACGCGAGTACAATATATCATATGTTCATATTTTTTCTTAATTATTTAATAATATATAGAAAACCTTGCACATAAAGCTGCTTGAACCCGGATCTACTAAAATAAACATCATCTTATATTCCAACAGGACCACTTGTTTTGTTCTATTCTTAAAAAAAAATAAATTAATTGAGCAGTACTAAATATAGGAAACGGGGAACCTCGCTTGCGCGGGTTAAGAATACAACTGTTGTCGCGAAACATATCTTAATTTACTGAAATCATAATAATGAACAATCATGCCATCCGCATTCTATCATCTTCTCTTCCTAATGAAGATCAAAACGAAGCCACTTGAAAATCTTGAGATGTTTGTTGTTGCATCGGCTGCTCGATCATCTCATGGCCTTTGGACGGCGCTGGCTTAGGAGATGGTGGCGATCTTGGGGTCTTTCCAAGACCACCCACCATGGAGTTCAACCGAAAATGTGGAGTGCTCGATGAACTTTGTTGTGTCGGCTGCTCGATTGTTCCTTGACGTTTCGACGGTGCCGGCTTAGGAGATGGTGGTGATCTCGAGGTCTTCCCGAAATCGAAAACCATGGATTCAAGCTCAAGAACTGAACCTGATGCTTGTTTCACAGGTCCATCGTTTGTTGCTTTATGTTTCGACGGTGCTGGCTTCGGAGACGGTGGTGATTTCGGAGTTTTCTTTGCTAAGTCGGTAACCATGGAGATGAAACCATTGTATGTACTCCCCACTGCAAAAAAATATGGTATTTTTCATATTAAAGATTATTTATCGTAGAAAATAGAGTTAACTGCAATAATATATGTTTTGTATTCAATGGCGATAAAATATTACTCGAAAACGCAATCGAGACCATAATTTAAATTCTTGGAGTTCACTGTAATAAAGCTGAAAGCATTATGTTATTACCTGTTGGAAATGATCTAGCCTGGGTGCAAGGTGGAAGAAGAGCTAGTACAAGAGCTACACAAGTAAGAAGAAGAGAAGTGGTTATGATAATTGAAGAAGTCACCATTGTTAAACCTCAATTATTAATATCTAAAATAAAAGCCATTAGAACCCATTTTATAGGGGAAAATATCGGGGGGGGGGGGGGGGGTTCCTGCAAAAAATATTATAATTAAAATTAATAATCAGGCGTGTCGCTAAAAGAAAAAAAAAATTAATGTCAAACATTTGTCATGAACCTTGGCCTGGTCAAATTATATCTACTGCAAAGACCTTTGATTTTGGTCCACGCACACACATATATATAATATCTTTCTTGTCAAAATAAACGAGTATTGTTCTATTCTTTAATTCTTGAAGGAAAAATAATATCTTTTTTAAGATCATGAAAGGTATTTACATGTTATGTAATCTTGAAGCATGACTCGATTTGGCTGTCTTGTTCAATAGTGATGAAGAAACATATTATTCACGTCTAATTGATGAAGAGGCCATCTATGTTGAACTGCTAGTGACAAAATTAGCCTTATGGTTTTACCATTGGACTGTT
Organism: Hibiscus tridactylites; assembly: GCA_958450335.1. Taxonomy (NCBI): domain Eukaryota; kingdom Viridiplantae; phylum Streptophyta; class Magnoliopsida; order Malvales; family Malvaceae; genus Hibiscus; species Hibiscus tridactylites. The sequence goes on along the minus strand of OY288273.1, from coordinate 54,049,277 downwards.
TGTGGGGCTGGTTCATTGTGGGATTAACCATAGTAGGATTATTGGTGTTGGACATTATGGTTAAAATTTTGGTAAAAATGAATTAGCTTAATTGTAGGAACTTATGTAGCTATAATACCATATTTCAATAGTGGCAATAATAACAGGGCTTTTAGAGCTGAAGACTAGAGTACACTATTGATTATGAGAGTTGCTATTTAAATACAATACTAGCCTAAGAGTACTCCATTATTGTTAGTAGGGGTGTTCATGGTTAACCGTTAGTTAACCATTAAGAATGAGTCCCTAATTTTCTATGCATTCTTAGATACATTCTCTATGCATTTTCCCTCTAGTTACATTAAGAACATATAAATTTTGCACTAAAAACATAACTTATAGGTTAACCGTTATAGTATTTTGGTTAACCGCGAACACCGCGAACACCCCTAATTGTTAGAGACTTGCTAAAAAATATAAGTAAAAGACAAGAAACAAATCAGATCACAATAATAGAATTTAAATAACTAATAAACAACCAAGTAAATTAGAAGATCAAGTCAGACTATAAGTTATGCATCAATAATAATAACACTAAATCTGTGGAATCTTTTTTAAGAGGCAATATAGAGACAAATATGGTGAATTCCACTTGGTGATAAAAAAGAAGAAAAAAAAGGAGAATTTATACAGAACAAATAAAGATAATGACCAACATTTCGACTTGTCACTGACTGGCTCATTCGAACTCTAAAACAAACAGAGAGACAGACAGAGAAATAGACAGACAAAGATCATATTTACCGATAGATGGATGGATGGATGGATAGACAGACAGATAGGTAGATGGACAGACAGAGAGACAGACAGACAGACAAACAAATAGATAGATAGATATGTAAATCGGTTGTCCTAACTTGGTTTAGCTAATGGGTGTCTTAATGATGGATTGATTTAACCTGGTCATATAGGCAAATATGAACAGGCGAGGTCAATTTGAGCAGTCTTCATCCGGTGCAAAGATTGTTTTCGGTGTTTGTTGGAAACCTATCTCCCAAAGTTCATTGGAGTTCTCTAAAGAAGCTATTTCAAAGATTTGGGCGAGTGCTGGATGTTTTTATTCCACAGAAAACGGATAAGACTGGAGCCAAATTTGGTTTTGTCCGATTTCCATCTCTTAGTGAAGCTGAAATAGCGGTCGGGATGTTCGATGGAGCATGGGTTGTGGATCGGTGTATTCACGTTAATGTTGCAAAGTTCGAAAGTAGATCTAGTTATAGGATAAAGGTACCTTCGTACCCTCAAGGAGGTAATCGTGTTACAGACATATGGAACAGTAGTCCAAGTCTTAGAGGTGATAAGTTTTCGAAGTTGCAGAACATCAATGGTAACTATTCTTCTTCAACAATTATTGAGGGCGTGGTTGATAAGAAGAAGGAGGCTTTATTATGTAGATGTCTTATCGGAAGGTGTAAAAGCTTTATGAAGGCCAATATATTAGCAAAAAAGTTTCAGGATGAAGGTATTACAGGCCTAACAGTTATGAATTTCTCTGGGGCAACCATGTTACTAATGTTTGATTCTTTTGAAGCCATGGTGAGTTTCAAGTCTAAGAAGTCGACAATGTACAATAAATGGTTTGTTAACCTCACCGAGTGGTCAGAGAATTTTAGGGTGAAAGAACGAAGAGCGTGGTTGTTCTGCTTTGGAATTCTGGCGTATTCTTGGAGTGTTGATACTTTTCATAATATAGCTTCAAGATGGGGAAAACTTATTTCAGTGGATGAGAATAAGCTTTGCCCAGGATCCTTTGCTTGGGCAACATTTCAAGTTGTTTTAGATCATAACGACATAATTGATGAACATGTTAACCTTTTAGTAGGAGATTTGTCGTTTGAAGTACTCGTTACTGAGATTGGTCCAATTTTCCCTCCTAAATCTTGGTGGGTGATGGACGATGGGATATCTTCTGATGAGGAAGATGAAGTTGTTTCTAAAAATTCGGAGAAGAGTTCAGATACATGGATGAATCATCTTGTAACATAGAAGGTAGATGAACCATTGGAGACGGCTGAAAAAGATTTTAAAGCTTTGGGAGAAGAATCGACAGTCGCAACTTATAAGTCAACGCCAATGGAATTAGAGAGACAGCTGAGTGTTGTAGGTGTCTTAAAAGGGTCTTTGGCGGTTGACTCAATTGAGAAAAGCTTTCGGGAGACTAACAATTTTGAAGGTGTGGTTGAGAATCATCTGAAAGCTGTTATTTTAGCATAAGAGAATCAACATGCAGATTTTGGGAGTATACAAGCTTTCTCTAAATCCATCTATCATGCATATGGAAGGTTTGAATGCTGCAAAGGATAATGATGGCAGACAGAGCTTGTCGGCCAATAAGGTGCCGCTTCAGCTGGTTGAGGTTATGCCTATAGATTAGTCGAATTTAAATATAGTTGGCGCTCCCAAAGCAGGATTTAATAAGGATGCAGAGATCACCTTAGATGTCAATCAACGAAAGTCGACATTAAACTCTGAAAATGCATTGCATTCTAATTACCAATCTGAGCATGTAATGGATATAGTTATTGAGGGGCTTAAGTGTAGAAGGTATAAATGGTAGCGAGGGCGCGTTGAAAGTCTCGGATCCACCTTCTAATCAGGCTTTAGAGGATGCTAGCCAAATGGGGTTAGTTAAGACTATAGATGCCTTGGTTGAAGACACAGCTTTATGTCGAGTGAATAAAAAATTTATATTTTACCCCTCATTTACCCATATTTCTGCTGCATTCAAGCATATTTCATTGCATTTAGCATAGATTTCTGCATAAACATCACAATTAGATAAAATGGCGCAGATGCTATTGATTTTGGTCACTTTTGCATGTATCTGATGTGGCAGACTCAGGGCAGCAAAGGAGCAGAGCTGGAGCACATGACTGGAGTAGAGGAGCAAAACAATGCCGTGGCAGCCATGACGACAGCATTGGTGAGGTGGAAGAGTGAAGTGGAGTTCGACAGATAGAGGATTTCAAGCCGGTATGTCGTGAACCACTCCTATATTTTTCTAAGCTCTGAGGCAGAATGAAGGCCAAGCCCAAAGTCCAAGGAAGAAACCCAAATCAAGAAAAGAAGACGAATTAAAGGCATCTACTCAGAAGATTTAATCTTTAATAGAGTTGTACTTTAGGTTAAACTTGTATTCTTGCCATATTAGAAAACTTGGACCCAAGGCCTATATAAAAGCATGTAATTCGACCAAGGGAAGGATATCTCATTCCTAGTCGTCTTCCCCAAAACCCTTGTCGTTTACCCCTCTTCATCATCTTCTAAACTCCCCTTAGGGCTAAGGTTTAATTCTGTAAAGTAGTTGCAAGGATTGTACTATTTTAAGAATTTCCTGTCAAGCAATAAAACTTCAAGTTTATTTATTCTAGTTTTCATATCTCGCAAGAGTATCGGGAGAGCATTGTGAGGTTATCCATTTGTTTGATATCGGGAGAGTCAAGCGTATGAACGGAATAAATACATGTTTTCCAGTTTATGGTTAAACTATCTCGGCTTAGGGATAAGTACGAGGTTAAGTGGCTAAGGAAGAATTCGACAACATTGATGTTCACCCTTCGATTTACGCCGGGAGGTATCATTTAAGAAGTGTTCATCAACAGCACTTGGGCCTAGGGATAGGACAAGTCATAGCAGGGATTCTTGCCAAGCTTGAAGTACAGAGTTCTTTGATCGCTGCCGCGACATCAACAGACTTATGCCGCGACAGGGACGACGACATAATAGAAGTCTCTCTTACAATGCAACACCTGCACTACTAAGCAATTCAATACCGGCCTATTTCTTGTTTCCCAATATTACTTTACAATCAATTTAAACTCTTTCTCTCTCTCTCGTGCAGAAATTCTAGGATAAAGCTATTTCTAGTCCCTGTGGAGACGATATCCGATACTCCAAGTATCACTTTACTACTTGCGTCGTGTACACTTGCACAATTTGCGATAAGACTCTCTTACACACAAAAAGTTTTTGGCGCCGTTGCCGCGAACTGGCAACATATCTTTACCCTTACTCTTACTCAACTTTTTCTTTTTCTTTTTCTGTTTTTAGTGGTATTATTTACCATGTGCTTTTCACAAGGTTTTCTGTTTGCTTATGCGCAGATCTAGATGAGGCAAAGAACCTGAGTACGAACTAGATCTCGAAATCGAACGTACGTCTCAACTCAGGAACCGAGTCTGACTCTTGATAGCAAGAAACGACTATCTTGAGGAACAACTAGAAGCAATGGTGAACGGAAGGCAGAACAACGGGGTAGATGATGACCAGAGGGTTATTGAAGATCCTCCCCAAGATGTTAGGAATGAACGGCCTGCTGCCGCACGACAGTCCTGCCGCGACTACATGGTCAATGACCATGTTGAACTGGAGACCACCTTGCCAGACGTGGAAGCTGAGAACTTCGAGCTGAAACCTGTTATGTTCAGCATGATAAATTCCGCTGGCCAGTTTAGTGGTTCTGCAACTGAGGATGCCCGAGAACACCTGAAAATGTTCCAAGGAATCTTTGGATCGTTTAGATTGCCAGGAATAAATCTGGAAGTACTGAGGCTCCAGTTATTTCCTCATTCACCGAGAGACAGAGCTAAAACTTGGTGGAATAAACTAACGCCGGGTTCAATATGAACTTGGGCAGATCTCTCTCGTGAATTCTTATCTCGTTTTAATCCTTCTTATTTATCTGAAAGATTGCGTAACGAAATTGCTACTTTTCAACAAGAGGATAAAGACCCAATGCACGAGGCATGGGACAGATTTACAACTCTTCTTCGGAATTGCCCGATGCAAGGATTTCCCCGTGTGGAACCAGGTTGTCAAATTCTACAACGCTGGCAATGCACACACCCGTCTGAGAATAGATTCAGCAGCAAATGGGCTAATACTGGATAAAGAACCAGATGAGGCAATGATAGTGTTGAAGAATTTAGCGAAAAACGATGAGCAATTTCCTACAGCTAGGAGAGGGGGCAAACGAGGGATATCTGTAAATGATTATGAAGCTGATAATTCGATGAAATCACAGGTTGTGTACCTCACAAAGGTAGTGGAAAATCTGCAGCGGAAAGATTCAAAAGTCATATATTCTGTAGAAGAGGTATGTGAAACCTGTTGTGGGAATCACATTTCAGAAGACTGTCCTTTACAACTGGTAGAAGGGATGTATGTTGGGAATTGTAACAAGCCAAGAAACTATGATTCCAACAATTACAATCCCAACTGGAGGAAAAATCCTATGTTTTCCTGGAGCAATCCGAACAATGCACTAAATCCTCAAATGCAGAACAACCAAAACAAAGGGGCACCCATAATCCTGTTGTGACAGCAGCCACAACAGCAGCCACAACAGCAGCCAACGGCCGCACCTAGTATACTGGAGCAGACATTGGCAACATTTATGTCACAAACAGGAGCTTACATGGCGAACATGGTTCACTTTGTCAAGAAAACCGAGTCATTCATGGACAAGACAGAGATGAGGATGACAAACTATAAGGTTACCCTGAAATCTCTAGAGACACAGATGGGCCAGGTTTCCCAGCATATCAAGCCAAGGCAAAACAGAGGATTCCCTAGTGATACCGAGGTTACTAGAAAACCCACACATGAGCAGTTTAAAGCAATCACAACTAGGAGTGGGAAACAGTTATAAGGGCCGGAGATAAAGAACATACCAAGTAAGGAACCGACCCTAGATTTACCTGCCGTAAACACTGCCCCGGTAGAGGAAGAACAACTTGCTGTCAACACCCATGCCGCGACAACAGAAGGGACAGGAGAGCAAATAGAGGATGTTGAAGAAGCTAAACCTCTTCATATCCGAATACCATGTGAAGGACGTCTTGAAGATTACCATCCTCCACCTCCTTTTCCACAGTGGTTACAAAAACAAAAACATGAGTACCAACTCAAAAAGATTTATTATATTTTTAAGCAGGTGCACATTAATATACCGTTGTTAGAGGCCATCAAGCAGATGCCCAGTTATGAAAATTTTCTCATGGACGCCATGTCAAAGAGGTCCAGACTTGGGGAATTCAAAACGGTGAAGATGACAGAAGGATGCATGACTATCTTACACATGCATCCACCCTAGAAGAAGATGGATCCTGGGAGCTTCATCATACCATGCATAATTGGCGACAAATTCGTGGGTAAGGCACTTTGTGATCTTGGTGCTAGCATAAATCTAATGCCCAAATCTGTGTTTCACAAATTAAGTATTGGATGAGCAAGGCCAACGTCAGTCATACCGCAGCTGGCAGAGCACTCTTACATACAACCAGAAGGGAAAATCGAAGATATTCTTGTAAGAGTGGATAAATTTATTTTTCTTGCTTACTTTCTTGTTTTAGACCGTGAAGCAGATGAAAACGAACCGATCATCATGGGTCGACCATTCCTAGCCATAGGCAGAACTGTGATCGATGTGGAGAAAGGAGAACTGACCACGAGAGTGAATGATCAAGAAATCAAACTCAATGTTCTCCAAGCAATTAAACATGCTGATGCAGAAGAAGAGTGCAAGGCAATCTCTGAAGTCATCCTTGACCAACCCTGCATCAGATCCAACTGCCACGACAGAAAGATTGGTCACTGCCACAGTAGTCACCTGGAAGACTGTCACAGCAGCAATGGCGACAATGACTCCTCCGACTCAGAAACATCTGACACTGAAGGTCATGAGGTGGTAAATTGGATAGGCAATCGTCCAGGTAAGTTCTTCGAGCCTCTTAATTATACCTCTAATGAACATATAATCTAGAAGCCTTCAATTGAAAAGCCACATGTTCTAGATCTTAAGCCCCTTCCAGGGCAGCTTAAATATGTTTTTCTTGGTTTAAATGATATGTTGCTTGTAGTCATCTCTTCCAAGTTAATGCAGAAACAGGAGCAGCAACTAATCAGAATGCTACAACAGCATAAGAAGGCCATTGGATGGACTATAGCTGATATCCAAGGCATCAGTCCGGCATTATGTATGCACAAGATTCTCTTGGAGGATGATCATAAGCCGACTATTGATGCCCAGAGACGTTTGAACGAGGCTATGCGAGAAGTGGTGAGAAAAGAGATTATCAAATGGCTCGACGCCGGAATCATATACGCCATCTCGAATTGCAAGTGGATGAGCCCGATGCAGTGTGTGCCCAAAAAGGGAGGCATAACCGTGGTAACCAACGAAGAAAACGAACTATTCCCAACCAGGACTGTGACCGGTTGGAGGGTTTGTATGGATTACTAGAAGCTTAACAAAGCTACCCGAAAAGATCATTTCCCCTTACCTTTTATTGATCAAATGCTTGATAGATTAGCGAGGAAACCTTACTATTGTTTTCTTGATGGTTATTCAGGTTACAATCAGATAGCAATTGCACCAGAGGATTAAGAGAAAACTACCTTCACATGTCCGTACGACACCTATGCCTTTCGGAAAATGCCATTTGGGCTCTGCAATGCACCAACAACCTTTCAACGGTGCATGATGGCAATATTCTCCGACATGGTGGAGGACTTCCTAGAGATTTTCATGGACGACTTTTTTTTTGTCTTTGGAGACAGTTTTGAAGGTTGTTTAGGCAACTTACAGAAGGTTCTGGAAAGATGTGAAGAGGCGAACTTGGTTTTGAACTGGGAAAAATGCCACTTCATGGTGGATGAAGGGATAGTACTAGGCCACAAAGTGAGTTGCCGTGGCATAAAGGTGGACAGAGCCAAAATAGAAGTCATTGAAAAGCTGCCGCCACCCAGCACAGTCAAGGGGATTTGAAGTTTCTTATGGCATGGTGGGTTTTATCGACGATTTTCTGCAAATTTCTCAAAGATTGCCAAACCCTTATGCCACCTATTGGAGTAGAACCATCCCTTCGATTTTAATGTTGAATTTACCGAGGCATTTAGAATTCTGAAGGAGAAGCTGGTAACAACCCCGATCGTACAACCACCAGACTGGAGTTTGCCATTCGAGATAATGTGTGATGCAAGTTACTATGCTGTCAAGGCAGCACTAGGGCAGAGGAGGGATAAGCTCTTCCATGTGATTTACAATGCCAGAGAAACACTGAATGATGCCCAAGTAAACTACACCACAACAAAGAATGAGCTGTTAGTAGTGGTGTTCTCAATCGACAAGTTTTGTCCGTACATACTTGGAACAAAGGTGGTGGCCTATACAGACCATTCAGCACTGAAGTATCTGTTCACGAAAAAGGATGCAAAACCGAGATTGATACGTTGGATTCTACTGCTACAAGAATTTGACATTGATATCAAGGATAAAAAGGGAACAGAGAACCAAGTAGCAGACCACTTGTCGAGACTGAAGACGGGAAGGAGTCAATTCATAGACATGACCAATATATTGGAGACCTTCCCAGATGAGCAGTTGTTTGCTGCCACCAGCACTCCCGCAATAGCCATGACGGCAGGTAAGCTTTCTGAAACCCTTTGGTACGCTGATTTTGATAATTACATTGTTAGTGGGGTACTACCTCCTAAGCTTAATTACCAAGCAAGGAAGAGGTTCCAAAATGATGAAAAACATTATTATTGGGACGAACCTCTTCTTTTCAAACATTGTGCATATCAGATTATCAGGAGATGCCTGCCACAGGACGAACATGAAGTTGTGCTTCAGCACTACCATGCTTCCCCATATAGAGGACACCTAGGTAGAAACAAAACCGCTGCCAAGGTTCTGCAATCTGGTCTCTATTGGCCCACATTGTTCAAAGATGCACAAGCTTTTTACAAAAGCTGCGAAAAATGCCAAAGAACTGGGAACATCTTGAGAAGGCATGAGATGCCACTGCATAACATATTAGAGGTGGAAATCTTTAATGTATGGGGAATCGACTTCATGGGACCATTCCCAGCATCTTGTGGGAACTTGTACATCCTACTGGTAGTGGATTATGTGTCAAAGTGGGTAGAAGCAATCGCCACTCAGAAAAACGACGCCAAAACTGTTCAAAGATTTCTTCACAAGAACATCTTCTCTAGATTTGGCATCCCAAGGGCGATAATTAGTGATGAGGGGAGACACTTCGATAATAGGGTAATTGTTGCTGCCTTGTGAAAATACGGAGTAAAGCACCGGATTGCAACAACATATCACCCTCAAACCAATGGGCAGGCCGAGATATCCAACAGAGAAGTAAAGAACATACTTGAGAAGATGGTTAACCCACTCGAAAGGATTGGTCTATACATCTCAATGATGCACTTTGGGTCTATAGAACAACGTTCAAAATACCATTGGGGATGTCACCCTATAGACTCATCTATGGGAAAACTTGTCATTTACCTGTTGAGATAGAACACAGAGCTTACTGGGTATCAAAGTAGTAAATCTAGACTGGGATAAGGCATGACAGAAAAGGCTACTAGACTTGAATGAAATTGAGGAAATTCGAGCAATGGCCTACGACAATGCCAAGATCTACAAGAACAAAACCAAGAAGTGGCACGACAGGAATCTGCTGCCACGATAGTTCTGCCCATGGCAGCAGGTGTTGTTGTTCAACTCCAGGTTGAAGCTTTTTCCAGGAAAGCTTAAATCTAGGTGGTCTGGTCCTTTCCATGTTGTCCAAGTTTTCCCACATGGTGCCATTACAATCAAATCCTTAAAGGATGGACACTAATTCAAGGTCAATGGACATGGACTCAAGCATTATCAGGGGACTGAAACCCCAAGAATGCAAGAAGTAGTTACTTTAGGAGATGCCCCTCAAGGCATCCCTATAACTTAGTTTTTATTTTATTTTATTTATTTATTAGGAATTAAGATTTTATTTACTTTATTTATTTAATTATTTTTAGGAGATAAAGGAAGCAAAGCAAAGAGAAGGAATGAACTAGTCCACTGCATTCAACAACAACCCAAAAAGCCCAACGGACGAGGCTGTCATCACAGCCTGTCACCAACTGTCGCGATAGACGCGGAGAAAACAGCCTGTCACGGAGCTGTCGCGACAGACACGCAAACGCATAACAGACGCGCATCAGACAAGGAAACGCATGACAGACGCATCAGAAACCGTGTAACAGCTGGCCCCGTTATTCACGCTGCCGTTACAGATCCAACGGGGAGAAATCCCCCTTCTATATAAACCCCCACTTCCTATTCATTTTTCATCTCATTCTCATTCTCTCAACCTGCTTCCTCTATTTTAGCTCTCAAAAATTTCTTTTTATTTTTGCTACAGTCCTTGCAAATGGCTAGCAGACACACCCGCGACAGCGCTTCCTCCACTTTTGCCATAGTAGTATCCACCCCAAGTCATAATGCCATTCCCGACCGGTTCACTTCCACCGAATCTGCCACGAGGTATTGTAGTTCCTTCGAAAAAAGAGACATGTGGGAGGAACCAGGGTTCATTTACACACAACCAAAGGGAGATCTAGGGCTAGAGAGCTTCATAGCCAAGAAAATTCAAGCCCTCAAATGGCAGAAATTTGCTGCCCAACCTGAGGAGATGAATATAACCCTCGTTCGAGAGTTCTAAGTTGTCGTCGACAGCAAGGATGCCAAGACAGTAACCGTTCGAGGCAAGAACCTCTTTCTCAAACATGCGTACATCAACACACTATACGGATTGTACGTGAGCAAGAAGAAGGACTCGCACAAAAAGTTCATGAATAATCTGTCGCCGGCAGACTATGACGCTGTCATAGAAGAGGTCACAGAAGAAGGGACGGAGTGGAACGACGACCCTAAACACCGATGGACCGTGAGGAGAACCCAGCTGACTCCATAAGCCATATTGTGGAATCACTTTGTCAAGAAGCGCATCATGCCATCCTCTCACAACAACACTGTCGACAGACCAAGGTTAGCCCTTGTTCATTTTATTTTAAATGAGAGGCAAATTAATGCCGACCGCTACATCCGGGACGGAATCCTTGAGTGTTCCTTCTGACCGCCGGGTCCCCTCGTCTTCCCCTACCTCATCACCACCATCTGCCGGGCCATAATGTACCAAAAAATGAGGAAGATGTCAAGGTCCAAGGAAAGAGGTTGACACAACGAAATATTTACAGTCTGATAGAGTTGATGGCTGCCACCCCTCTATCATACATCAACCCATCTGCCACGACAGAACCAACGGCAGACCCCAGCTCCCCAGAACCTGTCGCAGCAGACGGCAGCACACACATCCGGCCATATTCTGTCGACGCTGAAAAGGATGAAGGAACGACAGCTCGGACTGATGGGCTTCATGAGGGACTTCACATCCGCAACGGTAAATTTCATTCAAAGTGATTTACATTTTACCCATGTGCAATTCCCATCCTTCCCAGAACACTTCTTTGCTGCCCCCACACCTACCCCTTTTGCGAGCCCTAGAACCCCCTATGCTGCCTCCACACCTACCCTTGCCACGACAGGCAAAGGCGACAGACAGTCTACCACTGCTAGAGGAGAGAAGAGGAAGGACCCCCTACCGGAGATAGACCCCAAGTACTCTGAAGGGTTCTCCTCCTCTTTCGTCTGGCAGGATTCTGACTCCGAGCCATCAGTTGCCTGAGACATCTCTAAGGACATCCCACTGATGAAAAGGAAGAAGTTGAATGAGATTGTAGAAGGACCCTCCGGCCAAGGCAGATCTGCCAGCAGCAACAGCAGCTCCGACGACGACATCGAGGTTCTGGACTCGCCCCCACACATCTCACCGACACGTGTCCAGCCACCTCAGGAAGCGAAGAAGAAGATGGCCTTTGCCTCCCCCAGCAACCTGCCAGCCCCTGCAATGAAAGTCACTGCCCGCCGACAGCTCCAAATCAGCAGCAGCAGCTACGACAGCTCTTCAAATTAAGTTTATTTCTTATATTTTGTTGTGTTTGCTGTTATATCTATTTTATGATGTATTTGCTTTTTCTGTTTTTATTTTTCATCCTGTCACGCATTGAGGGCAATGCAACCCTCGAGTTTGGGGGTGGCATCCCTCCATTAACGAAGTTGTTAGTTATGACTTAAATTCGTGTCTAATTATTAGTTTATTATTAAGTTTATTTTTGTTTCAAAAAAATGAAAATAAAAACAAAAATTTGGCTTAAGTCTTTGAACTAAACTTACCTGCCGCGACATATGCTGTCGTGACAGTGCCTTTAGGAAGTTTTAGGAACTGTTTAGAGCCTTGCTATAATTCTGATATTTAAAACACTCTTTGTGACTCTTATTCTATCTAGACTTCTATAGTGCACTGGAATATGAATGTTTACCCACTTGAGATTGCCCCTAGAGGTGCCTATCACTGGCTATAGGAAAGGAATAAAGGAAAAAAAGAATTTAGACTCTTTGAGCTTAAGTTAAAAAAAACTAAAGGAGCTTAAGAATTGCCTCTAGAAAAGATGCAGTTAAATCAAGAGTCAGAAAAAACTAAAAGAGCCTAAGAAATGCCTTCAGAAAAAATGAATTGGCATAAAAACTCAAGTTTTTAAGCATGACTATTCTGGTAAACTAAAGGAGTCTAGGTACATATTTGTTCACAAAACCTGCACACACTGCACAAGAACTATAGCATGGTTCCAAATAAATACAGAAATACCCGACAAGGCATTGCTCGAGATAAGGAATGTGTGGTAGGTAACGAAAAGTTCACTGAATTAAGCCAAAACATAAGGTTTTTATTTTTAGTTAGGTAGTATTTGCTCGAGGACAAGCAAGAACTTGAGTTTGGGGGTGTGTTGAGTGTATAAAAGTTCTATATTTTACCCCTAATTTACCCATATTTCTGCTTCATTCAAGCATATTTCATTGCATTTAGGATAAATTTCTGCATAAACATCACAACTAGATAAAATGGCACAGTTGCTATTGATTTTGGTCACTTTTGCAGGTATCTGATGTGGCAGACTCAGGGCAGCAAAGGAGCAGAGCTGGAGCACATGACTGGAGTCGAGGAGCAAAACGCTATCGTGGCAGCCATGACGACAACATTGGTGAGGTGGAAGAGTGAAGTGGAGCTCGACAGATAGAGGATTTCAAGCCGGTCTGTAGTGAACCACTCCTATATTTTTCTAAGCCCTGAGGCAGAATGAAGGTCAAGCCCAAAATCCAAGGAAGAAACCCAAAACAAGAAAATAAGACGAACTAAAGGCATCTACTCAAAAGATTTAATCTTTAATAGATTTGTACTTTAGGTTAAACTTGTATTCTTTCCATATTAGAAAACTTGGACCCAAGGCCTATATAAAAGCATGTAATTTGACCTAGGGAAGGATATCTCATTCCCAGCCGTCTTCCCCAAAACCCTTGTCGTTTACCCCTCTTCATCATGTTCTAAACTCCCCCTAGGGCTAAGGGTTGATTCTGTAAAGTAGTTGCAAGGATTGTACTATTTTAGGAATTTTCTGTCAAGCAATAAAACTTCAAGTTTATTTATTCTGGTTTTCATATCTCGCAAAAGTATCGGGAGAGCATTGTGAGGTTATCCATTTGTTTGATATCGGGAGAGTCAAGCATACGAACAGAATAAATACGCGTTTTCCAGTTTATGGTTAAACCATCTCGGCTTAGGGATAAGTACGAGGTTAAGTGGCTAAGGAAGAATTCGACAATATTGGTGTTCACCCTTCGATTTACGCCGGGAGGTATCATCTAAGAAGTGTTCATCAACAACACTTGGGCTTAGGGATAGGACAAGTCATATCAGGGATTCTTGCCAAGCTTGAAGTATAGAGTTGTGTGATCCGTGCCGCGACATCAACAGACTTCTGCCGCGACAGGTGTTTCCGCGACAGGGACGACGACAGAACATAAGTTTCTCTTACAGTGCAACACCTGCACTACTGAGCAATTCAATACCGGCATATTTCTTAACCCTGATGTGGTATGAGTTCATTGATGACTGGCTGGCATGTCCTCATCGCTGGCAAATATCTTGGTAGGGAAATCTGGGAAGTCTGGCAAGACACCTGAGAACATGCCTTCAAGAGTTTATTTGGTAGCAACATCCCTAACATGAGCATAATGCTAGAACTTGATATTCCGCTCCTTAGCTGTCTCCAATTTTTGGAGGATAATCTTCTGGCACTGGTAGATCTAGGAGAGCAATGCTACTACATTAGTTGGCATGGGAGTTGGCTTTGCCTTCGGCACCTTGGGCTTTGGCATTGACACTTTTACCTTCCCTTTGCCTTTGTCCTTGGCCTCGGTAGCGGTGAGGTTTTTCCAAATAGTAGCTGTGATTGTAGATCCCTTGATCGTTTGGCCTTTATCTGTATCAAGCTTGGGCACACCATGTTGCATGCAAATGTTAGAAATTAAAAGAGGGAAAAACAAACTAACATTATCTCTTGCCGCACATTTATATGTTTCTTCAATGATGAGCTGTCCAACATTGATTTTTCGTCCAACGATGATTGAGTGCAACAATGCCAGCCTCTACTTCGATACAATTTTGTTGTGCGATGTTGGCATCAGATTTGACTTTAAAAAGTGGTTCCAACCCCTCTACTAAGGCTTCAATGCCAGTCGTTTCACCGTCTGGCGTCCCTTTGGCGATACGATCCATGTCGTGCCAGGTTCACACAAATCAATCAACAATTTCTTTCTCTTGGCGGCACTCATCGATTCGGCGAACTCAAAATGTTCACCCCCTGCACCTTCCAACTCGAACAATGTGTTAATATACCTTTCATCAAAATGCACACACATACCTCGAATCATCCAGAAGGGTGAATATGTAGTACAAGATGAGCGTAGAATTCTTGAACAAGGGTGGTGTAAATCTCCCTTGTCTGCTGGCATAACTTGTTATACTTGTGTTGATCGACTAAAGCCATGAAATCAGGAGGAAATTTAACGGATGCCCCAGTCTCGAAATCGAAGTGTTTCTCGAAGCAAAAGGTTCTCGAAGTAAAGTTTTCTTCAAAATTCTTTCGGATCTTCTCCTTGAAATGCCTCTTGAAAGTAGTCGATGAGGAAGACTTGGAGTGAAAAGAAAACTTGGACCAATTTAGAAAAAGGAAAAAGAAGAAAGGAAAATATGATTCTTTGTTTCTTTCTTGAAAAAGAAAGAGAAAAAGTGAGAGAGATTTGGTTCTTGAAACAACTAGGGTAGGTGAAAAGTAAAGAGTTTGAATGTTTTAATGGGTGTAATAAAGGTGGTCGAGTTTAATAAGGATATTGATGAAAAATAAAAAGGTTTGATTTCACAAGGGATAAAGTGGTAAGGTCGATGTGATAAGTGATAAGATATGTTTAAAGAGTGGAGTGATAAGGTGATTAAGTTGAATTTAAATTCAACCTAATTTTTGGGTGGCTAGGGTTAAAACTCAAAGAAAAATAATCTCTCTCCTTAATGGGCCGAATTTAATCAAACTAGGATAAATCTCTTCTTCCAATATTCCAACCCGTCACATGCCAAGCCTCAGTGTTGGCATTCTGCTTGGCACGCAGCATTCACTCAGTGTGTAATCGTCTCATGCCAAGCCTCGCCTTGGCATTGTTCCTAGCATACTGAATCTACACAAACTCAAAGAAAACCTTTCAACGCAACAAAGGAAACTTAAAAAGTAAAAGAGAAATAAACAAATAAAGAAAAAGCTAAAAGGAAAATATCTAATCCTAATATTTATACATATTCAAAACCACGATGGTGGTGTTATGGTACCTCTGCCAAGAGGATAACCACCTAGGCATTATACTGATTACCTTCCAAATAGTGCTTCAAACGTTGACCATTCACCTTAAAAATTTCTCCCTTCTTTAAATTCTTGATGTCCACATCTTCATGAATATAGGGCTTGACAACTTCAAAAGGGCTTTTCCATCTTGATCTGAGTTTTCCTAGAAAAAATTTAAGCTGTGAGTTAAATAATAAAACACGTTGGCCTACCTCAAACTGTCTTGGAGTTATCCTACTATCATGCCAGCGCTTGGCCTTCTTCTTTAACCTCTTTTCTCCAGCAACTCTCCATAGGCTTGTGTTTTGAATTCTTCTAACTCCTTTAAGTCTAGTAACATCTTTTCTCCAGCAACTCTCCATAGGCTTGTGTTCTGAATTCTTCTAACTCCTTTAAGTCTAGTAACATCTTTTCTCCAGCAACTCTCCATGCCATATCAAGTGTTCTGATGGCCCAGTAGGCCTTATATTCGACCTCAACTGGCAGAGCCATGGTTTTCCTAAAACAAGTCTAAATGGTGAAGTACCTAAAGGAGTTTTAAAGACAGTTCTATAAGCCCCAAAGGACTCATCTAGTCTCAAGGACCAGTCTTTCCTTGATGGATTTACAGTCTTCTCCAAAATACTTTTGATCTCCTTGTTTGAAATCTCATCTTGCCCGTTTGTTTGTGGATGGTATGCCATGGCAATCCTCTGTTGAATTCCATACATGCACAAAGCTTTAGAAATTAGTTTGCATTTAAAATGGGTACCCCATCATGAATAACCACTCTAGGGGCACCAAGTCGAGTAAAAATGTGTTTATGCAAGAACTTGGCAATAGCATTGGCATCAATTGTTGGCAGGGCAACAACCTCTACCCACTTCGATACATAGTCAACAACCACGAGAATACTTACAATACCAAATGATGGAGGAAATGGACCCATAAAGTCTATCCCCCATACATCAAATAAGTCCATATGCATAATGTTTTGGAGCGACAATTGGTGTCTGCTAGAGATGTTTCCAATCCGTTGACACCAATCATATCCCTTGGAATAGTTGTGAGCATCTTTGTATAGTGTGGGCCAAAAGAATCCTGACTGCAACACCTTGGCAGCAGTCTTCATCCTAGCAAAGTGACCTCTATATGGTGCGGCATGGCATAAATACAATATGTTATGCTACTCATCCTTTGGCACAAATCGGCGGATCACTTGATAAACACACTGTTTGAACAATATTGGCTCATCCCAATAGTATTACCTCACTTCTCGTATGAATCTTTTCCTAGCATTGTATGCCAAGTCTGGTCGTAGAATGTTGCTTACCAGGTAGTTGACTATGTTAGCGTACCATGGCATGACATTAACTCTAAGCAAATACTCACCAGGAAACTCATCTCTTATGGCAGTGGTCTTATCATCTTCAAGGTGTTTTTCTAGTAGTGAGAGGTGGTCAACTACTAATTTTTCACTGCCCTTCTTGTCTCGGATCTCAAGATCAAATTATTGTAGAAGAAGCGTCCATCAGATTAGTTTGGGCTTGGCATCCTTCTTTACCAATAGATACTTTAATATCGAATGATCTATACACACCACACCTTTGTTACCAACTAAATTAGATTTGAATTTATCAAAAGCAAATACAACTGCAAGAAATTCTTTCTCGGTTGTGGAGTAATTCCGTTGTGCTTCACTAAGTGTTCGGCTAGCATAGTATATGCCATGGCCATTGTCCCAATACTGCTCCAACGGCATAGTTGTTGGCATCATACATGAGCTCAAAGGGCTCATTCCAATCCGGTGCCACAACTATAGGGGCATTAATTACCTTCTCTTTAAGTTCCTGAAACGCTCTTAAACAAGATTAATCAAATGTAAAAGCGACATTATGTTCTAATAACAAGCATAAAGGTTTAGAAATTTTCGAAAAGTCTTTAGTAAAACGTCGGTAAAAAACCTACATGTCCTAGAAAACTTCTTATACCTTTCACACTCATAGGTGGTGGTAATTGCTTGATCACCTCCACTTTTACTTGATCGACCTCCAATCCTCTTTTGGTTTCCTTGTACCCGAGAACAATGCCCTCCTTCACCATGAAGTGACATTTTCCCAATTCAATACTAGGTTTGTCTCAATACATCTCCTTAACACTCGCTCCAAACTCTGAAGACATTCCTCAAATGTTTTGCCAAACACTGAAAAATCATCCATGAATACTTCCATGTGGTGCTCTATCATGTCGAAAAAAATGGACATCATGCAACGTTGAAACGTTGCCGAGGCATTACAGAACCTAAATGGCATCATTCTGAAGGCGAATGTCCATATGAACACGTGAACATGGTGGTCTTTTGATCATCAAAGGCAATGACAATCTGGTTGTAACCTGAATAACCATCCAAAAAACAATAGAAAGCTTTACCTGCCAACATGTCTAACATTTGGTCGATGAAAGGAAATGGGAAGTGGTCCTTCCTTGTGGCATTGTTCAGCCTTCGGTAGTCTATGCACACTCTCTATCCTATGATCATTCTGGTTGGAATCAATTCAACTTTACTATTTTGTACCATGGTCATGCCAGCCTTATTTGGTACGCACTGCACCAGGGTGACCCATGAGCTATCGGATATGGGATAAATGATCCCGACATCAAGCCATTTTATGATATCTTTCTTCACTACCTCTTTTATGCTCAGATTTAGCCTTTTTTGGCCTTCAATGGTCTTGCCATGGTACTCCTCCAAGATAATCTTGTGCATGCAAATGGTTGGGCTAATACCTCAGATATCGGCCAAGGTCCATCCCAAAGCTTTCTTATATTCTCTTAGACTCTTCAGCAATCCTTCCTCCTGATCATTAGTGAGATCTGCGGCAATGATTACTGGCAGAGTTGAGTGTTTACTTAGATAAGCATACTTTAGATGGCCTGGTAATGGTTTCAACTCCAACTCTGGTGTCTCCTTAATTGATAGTTTAGGTGCCTTGACCTCTCTTCTGGCCAACTCTAATGGTTCAAAATAACACACTTCTTCAGCCTCCAAGGCTGGTTCTTCAGATTCTTCACTCGTCTCTTCTTTGCCAATCAGTTTGCTGGTATCAGAATCTGCAATGTGGCATAATTGTTCCATGTCCAAAGTAAAAACGGACTCTATCATTTCATCAACTTGGCATTCCTCCGGTTCATCTGCGCGTTTAAGAGCTTGAAACACGTTAAATGTAACATGTTGGTCATTCATGCGCTGTCAATTCACCTTTATGTACATCAATTAAAGTCATACCCGTGGCAAGGAATGGTCTACCTAAAATAATTGGGACATTAATGTTGTGTGTTTAGAGTGCTTTTCAATTTGTGCAAGTGCATATGTCGCAAGTTATAGTATATATTTAGATATCGTCTCTACAGGGATTGGTTGTAACTCTAGATTCTAATTCCTCGCACTAAAAAGAAAAGTAAATGGTGATGATAATAGGAGTTGAATTAAAAAGTAAATAAAAGAGAAAGTAAATAAAGAGATTAAAATTGAACATGAGAGAGTAGGTCGGGTTATCGTGAGTTGTTGTGTGATGATTGAATGGATTGTCGTGGTAATCGGTTGCCGAAGCAACGCAATTGCCTTGGTGTAACGCCCCGATTTTGGGCTTAGTAGTTTTGGGCGTTGACCGGTTTGGTCAAAGTGCTGTTCGAATCTAAAGAGGTGAAATTAGGAAAGCCTAGTTCGGGTTGCATTAAAAATATGGAAAAATGTTCTAAAATCATCTTTTAATATAATTAAGTGAACTGTGAAATCAATTTTGGAAAATGAGTTTTGGAAGGGTGACATTTTGGCTAGTGACCAAAATGTAATTTTTGAAAGTTTGGTGACTGTTTTCGAAAGGGTTGAAACTTTGAATCTTTAAGGAGCTATTATTCCAAAAGTAGTTTCTCCAGATTTTTCTAAGATATTTTAGTGATATATTCTGATTTTAAAAGATGTCAAAAGAGGAGGGAAAGCCATTTTGGCTATTTTGTTAACTAACTTTCCAATTTTCTTTCTCTCATTTTCTCTCAACCCAAACACCTTCTTTCCAGAGAATTGTTTCTAATTTTCTCTCCTAAATCTCTCCTTTCAACTCTCTTTTGATTCCTAATCAACATATCTACAAAACCTCATCATTTGCTACTTGATTCATCAAGGTTTTTGATTCCAAAAAGAGGAGAAACTCAAGTTTGGAGGTAAGAACGTCCTTCTCCTCTAAACTATCAGTTCTTTACTGAAATTCCTAAGTTTTCAATCCTTAATTGATGTTTTATTAAAGGCTTTTAAGATGTGAAATGGATCTTGGCTTATAATGCAAGATTTGGTGATTTTTGATGATTTTCGTTTGATTTGTTAAATCTGTGATTTGAGATGTGATTTTGATGATATTTGAACTCTAAATTGATAAGGAATTGAGTTTTGATTAATGCAATCCCGGATAGGTTGAGTTTCCTAAGTTTAGCTTGTGTTTCTTGGTTGTTTTTGAGGTGATCTTGTGGATCTGATGTTGCTGGAGGTATAAGGATGTTATTAGGCTCTTTTTAGATGTTAAATGATGTTAAAGGATGTTAGGTTTTGATGGTTTATGGCTGGGCTTTGTTGAGAAGTGGTTTGGATGCATTTTCGGTTGTGTTTGGTAGCCGAAAATGGAGTGTGGATGAGAGCAGCGAGTTTAGGTGCTTTCATTGAAGCAATTAATGCACGATGATGCATTAATCCTCTGCTTTGATGTGTTAAAACAGGGGAGGCATCTTTGGATCCAAGAGTTGTTGATCCGGAAGCTTGTTTTGGTGCTTCGGCAAGAGGCGAAGTGGAATCGGTGAGTGAAATTGGGTTTTCGGCTTTGAAACCAATGTCTTGGGAGCTTAGTTTAAGTCTAAACAACTTTGCTAAGCTCAAGTGTAAGTTTTCGGAAAGTACTCTCTAGTGGTGGCCATGATTTTGTTGTGATGCAATGTGGTTTATTGCATGATTTAAATACTGTTTTGAAAGCATGATTTAGCATGGTATTTGCTGTTTTTGTAAGCCATATGTTGAAGGAAGCTCAAGGTAAGAGTTCCTTGTTTTTGTACATTGATAAAATGTGGTTTGATGCTTTTAAATGCATGATGTATATGGCTTGGTTTAATGCTTTAAAACAGTGGATAAATTGATGATAATGATGTATATTGGCAAGTGATGTTTTGAAAAGGTTAAGGTCACTAAGGTGGTTAAAAGTCCTTGAGTGAGCCTTGTTTACTTAAGAACATCAAGGTGGTTAAAAGTCCTTGGATGGTTCTTGTTATGGACACAAAGGTGGTTAAAAGTCCTTGTGTGATCCTTTCCATGGTGTTTAAAAGTCCATGGGGCCATGGTGTTTAAAAGTCCATGGGGCCAAGGTGTTTAAAAGTCCTTGGGGCCAAGGTGTTTAAAAGTCCTTGGGGTGAAACTTGATACGGACACAAAGGTGGTTAAAAGTCCTTGTGTGGTCCTTTCCATGGTGGTTAAAAGTCCATGGGCCAAGGTGTTTAAAAGTCCTTGGGGCCAAGGTGTTTAAAAGTCCTTGGGGTGAAAGTTGATGAACTTGTTTTTAAAGAAATGGAACTTATCACTTGTGGCCAATATGACATGTTATGATATGAAGCATGAGATGCTTGTTTTAAGTATGCTTTTGAGCATGAGCAATTGATGATTTGAAGCATGATTTATAAATGTTTTATAAATGCATTATTGAATGGTTTTATGAGCATTCCTCACTAAGCTTTTGCTTACGCTCTCTTTCGTTTTCTTAATTCAATAATGCAGAACATTAGAGTACTTTGAGGGTAGCAAGAAGGGCAAGCAATCAAGTGAAAGTAAAGCTCAAAGTATGGAAGGTTTCTTAAGTACATTTTTAGCTTTTGGTAATTTGGCAATGGGGGACCCATGTGTATGTTTTGGGAGAGGTTTTGAACTCCCTAAGTATGTTGAATGTTGATGAGAATGCTGGTTTTAGTGATTGGCCTTTATATGCTTGAATTGGAAGTTTATGCTTGCATGGCTTGCTTGTGTAGGAAGCATGCCTATAGATTTGGGGCTTTTCATATGTGATGTTTTTTTGATGAATTGTTGATGCAAACATGTCTTATATATGTTGAATTGCATGCTGGTAAAGTTTGGTAGCATTTGGAGCATGATTGGATGTTTAATTGCATGTTTAAGAATGCATTTTGGGGCAATCTATGCAGGGTGTTTCGGAACAGTATCACCCGTTTCGGAACAGGTGCCTTAAACAAGCCCAGGCGTCCGAAACGGGAGGGACCGTTCCGAAACGGTTTGGCTACTGCCAGCCCGTGTTGCGGTACGCGTTGCGGAACGGCCCCGCGTTTCGAAACGGGCTCTGCCTGTTTCGGAACGGGTGACCGTTGGGGGCTGACATTGGCAGTTAAATGTTTTGAAATGTTTGCATTTTGGTCCTGAATCTTGTTTGTGCAATTGTATGAGTTTGGGAAGTCCTTTTGAGCTGAAATTTCACAGTGAAACATGAAACCTGATTAATTACAAGCTGGTAACTATAATTTGGGTTAAGTCCTCATATTTATCTGAAATTACAATTTGGTCCCTAAAGTTGTAATTTGTTCAATTGGGTCCCTATTTGATCTCTGATGTTTGTGATCTTTGAGTATGATGTTTGAGTGATCACAAATAGGGCTAATGTGCATCTAGACAAGATTAAAAAAAAAGGGTCGTTAATCAAGGTTGACTTTCGGGTTGACTTTGGTTTTCCCCGTGTGACTTTCTTAATTCGGGTCAACCGTCTAGGCCGGGTTAAGGGGGTTACACTTGGGAAATAGAACCAGTTGAATTGGCTGGGCAATGGTAATTGCTTGGGCAACTGGGAATGGTATGATTTCCTAGGCAATTAGGCGTCTTCCTTAAAAGCTCGGCGAAGCGTTCTTCAATGGCTTGTCGTTATCCCTAACTCGAAACACTAGTCATTTCTCTATGCCTTGGTGATACATCCCTGCGTTAACCATAGGTGAACAATAACTGATCTTACGCTCGTCTTAGCCGTTGAAATCTGCAACTTATTCCTAAGTCGGATTAGTCTTCACCATCGACTGATTGAATAAAGACCATGTTCATTCATTTCTTGAATCTAACTCTTCCAGTCTAGATAAATGGATAACACTCAAGATCCTCTCCCAATTCTCTCAAGATAAAAATCGAAAAATCAAGAATGAATAAACTTTGAATCAAATTGCAATCAAGAACCTCATGAACTGAAAAAGATGAAGAATAAGACGATTTTTGCTCTCCCCCTTTTCTCACTTTTCTGCCTCCTTTTTCTTCTCCCCTTTGTGCAGCTGAAAATTTTCCTTATATATGTACGGGTTGAGCCATAATTAGGGTAAGGAAAAGGTTGGTCTTTTTGGCCTTCTGGCGCATCATCCTTGTCTTTTGTGGACTGACTGGGCATCTGAATTGCCATGGCAATTTGCACTTGTCACGGAAATTCTAACATGCACATAATAAAGCACACCAGCAGTGAATTGTTCCACGAAAAATAACCCAAATGTAATACCAAGATCAATAACGAAAGAAACTAGAAAATTATGCATGGATGCCTAATCAATGCAACTAAAATGTGCCTAAGTCTAACAATAATGTGAGCAAAAAGGGTAATAAAAACAATACTTTTACACACTCATCACACCCTAAACTTGAATTATTGCTTGTCCTCAAGCAATGAAAAAACTAACACTTACTTGCCAAGGCCTTAACCATCAAAAACAATCTCCTAACCTGACTTCAACCCTCATAATCATGGCATAAAAATTACATTACCCTTCAACCATCATTAAGTATAGATAATCACTCCAAAAAAATATTGTAATACCAGTGTAAGTGTGTGAACATAGTTGTGAACAAGTTAATCAAAAGGATTTAAAGATGATATATATATATATATATATATATATATATATATTGATTTTTATTCTGCCGAAGCAATAATTTTTCATCTTATTTTTTCCTTTTCGTTCTTTTTTAACAAACAATGGAATTTTAGGCTTCAGCTCATCACAACTACTTTCCTAGGCTTGAAGATAAGATGGAGCGAACAACGAACCCCCTAGACTATTGAGTAGAGTCATCTTGTGAAGTCTTTCATTCACTCATGCTATTTTTTCTTTCCTACTTAGTTACCAAGCATACTGGACTAATTTTAGCAGCGGAGTTTCCTAAGCACATTGTATTTTTTTTAACTAGAGCCAGAAAGGCACCTCTAGCATAAATAACATAATATATATATATATATGTTTTTTTTTGATAAATCCTAAGATCAACAAGTCACAACCGTGTGATTTTAAAACAACATTATAGCAAGCTTCGAAGTGAAATCTACTCTAAACTGAAAGTCGAAGGTTCTTTCATTTATATGCCAAGGTAACAATTCATCATGGAGTATCACAATAGGTTAAGATAGTTTAATTAGGTAAAAGATATGTCAAGTAATATATGCAAACTATAACATATGAATGCAACTAATGCAACTATCTAAGAAACACATAATAACCAAACCCCCCAAACTCGAGAGAAGCACTGTCCTCGATGCATGAAACAAACTAAAACAATGAAATAAAAAACAAGAATGAAATGGGTTTGTCGAAGAGGTCGTCACCTCGAATTACTAGCTTCTTTCGAGCCATTTGCTTGGTCCTTTTTCTGGCTCGTGGTGGTTGTTGACGCGAAGTTGGTGATGCATCAAGTGAGAGGAGTTGCAAACCGACGAGAAGAAGGTTCGATTTCTTTTGAGGAACTCTCCTTGGGCATGATCTTGAGATTCTTTGCCATGGTGGTTTGGTTCTTGAAAGAAAAGAAAAAAAATAAATATACAAAAAATAAAAAATAGACCAAAAAATTGAAAAGCTAAAAACATAAAACATGTAGAAAGAGCATTTTCATGCATCTTCTAAGGATATAGCCTTCTTATCGCGAGTCACATGGGCACCATTATAATGCTTCAACTGTTGTCCGTTAACCTTAAACTTGTGCCCATCCACTGTCGATTTCACCATAACAGCCCCATGAGAATAAAGTTTGACAACCTGAAATAGCACAGACCATCTTGACTTCAGTTTTCTCGGAAAAAGTTTCAATTAGGAATTGAAGAGTAACAATAGTTGCCCTGGCAAGAACTGCCACGGCAACAGCTTTTTGTCATGCCAACGCTTCGTTTTCTCTTTGTAAATCCTGGCATTATCATAAGCTACGACACGAAATTCTTCTATCTCATTGAGGTCCAGTAGATGCTTCTGCCCTGCACTTTTCGAGTCCATATTAACGATCTTGATAGCCCAATAATCCTTATGCTCCATCTCCACCGGTAGGTGGAAAGTCTTGTTGTAGACAAGTCTATAAGGAGACATGCCTAAGGGCGTCCTGAATGTTGTTCGATAGGCCCAAAGTACTTCATCGATTCTCACAAACCAAGCCTTTCAAGAGGGATTAACAACCTTCTCAAGTATATTCTTCAATTCACGGTTAGAATTTTTAGAATGCCCGTTAGTTTGCGGGTGATATGCCGTGGCAACTTTGTGGGTCACTCCAAAATACGGTAACATCTTGGCAATAAGTTTATTGTCAAAATGTTTTCCTTCATCGCTGATAATTACCCTAGGCATTCTAAACCATGCGAATATGTTCTTCTATATGAACCGTTGTACCGTATTGGAATCGTTTTTGGGAACTGCAACTACCTCAACCCACTTAGACACATAGTCTACGACAAGAAAGATGTAGAGGTTACCGAACGAGGATGGGAAAGGCCCCATAAAATTTATGCCCCATACATCAAACAATTCCACCTCGAGTATGTTCTGCAATGGCATCTCATGTCACCTTGATATATTCCCCGTTCGTTGACAACAGTCACATCCCTTGTAGAAAACGTGTGCATCCTTGTAAAGGGTAGGCCAGTAAAATCTGTATTGTAGAACTTTCGCCGATGTGCGAGTTCCTTCAAAGTGGCCTCCATAAGGTGAAGAGTGGCATTGGCGTAGCAGATTTTGTTGCTCTATACGTGGACACAACATCGTATTACCTGATCTGCACATTGTTTAAACAAAAGAGGCTTGTCCCAGTAATAATGCTTAGCATCATGTCAGAACCGCTTCTTTCTTTGGTGAGTAAGATCATAAGGCAAAATACCGCTAACCAAAAAATTAACTAAATCACCATACAAGGGTATTGACATGGAAACTAAAAATTGTTCATCCATAAATGTGTCGTGGATCTCCAAGGAATCAGAATCATCATGGCCATTTTCCACCCTTGACAAGTGATCAACAACTTGGTTCTCTGATCCTTTCATGTCCTTAATTTCAATGTCCAACTCTTGTAAAAGAAATATCCAACGAATTAAACTAGGTTTGGCATCTTTTTATAGCAAATAAATACTTAATTGTCGAATGGTCAGTATGGAAAATTACCTTTGTACCAATCAAATAGGAACATAACTTGTCAAATGTGAATGCTACCGCTAGTAAATCTTTTTCCGTCGTGGTGTAATTCAATTGAGCACCATTAAGGGTTTTACTAGCATAATATATGTAACCCCCTTAACCCGGTCTAGACGGTTGACCCGAATTAAGAAAGTCACACGGGGAAAACCAAAGTCAACCCGAAAGTCAACCTTGATTAACGACCCTTTTTTTTCTTTTTAATCTTGTATAGATGCACGTTAGCCCTAATTGTGATCACACAAACATCATACTCAAAGATCACAAACATCAGAGATCAAACAGGGACCCAATTGAACAAATTACAACTTTAGGGACCAAACTGTAAATTCTGATAACTTTAAGGACTTAACCAGATTTTAAGTTACCAACTTAAAATTAATCATGTTTCATGCTTCTCTGCCAAATTTCAGCTCAAACGGACATCCCAAACTCATACAATTGCACAAACAAGATTCAGGACCAAAATGCAAACATTTCAAAACATTTAACCGCCAATGTCAGCCCCCAACGGTCACCCGTTCCGAAACAGGCAGAGCCCGTTTCGAAACACGGGGCCGTTCCGCAACGCGTACTGCAACGGGGGTCTGGCAGTAGCCATTCCGTTTCGGAATGGTGTCACTCGTTTCGGACACCTGGGTTGGTTCAGGGCACCCGTTCCGAAACGGTGTCAACTGTTCCGAAACACCCTGCACAGATTGCAGCATAAAGCATACTTAAACATGCAATTGATCAACCAACATGCTCCAAAAGCCACCAAACTTTACCAACATGCAATTCAACATATATGAGACATACTTGCATCAACAATTCAACAAAATATCAACATAAACGAAAAGCCCCAAATCTATAGGCATGCTTCCTACACAAGCAACCATTCAAGCATAAACTTCCAAATCAAACTCATATTAGCCAAATACATGTTCCAACAACATTAACAACAACATTGAATCATCCTTGCCCGAACATAAACGAATACATAAACACATTTCAAGAGATTCTACCCCCATTGCCTTTATTAACTATAGCCATTCACCGAGACATACATCTCAAGTGGAGTCCCCTTGAATCCCTTGCCTCTCGCTGTCCAAACTTCAAGAATCTGCATTGATGGACAAAAAAGAGCGTAAGCACATAATGCTTAGTGAGGAATGCTCAAAACCAAAACACCATCAATGCAGCGAGTCATAAAAACACATTTAAAACAAACCCAATTTGTTAACCAAGCAAAGCTTGAAAACCCTTTTTCAACATCATGCTCAAAACCATGCATTACACATACATGAAAACCAACCCTTAGCTTAGCAAGCTAAGAAAACCCTTTTCAAAGCACATCTTGCAAAAATCATCCATTTAACCATTCCATGCATAAACACCATATGCAAAGCTAAATTCAAAACCTTGGAAAACACTTCCATTTCACAACATACCTTTCTTATACTTGAAAACCATTCAAGCAAGAAACCCTTTAAAACCATTTACTCAATCAATCCAACACATGCATTAAACCAAGGCAACATATAATCCACAACATTATCATCACATGCCTTTCAAAACAAGTCTTAACAAGACTCCAATGCATTTAAGAGATTTCATGCACACATGCATCATTTACCAAATGATAATCAACACTTGTTCAACTTAACAAGTAAACATGCATTCACAAGCATTAACCACTTTTCATGCAACCTTGCATCCTTTCAAGCATCTCATGTTTCTTTATAATCAAGAACATTACATTGGCTTCCAAGTGATCATCCACATCCACTTTTCAACTCAACAACCCGATCGGATACGCGGATCACAAGCGTTGTCCCCCACGCTTCATACACACTACCAATCCAAGGTCTCCAAATGGACTTTTAAACACCATTTGACCTCAACATCCTAAGGTTCCCATGTATGGACTTTTAAACACCATACAACCTTAGCTTTTCCTGAGGTTCCCATGTATGGACTTTTAAACACCATACAACCTCAACTTTTCCCGAGGTTCCCATGTATGGACTTTTAAACACCATACAACCTCAACTTTTCCCAAGGTTCTCATGTATGGACTTTTAAACACCACACAACCTTGACATGCACAAGGTTCCCATGTATGGACTTTCAAACACCATACAACCTTTGCATCACCGATTGGTAGTTGTATAACATCACTAACGAGACCCGGGACACCCTACACAAGATCCACACATGGGCATTACACCTCCATTGTGATCTTAACAAGCACAAGGTTCTCATATATGGACTTTTAACCACCATATAACCTTTGCTTAACCAAGGTCCTCGAATGGGCATTCCACCTCCATTATGACCTTAACCATCTCGTTAGGATACTTGAAGGGAGTTTACCGGTTCACACTTAACCACTCCACCTCCAAGGCGACTTTATTCACGGTGCACCCAATCCTATAGCCGGCTAACTATATCCGATCAAAGAAACCAAGAACCACTTACATCACTTGCCAATATAACCAACTTACCACATTAGTCCAATGATTCACATGCATAACCATAATGCAAAAACCATCATTTACCATCATCAATCCACTGTTTTAAAGCATTACACAAAGCCATTAAACATCATGCAACACCATGCATCAAAACCACAATTTCCATGTACAAAACCAAGGATCTCTTACCTTGAGCATCCTTCACATATGGCTTTCAAAACCAGCATTAAACCATGCTTACAATATGCTTTCAAAACAGAATTTAAATCATGCAAAACACATGCATATCAATCATCAACCACAATTGCTTTAAAAGCCATTTCATAACACAAACCAAGAAAGAAATCCATTTACTTACTCTTGAGCTTAGCAAAGTTGTTTAGACTTAAACTAAGCTCCCAAAACCTTCAAACTTTGGTTTAAAAACTGAAAACCCAACTTCACTCACCGATACACAAAACAAGGCTAGCCAACAAGCCTTCCAAGCATCCGAAACCTTCCGCAACACCTCTAAAGCTCACGGATCAAACTCCCATGTTTCAAGCACACAAAAACAGAGCATTAATGCATCTTTATGCATTAAAAACACAAGCAACAACAACACAACTCGCTGCGCATCACAAATCCAACATTTCGGCTACCAAACACAACCGAAATCACCTCCAAACACTTCCAAAACTTAACCCAGCCAAGATCCATCACTCCTAACCATTTCTAACCATCAATTAACATCCAAAATGATCACAAACACGTCCTTATACCTCCAGGTATAACAGATCACCAAAAACACTCCAAAAACAACCAAAAACTCAAGCAAAACTTAGGAAATTCAACCTATCCGGGATTGCATTAATTAAACCTCAACTTCTAATCAATTTAGCATTCATTTAACATCAATTTGACACCTCAAAACCCTGCTTAAACAGATCACACGAAAATTTCACCAAAATCACCAAATCTTGCATTTTAAGCCAAAAATCAAGATCTCAATTGAAAAGCCTTTAACAAATCACAAATCAAGGATTGAGAACTTAGGAATTTCAGTAAAGAACTGATAGTTTAGAGGAGAAGGACGTTCTTACCTCCAAACTTGAATTTCTCCTTTTTAGAACCAAAAAGCTTGATGAAACCACTTGCAAATGGTGAGGTTTTGTTGTAGAGATGATTAGGAATCCAAAGAGAATTGAAAAGGAAGATTTGAGTGACAAAATCAGAGGAGAAAATCTGGAGAAATGTGTTTGGGTTGAGAGAAAATGAGAGAAAAGGAGAATTGGAAGAAAATGAGAAGTTAGTTAAGAAATAGTCAAAATGACTTTCCCTCCTCTTTCTTTATGTCTAAAATCAGAATAAAACCTTAAAATATCTTAGAAAAATCTGGAGAAACTCTTTTTGGAATAATAGCTCCTAAAAGATTCAAAGTTTCAATCCTTTATAAAACAGTCACCAAACTTTCAAAAATTACATTTTGGTCACTAGCCAAAATGTCAACCTTCCGAACCTCATTTTGTAAAATTGATTTCACAGTTCACTTTTATATATTAAAAGATGATTTTAGAACATTTTTCCATATTTTTAATGCAACCCGAACTAGGCTTTCCTAAATTCGCTCTTATATATTCGATCAGCACTTTGACCGAACCGGTCAATGCCCAAAACTTCTGAGCCCAAAACCGGGGCGTTACAACTCTCCCCCCCTTAGGAAATTTCGTCCTCGAAATTTCAACTGGCAAAAAGGGAACCACAACCTTCTCAAACCAACACACAAGGCAACACAACAGCCTCAACCATCACTGAACACATTCCACACAAAACTCCACCAAACTCAACACCACCACATACTGTTAACAAAATCCAGAACACTCAAGGATAACCACAACTTAACCTTTCACATATCCGAACTATACACAGCCCCAACATCAACCTGAAGAACCTCAACTTTTACAGCACACAACACTGCAACTCACAACTCCCAAGACTTGTTCACACAGTGACACCAACCAAACCAAATCAGCCACTATGCAAACTTCTCTGCTTCCAAACTCTTGCAACTCTAAAACCTCTTCCAAGGATTTTCCCAACAAGCAAAAATTCTTAAGCATCAACTGCTTACCCAAACTCCTCAACGAATACTAACATTCCTTCACATCCGTCACCACCACTACCAGAACAACTCACAAGGACTACTCACCCAGATTCCAAAATTTACATCACAACCCCAACTCAACTCCGCCAACCGTATCATACACCACCAGCTGACTACAAAAGAAATTCACATACTCACAACCAATCAACCACTTCTCACAAGAATCCTTTCAAACAACAATGGCCTTCGATCTTTCATTGCCTATCCTCCACAACTTTGACCACAACACCTGCCTTAGAACATCGCCCAGCTTAAACATACAAAACATCTTCTCAACTCCTCAAGGGTTGCTAAGAACCAACACTTACAAACACAACCCTTCCACAACAACTTAAATGCTAAGCTGCTTCAGCACTTGAAAACACAACCACTAAACTGCAACATCACTTAGCACCAAGGAACTACCCCTTCCACTTAGCTTATTCAAACCACCTGACCGATTCTAACCTCAACCGGTACTCCTCACCACCAAACCACTAAACTCCTTAAGCAACAAACACTATCCTTCTACCAACAGGCTATACTACTCTCACTATCTCCAGCACTAGCTTAATATTCTCCACTACTTCTAACTTCCACTCAGCACCAACACAACCTCCAAAAACCCATCATCCAACCTAACCCAACCACCATACTAACAGATTCGATTAGTTATTAGCGAATGTGAACATCGTATGCATGATCACCTACATGCCCTATCAATGCCTGATGTACATGTATGCAAAACCTCTAATGTCATGCCACATGTATGCATGGACCAGCACATATATAATATAGCATATAACAATGATTTTAACTGTGCATGAATGCCAGTTCACACCCTCCAATAACATCCTCAAAATCCGTCTAAAAACAACCTCCTACCACACTTCTAACTTATCTAACTCCATCATTCCAACAACCATTAACCACAAGATACTCACTAAACCTTCTTCACACCAAAGATATTTCCAAACTACAATTATTACCCCAAACATGCTAGCAACAAGACTAGACTTACCACACAAGGAAAAACCAACAGAAACCAAACCAGGGTAACTAGAGCAAAGATTACTTAACAAGGTTACCTGAAAACACAACTCCACCCTGAAAATTCATCAGACGAGCTCTCTTCCTCGCGGAACCATCATCCTCCTGCCGTACCACTGCAGCACCAGCTAACACACTAGGGTCACCACCAACTCCTTGCGGTAAAGAACCTTGGCTGTTCCGAGCCAACATCAAACAATCACGTCTCATATGTCCAGCAGACCCACATTTCCAGCAAACTTCATTTCCCAAACTCTTCACAACCTTCAGCTCTTTCTGCCACCTCTGAACCTTGCCTCGGCCGTGCCCACGACCTTTCAGAGACCCTCTGACTATCACCGAAGCTGACTTCACCCCAAGGGGACAATCACGCTTCACATGCACTTTAGAACCACAGTTCCAACAAGTACCCGCGCCCCAACAACCTCCAACATGGCGCCTTTCACAACGATCATACACATGTAGCTGAGCTTCCACCCCTTGCTCAAGCAACACTTGCTCCACAACAGCACTACCTTCACATTGCTTAACCCTTGGGAACTTCTCTCCAAGATACCTCTCATAAAAGGTAGACACAAAGAAATCCCAGTCAATATCATGGATATGTGACACCACCGCCACAGATGTCCACCAGACACATGCATCCTCCAACATCAGAGAAACAACACTTCCCAGCTTACAGGCATAATCACAGCCTTCCTGATCCAAAATCAGAACCACACTGGCCAACCAGGCCTCAAACATCTCCGGCGAAGAACCATGATACTCCACCGCACCCAAATCAAGCAAACGCTGCTTCGGCAAACCCACACATCGCACAGCCAGCACTTCCTCTGACTTTACCTTTACCACAGCCTGAGATGTTCCCAACACCTCTTGAGCAACAGGTGATGAACTCTTCATCACAGGACCAGCTTCTTTCCCTTGCCTTACCACCTCAACTCCAGGCACAGAAGACTGAGACAAAACACCTCTACAAAAGGGTGAATTCCATGCCCTAACTACCTGCCCTAAGGCAGCAACCATCTCACCCAACTGCCATTCCTTCACCGACTTCGCCATACTACTAACAACAACAAACATTCACAACAAAGCAAACAAACAAACCAGTTAGACCAACTTTAAGCAAGGATTCAAACTCCAACTCCAAAATAACACAATATGTAACGCCCTTGGAACGTTTGCGCAGTCTTGGTGGGACTGAGTTTAGGGGTATGTCAGCTGAGAGGTCTGAAACGTGGTTGGAGAGTACCAAGCGTGTCTTGGGACAAATGAGTTGCACTGATGTGCAGAAGCTGGGATGTGTGGTGTCACTGCTGCAAGGTGATGCTTATACGTGGTGGACGACCACAATCTCTGGGATGGCTGATGCTGATGTTACCTGGACGTTCTTTCAGCATGCGTTCAAGAGGAGATATCTGGGAGTTAGATATCTGGATGAAAAGAAGCGTGAATTCATGTCTCTGACCCAAGGGAACATGAGTGTGGCTGAGTATGAGGTACAGTTCGTACGTCTTAGCCAGTATGCACCTGAGTTGGTACCTGATGAGCGCGAAAGGTGCGAAAGGTTCCGTTATGGTTTGGTGACGGAGGTTAAGACCTATATGTTAGCTGCTGAGTACAATGATTTCGATGTGTTGGTTAGTCGATCGAAGGACATTGAGATGAACCTGAGTTTGTCTGCTAAGGGTGCTGGAGCTAGTTCTGGAAAGAGAGCTGCTGAGTATAGTTCCGGTGGACGGAACAAGAGAGGGCGTGATCAGAGGTTTCAGTCCTCGTCTAAGAGAGGTGGAGGTGCACCTGCTAGGGGTGGCAATGCTAGAACTGACCCTAGTGCTTGTTGGATTTGTGGTTCCCGTGGTCACTTGAAGCGTGACTGTCCTCGTGCTGGGAGGGAGGTGCAAGCTCCTGTGATAGCAGCTGGTTATGAGTGCTGGAACTGTGGTTCTGCTGATCATCTGAGACGTGATTGTCCGAGGATGGCTGGTGGACAAGAGCGTGCTCCTGTTGTTGCAGCATCGCAGAGAGGTCGTGGGCGCGGCCGTGGTAATTTTCAGAGGCGAGAGGAAGGTGGGCGCGGTGTAGCTCATGTTGTGGCTATTCAACCTGAGGGTGGAGGCCAAGCGAGGGTGTATGCTCAGCGCGAAGGAAGGAATGATGCAGATGTGATTGCAGGTACCTTTACTTTGCAATCCTTGTCATTGCTTTCTTTGATTGATTCTGGATCTACGCATTCATACATTCTTCGTGAGCATGCTGAGTTGCTTGGTTTGTCTGTTGAGTCTTTGGATGTTGGTGTTAGAGTCACTAGTTCTTTTGGTGAAACTGTTGTGACTCGTAAGCTTTATAAAAGGTGTCCTTTGGTTGTTCAAGAGCATGTCTTTCTTGTTGATCTTATGGAGTTGCCCTTTTATGGTTTTGATGTGATCCTTGGTATGGATTGGCTTGCTGAGCATCGTGCTGTTGTGGATTGTGAGAATAAGCGGGTTTCGCTTAGGCTTGCGGATGATTATGAAGTGGTGGTGGTTGGCGAGAATGTGAAGTTTCTTGCCAATGTTGTTTCTACCTTGGAGGCGAGCAGGATGCTGAGGCAAGGTTGTGAAGCTTTTCTGGCTTTTGTGATGAATCCTAGTTCGAAGGAGCTGAGGGTGCAGGATATCAGGGTTGTGAAGGAGTTTCCTGATGTTTTTCCTGAGGAGTTGCCTGGTTTACCTCCTAATCGCGAGGTGGAGTTTGGTATTGAGCTGTATGAGAATACCACTCCTGTGTCCATTACTCCCTATAGAATGGCACCTAAGGAGCTGAAGGAGCTGAAGACGCAGTTGCAAGAGTTGCTTGATCGTGGTTTCATCCGGCCGAGTGTTTCGCCTTGGGGTGCTCCTGTTTTGTTTGTGAAGAAGAAAGATGGCACGATGAGGATGTGCATTGATTACCGTCAGCTGAACAAGTTGACTATCAAGAATCGGTATCCTTTGCCGAGGATTGATGATCTCTTTGATCAATTTCGGGGAGCTGCGGTGTTCTCTAAGATTGACTTGAGGTCAGGGTATTATCAGTTGAAGGTGAAGGATGTGGATGTGCCTAAGACAGCTTTCAGGACAAGGTATGGGCATTATGAGTTCCTTGTGATGCCGTTTGGTTTGACAAATGCTCCTGCTGCTTTCATGGACATGATGAATCGTGTTTTTCATGAATACCTGGACAAGTTTGTTGTGGTGTTCATTGATGATATCCTTGTGTACTCGCGTACTGAGGAAGAGCACGAAGAGCATTTGAGGGTTGTGTTGCAAGCTTTGTTGGGGAATCAGCTTTATGCTAAGTTGAGCAAGTGTGAGTTTTGGCTTAGAGAGGTTGTTTTTCTTGGTCATGTGGTCTCAGCTGAGGGGATTCGTGTTGATCCTCAGAAGATTGAAGCGGTGATGAACTGGAAAGTTCCTAAGTCTGTTCAGGAGGTTCGTAGTTTCCTTGGTTTGGCAGGATACTACCGAAGGTTTGTGGATGGTTTTTCCAAGATTGCTGCTCCTTTGACGAAGTTGCTACAGAAAGATGTTAAGTATGAGTGGACAGAAGCGAGACAGCAAGCTTTTGAGAAGCTGAAGTTGGCTTTGACGCAAGCTCCTATCTTGATTCAACCTGAATCAGGGAAAGAGTTTGTAGTCTACAGTGATGCATCCTATGTTGGTTTGGGGTGTGTGCTGATGCAAGAGGGTAAGGTTGTGGCTTATGCGTCGCGGCAGTTGAAGGTGCATGAGCGCAATTATCCTACGCATGATATTGAGTTGGCTGCAGTGGTTTTTGCTCTGAAGATCTGGAGGCATTATCTGTATGGTGAGAAGTGTACGGTGTACACGGATCACAAGAGTTTGAGGTATCTGATGTCTCAGAAGGAGTTGAATCTCAGGCAGCGACGTTGGTTGGAGTTGCTCAAGGATTATGATCTGACGATAGAGTATCATCCTGGAAAGGCCAATGTTGTTGCGGATGCCTTGAGTAGGAAGGTAGCTGTTGAGCTGAGAGCTATGTTTGCTAGCTTGAGTATATCGCAGGAGGGTGGTCTTGTTGCTGAGTTACAGGTGAAACCTTCGTTGGTTCAGTTGATCAAGGATAAGCAGTTGTTGGATGATTCCTTGGTGTCTCATGTTCAGGATATCGCGGAGGGTAGACCTTCGGATTTCTGTTTTAATGAGGATGGGGTGTTGTGTTTTGGTAATCGGATAGTAGTGCCTGCAGATGCTGAGTTGAGGCGTGCTATTCTAGCTGAAGGTCATAGTAGTCCTTTTGCTATGCATCCTGGTAGTACAAAGATGTATCGCGATCTTCGTGATGAGTACTATTGGGTGGGCTTGAAGAAGGATGTGGCAGAGTTCGTGAGCAAGTGTTTGGTGTGTCAGCGCGTTAAGGCTGAACATCAGGTTCCTTCTGGTTTGTTGCAACCGTTGAAAATCCCTGAATGGAAGTGGGAGAGGGTTACCATGGATTTTGTATCTGGTTTGCCTTTGTCTCCGTCGAAGAAGAATTCTGTTTGGGTGATTGTGGATCGCCTGACGAAGTGTGCACATTTCTTGCCTGTGCATACTACGTTTTCTTTGGATAAGCTGGCAGAGCTGTACGTTGCTGAGGTTGTGAGGTTGCATGGTGTGCCTAAGTCGATCGTGTTGGATAGGGATCCGAGGTTCACATCGCGTTTTTGGCAGTGTTTGTATCAAGCTCTGGGTACAAGGTTGCATTTCAGTACATCCTATCATCCCCAGTCGGATGGCCAGTCTGAGCGAGTTATTCAGATCTTGGAGGATATGTTGAGATGTTGCGTGATAGAGTTCCAAGGTTCTTGGGAGAAGCATCTGCCTTTGGTTGAGTTCGCTTACAACAACAGTTTTCAGGCAAGTATACAGATGGCACCTTATGAGGCTCTGTATGGGAGGAAGTGTAGGACTCCTCTGTGTTGGGCTGAAACTGGTCAAAAGTTGGTTTCGATGCCTGCTTTGTTGAAAGGTACCACCGAGAAGGTGAAGCTCATTTGTGAGCGGTTGAAGGCTGCTTCTGATCGGCAGAAGTCTTACGCGGATTTGAAGCGTAGGGAGATAGAGTTTGCGGTGGGAGATCGCGTGTTCTTGAAGGTTTCGCCTTGGAAGAAGGTGATGAGGTTTGGGCGGAAGGGTAAGCTGAGCCCTAGATACATTGGACCGTATGAGGTTGTTGAGCGTGTTGGTCCTGTTGCGTATCGGTTGAGGTTACCTCAGGAGCTGGAGAAGATTCATGATGTGTTCCATGTTTCTATGCTCCGGAGGTATCGATCTGATCCTTCGCATGTGTTGCCTGTGGAGGAGGTGGAATTGAATCCGGATTTGACCTATGATGAGGAACCGGTGAAGATTCTGGATTCAGATAGCAAGGTTCTTCGTGGCAAGACCATTGAGTTGGTGAAGGTGCTGTGGAAGCATCGCGGTGTTGAGGAAGCCACGTGGGAGCGGAAGGAGGATATGCTGAAGCAGTTTTCTTATCTCTTTCCTTCAGGTAAATTTCGAGGACGAAATTTCTTAAGGGGGGGAGAGTTGTAACGCCCCGGTTTTGGGCTCAGAAGTTTTGGCGTTGACCGGTTCGGTCAAAGTGCTGATCGAATATATAAGAGTGAATTTAGGAAAACCTAGTTCGGGTTGCATTAAAAATATAGAAAAATATTCTAAAATCATCTTTTAATATTTAAAAGTGAACTGTGAAATCAATTTTGGAAAATGAGGTTCGGAAGGTTGACATTTCGGCTGGTGACCAAAATGTAATTTTTGAAAGTTGCGGGACAGTTTTATAAAGGATTGAAACTTTGAATCTTTAAGGAGCTATTATTCCAAAAAGGATTTCTCCAGATTTTTCTAAGATATTTTAAGCCTAAAATCTGATTTTAAAGATTAAGAAAAGGGAGGGAAATCATTTTTAACCAATTCTTAACTAATTTTTCTATTTTCTCTCAAATTCTCTTTTCTCTCATTTTCTCTCTACCCAAACAAGATTTCCTCAGATTTCTTTCTCTGATCTTGACTTCTTAATCTCTCATTTCAACTCTCATTTGATTTCTAATCATCTCATCATCAAAACCTCACAATTTACAAGTTGATTCATCAAGCATTTTGGCTCTAAAAGGGAGAAATTCAAGTTTGGAGGTAAGAACGTCCTTCTCCTCTAAACTATCAGTTCTTTACTGAAATTCCTAAGTTCTCAATCCTTGATTCATGTTTTATTAAAGGCTTTTCAATTGAGATCTTGATTTTTGGCTAAAATGCAAGATTTGGTGATTTTGGTGAAAATTTCGTGTGATCTGTTTAAGCAGGGTTTTGAAGTGTTAAAATGATGTTAAATGAATGCTAAAATGATTAGAAGTTGAGGTTTAATCAATGCAATCCCGGATAGGTTGAATTCCCTAAGTTTGGCTTGAGTTTTTGGTTGTTTTTGGAGTGTAATTGGTGATCTGTTATACCTGGAGGTATAAGGACGTGGTTGTGATCTTTTTGCATGTTAGTTGATGTATAAAAATGGTTAGAAGTGATGGATCTTGGCTGGGTTAAGTTTTGGAAGTGTTTGGAGATGATTTCGGTTGTGTTTGGTAGCCAAATTGTTAGATTTGTGATGAGCAGCGAGTTGTGTTGATGTTGCTGGTGTTTTAATGCATAAGGATGCATTAATGTTCTGTTTTTATGTGCTTGAAACAGGGGAGGTTGATCCTTGAGTTTTGGAGGTGTTTTCGGAAGGTTTCGGAAGCTTGGAAAGCTTGTTGGCTAGGCTTGTTTGGTAATCGGTGAGTGAAAAATGGATTTTCAGCTTTTAAACCAGAGGTTGAAGGTTTTGGGAGCTTAGTATAAGTCTAAACAACTTTGCTAAGCTCAAGTGTAAGTTTTCGGATTACTCTCTTAAGTGGTGGCCATGTTTTGATGAAATGTGAAATGATGATTTTGCATGATTTGCTACTGTTTTGGAAAGCATGTTTTAGCATGTTAATTGCTGATGTTTTAGCATGATTTATGCTGATGATTTAAGCCATGTGTTGAAGGTGTCTCTAGGTAAGAGTGCCTTGTTTTTATGCATTGTTAAATGATGATTTAATGCTTTGAAATGCATGATGAAATGGCTTGGTTTAAATGCTTCTAAAACAGTGGATTACATGATGTATAAAGTGTGTATTGGCAAGTGATGGTTTGTAAAAGTGAAGGTCACTAAGGTGGTTAAAAGTCCTTGAGTGAGCCTTGTTATCTAAGATCATCAAGGTGGTTAAAAGTCCTTGGATGAATCTTGTTGCGGACACTAAGGTGGTTAAAAGTCCTTAGGTGCTCCTTTCCATGGTGGTTAAAAGTCCATGGGGCCAAGGTGTTTAAAAGTCCTTGGGGCCAAGGTGTTTAAAAGTCCTTGGGGTATTTCAAGCTACGGACACAAAGGTGGTTAAAAGTCCTTGTGTGGTCCATTCATGGTGTTTAAAAGTCCATGGCCAAGGTGTTTAAAAGTCCTTGGGGTCCAAGGTGTTTAAAAGTCCTTGGGGAAAGTTGTTGAACTTGATTTCTAAATGAAATGTATCACTTGAGCCAATATGACATGTATTGTACATGAGATGCATGGGATACATGATTTAATGTTTATGTTGAAGCATGTGATGCTAGTTTAAATGAAATGTGGAAGCATGTTATTGCTTGATTTAAAATATGCTTTGAGCATGTGTAAAGGATGTTTTCAAGCATGATTTACAAATGAGTTCTAATGCATTATTGAATGGTTTTTAAAGAGCACTCCTCACTAAGCTTTGGCTTACGCTCTCTCGTTTTCTTGATTCAATAATGCAGAGCATTAGAGTGCATTGAGGGCAGCAAGAGGAGGCAAGCAAAAAAGTACAAGTAAAGCTCAATGTATGAAGGTTTTATAAGTGTTTTAGCTTTTGTATGTTTTTGGCAATGGGGGACCAATGTATTTGTTTGGGAGGTGTTTATGACTCCCTAAGTATGTTGTATGTGGTTGATGTTGTTGGTTTTTGGATTGAATTTCTATTGCTTGCTTTTGAAGGTTAAGGCTTGAATGTTAGCTTGTGTAGGAAGCATGACCTTGAATTTGGGGCTTTTTACATGTGATGTTATTTTGTTGATTTGATGATGCTTGGATGTCTTGAATATGTTTAATTGCATGCTGGTAAAGTTTGGTGATGTTTGGAGCATGTTTGAGTGTCCAATTGCATGATCTTGTATGCTTGTTTGCTGGTTTTTGTGCAGGCGTTTCGGAACAGGGGTGTACCGTTTCGGAACGGGTGCCTTGCATGAACCCAGGCGTCCGAAACGGTATGCACCGTTTCGAAACGGTTTAGCCTCTGCCGAGGCCATGTTCCGGAACCCGTTTCGGAACGGCCCGTGTTTCGGAACAGGGCTAGCCTGTTTCGGAACGGTCGACCGTTAGGGGGCTGACATGGTAGTTACATGTTTTGAAATGTTTGCGTTTTGGTCTTAAATCTTGTGTGATCAATTGCATGAGCTGTGGATGTCCTTTTAAGCTGAAATTTCACAGAGATGCATGAAACCTGACTAATTTCAAGATGGTAACTTTAATTTGGGTTAAGTCCCTTAATTTATCAGAATTTACAATTTGGTCCCTAAAGTTGTAATTTGTTCAATTGGGTCCCAGTTTGATCTCTGATGTTTGTGATCTTTTGATACGTTGTCTGTATGGTCACACTTAAGGTTAATGTGCATCTAGACAAGATTAAAAAGAAAAAAAAGGGTCGTTAATCAAGGTTGACTTTCGGGTTGACTTTGGTTTTCCCCGTGTAATCTTCGTAGTTCGGGTCAACCGTCTTGACCGGGCTACGGGGGTTACACAATAGCTATATTAATAAGGCAATGGGTATCCCGAATCCTCCCCTTTACAAGACATAACAGTCAACACAAACATGGATATCACAACATCAAGCATATCAAACAACATACTTTGATCATGCTTACACCAAACAGCATCCACTTGCAACAGCATATAAGCAACATAACATACTCATTACATGTTCACCATGCATATCACAAGCTCACAACATCAGCACAAATCCACATAAGCTCAACCAATATTCATAACTACAAAGCCTGCTTGAAAACATCAACAACTTGCTCAGAAACACGTGTTTCAACCAACCTTCAACCACACAACAAGGTAAACATCAAACACACATCACAAAAACTTACCGTTTTCCCCAAACATTCGCAACTCAGCTCTGATACCACCAAATGTAACCCCCTTAACCCGGTCTAGACGGTTGACCCGAATTAAGAAAGTCACACGGGGAAAACCAAAGTCAACCCGAAAGTCAACCTTGATTAACGACCCTTTTTTTTCTTTTTAATCTTGTCTAGATGCACGTTAGCCCTAATTGTGATCACACAAACATCATACTCAAAGATCACAAACATCAGAGATCAAACAGGGACCCAATTGAACAAATTACAACTTTAGGGACCAAACTGTAAATTCTAATAACTTTAAGGACTTAACCAGATTTTAAGTTACCAACTTAAAATTAATCATGTTTCATGCTTCTCTGCCAAATTTCAGCTCAAACGGACATCCCAAACTCATACAATTGCACAAACAAGATTCAGGACCAAAATGCAAACATTTCAAAACATTTAACCGCCAATGTCAGCCCCCAACGGTCACCCATTCCGAAACTGGCAGAGCCCGTTTCGAAACACGGGGCCGTTCCGCAACGCGTACCGCAACGGGGGTCTGGCAGTAGCCATTCCGTTTCGGAACGGTGTCACTCGTTTCGGACGCCTGGGTTGGTTCAGGGCACCCGTTCCGAAACGGTGTCAACTGTTCCGAAACACCCTGCACAGATTGCAGCATAAAGCATACTTAAACATGGAATTGATCAACCAACATGCTCCAAA
This sequence comes from Hibiscus tridactylites, assembly GCA_958450335.1. Classification (NCBI taxonomy): domain Eukaryota; kingdom Viridiplantae; phylum Streptophyta; class Magnoliopsida; order Malvales; family Malvaceae; genus Hibiscus; species Hibiscus tridactylites. The sequence goes on along the minus strand of OY288273.1, from coordinate 54,007,596 downwards.
AGCCACCAAACTTTACCAACATGCAATTCAACATATATGAGACATACTTGCATCAACAATTCAACAAAATATCAACATAAACGAAAAGCCCCAAATCTATAGGCATGCTTCCTACACAAGCAACCATTCAAGCATAAACTTCCAAATCAAACTCATATTAGCCAAATACATGTTCCAACAACATTAACAACAACATTGAATCATCCTTGCCCGAACATAAACGAATACATAAACACATTTCAAGAGATTCTACCCCCATTGCCTTTATTAACTATAGCCATTCACCGAGACATACATCTCAAGTGGAGTCCCCTTGAATCCCTTGCCTCTCGCTGTCCAAACTTCAAGAATCTGCATTGATGGACAAAAAAGAGCGTAAGCACATAATGCTTAGTGAGGAATGCTCAAAACCAAAACACCATCAATGCAGCGAGTCATAAAAACACATTTAAAACAAACCCAATTTGTTAACCAAGCAAAGCTTGAAAACCCTTTTTCAACATCATGCTCAAAACCATGCATTACACATACATGAAAACCAACCCTTAGCTTAGCAAGCTAAGAAAACCCTTTTCAAAGCACATCTTGCAAAAATCATCCATTTAACCATTCCATGCATAAACACCATATGCAAAGCTAAATTCAAAACCTTGGAAAACACTTCCATTTCACAACATACCTTTCTTATACTTGAAAACCATTCAAGCAAGAAACCCTTTAAAACCATTTACTCAATCAATCCAACACATGCATTAAACCAAGGCAACATATAATCCACAACATTATCATCACATGCCTTTCAAAACAAGTCTTAACAAGACTCCAATGCATTTAAGAGATTTCATGCACACATGCATCATTTACCAAATGATAATCAACACTTGTTCAACTTAACAAGTAAACATGCATTCACAAGCATTAACCACTTTTCATGCAACCTTGCATCCTTTCAAGCATCTCATGCTTCTTTATAATCAAGAACATTACATTGGCTTCCAAGTGATCATCCACATCCACTTTTCAACTCAACAACCCGATCGGATACGCGGATCACAAGCGTTGTCCCCCACGCTTCATACACACTACCAATCCAAGGTCTCCAAATGGACTTTTAAACACCATTTGACCTCAACATCCTAAGGTTCCCATGTATGGACTTTTAAACACCATACAACCTTAGCTTTTCCCGAGGTTCCCATGTATGGACTTTTAAACACCATACAACCTCAACTTTTCCCGAGGTTCCCATGTATGGACTTTTAAACACCATACAACCTCAACTTTTCCCAAGGTTCTCATGTATGGACTTTTAAACACCACACAACCTTGACATGCACAAGGTTCCCATGTATGGACTTTCAAACACCATACAACCTTTGCATCACTGATTGGTAGTTGTATAACATCACTAACGAGATCCGGGACACCCTACACAAGATCCACACATGGGCATTACACCTCCATTGTGATCTTAACAAGCACAAGGTTCTCATATATGGACTTTTAACCACCATATAACCTTTGCTTAACCAAGGTCCTCGAATGGGCATTCCACCTCCATTATGACCTTAACCATCTCATTAGGATACTTGAAGGGAGTTTACCGGTTCACACTTAACCACTCCACCTCCAAGGCGACTTTATTCACGGTGCACCCAATCCTATAGCCGGCTAACTATATCCGATCAAAGAAACCAAGAACCACTTACATCACTTGCCAATATAACCAAATTACCACATTAGTCCAATGATTCACATGCATAACCATAATGCAAAAACCATCATTTACCATCATCAATCCACTGTTTTAAAGCATTACACAAAGCCATTAAACATCATGCAACACCATGCATCAAAACCACAATTTCCATGTACAAAACCAAGGATCTCTTACCTTGAGCATCCTTCACATATGGCTTTCAAAACCAGCATTAAACCATGCTTACAATATGCTTTCAAAACAGAATTTAAATCATGCAAAACACATGCATATCAATCATCAACCACAATTGCTTTAAAAGCCATTTCATAACACAAACCAAGAAAGAAATCCATTTACTTACTCTTGAGCTTAGCAAAGTTGTTTAGACTTAAACTAAGCTCCCAAAACCTTCAAACTTTGGTTTAAAAACTGAAAACCCAACTTCACTCACCGATACACAAAACAAGGCTAGCCAACAAGCCTTCCAAGCATCCGAAACCTTCCGCAACACCTCTAAAGCTCACGGATCAAACTCCCATGTTTCAAGCACACAAAAACAGAGCATTAATGCATCTTTATGCATTAAAAACACCAGCAACAACAACACAACTCGCTGCGCATCACAAATCCAACATTTCGGCTACCAAACACAACCGAAATCACCTCCAAACACTTCCAAAACTTAACCCAGCCAAGATCCATCATTTCTAACAATTTCTAAACATCAATTAACATCCAAAATGATCACAAACACGTCCTTATACCTCCAGGTATAACAGATCACCAAAAACACTCCAAAAACAACCAAAAACTCAAGCAAAACTTAGGAAATTCAACCTATCCGGGATTGCATTAATTAAACCTCAACTTCTAATCAATTTAGCATTCATTTAACATCAATTTGACACCTCAAAACCCTGCTTAAACAGATCACACGAAAATTTCACCAAAATCACCAAATCTTGCATTTTAAGCCAAAAATCAAGATCTCAATTGAAAAGCCTTTAACAAATCACAAATCAAGGATTGAGAACTTAGGAATTTCAGTAAAGAACTGATAGTTTAGAGGAGAAGGACGTTCTTACCTCCAAACTTGAATTTCTCCTTTTTAGAACCAAAAAGCTTGATGAAACCACTTGCAAATGGTGAGGTTTTGTTGTAGAGATGATTAGGAATCCAAAGAGAATTGAAAAGGAAGATTTGAGTGACAAAATCAGAGGAGAAAATCTGGAGAAATGTGTTTGGGTTGAGAGAAAATGAGAGAAAAGGAGAATTTGAAGAAAATGAGAAGTTAGTTAAGAAATAGTCAAAATGACTTTCCCTCCTCTTTCTTTATGTCTAAAATCAGAATAAAACCTTAAAATATCTTAGAAAAATCTGGAGAAACTCTTTTTGGAATAATAGCTCCTTAAAGATTCAAAGTTTCAATCCTTTATAAAACAGTCACCAAACTTTCAAAAATTACATTTTGGTCACTAGCCAAAATGTCAACCTTCTGAACCTCATTATGTAAAATTGATTTCACAGTTCACTTTTATATATTAAAAGATGATTTTAGAACATTTTTCCATATTTTTAATGCAACCCGAACTAGGCTTTCCTAAATTCACTCTTATATATTCGATCAGCACTTTGACCGAACCGGTCAATGCCCAAAACTTCTGAGCCCAAAACCGGGGCGTTACAATATATCACATGGAAAATTTTTCCTTTCCGCTGACCTAAAATAGCCCCTACCACAAAATCGCTCGTGGCGCACATGAGTTCGAAAGGTAGGGACCAATGGGGTGGAACGATGATGGGTGTCGTGACAAGTTGTTTCTTTAGGGTTTCGAATGCATGGGTGCAGGAATCATCAAAATCAAAAGCTTTGTCTTGTTCAAGCAAGTTACACAAGGGTTTAGTAATCTTAGAAAAATTATTAATAAACCTTATGTAAAAACATGCATGTCTGAGGAAGCTTTGGATCCCTTTGACTGAATTTGGTGGTGGCAATTTCTAAATCACTTCTACCTTCGATTCCCTTGGATGAGATCTTATGACTGAGCACGATACCTTCTTCCACCATAAAATGGCACTTTTCGCAGTTTAAAAATTAGATCAGATTCTTCACATCGTGCTAACACCTTTTCTAAATTGCCGAGGTAATTATCAAAGCTATCTCCGAATACCGAGAAGTCGTTCATGAAGATTTCAAAGAAATCTTCTACCATGTTGGAGAAAATCGCCATCAAACACCTTTGGAAGGTTGCCGGAGCATTGCATAATCCAAATGCCATCCTTCAAAATACATATATACCATACGAGCATGTGAAGGTGGTCTTTTCTTGATCCTCCGGTGCTATGGCCATCTGGTTATAACCTGAATAGCCATCAAGAAAACAATAAAAGGATTTGGCTGCAAGTCGATCAAGCATTTGGTCAATAAAGGGTAAGGGAAAATGATCTTTCCTAGTAGTTTTATTTAACTTACGGTAATCCATACAAACCCTCTAACCGGTGACAATCCTAGTTTGAATAAGTTTGTTGTTTTCGTTACCTTCCAAAGTTATACCTCCTTTTCTTGGTACACATTGGACCGGACATACCCATGCACTATCGAAGATAGGATATATGCTACCGACATCAAGCCACTTTATGATTTACTTCATCAAGAGTCCCTTCATGAAATGGTTAAGTATCTGTTCCGCCTCAATAGAAGGTTTGTAATCATCCTTCAATAGGATCTTGTGCATACATATTGCCGGACTAATTCCTTTTAAGTATGTAATTGTCCACCATATTAGCTTTTTGTACAGTGCCAACATGTCAATCAACCGCTTTTACTATCCAGTATGCAACTTAGAAGAAATTATTACGGGCAATGTGTTATTGGTTCCTAAAGAAGCATATTTTAATTTCCCTGGTAATGGTTTCAATTCGAGAATGGGAGATTGTTCAATAGAAGATTTTCCGATTTTACATTTCCTACCTGAGTAATCCAATGGTTCGATATATTTACCCGGTCGACTTACGACCCAATTTGCTTCATTTTGTTCCTCATCATTTGGTTCTTCAAGTTCCTCATGTTCGGCAATGCAATTGTTGAGGCAATTATCCTCCATGTCAAAATTGAATTCGGTGGTGGCTTGAATGACTTGGCATTCTTCTGGATTGTCAACATGCTTTAGGGTTTGGAAAACATTTAGCTTGATTTGTTGGTCATTCAACCGCTTTGTGAGTTCACCCCTCTCAACATCAATCAAGGTCTTTCTCGTTGCTAAGAATGGTCTCCCAAGAATAATATGTGCGAATTCATTTGCCTCACAATTCATAACAATGAAATCAACAGGAAAAATAAATTTATCAACTCTTCCCAAAATATCATCAATTTTCCCTCTTGATGCGCATAAGATCTATCCGCAGACTGCAACATAATTGTCGTAGGTCTCGCCTTTCATATGCGCAGTCTTAGAAAAATAGATTTCGGCATAAGATTTATGCTCGCTCCAAGATCACATAACACCTTCTTCACATAGTGATTCTCTATTTCACATGGTATTGTAAAACTGTCGGGATCTTTAAGTCTGGGTTGCATTCGGTTGTGCAACGTTGCCATACATCCTTCTATCACAGTAATTGTCTCAAATCTCCTAACCTAGTCCTCTGAGAGACAATGTCTTTAAGGAACTTAGCATTGTTCGGCATTTGTTCTATTGCTTCAACCAAAGGTAAGTTAATGCGAACTTGCTTCAAGATGTCAAGGAATTTCTTGAATTGGTACTCTTGTTTCTGCCTTTTCAGCCTCTGTGGTAATAGTGGTGGTATTCTGATCTTCTCATCTTTTCCTTTCACATATATTCTGGAACATTTGGATGGACTTGTCACGGCATCAGGACTTGCTGCGGCAACTACTGGACTAGTAGTTGATCTTGTCATGACAACTGGTCTTGTCGGGGCATCTGCTGGAAGCTCATCATCCACAATTTCTTTAGTGTTGTTGGCTACATTTTTCAGAGAAGGATCACTAATTGCAGTCTGGATAGGTTCATTATTCGTTTTTGATCCGCTTCAAGTGGTGACCACCTTACATTGTTCATGGTTTATTCCTCGTACAACCTCAGTGTCACTGGGCAAACCTCTTTGTGGCCTTGCATTCAGAATTTGAGTAAATTGCCCCGCTTGCGTCTCCAATGCTTTTATGGTTGCTCCTTTATTCTACATTCTCATCTCGGCCCTATTGGTAAACGCGTCCTTTCGTTTCATGAAATTAATACTTTCATCCATATATGGTTCAATTTTCATCATAAAAGCACTGAGAGAATTTTCCAAAGAACTAGATAGTGTCGATTGTTACTGCGGCATGTTCTGCTAGAATTTCATTACTTGAGTATTTTGACTATGATGATTAATGGCGTTATTCTGGTTACTCCATGAAATATTAGGGTGCTTCCTCCGGTCTGGATTGTATGTGTTGGACATCACATTGTTGTTCCGATTGTAGTTTCCAACGTAAAAACTAAACTCTGGGTTCTGCGGACACTCAAAAGAATCATGGTTACCATTACATAAATCACAAAATGAGTCTACTACCTTGATTTCTTGTGTGTTCCTAGGTTGCTACTTATTCTTAACCAAATTGGTTAAGGTAGCCAACTGTGTGGAAATATATTCCAATGATTCAAGCTCGTTTATCATGGAATTCCATCTGATTATTCCTCTTCTAGTAGTTGGGAAATGATAATCATTTTTGGAAAGCTTGTTCAACATCTCTATTGCTTCTTTCGATGACTTGTCCAGGAGTATGCCATTTGCTGAGGCATCTAGCATCATCCTTTTTGGTGTGTTTACTGAGTTTTAAAACATCGTCACTTGTGTCCATTATGGGAATTCATGCATGAGATGTTTGTGTAAAAGCTCCTTGTACCGCTCCCAAGCCTCGTACACGGACTCATCATCTGCCTATCGAAAAGAAGTAATATCGTTACACAATTTATCAGTCGTATTTGTAGAACTAAATCTAGCAAGGAAATCACGGCATAAATCCGTCCAAGATTCTAGAGATCCAGATGGAATACTATTCAACCACGATTTAGCCTATCCCTCAGTGAATAGGGGAATAATTTTAGCCTTAGGACATCCTTATGGACTACTTGTTGCTTGAATGAATTGCAAATTTCCAGGAATGATTTGAGATGTTGTTTGGCATCTTCAGTTGTCGATCCGCCAAATTGACCAATTGAATAGATCATATTGAACATTATTGGCTTCAATTCGAAGTGGGCGACTTCAATTTCAAGGGCGACAACACCTGGAGTGAGACCGTTGAGATCTGCCTCTAAATATTATCGAATGGGTCCGTTCTTTACATGAACATGTTGTTCGAATAAAGCTCTTCCTCCTCTTACCTCCACATTCAAGTTTCCAACTGGATCAACAGGTGGATCTGCAATTACTGCTCTTTGCTCGTGTAGTTTTATACGAAAAACTCGCTCTATCTCGGGTTCAAGTGGGTAATCTTGTGCTGTCGGTCTTGCCCCGGTCATACACCAATGCAAAAACCAAGTTTAGCCCCTTTAAACTAAATAAGGAAATCTAAAGAAACAAAGGTGCAAGAAATCCAAGAAAAAAGTCGCTACTGACAATCCCCGGAAACGGTGCCAAAAATGTGTTGTGTGTTTAGAGTGCTTCGCAATTGGTGCTAGTGTAAACGTCGCAAGTTATATTATAGATTTAGATATTGTCTCCACATGGATTGGTTTTAACTCTAGATTATAATTCTTCGCACTGAAAAGAAAAGTAAATGGTGATGATAATAGTTGTTGAATTAACAAGTAAATAAAAGAGCAAGTAAATAAAGAGATTGAAATCAAATATTAGAGAGTAGGTCGGTTGTTGTGAGCCGTGGTGTGATGATTGAATGGATCATCGTAGTAATCGGTTGCTGAAGCAACGCAATTGTCTTGGCAACTAGTTGAACTGCCTGGGGCAATGCTAATTGCCTGGGCAACTGGGAATGGTGTGATTGCCTAAGCAATTAGGCGTCTTCCTTCAAAGCTCAGCGAAGCGTTCTTCAATGGCATCTCGTTCTCGGTAAATCGAAAAACTAGTCATTTGTGCATGCCTTGGTTATTCATCGTTGCGTTAAATATGGGTGAACAATAACCGATCTTATGCTCCTATTAGCGGTTGAAATCCGCATCTTATTCCTAAGTCAGATTAGTCTTCACCATCGACTGATTTATCATTCATTTCCTGAATCCAACTCTCTCTAGTCTAGATAAATGGATATCACTCAAGATTCTCTCCCGATTCTCTCAAGATAAAAATAGAAAAACCAAGAATGAACAACTTTGAATCAAATTGAAATCAAGAACCTAAACAATCCAAACATTTATCAAATCCACAAACCCAAATAACCCAAGCCAATATTGTTTAGTTCATGGTTGGGTTTAAAAGAAATACAAAGAAAAAATTCTTGGTTTTTCGATGAATGAATCACATGAACTAAAAAAGAAGAAGAAAAAGACAATTTTTGTGCTCCCCCTTTTTCCACTTTTTCGCCTCCTTTTTCTTCTCCCCATTATGCATCTAAATTTTTTCTTACATATGTACGGTTTGGGCCTTTATTAGGGTTAGGAAACGGTCGGCCTTTTTGGTCTTTTGGCGCATCATCCTTGTCTTTTGTGGGCTGACTTAGCGCCTGAATTGCCACGAGAATTTGCACTTGTCACGACAATTCTAACATGCACATAATAAAGCGCACCAGCAGCGAATTTTTCCACAAAAAATAACCCAAATGTAATTCCAAGCTTAATAATGAAAGAGACTAGGAAATTATGCATGAATGCCTAATCAATACAACTAAAATGTGCCTAAGTCTAACAATAATGTGAGCAAAAAGGGTAATAAAAACAGTACATTTATACACTCATCAATTAACATCAACCTCATAATCCAAAATGATGAAATCCGCTGGAAAGTTAATTTTTCTACCTTTACCAACACATCTCAATCTTTCCCTTGGGATGTGCATATGATCGATATGCCAAATGAAGTGTCACGGTGGTGGGCCTTGATTCAATGCCAAGCTTCTTGAAAACGTACAGTGGCATCAATTTAATGTTACCCCCGGGTCACACAATGTCTTTCCCATAAATTGGTTGTCAATGGTGCATGGGATGGTAAAACTTCCTGGATCTTTCAACTTAGGTGGAAATCGATTTAGGATCATGGCACTGCATCCCTCGGTGAGAGCTACAGTTTCAAAGTCTCCCAACTTCCTTTTTTTGGAAAAGATGTCCTTCATGAATTTGACATTGTTGGGCATTTTCTGAAGAGCTTCTACCAATGGTATGTTGATATGCAGCTGCTTAAGAACTTCCAAGAAGTGCTTAAATTTCTAATCTTGCTTATGCTTTTGAAGCCTAGTTGGAAATGGTGGCGGTGGATATGAAAATGTCAACTCCACTGGCTTTGCTGAGGTGGTGCTGGCATCAGGTCCGACATCAGGTCTGGCATCGTCTATTTTTGTTTCCTCTTTCTCTTCTTCTTTGGGAGCATCTGTTGGCACGAGCTTTTACATTTGATAATCAATTGGCTGCTTGGAAGCCTTCTCCATCTCGCATTGCTTACCACTTCGAAGAGTTACAACTTTACATTACTCAATGTCCTTGTGCGAAGCATCCTCCGTATTAGTTGGCAATGTTCCTTGGGGTCGATTGTTGGGTGCATTAGCAATCTGGCCAATCTGAACTTCCAAATTCCACATCGAAGCAACTAAACTCTAGACTGTGGCATCATTCCTCTCTATTTACTCCATGAGAGTACCTCCCTGGTTAAGTCTCTGCCCTTGCTGAAAACTATTTTGTGCCCGTTGTGGCACATCATTCTGATTGACTCCTGGTATGGCATTGTTTTGACGCTGGGCATTGTTGTTCTGTTGTTGGGCATTGTATTGGTTGGATCCTTGAATTCCCCAACCAAGGTTCGGGTGCTGCCTCAATCCAGCATTATAAGTATTTGAGTTAGGATTAAAATTGCGATTTATGTTGCCAATATAATTTACCGACTCATGGTTGGTAGGGCAATCATCCACATGGTGGCTCTCTCCACAGATGGTGCAGAATGGTTCTAATGCCTTCACTTCTTGAGGCTCATTTTTCTTTTGCAATGTTCTCACCATACTAGTGAGGTTTGAAATCTCAACATGAATTGACGTTATTTCATCAACCATCAATTTCCCATTGGTTTTGGTTCCTGTCCCTATTTTGCCAACATGATATTCAAAATCATTGACTGAAATCCTCTCAAGGATGCCAACAACCTATGTGTAATTCTTTTCAAGAAATGAACCAGTTGCCGAAGCATCAAAAATAGTCATCGTTTGTGCATTCAACCCGTTGTAGAAGGTTTGTATTTGAGTCCAATTCGGGAATCCATGCATAGGACATCTTCTCAACATATCCTTAAATCTTTCCCAAGCATCATATAAGGTCTCATCCTCAACCTTCCTGAATATAATGATCCCACTCTGTAGCTTGACAATGAGTGTTAGCAACAGAAAACGTGTCAGAAACTTCTGGAATAGGTCTCCCCATGAGGTAAATGAGCTAGGTGGCAAAGAATTGAGCCAAGTATTGGTTTTGTCTCTCAAGGAAAAAGTGAATACTTTCAACTTCACAGTATCCTCTGATACTTCAGCCTGCTGAAATAGCTGGCAAATCTTCATGAATTGCTTAAAGTGTTGCCTTGGGTCTCCAGTAAGTGCTCCATCAAATTTACCTACATTCAAAAGAGGTTTAATCATTACCGGATTACGTAAAAAATTTGATGCATTTACCTCGGCGTCAATCACTTCTGGATAAGGTTATCAATATTTGGTACAAAGTGTTCTCGTATTGGTCTTTCTATGAAATCGTCCACTACGGGCGTGGTAGGATTTCCTCCGTGTATAGGTGGATTCCTTTTATTCTGTGGGACACCTTCTACTCCTCAATTCCGTTTAGAGTCGTCTCTTTGATTTTCTTCTTCAATTTGTGGAAGGTTCGTTCAATTTTAGGGTCAAATGGTTGATAGTCCGTAGGGCGACTCATGGTCATACATCAAACAAAATAGATAAATAAAATAAAAAACAATAAAAATCCATTGCAATCCCCGACAATGGCTCCAAAAACTTGTTTACTTGCGTGAGTGCATGGCTAAAGGGGCAGAAAATGTATTGGAATATATCAAAACAGTACTAAGGTTTGAGTCTTTTGCGTGAAAGTATACACTGTCGACAAGTAATAAAACAGTAAGCTGAATATCGATCCCACCGAGATTGACTTGGAATTCGATTGCTTTGAATGTTTACTTGTTGAAGAAAAATATTGTTTAAGTTTAGAGTGGATTTAAAAATAAAGTAAAGACAAGAAAAGTAAAATAAACTAGCGTTGGAAAGGAGAGTGTCAAATGAATTATGAGTGTTGGCAAGGGATGTCTAGTTTTCACGCTATTCATGCCATGCCAGGTTCTAATAATGTCACGCCTTGGCATTGTTTGCCGAGCATATTCAAATTGGCAAAGGCTCTCTCGGTGGTCATTGCCCTAAATTGATTGTGTAAAACCCCAATATCTCTATAGTGATTTTTTTTAGAAACCAATTTGATTAAGATCCAATCTATACACCTAAGGGGTAGATTTCACTTCTGAAGTATGTTCATCTACTTGAATATCTTCTCTCGAAGCATCTCGCCTTAGTATCCAGCAACTTGATCATTGCACCCAAGTCTATTAAGATATTGAGGTGCAATAGGCCAACAGTGCCAGCTTTCGCTTGGCATAGTATTTAGGAAATAATAAAGTATCCCAGATACAAGAAACAATACCGAAGCATTTTCATTATTAAAAACTTAACATAAAAACAACGTTCAACTCAAACATCCCCCACCAACTATTAAATTAGTTCATCGTGAGGGTATCAACCAAAAAAACCTTCAACGTTTTGATAACACATCATCATTTAAAAGAAAATAAAAAAATTAAACAAAGAGAATAGGGCGAGAAGGGGTCTCTTGATGCAGCTCTTCAAAATCCAGGCTCTCGGTCAAGTGGGTCGAACCATGTCTCCTTAGTGTAGTCGGTCGTCGATGAATCACCCTCCACAAGTAAGTCTATCTATTATTTGCTCGATCGATCTTTAAATAGGCGTGAAAGGAAGTCTAAGATAAGCCCTTGCATTTGAAATTTGAATGCGCAAGGGATGAGGCTTGTGATGACTTTTATTCATATTTGAAGTGATAAGTTGATAATGTGTTAAGCTGATCAAGTGTTGGCTAAGGTTGACGTCATTTGCCGTTGCCGTTTGGCAACCAAACTTGGCATCATTCTGACAACCAAACTTGGCACTATTTTTCTGCTATTTTTTAGAGTTTGGTCCAATTGCTATTTTCTCGCAGCCTGATCTGCTCTTACTTTTTCGAGTTCAACAGCTACTTGGCTTGGCATCAAATTCCTCTTCTCTGCCACTGGTGCTTAGCATTGTTTTGTCCATATGTGCCAACAACATCTCGCCATTCTCTCTGGCATTCCTACATGTGCTACTCTTTTCTTCCAATTGCTATGCCAAACCCGCAAAATGGCCAACAAAACAACCTTTCACACTAACATAGACAAAAAAATTTGAACTCTTTTATGCAAATGCATGAATTTAACATCTAAATGCAACTAAATGTACTCAAAAGCAAGCAAAAGCATTGTAAGAATGGCATAAAAATCAGTACTTTTGAGGAGGTAACATGTTGTTCACAGAAAATCGGCCACTTATGGTCCTCAATAATCTTGTAGACAAAATCTTCAAGATCATAGTTCTGCTGGAAACATCATACGCAAACCCTTTCTCCTCTCATACCCTCCGATTTGAAAACTTTGCTTTCAGCCGCTTCTCAATTAGTGGAGAAGCAAATCGACGGAAAGAGGACTTGAGTGCTCGTGATAAACTTGCTACAGGCATGGTCTTTAAGTTCTTGCCTATGGTTTGTGGGTTCTTGATCGGAAAAAAAACAAAGAATATAAGAAAGAAAATCTAAAGAGTTCAAAATATGGAAAGAAATGAAAGGAAGAAGATGAAGTAGATGTGTGATAATAAGGTTTAATGGTGGAGTAAAGAGTTGGTAGATGTGATGGACGTATTATCAATGGGGGGAAATAAAAGAACAATGATGGTGAGAGGTTAAGTGTGCGACTAGGTTTAGAAAAGGAGGGAAAAGATATTTGGGTGAAAATTTTCAAATGGGTGATTAAATCCCCTAAGAAATAGATGATAATTTTAAAGGAGTGATTAAATCCCCTAAAAACTAGCCGACTATCCATCTTCCAAGGAATAGATTTTCATTCAAATAAAGTTCTATCCTAAGCCCAACTCCTCATTTGAACTCTTATCCTAAAATTCAAACACAAAAACAAAAGGATAAATATCAAAATAAAATTAAATATAAAAACTAAATTAAAAAAATAAAAAATTAAAATCCAATTCAAAATAACAAAAATAAAAATAAAAAGTCTGGAAAATTTAAAACTCTTAGAAAGAGCATTTTTCTGCATATTCTAAGGATACAACCTCATTATCGCGCGTAACATTATCACCAACATAGTGCTTCAATCGTTGTCCATTAACCTTAAACTCATGTCCATCCACAGTTGACTTGATCACAACAGCCCCACGAGAAAAAGGTTTTACGACCTCAAAAGGCTCGGACCATCTCGACTTCAGTTTTCCTGGAAAGAGTTTAAGTCGAGAGTTAAAGAGAAGCAACAGTTGCCTTGGCAAGAATTGTCACAACAATAGCTTCTTGTCATGCCAACACTTCGATTTGTCTTTATATATCTTGGCATTGTCGTACGCTAAGGCACATAATTCGTCTATCTCGTTTAAATACAGTAAACGCTTCTGCCTTGCACTCTCCCAATCCATATTCACGGTCTTGATAGCCCAATAGGCCTTATGCTCGATCTCTACCAGCATGTGGCAAGTCTTGCCATACACAAGTCTGTAAGGAGACATACCTAAGGTCGTCTTAAAGGTTGTTCAGTATGCCCACAGTGCATCATCAATTCTCACAGACCAATCCTTTCGAGAGGGATTGACAACCTTCTGGAGGATAACCTTCGACTCACAGTTGGAAATTTCAGCTTGGCCGTTAGTCTGTGGGTGATATGTCGTGGCAATTTTTTGAGTCACTCCAAAGCATTGTAACATCTTGGAAATAAGTCTATTTTCAAAATGTTTGCCTTCATTGCTATTAATTTCCCTCGACGTCCTGAATCGTGTGATGATATTCTTCTACAAGAACCACTGCACAGTCTTGAAATCATTCTTGGGAACTGCAGCTGCCTCCCCCCATTTGAACACATAGTCTACGACAAGTAAGAAGTAGAGGTTATCGAATGATGATGGGAAAGGCCCCTTGAAATCGATTCCTTACACGTCAAAAAACTCGACCTCAAGGATGTTCTGCAATGGCATCTCGTGCCGCCTTGATATATTCCCTGTTCGTTGACAATGATCACACCCCTTGTAAAATTCATGCGCATCTTTGTAGAGAGTGGTCCAATATAAGTCGGACTGTAAGACTTTGGTCGTTGTGCGAGTTCTTCCAAAATGGCCTCCATAGGGTAAAGAATGTCATTGTCAAAGTATATTTTACTGCTCCTCCTCGGGAACACATCATCGTATGACCTGATTTGCATATTATTTAAACAACAAAGGCTCATCCCAATAATAATGCTTAGCATCATGTCAGAACCTCTTCTTTCCTTGGTGAGTAAGGTCATAAAGTAAAATACCGTTAACAAGAAAATTTACTAGATCTGCATACTAGGGTGTTGTCGTGGCAACTAACAACTGCTCATCTGGGAATGCATCATAGATATCCAAAGGATCATCATCTTTATTTCCCCTTCCAACCTTGACAAATGATCAGCAACCTAGTTCTCCGTGCCCTTTCTGTCCTTAATTTCGATGTCAAATTCTTGTAATAGTAGTATTCAACGAATTAAATAAGGTCCTGCATCTTTTTAAGCAATCAAATACTTAATTCTCGAATGGTCAGTGTGGACAATTACCTTTGTACAAATCCAGTAGGAATGAAATTTGTCAAATGCGAAAACTACAACTAGTAATTCCTTTTCAGTCGTTGTGTAATTCAACTGAGCATCATTAAGGGTTTTACTAGCGTAATATATCACACGGAAATTTTTACCTTTTTGCTAGCCTAAAACAGTTCCGACCGTGAAATCGCTTGCATCGCACATGAGCTCGAAAAGTAGGGTCTAATCAGGGGAATGACAATGGGTATCGTGGCAAGTTGCTTTTTAAGGGCTTCAAATGCTGTGGCGCAAGAATTATCAAAATTAAAAGCCTTGTCATGTTCAAGAAAATTACACAATGGATTAGAAATCAAAGAAAAAATTATGAATAAACCTTTTGTAAAAACATGCATGTCTGAGAAAGATTTAGATCCCTTTAATTGAATCTAGTGGTGGCAATTTCTCAATCATGTCTACCTTGGTCTTGTCTACCTCGATTCCCTTAGATGAGATTTTGTGTCCTAGCATGAAACCTTCATCCACCATAAAGTGGCACTTCTCCTAGTTTAAAACTAGGTCAGATTCTTCACAGTGTGCTAACACCTTCTCCAAATTGTCGAGACAATTATCAAAATTGTCTCTAAATACCGAGAAGTCATCCATGAAGATTTCGAGGAAATCTTCCACCATATCGGAGAAAATCACCATCATAAACCTTTGGAATGTTGCTGGAGCATTACATAATCCGAATGTCATCCTCTGAAATGCATATGTACCATAAGGGCACGTGAAGGTGGTTTTTTCCTGGTCTTTCAACGCTATAGAACTTAGGTTATAACTCGAGTATCTATCAAGAAAACAGTAAAAAGATTTTCTTGCAAGACGGTCAATCATTTGGTCAATAAAGGGTAAAGGAAAAAGGTATTTCCTAGTAGCCTTATTTAACTTACGATAATCCATACAAACTCTCCAACCAGTGACAGTCTTCATTGGGATGAGCTCATTGTTTTCATTATATACTACAATTATACCTCCCTTTTTCGGTACACATTGTACCAGACTTATCTATGAACTGTCATAAATACGATATATGATTTCTTGTGCATTTGGTCAAGCCACTTGATTATTTCCTTCATCAAGACTTCCTTCATGGAAGGGTTAAGTTTCTTTGAGCCTCAATGGATTTTTTATGGCCATCCTCTAACAAGATCTTGTGCATACACACTGTCAGACTGATTCCCTTCAGGTCTGCGATTGTCCAACCTATTGCCTTTTTGTGCAGTGCGAACATGTCAATCAACCTCTTTTCCTGTTCAAGCTGTAACTTAGAAGAAATGATTACGGGCAAAGTTTTATTGCTTCCCAAATAAACATATTTCAATTGCCCTGGCGATGGTTTTAATTCTAAAACAGGGGATTGCTCAATGGAAGGTTTTTCAGGTTTAAATTCCTCACAGTCTGACTCTTCAGGTTCTTCATACTCGGTAAGAGAATTGTTGTGGCAATACTCCTCCACATCAAAATTAAATTCGGTGGTGGTCTGAATGACTTAGCATTCTTCTGGATCATTAGCATACTTTAAGGTTTTGAAAACATTGAGTGTGACTTGTTGGTTATTCACTCGCATAGTGAGATCTCCTCTCTCGACATCAATTAAGGTCCTTCATGTTTCTAAGAACGATCTCCCAAGAATAATAGGTGCGGACTCATCTACTTCACAATCCAAAATAATAAAGTCAGTGGGAAAAATTATCCACTCTTACCAAAATGTCTTCGATTTTTCCCTTTGGATGCACATAAGATATGTCTGCAAGCTGCAGCATGATTGTAGTGGGTCTCACCTTCCCTGTGCCCAATCTTTGAAAAATAGATTTTGGCATAAGGTTTATGCTTGCTCCAAGATCGCATAAAGCCTTCCCAACATAGTGATTGTCGATTCCACAAGTTATTGTAAAACTGTCAGGATCTTTTAGTTTTGGTTGCAATCGGTTGTGCGACATTGCCATACATCCCTATGTCACAGCAATTGTCTTAAACTCACTCAGCCTAGTCCGCTTAGAGACGATGTCTTTAAGGAAGTTAGAATAGTTTGGCATTTTCTCTATTACTTCAACCAGTGGAAAGTTGATGTGGACTTGCTTTAAGATGTCAAGAAATTTCTTGAACTAGTATTCATGTTTCTCCCTCTTCAGCCTCTGTGGAAATGGTGGTAGAAATCTGATCTCTTTGTCTTTACATGTCTCATCTGGCTTGGAACTATTGGATGGACTTGTTGTGGCAGGTGGACTTGTTGTGGCAACTACTGAAGGCTCATCATCAATGATTGTCGTTGTTGAGTTGATTGAATAATCGATTTAAGCCAAGAGGGGGTTGAATTGGATTTCTAGAAATTTTGGTGGTGGATAAAATAAAAATTTGCTAGACAAGAGATTTAGAGTGGTTCAAGTTCCAATTGAACTCTACATCCACTACCTTAGCCTCACTAAGGAGTTTCCAACAACTGTACTAGTTGATCTTCCCCTTTTCTAGGCTTAGGAGGAAACCTTTACAAAGTGGTCAATTTTTATACCCAAAAATTGACTCAATCCTCACTCAAAGATTACAAAGAAGATTAAGGCTAATATCTAGTATCTCTCAATACAAATGTAGCCACTTTTACAAGCATTCAACCTAATTGAACAAATAAGATTGGAATTACAAGACTCTACAATCGGGTTTTATAAGAAAATATGGGATTTTAGCACCAATGCTTGAATTTGATGTTTGGATATTTCTTTTAGGATCAATAGTTGTTGATGGTGCTTTTAGAAGTCCCTTTTATACCTTCTCGTTGAATTCTAGCTGTTGGGTTGTTGCCTTCATTATTATAGCCATTGGGATGTTATCTTCCCTCCATAAATGCAATCTGCAACTACCCATTCTGAACCGCCCGACCCTGTTTCGAAACAGACCAAAAAAGAAATAGCCGCTGGGGTGTAATAAATAGGCCATACCGAAACGGACACGAACGTTTTGATACGCTAAGAGCCTGTTTCGAAACATGTTGAAGCTCGTTTCCAAACATTTTGCCACTTTCAAAACTTGTATCGAAACGGGCTTCAACATGTTTCGATACGCTTTAATTATATCTTTAAAAAACTTAGTTAAAAGTTCAACGGTCATATTTTGAAACAAAGTTTGAAGGTCGTGTCGAAATGTTTGAGGTCGTTTCGATACAGTCGTATCGAAATGGTTCAAACCGTTCCATTGTTCTTCATTTGTTTCAAAACACAAAGACCTATTTCGATACACCCGTATCGAAATGGGGAGGCTGGTTCCGAAACAGAGGTTAACAGTTTCAAAACGTTCTGAAACGTCTAAAGGTCGTTCCGAAACGGTGACTCGAAAATCACTTTTTTGACTTGGTAAACACTTTGAAATTTTTTGATAAGTTCAAGTTTTGACTTGGACATTTTTCTTTAAACACATAGAGAGATTTTGAGAACATAAAAATTCATTTTCTCCTTTTCAATTTAGTCCTTAATTCCTTTGTTATATCAAAATCAATTCATTAGTTTTACAATCTCCCCCTTTCTGATATAACAAAACCAAGTTTGAATTTTTAAGAATTTTGAAATCTTGAAGACGTTCTAACTCCCCCTTTATAATCGATTCTCTTAATCAGAATGTATGGGCCTTCTTCCACTACATCTCAAACCATGTAATTTGTTGACTTGATGAAGAGACGCATTTGATTCTTCCAATATGGGTAGTTGTCCCCATTGAAGAAGGGTGGTTTAGTGGTTGATTGTGACTCATAGAGGTTGGAGGTTGATGTAGATGCCATAGCTTGTCGTTAGAATAGATCACACTCTCCTAGAAACACCTCTTGTGGTTGTTAATCCTTCAAAGAGGTAGGCTCTGATACCAATTGTTGAGTGGATCGTAGAATCGATTTAAGCCAAGATGGGTGTGAATTGGATTTTTAGAAATTTTGGTGGTGGACTGGAAAATAAAAATTTGCTAGACAAGAGATTTAGAGTGGTTCAAGTTCCAATTGAACTCTACATCCACTACCTTAGCCTCACTAAGGATTTTCCAACAACTCCACTAGTTGATCTTCCCCTTTTCTAGGCTTAGGAGGAAACCTTTACAAAGTGGTCAATTTTTCTACCCAAAAATTGACCCAATCCTCACTCAAAGATTACAAAGAAGATTAAGGCTAATAGCTAGTATCTCTCAATACAAATGTAGCCCCTTTTACAAGCACTCAACCCAATTGAACAAATAAGATTGGAATTACAAGACTCTATAATTGGGGTTTACAAGAAAATATGGGATTTTAACACCAATGCTTGAATTTTATGTTTGGATATTTCTTTTAGGATCAATAGTTGTTGATGGTGCTTTTAGAAGTCCCTTTTATACCTTCTCATTGAATTTTAGCGGTTGGGGTTGTTGCCTTCATTATTATAGCCGTTGGGATGTTATCTTCCCTCCATAAATGCAGCCTGCAACTACCCGTTACGAAACACCCGACCCTGTTTCGAAACAGACCAAAATAGAAATAGTTGTTGGGGTGTAATAAATAGGCTGTACCGAAACAGACACGAACGTTTCGATACGCTGAGAGCATGTTCCGAAACGTGCTGAAGCCCGTTTCGAAACATTTTGCCACTTTCAAAACCTGTATCGAAACGGCTTGAAAACGTTTCGATACGCTTTAATTATATCTTTAAAAAATTAGTTAAAAGTTCAACGGTCATATTTTGAAACCAAGTTTGAAAGTCATTTCGAAACGTTTGAGGTCATTTCAATACAGCCGTATCGAAACGGTTCAAACCGTTCTGTTGTTCTTCATCCGTTTCGAAACACAAAGACATGTTTCGATACACCCGTATCGAAACGAGAAGGCTGGTTCCGAAATAGAGGTTAACAGTTTCAAAACGTTTCGAAACGGTGACTCAAAAGTCATTGTTTTGACTTGGTAAACACTTAGAAAATTTTTGATAAGTTCAAGTTTTGACTTGGACATTTTTCTTTAAACACATAGAGAGGTTTTGAGGACTTAAAAATTAATTTCCTCTTTTTCAATTTAGTCCTTTATTCCTTTGTTATATCAAAATCAATTAATTAGTTTTACAATCGTGGCATTGTTGCTGGATACATCTTTCTGAACAGGGGAATGTCCTGCTGGTTGATTACTATCCTTAGATTGGATAGGTTCATCATTTACTTTTGATCCACTTCGAGTGGTGATCACCTTACATTGTTCATGGCCCGTTCCTCGTACAACCTTAGTGTCGCTGGACAGACCTCCATGTGGCCTTGTATTTAGAATCTTGGCAAATTGTTCGACTTGCATCTCCAATGCTTTCAAGGCTGCTCCTTGATTATGCATTGTCATCTCGGTCATGTTAATAAAAGCGTCAGTCTTTTTCATGAAATTACTACTCTCGCCCATATAAGATTTAGTTTTCATCATAAAAGCATTTATAGTTTTTTCCAAAGAACTAGATAATGTGGATTGTTGTTGCGGCATCTGTTGCCGTGGCAAGTTCTGCTGGAATCCTGATGCTTCTGTTGTAATCCCCTTAGCCCGGCCTAGACACCCGACCCGAACTAAGAAGACTATATGAGGAAAACCAAAGCCAACTCGTTAAAGCCGACCTCGATTAACGACCCTATATTTTCTTTTCTTTTTGTCTTCTTTTGATGAACATTAAGATCCTATGCGTTAATTAAACTCTTAGAAAGAAACGGCGCAACAAACGGAGCTCGATTAGGGGTTCAATTGCATACCTTTAATTTTTAGGGAGTAATCTCTAATTTCTGAAAATTACAGGGATTAATCCAATTTTAAGAATACCAATCCATAGTTAGTCAGGTAACATGCCTCCATGTCAAATTTCATCACAAGCAGATCATCCAAACTCAACCAATTGAATATACAACACTCAGGGACCAATATGCAACATTTCAGAATTTTAAAAGATACTTTCAACTAAAAATAACGGACAAGTATCGGTACACTTAAGCATGTATCGATATGCGGGAAGGCATTAGCCAAAATTGGGAAAAGGGTATCGGTACACTTCCCCGCGTATCGGTATGGCCTTCAAACTTTGCACAGGCGTATTGATACGCGGGCAAATCATATCGATACACCTATGTTGATTTGCCTGGAAAATGCCTTCGAGTATCGATACTGAATCTCGAGTATCGATACTCAATCCCGAGTATCGATACGCATACTAGGAATGCACATCCAACATCCCCAAAATAGCATTTAACATCAACTAAACATGTCCAAAACATCCGTGCAAGTTATATCAAACATTTCAAACACATATGCATCATCAACCACTCGCAAGACAAACATTAAGCATGACAATTCATGAGGATTATGGAACCATATAAGCATGCCCTTAAGCACAAATCTTAACATAGCCAAAACACCAAATAAAAGACCATAAACCATAATGAGATCATTTACAAGCCTTAAAACACCAAACTAAACATGCTCAAGTTGTTTCACATCACCAAACAATTCATGGGTGGAAATCCCTCCCATTTCCTCTTATTACACTAAAGTAAAACCACATACTTTTCTTAGCCCAAAACACTTGGATATCCTTTGCTTTCTCGCTGCCAAATATGCTCAATTCTCTGCATTGATGAAACAAATGAGTGTAAGCATAAAGCTTAGTGAGGACCGCCACAGAACCAAGACATTCATCAATGCATTTTAAAAACCAAAATATCATTCTTTGTAAATTCACGCCTTCCTTTAAAACATGCACTTTAAAACATTATATCCATTTTCAAATCCACATGCTCATAGCATCATTAATTACAACAGCAAAAACCTTTGCTCATGTTTAAACCAAGCATCACATGCATTCTAGCATAAATCTCAAGCATCACATGTTTTCTCAAAATAAGCATTCATCATTAAATCATTATATCATCATCATTATATTGGCTCGCAAGTGATCAATAACAAGAACCATATCAAAACACAACACAATCGACACAATCGAATACGCGAATTACAAGTGTTGTCCCCACACGCTTCATACACACTACCAGTTACACAAGGTGGAGTTTAATGGCACAATCACAACCCCTCAACACACGTGATGGAGTTTAACGACACAATCACAACCCCTCAACATCTGTGATGGAGTTTAACGACACAATTACAACCCCTCAGCATCTGTGATGGAGATTAACGGCACAATCCCAACCCCTCAACATCACTCATCTGTAGTTGTATAACCCACTAGCGAGAGCCGGGACACAAAACCAGGCTTACACATGGGAGCTACCTCAACCATTGTAATCACCTTAACCAAGCTCACACACGGGAGCAAACCTCCACCGTTGTGACACTTAACCAAGTCCATCCACGAGAGCCATCCTCCATCGTGGCATTTGTTGAGGCATCTAGCATCATCCTTGTTGGGCGCGTTTACTGCATTGTAAAACATCACTAATTGTGTCCAATCTCTAAATCTGTGCATGGGACATTTGCGTAGAAGGTCCTTATACCGCTCCCAAGCCTCGTACATGGACTCATCATCTGCTTGATAAAAAGAAGTAATGTCATTACGCAGTTTATCAGTCATATTCGTAAAGCTAAATCTAGCAAGGAAACTCCGACATAAATCTGTCCAAGATTCTAAAGATCTAGATGGGATACTATTTAACCATGATTTCTCCCTATTTCTCAGTGAATAGGGGAATAATTTCAGCCTTGGGACATCCTCATGGACTCTTTGTTGCTTAAATGAATTGCAAATTTTTAGGAACGATTTGAGATGTTGTCTAGCATCCTCAGTCGCTAATCCACCAAACTGACCAATTGTATTGATCATATTAAACATCACTGGCTTCAGTTCGAAGTGGGCAGCCTGAATCTCAGGTGTGACATCTCCTGGAGGGACACCATCAAGATCTTGCATTAAGTAGTCACTGATGGATCGATTCCATACAAGAATAGGTTGATCTAGTAGAGCTGCTTTGCCTCCTGCTGCGGCATTCTAATTGTCGTTGGCGTTAAGATTGCCAACTGGATCAACATATGGATCTGCCATTACTTCTCCCAACTCTCTTCTCCGTCTATGAAAAAACACGTTCAATCTCCGATTCAAGTGGGTAATATGGTGTTGTCGGTCTTGCTCTGGTCATACACCAACGCAAAACCTAAGTTATTAATCCCTTGAAACTAAACAATAAAAGTAGAATAAAAAGAAGCAAAGGTGAAAGAAATCCAAAAATAAAGTTGCTATTCCAATCCCCAGAAACGGCACCAAAATCTTATTGCGTGATTTAAGTGCTACGCAAACGGTGCAAGTGAACACGCCGCAAGTTATAGTATAGTAAAGATCGTCTCCACAGGGATTGGTGAAACTTCGATTTCTAGCTTCTTGCATTGAAATAGAATAATATTGGAAGTGATAAGTGGTGATAAATAACAAGTAAAATAACTAAGCAGGTAAAATAAATGGGAAGTGTAATCGATTAAGAGAGTAGTCTGGGTTATGAGTAGTGGTGCAATTGTTGAATGGATTATCGTGGCAATTAATTGTCAAGGCCATTCAATTGTTGTGGCTATTGAGTGCGGATAAATTGTCGTGGCGGCTAGGACTGGATGAATGTCGTGGCAACTGGGTTTCCTCCTTCAAAGTTCGGCGAAGTGTTCTTCAATGTCATTGTGTTATCCCTAACAGAAGAGCTGGTAGATTGCACATGCCTTCGTGATACATCCATGCATTGACCTTGGGTGAGAAACAACCGATCTTATACTTCTCTTAGCCGCTGAAATCCGATCCTTATTCTTAAGGCAGATTAGTTCCTACGAATGATTTGTTCAAATGAGAATCGTGTTCACTCGTTTCATGAATCTAACTCTCCCGAGCTTAGATAAATATATAAGTCACAACATCCTTTCCCAATTCCCTCAAGATAAAAATTAAACATCCAAGAATAAACAAACTTCAAAATTTATTGAAATAAAAAACCTAAAACCATCCAATTGTTTATCACACCACAAAACCAAATAACCCTATCCAATTTAATTTAGTTCATGGCTGGGTAAAAAGAAATTACTAAGAAATTAATCCCAGCATGGATCACACAAAAGAAAAATGAAGAAAAAGAGTACGTGTGAAAATCCATGCAATATGATCTCTCCAAAAGTCGATCTCCCTTTGTTGTTGATGTGATCCCCTTAAATAGTTGATGAGAGGAGTTTGAATGCACATTAAATTCGTGGGGATATGATCTCTAACTGATTTGAGATTTGAATTTTGAATCTGAGATTTACCCTTTACGTTCTAGATAATTCTGTGGATAATATTATATTTATCCAAATATGTCGCGACAATCAGCTTCGACAATTCCATCAGTTTTTGTCTCTACTTACCATGGCAATCCGTCATGCACAGAATAAGGCAAACGAACAACGACTTCTCTACGAAAATCAACAAAATATGACACCAAGCTAGATAAGAATAGAAACTAGGAAATTATGCATGGATGCCTAATAATGCAACTGAAATGAGTCTAAGTCTAACAATAATATGAGTAAAAAGGTAGAAAATAAAGTACTTTTACACACTCAACAACATGCAACAAGTAAAAACACATGATCTTCCACTAGAGAGAGTGTAACCCCCTCGACTCGGCCTAACCGATAGACCGAACTGAACGAGTCACACATGGAATATTGAAGTAAACCGAGAAAGCTTACCTCAATAAACGACCATTTTTTTTCATTTTATCTTCTCTAGATGCAAGTTTGGTTCCTATGTGTTCGATCAAAGCAGCGGATCAAACAACAACACGAACGCTCAACGATTAACACCAATTCTAGGTTTAGGGACCATTTCGTAAATTTGACAAATTA
This sequence comes from Hibiscus tridactylites, assembly GCA_958450335.1. Classification (NCBI taxonomy): domain Eukaryota; kingdom Viridiplantae; phylum Streptophyta; class Magnoliopsida; order Malvales; family Malvaceae; genus Hibiscus; species Hibiscus tridactylites. The sequence continues at coordinate 53,982,955 of OY288273.1, read as the reverse complement.
CAAAGGTTATTACCAAATTAGGATTACCAACCTTTAATTAAGATAATTGCATGCTTCTCTGTAAAAACACAGTTCATGATAACCATTGAAACACATTTAATTGCATACATGACCAACAGGGACCAAAACACATAGAAACAGAAACTCTGAATATTCCAAAACTGAAATAACATCTACTCATTTCGGAACAGTGAGCCTCGTATTGAAACGGGCAAATCGAAACGGTGATACCTGTTTCGAAACGTGGGATCGTTTTGAAACCACTTTAAACCCGTTTCGGAACAGGGTTTCACAGAGGCAAAATGTAACAGAACAGGCCTCACCGTTTCGAAACCCCAAGGAATTTTCAAGCCCCCGTTTCAAAATAGGCAAGGGTGTTTCGAAACACCTTGGCCTGCAATGCTTAAATTTACTGATTTAACTCGATTTTAATCATCCGAAACTAATCCGACATACACACAAACATGCTTGCAACTCAAATACACATCAACAAACAAATAGTACATGGCAAGACATCATCAAAGAATCATCAACAATGTCACGAAAACTAAAGGCATGCTTCTTAAGAGAAATAAGCACCAGAAGGTCAAATCTTAATTCCAAGCATAAACCAAAACTTAAAGGCCATTTACATAACCAAATACGCATATCAAACTTGCACCAAACTAGAAAATACCAAAAATCAACATTCATAGCATTGGACACCCCCATTGCCTTTATTACACTAGTTCAAAACCTCAACATACTTTTAAAGTAGTCTCTTGGAAAGGTCCCTTGTTGTTGTTGCCTCTAAACCCCTAATTATCTGCATTGATGAACAAAGAGAGCATAAGCATACAAGCTTTGTGTGGATTGCTCAAAACCAAAAAACATCATGAATGCACAAAACCATTTTTCACTCTTGTCAAAGCCATCATGCCTCTTTTAAAAACCATGCACTGTATCATCAAAACCAGCATGCTAATCATCATGCAACATGAACCACGTATTTTCCGGCAATTAAACCATTGCTACCAAACATCAAGCCTTCCAAGCATAAACACCATTATGCTAAGCTTAAAACAAAACATGCATTTTTCATAATATGCATCAACAACATTTTCCATAACATCTCGTTCCATTATATTGGCTCACAAGTGATTAACAATATTCTCAAAAAGATATATGATACACGGATTACCAAGGGTTGTCCCAAACCCTTCATACACTCTACCGAAATCTCAAGGCTCACACACCGGAGCAACCCTCCACTGTTGTGACACTTGTGGTAGAGTATTCGGTACAATTACAACCCCTCAACACCACTCATCGGTATATGTATAGCCCACTAACGAGAGACGGGACACACACAAGGTTCGTACCCGGTACCTACCCTCAACAGTTGCAACCTTAAACAATCATCAATCATTAGGGTACTTGGATGGAGTTTTCGGTACAATCACAACCCCTCAACATCCAAGGCGACTTGTTTATAGTTCACTCAATCCTATAGACGGCTAACTATATCCGATTTCATTTAGAAAACACTTTATTCAACATCACTTGCCAATATAATCCACAATTCATGCATACCTCAATGTTTTTACAAAGCATTCATGATAAGTTATAACTCAAGCATTAAACCATGCTTCAAAACTCATGCATCAACACATGCATACAAGGATCACTTACCTAGTGCATACTTAAACCATATGGCATCATCAAACACATTTTATATACTCAAAACGTGCTTTAAAACAATAGGTAAACACATTTAAAATCAAGTGCAACCAAAGGCTCAAACTAGCACAATTCGGGAGAGAAATTCACTTTACTTACTTCTGAACTTAGTAAAGCGTTTCAAGCTCTTACTAAGTTCCCAAAACCTTTTCTAAAATGTTTCCACGCTGGAAAACCAAGTTCCACTAACCGACGCACAAATCAAACGTTCGATGCCTCCAAAATCACTTCGCTTGAATCCAGAACACTATCCCCTATTTTCAACACATTAAAACAGAGGTTCAATGCATTTAAATGCATCCAAAACACCAGTACTCAAAAGGAAACCCGTAGTCCTGCTCTAAAGCATCAATTTACCCAATCGATACAACCGAAATCTAATCGATTGATCACTAACCTCAGCCCAGCCATCAACCAACACATCCAACACATTTTAAGCATCAATCAACATCCAAAAGCAATCTAAAACCTTCCTTATACCTCCAGCAACTCGGATTACAAATTACACCCCAAAAACCCAACTATAAACACCTGAAAAACCAAAGATCTCAAGGATTTCGGGATTAACATGAGCAAGACTCTATTTCAACATCATAAACCTTTCAAACCTCATTTAGAAATCATCTCAAACGAACCAAATCAACACAACTCCGAAACTCACATTTTAATCATCTTTTTCAACAAGATTTCAACATTTTATTAAAACAATAACAAAACCTCAATAAAAACATGAATAAAGAGTCAAATGTCTTTGGAATTTCATTAAAGAACCTTGATTAGAGGGTTAGTACGAAATTTACCTCCAATCCTTGCTTTTCTTCTAATTTGGCAAGTTTAGCTTTCAAGAATCTTGAAGGAAATTGAGAGAAATCACAAAGATGAAGTTGGAAATCAAGAGAGAATTTGAGAGAGAAGAAAATCTGGAATTTAAGAGTAAATGGAAAGTGTTTGGCTGAAGTAAAAGCAAGAGAATGAAAATGATCGTCAAAATCTTTTAACCAATTAACTAACTCCTTAATTAAATTAATTAAAGCCATTTAGATATTTAATAAACCATTTAAAACATATGCTAAATTAGAGAAAAGGCTTAATTGCTAATTAGCTCCCTAAAGATTCTAAGATCTTGACTCTTTTTGAAAAACACACTTTTCCCATAACTTTAAAACTTTACGTTTTGGTCACTACCCAAAATGTATACTTTCCAAAACCTTTTTTACAAAATTGATTTAACCAACCTCTTAAATATAATTTTAGAGGATTTTAGGAATTTTTATCATATTTTTATCCCATCTCGAACCTTGATTTCCCTAAATCGCCCTTTAACGATTCGAACAACCGACTACCGGTTCCACCGGCCCAACCCAACTCGCAAAACACCTAAGCCCAAAACTGTGGCGTTAAAGAGAGCACCAGGGCCATATCAAAGGAACGACACTCCAAACTCAGACCTATAACCACTATCTTGACACTTATTCACTTTACTAGTAAACAATTGGTGTAGTGAGCGTAAACGCACGTGACCTTCATTTCTTTGTCAGAACCTTCAAATTTTTCTGTTTTCCCCATATTTTCCAGATTCTTCGGGATGGGTGGAGATCAACCAGCTGATATGAGTGGAAAGAGTATAGAGAATCTCGATCTGGTAGACTCGTTGACAGTAGCAACCATGCAACAATTACAACAGTTTCAGTAGAATTCCGGACAACAGTTTGGGACCAACCTCCTTCGCGGTTTACGTCGGTGGGAGTGAGTACACAACATCCCAGGGGGCGTCACCATCGGAAAATAGTAATAAAAAATTCCTATACATGCAAGAAAGATTGGGAAGTATGGAGGAGTCCTTGTTACTCTCAAGAAAGTAGTACGAGCAGTAGGAGAAATTCTTGCAAGATCAGGCTGAGCAACATAGGCTCACTGAAGAAAGGAATGAAATATAAATCTAGGAGTTATTTGCGAGGGGTAAAGGCAAAGTGGTCAGAGATGAGCAGGCAACGGAACAGGGCGTCCCTCAGCATGATTTTAAGGGACATCAATCGGAAAATTTCGAGGAGGATTTTGAAAGCCAATATCTAGATTATTACCCCATGGGAGATGATAAAAACAAACGCTAAAAGCGAAAATGAAACAGCTGAAAAAGAATTTTCATAGCATGCACAACTTGCAGCAGATACAAGAATGAGCCTTTGTCTGAGAGAATTTTGGAGCACCATGTATCACCAACTTCTAAGTTCCCAAAGTTCATTTTTAAAGGGAAGGGTGACCCCCTAAGATCACTTGTCCTATTTTTTGAATCACGTGGATTTGTTCGGAGCTTCAGATTAGGTGAAGTGCAGAGCATTTTCAATGACTCTAAAGGTTACCACTCAAGCATGGTATCTTCAACTTTCGTCTTTCAAAGACCAAATAAGCCTTTGCGGGACTCCGTGCAAAGATTTCATACTACGACCATGCAAACAAAAGAAGTATCAATGAATTTGTTATCGGTGCCTTTAACAATGGAACTACACATCAACACCTCAAATACAATTTATTAGATAGACCGTTGTCAACGTTATCAGAGTCATATGAAAAGGTACAACCTTACACCGAGAACGAAGAAGTAGACATGATAAGGTTCCAAGCCTAGAGCCCGCAATTGGCAGATGAGAAGCAAGGTAATCGCTATTCTAGGAGAAGAAGACCCCCACTTCACCAGGGAACTAACAAATAAAACCAACAATATCGTGGTAGACACCAGTACAACCAGCATAGTGGTCAATCCTACAGGTACCAACAAGACGGCGAACAACGGGAAGCAACCAGAGATAAGTTAGCTGCATTACGAACATACCATGAGCTAACTGAGTCTTCTTCACAAATCCTGAATCAAATAGAGCATATTGGAATCTTGAAATTGCCGCAACCGATGAGACAAAGTGAATATAGGGATCATTCTATGAAGAGATGCGAATTCCACAAAGATCAGGGCCATTACACTGATGATTGTGTACATCTGAGGAATGCGAGTAGTGATGGCAACGGGGCAGGGTGGGGCGGGTTTTTAGCCACCCCAATCATACCCTGATTTATAAACCTCTAAACCTGACCCCACCTTGCCGCGAATATAAATATTAATTTACCCTCCTCACCCCACCTAGATACATCACCTCATAAACCCGACCTCGACCCGACCCGATCCAAAAATTAAAAACAAATATTAATCTTCGACAACAACAAATGTTAAATCCGACCAAACCACCATCACAATTACAAAATATAGGTTTCAAGATACTTCAAACCTATATAAAAAATTAAATAAAACTCAATTAATTACCCACATGAAAAAAATACATATTTAAAATAATAAACCTGAACCATTAACCAATAAAATCAGATTTGTTAAAACTCGAACAACATCTAACAAAAATTTACGATAAACACCCTAAAAGTGTTTATATATAGTGGTATTTTCCTAAATATATTAATATATATATATAATTTAAAATATATCAAGGCAGAGCGGGGAATTTTCATCTCATACCAATACCCGCCCTACCCCGACTCAATACTTTTTAATACCAGACCTTATCCCTAAAATTCAAAAAGAAAAACTCGGGCGGGTCGGGGTTGTGAAATTTTACCATCCCTAAATACGAGTGAGTTCTCGGTCATGAGGTGTCAGTTACAGAGGTTTTTGGTCTCCCACAATAGACAAGCTGACGATAATAGGAGAGTAGAGCAACCGAGAGCGCAAGATGGGAGAAAGAACAATCAAGAACACATTGAAACCATTCATGTGATTATTGGGGTGAATGAAGAGTGGTCTTAGTCAAGTACCAAGCGTAAGGCGCATATGCATAGTGTGATGTCGGTTTCGGCGGGATTAGTAAAAAGAATGAATTATAGAGAGCCTTGGTGAGTCTCTTTTTCTGAAAGGGAAGATGACAAGATCTTAGATGAAGAGAGTAATGACCCAATTGTTGCCATGGCTTTAGTAGCAGGTTTTGATATGAAAGTAATTTTGGTGTACATGGGCAATGCAGTAGAGGTACTAAGCTACAATGCATTTAAGCATATAGGGATTCTGGAAGCAGAGTTAAAGCTAGTGAGTCCAGTGTAAGGGTTTAGTAATTAACCTTTTGAAGTGAAAGGCTCCATTCAGTTGCCAGTGAATATTGGTGATGACGCTAATAAGGTCAGTCAGATGGCTATTTTTTTAGTCATAGATAATTTGTCGGCGTATAATGTCATTTTCGATAGACCTCTGATGCAAAAAGCCAAGATCATCACAACCTCATTCTGCCTTCAAGTTAAATTACCCACACCTTTAGGGGAAGGTTTGATGCAAGCCGACCAGAAGGTGGCTAGGCAATGTCACATTCTATCCCTCTAGTTGGCCTAGAGGCAGCACGATCACAAGCATGGTAGAGAGGGAGATGTAGAGCAATTGAGGTGACCTAAAGTTAACGTTTTGAACAAGACTATGATGAACGTAGAAAGTCTTGATGTAAGAGAGGAGGGCCGATTCATCAAATTGGAGCCAGTGGATGGAATGGGGTATGTAGAGCTCTACCATGGTGAGCCTATGAAAGTTACCAAGATAACATCAGGATTAGACAAATATCACAAGAGAAGAATTGGTTGTTAAGGAATAATAATGACGTATTTGCATGGTCTATTGCGGACATGCCAGGAATAGATTCAAAGATAATTAAGCACTCCTTTATTGCAACAAAATGATGTCTTTTGGGCTCAAGAATGTTGGGGCAACGTACCAGTGTTTGGTTAACAAGATTTTTCATCATTAAATTGGGAGGAACATGAAAATTTATGAGGGATGACATGTTAGCCAAAAGTAGTTCTTTCAAACATCTCTTGGTAGATTTGCATGAAGTTTTCGATGTCATTCGGCTGTATGGAATGAGATTGAACCCCGAGAAATCTGTTTTCGGAGTGAGTAGGAAAGTTTCTCAGATTTCTGATCTTAGAGCGAGGCACTGGAGCTAACCCGTAAAAGATCAAAGCTATCACAAACCTTTAGCCTACAACGAATACTAAGGTAATCCAAAAGCTAAATAGGAAGGTGGTAGCATTAAACATATTCGTTTCCAAACTAGCAGATAAGTGTCTCCCTTTTTCTAAAGCATTGAAAGGACCTTTCTAATGAATTGACGACTGTCAGAAGGCCTTTGAACAATTGAAACAGTATCTGATGAGCCCCCTATGTTGGCCACACTGAGAGAAGGAGACAATTTGTATATGTACTTAGCAGCTATTTGTGAGATAGTTGCAGTTGTACTGGTCAGAAAGGAGGAGGATGTTCAGAGACCCATTTATTATGTAAATAGGGTCCTTTAGTCTGCAGAGCGAAGATACACAAGGGCTAAAAATATATATATATATTTTGCATCCATCCCGAGACAACCGACAAACCTGCTAAAATCTTTTACGAGTATGTGGCCATTCGTAGTTGTGGAATATATATTTTGGTCCCTTTCCCATTGACGGTTGGTCAGAAGAAGTTCTTAGTCATTGTTGTGGATAATTTTATAAAGTGGTTGAGGTCGAGCCATTAGCCACTATCACGGAGAGGCATATAGATGGTTTCTTGTGGAACTTTGTAATCTGTAGATTTGGCGTTATTCAAACAGTGATCACATACAATGGTACGCAATTCCAGAAGAAGTTCAAAAGATATTGTGAAGATCTGTACATCGCTTTAGCCCAAAGATCTATGAAATCACCACAAACCAATGGCCAAGTAGAAGCAGCCAACAAGAAAATCCTCCTAGTATTGAAGAAGAAGGTTAAAGAAGCAAAGGGGACATGGTGGACGAGTTACCAGGTATACTATGAGCATTGCGAACAACCTCTTATGCTGGTACAGGTAAAATATGGCGTGCATAAGTCTATAAATTTTCATAAGTAACATATGTTTGTGGATGAATAGAAAATATTAAATGTGCATTATCCCAAAGCAGGAGAAACATCCTTTAACCTAACCTTCGACTCGAAGGCAGTAATCCCAACAGAGATAGGCATGCCTACCTACACAATTGCTTATTTTGATAAGCAGGATAAAAACATGGCATTGCGAATGAATTTAGATATGCTGGAGGAAACAAGAACATGATCAGAGATGGATGTATAGGCAAGAAACCAAATAGTCGCCATGTACTACAACTCTCGTTTGAAGAACAAGCAATTCCAAGCAGACGACCTGGTTTTGAGGAACACGGGAGCCAGTAAGCCACTAACAGAGCGAGGGAAGATGGCTCCAACATGGGAAGGACCATACAAGATACAGAAAGAGCTCGATTACGGTGCGTACAAGTTTTCAGAGATGAACTACAAAGAAATCCCTCAAACCTAGAATGCAAGACACCTAAGTTTTTATGTTTGAATACCTACTACTTAATGTTGAATCATCCCTATTTTCAAATCGATAAATGCTACTACAAGTTGAATGAATTCATGTCCCAAAAGAAAATAAGAGAAATATAAGGTCATCTAAGCGTCTTCCACTTTTAAGAAGTGTGCATTAGGGAATCAACTTAACGATTGCCGCTTTTTAGAGGCGAGAAATATAGGGTCGTCTAAGCGTCCACCACTTTTAAGAAGTGTGCATCAAGGAATCAACTTAACGTCCGCCACTTTTTAAAAGTGACAAATATAGGTTCGTCTAAGAATTTGCCACTTTTAAGAAGTGTGCATTAAAGAATCAGCTTAATGGTTGTCGTTTCCCAAAATCGAAAGAGAAATATTACAGGGTTTTCTAATTGTCCGCCACTTTTAAGAAGCGTGCAGAAGGAATCCACATAACGATCGCCGTTCCTAAACTTGCTTTAGCTAAGGGCAACAATCTTTATGTAGAAAACGGTACCTCTACAGAATATAACCATCGCTCCTGCAAAGAAAGAGATATTCATATATTCCCCCTACCTAGGGTGTTCGCGAATAAAGTCGATTAAAAACCTTAAATAAGAACGATAGAAAAAATAATATTCACCTCGCACAAGAACAGAAATAAAATTTTCTTATATCCTCCCATCAGCCACTAATAATAATAAGCGTCATAATTCGATTATGAACATCAAATAAGCAACATTATCTATAAAGAAACCAACATAGGATAAAATCTTTTTAGTTATACTACTTATTCGAGGATAACAACCTCAAAAACTGACAACTCGAAAAGACCAACAAAGAAAAAAGAGCAAGGAGATACATTCCTTCTGTCTAAAAAATGAGAGCACAAGGCGATCACGAACTTCTAACAAACAACAATATCCAGAGACAAATTAGAAGAGAATGAAATCTCTCTAGATATGTTGTTTGTTAAAAATTAGCCATTGTAGGCACATTAAAACTAACAACAACAAGGAAAGAATTAAAGCCATAAGCAACATGATGCACCTGGGGAAAAGCCTTATTTATAGCCATCAAGAGAAAAATATTATAGCGTGAATATCAAAATTTTAAGAGGAAAACCCTAGTTAGCCGAGGAAGAATTAAAATTTTTAAAAAAATTTAAAGCTTGCAACTATCGAGGAGCAATTTTAACAGATATCTTATAGTAACTAGTAAAAGGAAGAAAATAATTACCATGCACACTTTTCAAACAACAGATATCTTGCAATAACTAGCAAAAGAGAAAATAATAATCATTACCTTTTCTCAAACAAGTATTATAGTAAATTAAAAAAATTAAAAAAAAAAAATAAATCACGACCCATAAAATATCCCCACCATAAAAGTACCTGCAAAAAAAGCCCGTCAGAATCCTCATGTTCTCCAAGGTAACTTTATAACCTTCCCTCACCTGGGGGCAAGTGTTAGTACCTGCAAACATCCATCACCACATGTCATGGAATCACAACCAGCTAACACATACTGCAGGCGAACAATGACAACCTGACTCTACGAACCCCGTATAGGAAGACAAGTAGAGGCGATCCGTAACAGGCAAACCAACTGTGAACATACATAGGCGAACAATTCTCAGAGGCTACATGTCGGAATGTGCGATCACTATCGATGACACAACAAACCTAGGATGTTAACTCGTAGCCAGTCCAATCACAACGCCACGACAACCCTGTAGTGACACTTGTCTGGCAGTATATAAGAACGCATGCAACAAGAAAAAACACTTGATCTTCCACTAGAGAGAGCACTATGACCTACCAAAGGAACGACACTCTAAACCTAGGCCTATAACGACCTTCAAGACCGCCATCGGACCACCGTCTTCGACACTTGTTCACTTTACCAGTCAACACACCTCATTGATCTTGTTTGCGGAATGCTCATCATTTACTTTTTGAGTTATTGTTGTGATTTTTTTAATTGTAATGCTAGTTGGATTAGATTTGTAAAACATTGAGATGTTACTTATATTTGTAAGGTGGTGAACGTTCAAATCAAATAATACATCTTAAATAATTTATAAAATTATCAATGGATCACTAATTCAACTAGTATCATTATTATTTTAATTCTTAAAGCGTATTTTTACCCTGTAATAATGCCAAATCTATAATTTTATCTCTTCCTTTTAGTTTTATAAATTTTACTCTCTTAGTCTTTTGAAATCAACATTGTTGTCCCTATTTTTTATGTCATCAATTTAGCCCTTGAACTCCTAAATTGCATCAATATGCCTTTTAACTGTCGTTGATTAACAGTCAGAGTCATTAAATTTTGCGCATGTGGTCACTATCTACTTCCACATCAGCCGTTATTGCCAACAAGCATGTAACCCCCTCGACCCGGTCTGGACAAAAGACCGAACCGAATGGGTCACACGGGGAATATTGAAGTAAACCGGGAGGTTTACTCCAATAAAAGACCCTATTTTTTTTTCTCTTTTTATCTTATTTCGATGCTCACTGGTGTCCTAAATGTTTAACATTGCAGCGAATTAGATTTCACGTTTAAAAAATATCCAAGGAGGACTCAATTTGAACATATTAAGGTTTTAGGGATCATTTTGCAAATTATACGATTTTTGGGGACTTTTACCAAAATCATTTTACCAACCTTAAATTAATTGTTATCTAACATTCGTCCACTCAAAGCGAACATTCTTTTGCTACAACTTAGCTAACGGTGCAACAATCTTAGAGAAGCCCTCAACAAACCTTCGATAATATATGCCAAACTAAGAAAACTACACACTTCTATCAGCGACTTAGGCGTCTTCCAATTCATCACCGCCTCGATCTTGTGTGGGTCAACTCGGATACCCTCAGCCGACACTACATGTCCAAGGAAGACAACTTCCTTGAGCCAAAACTCGCACTTGCTCAATTTAGCATAAAGCTGATTCTCTAACAACACATGCAACACAATTCACAAAAGCTTGTCATGATCCTCCTCGGTACGAGAGTACACGAGAATATCATCAATAAACACTACCATGAACTGATCCAAAAACTCATGGAACACATGATTCATCATGTCCATGAATGCAACCGGTGCATTTATTAAACCAAACGGCATCACCATGAACTCATAATGCTCGTACCTTGTACGAAAAGTTGTCTTAGGCACATCTACATCCTTGACATTCAATTGATAATATCCAGACCTCAAATCGATCTTAGAAAACACTGAAGCTCCTTAAAACTGGTCAAACAAATCATCAATCCTTGGCAAAGGGTACTTGTTCTTAATCGTCAACTTGTTCAGTTGTCGATAATCTACACACATACGCAACATGCCATCTTTCTTCTTCACAAACAAGACCGGTGCACCCCAAGGTGAAACACTTGGTCTTATGAACCCTCGATCTAGCAACTTCTGAAATTTCGTTTTCAGTTCCTTCAACTTTTTAGGTGCCATCCGATAAGCAGCAATTGACATTGGAGTCGTATTTTTATACTACTCAATGTCAAACTCAACTTCTTTGCTCGGTGGCAAACCATGCAACTCTTCCGAAAAGACACCCGAAAACTCACATATTGTTCGTATGTCTTGTACTCGCACCTCATTTGTACCAGGGTTTATTACATAAGCTAGAAAAGCTTCACAACCCAACTCCATCATACGACTTGCTTCAAGAGCCGAAATTGCATTGGACAAGAATTTCACATTCTCACCCACGATTACCACTTCATAATCATCAACAAGTTTCAAGGTAACTCTCTTAACATCAAAATCGACCAGAGCCCTACGTTGGGTCAACTAATCCATACCAAGGATTACATTAAAACCATAGAAAGGCAACTCTATTGTAACCCCCTTAGCCCGACCTAGACGTTTGACCCGAACCGAGGTGATTACACAGGGAAAACTGAAGCCAACTCGTTAAAGTCGACTCCGACTGACGACCTTTTTTCTTTTTATCTTTTCTAAATGCAACTTAAATCCTAGGTTATAACCCAAGAGCATAGGAAGAAAAGGCACATCGATCGGATTTCGTTTAGGGGTTTAATTACACTAATTAGACATTTAGGGACCAAAAAAGTAATTTCTACAAACTACAAGGACTTCTCTGATTTTAAGGTTACCTCTATTCAATTAGTCATATTTCATGCTTCTCTGTAAATTCTTATCACAATCTAATCAACCAATCACGTCCAATTGTATTCATGAAATTTAGGGACTAAAACGCAACGTTTCAAAATATACACAGTATGGGTTTAACCAACTTAACGACCCGCGTATCGATACGCCTAAGGAGGGTATTGATACGCCATCGATGGTCAAACTTCCTAGGCTTGTGTCACCAGACCTTATCGGTACGCTGAGGTACCGTATCAGTACGCCATCGTCTAGTGACTAAAGAGAGTATCGATACGACCCCGTGTACCGGTACACCCTCACAAATCAAGCAGGTCGTATCGATACACTTTGAGGTGTACCGATACGCTGCAGTCTGCAATTGCCCAATATGCAGATTTTGAACCCCAACGACCCATCCAAACCATTCCAACATATAGTTAAACATGCATGCACACAAATATGCATCAACACTCAAAGGTACAAGTCAAGGAAAACATCAAACATCATCAACATCAACATTTGAATTCTAAAGCATGCTTCCTAAGAGTATACATGCCTTTTACAAACCATATAAACCATATATCATTACTAAAAGTAAATGTAAAACATCACCATACTCGAGCTTAGCTATTCCTTGGATCTTCTTAAGCCTCCTTGCTGCCCAAAGTGTCTCAATTATCTACATTGTTGGTAAAAGAGAGTGTAAGCACAATAGCTTAGTGAGGCACGCTCTAAAAACACCAACACAACAATGCAAGCTTTTAAAATCTCCATCTTGAAATCCATTTCTAAAACCATGATCATTCTATCTCATTCTTGAAAACCATTTCAAAGCAAATCATCATTTGAAAATCACATGTACCATCTTTCTATCTATATCATTCATTCAACCAATGCAAATCTCATGGCAAAGCCACACACATGCTTGATATTCAAAAGCATTTCATAAATCTCAAAATCTCATATGCATTTCTCATAGCATAAAAATCATTTCAACATTGGTACATGTGAATCAAATACAATCTCATATATTGGCATTTCATATTCTATCTTTACTCGGATATGCGGATTAGCTTGATATAAAGCCAAGTCCTACCCGGTGGAATCTCACATCAACAGACTCTCATGGCGGTATCTCTCTTCGCCACAAAGCTTGGGCGTTTCACCAAGACATACCCCGATGGTATCTCTCATCATCGGATTCTCACATTGGATCGGGATGGCACTACCCGCATTGCCCGACTCCAAAGAGCACGTACGAATTTTAGTTTATAGTGCACTTTACATCCTATTGGTCGACCAATTATATCAGGTAATCTTCTCATCATTTATGCCAATATATTACATTAAAATCATCATCTAACCTACTGTTTTGATGCAACATTTCTCAAATCTATCTCATCCCATTTCAAAAGCACAATTCATGCATAACATTTAATCAAAATCTCAAAACTCTTTGCAATGTCATTTCACGTCATAAATCATGCATAAAACAGTAGGAATTTTTCTATCTCAAATCAAGAGCATGTCAAAAGCATTTAGGGGCATCAACCATTTTTCGTGAGCAAATATAAACATACTTACTTCCGGACTTAGGATGGTGTCTCAAACCAATCCTAAATCCCCAAACCTTGTTTCCTTGTCCCTCAAGGACTTCTAAAACCATTTGCACTCATCGATAACATTTCGCTTGCTCGCCGAAACGATTTCTAGGCTTCTGACACTTTCGGATGAACACCAAACGCGTCCGATGAAGACTCCCTTGTTCATTACACATAAGAGCAGAGGATTAATGCATCATCGTGCATTAAAATCACCAGCCACTCACTCTAACTCGCTGCTCTACTCAAACTAGCATTTTGGGTATCCGAAATAACCAAAATCACCTCCAAACTTTCTCAAATCAAAGCCCAGCCAAGATCTATCAATTCTAACCCTTTCATAACTTCAATCAACAACAAAAATCAACATAAACACGACCTTATACCTCTAGCAATAACAGATCACCAAAAACACCTTAAAAACCACAAATCTAGCATCTCAAACTTAGGAACTCAAACTTATTCGGGATTTATTTGTTAAAACCTCATTCTCAACATCAAATATCATTCAAAATATGTTAGAAATCAACCTCAAAACAGGGCTTAACATAGAAATACGAAAATCATCAAGATCTCATCAAGAATCTTGAATTTAACAACTATTTCATGTTTATAACATTAAAACAACTCAAAAACTATCAACAAAGGATTGATAACTTGGGAATTTCAGTAAAGAACTGATCATTAGAGGAGAAGGACAAAGCTTACCTCTAATGGTTGATATATCTTCAATTTGGGCAAGTTTTCTTGAAATCCAAAGCAAAAATCAAAAGGATTTGATGAAACAAAGATAAGAAATCTTTTGGAAGATAAAATCTCAGCAAACAAAGTGAAAATTTATGAGAGAAAAGTGTTTGGCTGATTGGAAGTTGAGAGAAAAAGAAATGAGAAAACTATCGTGAAATTAGTTATGAAAAAGTCAACTTGATTTTTCCTTTTTAATTCTCTTTTATTTCTTTAATTAAATCATTATTGAAAGATCCCAAATTAAAGAGAAATCTGATGAAAACAAATGATAAAATTAGCTCCTTAAAGATTTAAAGTTTCAATTCATTACAAAACAGTCACTAGTCAACTTTTGCAAAAACTACATTTTGGTCACTATATCGAAATGTAATATTTCCAAATCACATTTTGTAAAATTGTTTTCAACATAATCATTTATATAATAAATGAAGATTTTTAGATATTTTTCCATATTTTTAAAACATCCTGAACTAGGTGTTCCCTAAATCAACCTCAAGGGTTCGAACCGTTCCCGACCAGCCCGATTCAACATCTAAAACATCTAGACCCAAAACCAGGGTGTTACAACTCTCCCCCACTTAAGAAATTTTGTCCACGAAATTTACCTAGTGGAAAAAGATAAGGAAATTGCTTCTTCATGTCATCCTTCCTTTCCTACGTGGCTTCCTCTACGCCACGATGTCTCCACAAGACCTTGACCAGCTCGATGGTATTACCCCAGAGAACCTTGCTATCCGTATCCAAAACCTTAACGGGCTCCTCATCATAAGTTAAGTCTGGATTCACCTCAACCTCTTCTACATGCATAACATGTGACGGACCCGATTTATACCTCCGAAGCATGGATACATGGAACACATTATGTATCTTTTCTATCTCTGAAGGCAGTCTCAACTTCTAAGCAACAGGACCCACACGTTCTATCACCTCATATGGTCCAATGAACCTCAGACTCAATTTGCCCTTCCAGCCAAATCTCATCACCTTCTTCCAAGGTGAAACTTTCAGAAACACACGTTCGCCAACTGCGAACTCTATCTCCTTACGCTTTAAATCCGCGTAAGACTTTTGCTGGTTCGATGCTGCCTTCAAACGCTCGCAAATGATCTTCACCTTCTCGGTGGTTCCCTTCAACAAAGTTGGCATCAAAATCAACTTTTGTCCCGTTTCAGCCCAACAAAGGGGAGTCCTACACTTTCTCCCGTACAAAGCCTCGTACGGTGCCATTTGAATAGTTTCTTGGTAACTATTATTATAAGCAAACTCAACCAAAGGCAAGTGCTTCTCCCAAGAACCTTGAAACCCAATAACACAACACCTCACCATTTCCTCAAGCACTTGGATAACACGCTCTAACTGTCCATCCGTCTGCGGATGATAAGAAGTACTGAAATTCAGCCGCGCACCCAAGGCTTGATACAAACATACCCAAAACCTCGATGTGATCCTCGGATCTCTATCTGATACTATAGATTTCGGTACTTTGTGCAAACGCGCAATCTCAGCAATGTACAGCTCAGCTAACATATCCAAGGTATACGTGGTATGCACAGGCAAGAAATGTGCACACTTCGTAAGGCGATCCAAAATCACCCAAACCAAATTCTTCTTCGATGGCGACAACGACAAACCATACACGAAGTCCATGGTAATCCTCTCCCACTTCCATTCTGGGATTCTCAACGGCTGCAACAACCCAGAAGGAACCTGATGTTCACCCTTAACCCGCTGACAAACCATACATTTGCTAACGAACTCGACAACATCTTTCTTCAATCCCACCCAATAGTACTCATCCTTCAAATCACGATACATTTTCGTACTACCAGGATGCATATCGAAAGAAATAGTATGAGCTTCAGTTAAAATAGTGCGCCTCAGCTCCACATCATTCGGCACCACTATCCGACTCCCAAAACATAGAACACCATCATCGTTGAATCTGAAGTCTGAAGGTCTTCCTTACGCAATATCCTGAACATGCGGTACAATAGAATCATCAATCAACTGCTTATCCTTGATTAACTGAACCAAAGATGGCTTCACTAGCAGCTCAGCAACAAGGCCCCCATCTCGCGATATGCTCAAACAAGCAAACATCTCCCTCAACTCCACCGCCACTTTCCTGCTCAAAGCATCAGCCACAACATTGGCCTTTCCCGGATGATACTCGATCGTTGGTCATAATCCTTAAGCAACTCCACCCAATGTCGTTGTCTAAGATTCAAGTCCTTCAGAGACATCAGATACTTCAAACTCTTGTGATCCGTGTACACAGTACATTTCTCACCATAAAGATAATGTCTCCAAATCTTTAAGGCGAACACCACCGCCGCTAACCCAATATCATGCATGGTATAGTTACGCTCATGCACCTTCAATTGTCGTGATGCATAAGCTACTACCTTACCTTCTTGCATCAGCACACACCCCAAACCAACATAAAATGCGTCGCTATACACCACAAACTCTTTTCCAAATTCAGGTTGAACCAAGATATGAGCTTGCGTCAAAGCTTCCTTTAGCTTCTCAAAAGCTTGATGTCTCGCTTCCGTCCACTCAAACTTAACATCCTTCTGCAACAACTTCTTCAAAGGAGCAGCAATCTTGGAAAATCCATCCACGAACCGTCGATAGTAACCTGCCAAACCAAGGAAACTGCGAACTTCATGAACAGACCTAGGGGGCTTCCAATTCACCACCGCCTCAATCTTCTGAGGATCAACACGAATCCCCTCGGCCGAAACCATATGACCAAGGAAAACAACCTCTTTCAACCAAAACTCACACTTACTCAACTTAGCATAAAGCTGATTCTCTAGCAACACTTGCAAACCAATCCTCAAATGTTCTACATGCTCCTCCTCGGTACGAGATGTAACACCCCAATTTTGGGCTTAGAAGTTTAGGGTCTGAACCGGACCAGTTTAATTTTCGGTTCGAATATAAAAGGAGGTTTTAGGGAAAGCCTAGTTTGGGATGCTTTAAAAATATGGAAAAATATCTAAAAACCCTCTTTTAATATATATATATATATATATATATATATAAGAGTGGTGAAATCAATTTTACAAAATAAGGTTTGGAAGTACAACATTTTGGAATAGTGACTAAAATGCAATTTTTGAAAAGTTCAGTGGTGACTGTTTTGTAAGGATTGAAACTTTGAATCTTTAAGGAGCTAATTTACCCAAAAATGATTTCTCCAGATTTTTCCTTAATTTAAGTGATTTAATTAATGTTTAATTAATTGAATGAAAAAGGGAAACCACTTTTTAAAATTTCATAACTAACTTTTCCTAAAATTTTCTCATCTCTTTTTCTCTCAAAATTCCATCAACCAAACACTTTTCTCCAGTAACTTTTCCATTGATTTTCACTCCAATTGACTAGATTTCAATCATCAATTAATTCCTAAACCATCTTACATCAAAACCTTTTGATTTCCTCATTGGATTTTCCAGGAAATTGGCTCAAATCAAGGAGAAATCGCCATTTAGAGGTAAAGTTGTTCTTCTCCTCTAAATACTCAGTTCTTTACTGAAATTCTCAAGTTATCAATCCTTAATTTAAGTTTTATAAATGGTTTTATTGATATGAACTTGATTTTGGCTTAAAACTCAAGATTTGGAAGAAATCTTGAAGAATTTCGTTGTGATTGTTTGGGCTCTGTTTTAAGATGATTCTTAAATGTATTTTAGATGTCTAATGATGTGTAAATAAGGTTTTATCAATGCTATCCCGAATAGGTTGTATTCCCTAAGTTTTTGCTTGTGAAAATGGTGATTTTTGGGGTGATCTTGGTGTTCTGTTATAGTTGGAGGTATAAGGACGAGTTTAGGTTCATTTTGGATGTTAATTGATGTTTAGAAATTTTTAGAAGTGATGGATCTTGGCTGGGTTATGTTTTGGAAGAGTTTGGAGGTAATTTCGGTTGTGTTTGGTAGCCGAAATGTTGGTTTTAGATAGAGTAGTGAGTTTAAGTGTGTTGGCTGAAGATTTTAATGCATGATGATGCATTAAAACATGGGAAACATCTTCGGACACTTGTGGTGTTGATCCGGAGGCTTGATCGGCGTTTCGGCAAGCTTGCGAAACGGAATTGGTGAGTGAAGTTGGGTTTCCATCTTTGAAACAAATGTTTGAAGGTTTTGGGAGCTTAGTTTAAGTCTAAGCAACTTAATTAAGCTCAAGAGTATGTTTTCGGAAAAACTCTCTTGGATGAGCCATGAAGTGGTTTGATGCATTGTTTATAATTTGCATGTTTAAATTCTGTTTTGAGAGCATATTTTAGCATGGTTAATGCTGGTTTTGAAAGCCATATGTTGAAGGATGCTCAAGGTAAGAGATCCTAGGTTTGACTTGTTGTAAAAGTAGATTTGATGCATAGTGATGCATAAGGTTAAATGGCTTTGTTTAATGCTATAAAACAATGAGTTGTTGATGTTATATGATGTATATTTGCAAGTGATGTAAAGGTTTTAAAGTACTTGAATCGGATATAGTTAGCCGGCTATAGGATTGGGTGCACCGTGAATAAAGTCGCCTTGGATGTTGAGGGTTGTAATTGTACCGTAAACCCCATCTAAGTACACTAACGAGAAAGGTAAGATCACAACGGTGGTTAAAAGTCCGTGTGTGGATCTTGTGTTATGTGTCCCGTGTTCTCGTTAGTGGGGTTATACAACTACCGATGAGTGATGTTGAGGGGTTGTGATTGTACCGTTAAACTCCATCACGGGTGTTGAGGGGTTGTGATTGTACCGGTAAACTCCACCTTCTGTGTTCAGTAGTGTGTATGAAGCGTATGAGACAACGCTTGTAATACGCGTATCCGATTGTGTTTTGTGTTGTAAATGGTTATGGATTATCACTTGGAATCCAATATGACATGTTTTTAATGAAGCATGAGATGCTTCTAAAGTATGCAAGGTTGCATGAAATGTGTTGACCATGTGTTTAGAAAGCTTTGTTGAAAGTGGTTTCTAAAATGCATTATTGTGTTGTTTTCTTTAGAGCATGCCTCACTAAGCAATTGTGATTACGCTCTCTCTCTTGAACCAATAATGCAGATAATTGAAGTTTTAAAGGGCAACAAGGAGGCAAGAGGGTCCAAGGGAACTAAGCTCATGTATCGTGATGTTTTCATAACACTATTAGTTTTTGATATTTTGGCAATGGGGACCTAAGATGTGTTTTGGGAGATGTTTTGGACTCCCTAGTTGTGGCATGATGCCTTTTATGATTTGGACTTGTAAATGGCCTTTTGATGTTTGTTTTGGTTATTTGTTGGTTGCTTGGTTGTAGATATTAGGATGCATGTTTATAGACTTGTGGAATCCCATGATTGATGCTATGAATGTGTTTTGAAGTTGCAAACATGTACCATATATGTATGATGACATGTTGGCCTGGTTAGGAAGTAATTAGGATGTGTTTGTGTGGTTATATGTATGAAAAACCAGCAAAATCTGTAGCTTCTGGGCAGACTGTATCGGAACACGCATTGGCGTTTCGAAACGGGGGCCTGTAATGGCCTTGGTGTTTCGAAACGGCTGGTGATTGTTTCGAAACGATTTGGCCACTAGAAGGCCCCGTTTCGGAACAAGCCTCGAAACGAACCCGTGTTTTGGAACGGTCAACACCGTTTCGAAACAGGTGACCGTTGGGCACTGATTTGAATGGTAATGAGGTTTGCAAGCTTTACGTTTTAGTCCCGAAAATTGTATTTGCAATTGCATGAGTTTGAGATGTCCAATTAAGGTGAAATTTGACAGGGAAGCATGTCATATGACTAATTTAGTAATGGTAAATTAAAAATCAGTTAAGACCTCCTAATTTCCAGAATTTACAAATTGGTCCCTAATATTTGTGATTTGTGTAATTGAGTCCCTTATTGATATCCGATCGTTGTGCTTTTCATGTAAATGTTTCTCAAGAGTACACTTAGGGTTAATGTGCATCTAGACAAGTTTAAAAAATGATCGTTAATCGAGGTTGACTTTCAGGTTGACTTTGGTTTTCCCAGTGTAATCTTCGTAGTTCGGGTCAACCGTCCAGGACGAGCTAAGGGGGTTACATTTGATGGTATCAGAGCTTAGTTCTCGTGTAAATGGGATTGGTTATGTGGGTGATGTATGTGTATTTGCATGATATGCCTTTTGGGTGAAAGAATGGTTTTTGAATTGTGATGCTATTCTTTGTTGGAACATGTTAGGGGAACCCATTGCCATATCAAAACTAATGAAAGGAATGGTTTTTGGAAAGTGAGCTTGAGTACTTGGATTACTTACCTTGTTGTGCCTAATTAAGTTTATTGCATTTGTGTTAGTGCATTGTTTCTTGTAAATGGGGCCTCGTAGAGAGATGAGGGTGAATACGAGAGCTATGGCTCAAAATGAGAATGAGGAAAATGCTGATAATGTTGTGGATATACCTCCTCCCCCTGGTGGTGGGCCACCCGGTGGTGGTGATGCTGGAGGTGATACTGCTGTCATAGGTGTTGGGGTCGCTGGACCTGAAGGTGTGCAGGGGCAAGCTCCTCCTAACATGACTGTTTTGATTCAGGCTATTGTTGGAGCCTTTCAGGCAGCAGTAGCTGGAGCTCACAGAGCTGCGCATCAGGGTGATGCTAACGTGAGGTTTCCTTTGGAACGTCTTCGCAGTCTGGGAGGGACTGAGTTCAGGGGTTTATCTCCTGAAGGTTCTGAATCTTGGTTGGAAAGCACCAAGAGGATTTTGGGGCAAATGAACTGCAGCAATGTGCAGAAGTTAGGTTGTGTGGTGTCACTGCTGGATGATGATGCTTATATGTGGTGGACGACCACTATCTCTGGAATGGAGGAGATTGATGTGACTTTGACGTTCTTCTTGAACGCGTTCAAGCAAAAGTATCTAGGTGTACGATACCTGGATGAGAAGAAAAGAGAATTTATGCCTCTTACGCAAGGAAGCATGACGATGGCTGAGTGTGAGATCCAGTTTGTCCGTCTTAGTCAGTACGCACCTGAGCTTATCCCTAGTGAGCGGGAGAGGTGTGAACGTTTCCGATATGGTTTGGTGACGGACGTGAAGACTTTCATGCTTGTAGATGAGTATACAGATTTTGATGCGCTGATGAGTAGAGCGAAGGACATCGAGCAGAACCTAGGTCTGTCTTCCAGAGGCGTTGGTTCTAGCTCGGGCAAAAGAGCTGCCGATTATAGTTCCGGTGGTGGACAGAACAAGAGAGGACGAGACAAGAGGTATCAATCTTCTGCTAGGCGTGGTAATGGAGGGCATGGTGCGCCTGTTCAGGGAGATAGGATGAGAGCTGATCAGAACACGTGCTAGACGTGTGGATCGCGTGGCCATCTGAGGCGAGATTGTCCTCGAGCAGCGAGGGAGGTTTAGGCTCCTGTAGCAGTGACCGGTAATTCATGCTGGAATTGTGGTTCGGTAGACCACATGAGGAGGGAGTGTCCTTTGTTGGCCGGTGGTGGTTAGGGACGTGCTCCTAGGGTTGTTGCACCACTGAGAGGTCGTGGGCACGGCCGTGGTAACTTCCAGCGCAGAGATGATGGTGGGAGGAATGTGGCGCATGTGGTGGCTGTCCAACCTGAGGGTGGTGGCCAGGCTCGAGTGTATGCTCAGTGAGAGGGGAGAAATGATACGGATGTGATCGCAGGTACCTTTACTTTGCAATCCTTATCATTACTTTCCTTGATTGATTCTGGATCTACACACTCATACATATTGCGTGAACATGCTCAATTGCTTGGTTTACCTGTTGAGTCTTTGGATGTTGGTATGCGTATAACTAGTTCTTTTGGTGAGACCGCTGTGACAAGGAAGTTGCATAGAAGATGTCCTTTGGTAGTGCAAAACCATGTTTTTCTTGTTCATCTCATGGAATTGCCATTCTATGGTTTTGTTGTGATCCTTGGTATGGATTGGCTTGTTGAACATCGAGCTGTAGTGGATTTTGAGAACAAGCGAGTTTCGTTGAAGCTTGCGGATGATTATGAGGTAGTGGTGGTTGGTGAGAATGTGAAGTTTCTTGCCAATGTGGTGTCTACATTGGAAGCAAGCCGAATGCTGAGGCAAGGTTGTGAGGCTTATCTAGCCTTTGTTATGAATCCTAGCTCTAAGGAGTTGCGAGTTCAAGATATCAGGACTGTGCGAGAGTTTCCTGGAGTGTTTCTGGAGGAGTTGCTTGGTTTGTCTCCTAGTCGAGAGGTGGAGTTTGGAATTGAGCTGTATGGAAACACAACTCCTGTGTCCATTACTCCTTACCGAATGGCACCTAAGGAGTTGAAGGAGCTGAAGACGCAACTTCAGGAGTTGCTTGATCGTGGTTTCATTCGGCCGAGTGTATCACCTTGGGGTGCACCGGTTTTGTTTGTGAAGAAGAAGGATGGCACTATGAGAATGTGCATTGATTATCGTCAGCTGAACAAGTTGACTATCAAGAATCAGTATCCTTTGCCGAGGATTGATGATCTTTTTGATTAGTTCCAGGGAGCGGCTGTGTTCTCTAAGATTGATTTAAGGTCAGGTTATTACCAGCTCAAGGTGAAGGATGTGGATGTGCCAAAAACAGCCTTATGAACGAGGTATGGGCATTATGAGTTTCTTGTGATGCCGTTTGGTTTGACGAATGCTCCTGCAGCTTTTATGGACATGATGAATAGAGTGTTCCATGAGTACTTGGACAAGTTTGTTGTGGTGTTCATTGATGATATCCTTGTGTACTCTCGTACTGAGGAGGAGCATGAAGGGCATTTGAGGATTGTGTTGCAGGCATTGTTGGACAATCAGCTTTATGCTAAGCTAAGCAAATGTGAATTCTGGCTTAGGGAAGTTGTGTTCCTTGGTCATGTGGTTTCTGCTGAGGGGATTCGTGTTGATCCTCAGAAGATTGAGGCGGTGATGAATTGGAAGCCTCCAAAGTCTGTTCATGAAGTCCCTAGTTTCCTTGGGTTGGCAGGATACTACCGGAGGTTTGTGGATGGATTTTCAAAGATTGATGCACCTTTGACGAAGTTGTTGCAGAAGGATGTCAAGTATGAGTGGACAGAGGCAAGACAACAAGCTTTTGAGAAACTTAAGGCACCTTTGACGCAAGCTCCTATCTTGGTTCAACCTGAATCAGGGAAAGAGTTTGTAGTGTACAGCGACGCATCCTATGTTGGTTTCGGGTGTGTGTTAATGCAAGAGGGTAAGGTGGTGGCTTATGCATCGCGTCAGTTGAAGGTGCATGAGCGCAATTATCCTACGCATGATATTGAGTTAGCTGCGGTGGTTTTTGCTTTGAAGATTTGGAGACATTACCTGTATGGTGAGAAGTGTACTGTGTACACGGATCATAAAAGTTTGAAGTATCTGATGTCTCAAAAAGAGTTGAATCTTAGGCAACGACGTTGGGTGGAGTTGCTTAAAGATTACGATCTGACGATCGAGTACCATCCGGGAAAAGCTAATGTTGTAGTGGATGCCTTGAGTAGAAAGGTGGCAGTGGAGTTGAGGGCTATGTTTGCCAGCTTAAGCATTTTGCGGGATGGGGGTCTTGTGGCTGAATTGCAAGTGAAACCATCCTTAGTGCAGTTGATAAAGGATAAGCAGTTGTTGGATGATTCCTTGGTGCCCCATGTTCAGGATATTGCTGAGGATAGACCCTCGGATTTCTTTTTTAATGATGATGGGGTTCTATATTTTGGGAGTCGGATAGTAGTGCCGAATGATGCAGAGTTGAGGCGTACTATTCTGACTGAAGCTCATAGTAGTCCTTTTGCTATGCACCCTGGTAGTACAAAGATGTATCGTGATCTTAAGGATGAGTACTATTGGGTGGGTTTGAAGAAAGATGTTGTGGAGTACGTGGGTAAGTGCATGGTTTGTAAGCGGGTTAAGGCTAAGCATCAGTTTCCTTCTGGGTTGTAGCAACCGTTGAGGATTCCTGAGTGGAAGTGGGAAAGGATTACCATGGATTTTGTGTCTGATTTGCCTTTGTCGCCATCGAAAAAGAATTCGGTGTGGGTGATTGTGGATCGCCTTACGAAGTGTGCGTATTTCTTACCTGTGCATACTATGTATACCTTGGACAAGCTTGCAGAGTTGTACATTGTTGAGATTGTGCGACTGCATGGTGTGCCAAAGTCTATAGTGTCGGATAGAGATTCGAGGTTTACATCGCGTTTCTGGGAATGTTCGCATCAAGCTTTGGGTACGCGACTGAATTTCGGTACTTCTTATCATCCACAGTCGGATGGTCAGTTTGAGCGTGTTATTCAAGTGCTGGAGGATATGTTGAGGTGCTGTGTGATTGAGTTTCAAGGTTCTTGGGAGAAGCATTTGCCTTTGGTGGAGTTTGCTTATAACAATAGCTACCAGGCAAGTATTCAAATGGCACCTTATGAAGCCTTGTACGGGAGGAAGTGCAGAACTCCTCTTTGCTGGGCTGAAACGGGTCAGAAGTTGGTTTCAATGCTGGCTTTGTTGAAAGGAACCACCGAGAAGGTGAAGCTCATATGTGAGCGGTTGAAGGCAGCTTCTGATCGACAGAAGTCTTATGCGGATTTGAAGCGTAAGGAGATTGAGTTTGCGGTGGGTGACCGTGTGTTCTTGAAGGTTTCGCCTTGGAAGAAGGTGATGAGGTTTAGCCGGAAGGGTAAGTTGAGCCCTAGGTACATTGGGCCATACGAGGTGATTGAACATGTGGGTCCTGTTGCGTACAAGCTGAGGTTACCGAAAGAGTTGGAAAAGATTCACGACGTGTTTCATGTCTCTATGCTTCGGAGGTATAGATCGGATCCTTCGCATGTAATGCCTGTGGAGGAAGTGGAGTTGAATCCAAACTTGACCTATGATAAGGAGCCGATTGAAATTCTGGATTCGGACAGTAAAGTTCTTCGAGGCAAAACCATTGAATTGGTTAATGTGTTGTGGAAGCATCGTGGTGTTAAGGAAGCCACGTGGGAAAGAAAGGATAATATGAAGAAGCAGTTTCCGTACCTTTTTCCTCCAGGTAAATTTCGAGGACGAAATTTCTTAAGGGGGGGAGAGTTGTAACACCCCAATTTTAGGCTTAGAAGTTTAGGGTCTGAACCGGACCGGTCTGATTCTCGGTTCGAATATAAAAGGAGGTTTTAGGGAAAGCCTAGTTTGGGATGCTTTAAAAATATGGAAAAATATCTAAAAATCCTCTTTTAATATATATAAGAGACTGGTGTATTCAATTTTACAAAATAAGGTTTGGAAGTACAACATTTTGGAATAGTGACTAAAATGCGATTTTTGAAAAGTTCAGTGGTGACTGTTTTGTAAGGATTGAAACTTTGAATCTTTAAGGAACTAATTTACCCAAAAATGATTTCTCCATATTTTTCCTTAATTTAAGTGATTTAATTAATGTTTAATTAATTGAATGAAAAAGGGAAACCACTTTTTAGAATTTCATAACTAACTTTTCCTAAAATTTTATCATCTCTTTTTCTCTCAAAATTCCATCAACCAAACACTTTTCTCCAGCAACTTTTCCATTGATTTTCACTCCAATTGATGAGATTTCAATCATCAATTAATTCCTAAACCGTCTTACATCAAAACCTTTTGATTTACTCATTGGATTTTCAAGGAAATTGGCTCAAATCAAGGAGAAATAACCATTTAGAGGTAAGGTTGTTCTTCTCCTCTAAATACTCAGTTCTTTACTGAAATTCCCAAGTTATCAATCCTTAATTTAAGTTTTATAAATGGTTTTAATGATATGAACTTGATTTTGGCTTAAAACTCAAGATTTGGAAGAAATCTTGAAGAATTTCGTTGTGATTGTTTGGGCTCTGTTTTGAGATGATTCTTAAATGTATTTTGGATGTCTAATGATGTGTAAATGAGGTTTTATCAATGCAATCCCGAATAGGTTGTATTTCCTAAGTTTTTGCTTGTGAAAATGGTGGTTTTTTGGGTGATCTTGGTGTTCTGTTATAGATGGAGGTATAAGGACGAGTTTAGGTTCATTTTGGATGTTAATTGATGTTTAGAAATGGTTAGAAGTGATGGATCTTGGCTGGGTTATGTTTTGGA
The DNA here is from genome assembly GCA_958450335.1 of Hibiscus tridactylites. Lineage (NCBI taxonomy): Eukaryota > Viridiplantae > Streptophyta > Magnoliopsida > Malvales > Malvaceae > Hibiscus > Hibiscus tridactylites. The sequence goes on along the minus strand of OY288273.1, from coordinate 53,956,337 downwards.
AGAGTTTGGAGGTAATTTCGGTTGTGTTTGGTAGCCGAAATGTTGGTTTTAGATAGAGTAGTGAGTTTAAGTGTGTTGGCTGAAGATTTCAATGCATGATGATGCATTAATCCTCCGCTTTGATGTGTTTAAAACAGGGGAAACATCTTCGGACACTTGTGGTGTTGATTTGGAGGCTTGATCGGCATTTCGGCAAGCTTCCGAAACGGAATTGGTGAGTGAAGTTGGGTTTCCAGCTTTGAAACAAATGTTTGAATGTTTTGGGAGCTTAGTTTAAGTCTAAGCAACTTAACTAAGCTCAAGAGTAAGTTTTCGGAAAATCTCTCTTGGATGAGCCATGAAGTGGTTTGATGCATTGTTTATAATTTGCATGTTTAAATTCTGTTTTGAAAGCATATTTTAGCATGGTTAATGCTGGTTTTGAAAGCCATATGTTGAAGGATGCTCAAGGTAAGAGATCCTTGGTTCGACTTGATGTAAAAGTGGATTTGATGCATAGTGATGCATGAGGTTAAATGGCTTTGTTTAATGCTTTAAAACAGCGAGTTGTTGATGTTATATGATGTATATTGACAAGTGATGTAAAGGTTTTAAAGTATTTGAATCGGATATAGTTAGTCGGCTATAGGATTGGGTGCACCGTGAATAAAGTCGCCTTGGATGTTGAGGGGTTGTAATTGTACCGTAAACTCCATCCAAGTACACTAACGAGAAAGGTAAGATCACAATGGTGGTTAAAAGTCCGTGTGTGGATCTTGTGTTATGTGTCCCGTGTTCTCGTTAGTGGGGTTATACAACTACCGATGAGTGATGTTGAGGGGTTGTGATTGTACCGTTAAACTCCATCACGTGTGTTGAGGGGCTGTGATTGTACCGGTAAACTCCACCTTGTGTGTTCGGTAGTGTGTATGAAGCGTATGGGACAACTCTTGTAATTCGCGTATCCGATTGTGTTTTGTGTTGTAAATGGTTATGGATTATCACTTGGAAGGCAATATGACATGTTGTTTTTAATGAAGCATGAGATGCTTGTAAAGTATGCAAGGTTGCATAAATGTGTTGAGCATGTGTTTAGAAAGCTTTCTTGAAAGTGGTTTCTAAAATGCATTATTGTGTTGTTTTCTTTAGAGCATGCCTCACTAAACAATTGTGCTTACGCTCTCTCTCTTGAACCAATAATGTAGATAATTGAAGTTTTACAGGGCAACAAGGAGGCAAGAGGGTCCAAGGGAACTAAGCTCATGTATGGTGATGTTTTCATAACACTATTAGTTTTTGATATTTTGGCAATGGGAACCTAAGATGTGTTTTGGGAGATGTTTTGGACTCCCTAGTTGTGGCATGATGCCTTTGATGATTTGGACTTGTAAATGGCCTTTTGATGTTTGTTTTGGTGATTTGTTGGTTGCTTGGTTGTGGATATTAGGATGCATGCCTATAGACTTGTGGAATCCCATGATTGATGCTATGAATGTGTTTTGAAGTTGCAAACATGTACCTTATATGTATGATGACATGTTGGCCTGGTTAGGAAGTAATTAGGATGTGTTTGAGTAGTTATATGTGTGAAAAACCATCAAAATCTGCAGCTTGTGGGCAGACCGTATCAGAACAGGCATTGGTGTTTCGAAACGGGGGCCTGTAATGGCCTTGGTGTTTCGAAACGGCTGGTGTCTGTTTCGAAACGATTTAGCCACTGGAAGGCCCTGTTTCGGAACAAGCCTCGAAACGAACCCGTGTTTCGGAACGGTCAACACTGTTTCGAAACAGGTGACCGTTGGGCACTGATTTGGATGGTAATGAGGTTTGCAAGCTTTACATTTTAGTCCCGAAAATTGTATTTGCAAATGCATGAGTTTGAGATGTCCGATTAAGGTGAAATTTGACAGGGAAGCATGTAATATGACTAATTTAATAATGGTAACTTAAAAATCAGTTAAGACCTGCTAATTTCCAGAATTTACAAATTGGTCCCTAATATTTGTGATTTGTGAAATTGAGTCCCTTATTGATATCCGATCGTTGTGCTTTTCACGTAAATGTTTCTCAAGAGTACGCTTAGGGTTAATGTGCATCTAGACAAGTTAAAAAAAGGGTCGTTAATCAAGGTTGACTTTGGTTTTCCCTGTGTAATCTTCGTAGTTCGGGTCAACCGTCTAGGCCGGGCTAAGGGGGTTACACGAGAGTACACAAGGATGTTATCGATGAACACCAGAACAAACTTGTCCAAGAACTCATGAATCACCCTGTTCATCATATCCATAAATGCAGCAGGACCATTCGTCAAACGAAAAGGCATCACCAAGAATTCATAATGCCCATACCTTGTCCGAAAAGCAGTTTTTGGCACATCCACATCCTTAACCTTCAATTGATAGTACCCAGACCTTAAATCAATCTTTGAGAAAACATCTGCTCCACAAAACTGATCAAAAAGATCATCAGTCCTTGGCAGAGGATACTTATTCTTGATAGTCAACCTATTCAGCTGACGATAATCAATGCACATTCTCATCGTCCCATATTTCTTCTTTACGAACAAGACCGGCGCACCCCAAGGTGACACACTAGGCCGAATAAAGCCTCGGTCAAGCAACTCTTGAGGTTGCGTCTTTAGTTCCTTCAACTCCTTAGGTGTCATTCGATAGGGAGCAATGGACAACGGAGTTGTGTTCTCGTACAACTCAATTCCAAACTCAACCTCCCGATTAGGCGGCAACCCAGGTAGATTCTCCGAAAACACCCTAGGGAATTCACACACATTCCTTATATCTTGAACATGGACATCATTCGTACAAGGATTCATTACAAAAGCTAAATAAGCTTTGCATCCATGATGCAACAACCGACTCGCTTCAAGCGTCGAAACCACATTAGATAGGAACTTTACGTTTTCTCCCACCAACACAACTTCATAATCATCAGCAAGTTTCAGCGAAACTCACTTATTCTCAAAATCCACAACAGCCCTATGCTCAACTAGCCAATCCATACCAAGGATTACATCGAACCCATAGAAAGGCAATTCCATAAGATCCACTAAGAACACATGTTCGTGCACCACTAAGGGACATCTTCTATACAACTTCCTTGTTACAACTGTTTTACCAAAAGAACTAGTCACACGCATACCAACATCCAAAGACTCAACATGCAAACCAAGCATTTGAGCATGTTCATGCAATATGTATGAGTGTGTAGATCCAGAATTAATCAGAGAAAGTAATGACAAAGACTGCAAAGTAAAGGTACCTGCGATCACGTCAGTGTCATTCTGCCCTTCACGATGGGCATACACTTTGGCCTGGCCACCTCTTTCGGGGTGAACAGCTACAACATGTGCTACATTCCTCGCACCATCATCTCTACGTTGAAAATTGCCACGGTCGTGCCCACGGCCTCTTTGTGGCTCAATTGCTCTCACCGAAGCCTGCCCCTCTCTCATCGGCTGAGGACAATCTCGTTTCATGTGCCCATAGGAACCATAGTTCAAGCACGTACCAACGTTGCCCCAGCACTCTCCCGTGTGACTCCTGCCACACTGATTACACTCAGGGGTACAATTGAATGCATTCGGCCCTTGCTGACCTCTCCCGTGGTTACCTCCCCCACGTCTAGCATCCATATGCGACCTTCTATCCTTAGGCCTCTTACACCAATCCCTTCTAGCCTCACGATCCATAGCTTGCTTTCCAGAGCTAGATCCCCCTGCTCGACTTGCCAGACCAAGGTTTAGCTCAATGTCCTTGGCTCGAGTGACCAGGACATCAAAATTGGTGTAATCCAATGCAAGCATGTATGTCTTCACATCCGCCACTAGCCCATATCTAAAACGCTCGCATCTCACCCGTTCACTAGGGATCAACTACGGTGCATACTGACTAAGGCGTACAAACTGCACCTCATATTCCGCCACTGACATGGCTCCTTGCACCAGGGACATGAATTCCCTCTTCTTTTCGTCCAAATAACGGACTCCCAGATATTTCCTCTTGAACGCATTTAGAAAGAACGTCCAAGTCACCTCAGCATCTTCCAAACCAGCTATAGTGGTCGTCCACCACGTATAGGCATCACCATGCAACAGGGACACGACACATCCCAACTTCTGGACATCGTTACAGTTCATCTGCCTAAGGATCATCTTGGTGCTCTCCAACCAAGATTCAGAACCTTCAGGGGTCAGCCTCCTAAACTCAGTCCCTCCAAGACTGCGGAGTCGCTCTAACGGCAAACTCACACCAACACCAGCCTGAGGTGCGGCCACATGAGCACCAGCTATTGCCGCCTGAAAGACTCTAGCAATAGCCTGAATCAGCACGGTCATATCAGGAGCAGCTTGCCCTCGAGCTCCCTCGGGTTCAGCAACCCCTATTCCAACTCTAACAGCATCAGCCCCCGCTCCACCACCACCAGGTTGTCCACCAGGAGGAGGCAATAGATTCTCGACACGCTCCTCATTCTTATTCATCTCATTCTCAGCCGCGTTACGCGTATTAATTCTATGCTCTCTACGTGGCCCGATTCAATACAGTGCAACTAGCAAAATGCAACAAAATTCAGTTAGGCATTGTAAGGCAAGAAATCCAAGGTGCTCAAGTTCATTTCCAAAACAATTCTTTCCAATAGTAATGATATGGCAATGAGCTCTCAATCTATACCCCAATCATAGCATGGTAACACAATTTCATCTCAAACATTCAACTTGCATGCATTTCATCTCATTAAAGCTCAAACATTGCAGAAGTACTCAACATGCTTTCACAAAGATTATAACTATTAACATGTACACTTACCAACCATTTACCGACTCCCCAATTATTCGTAAACCTAGCTCTGATACCAACAAATGTAATCCCCTTAGCCCAACCTAGACGGTTGACCCGAACCGAGGTGATTACACGGGGAAAACTGAAGCAACTCGTTAAAGCCGACTCCAATTGACAACCCTTTTTTCTTTTTATCTTTTCTAAATGCAACTTAAGTCCTAGGTGATCACCCAAGAGCATAAGAAGAAACGGCACAACGATCGGATTTCGTTTAGGGGTTTAATTACACCAATTAGACATTTATGGACAAAAATATAATTCCTACAAACTACAAGGACTTCTCTGATTTTAAGGTTACCTCTATTCAATTAGTCATATTTCATGCTTCTCTGTAAATTTTCATCACAATCTAACCAACCAATCACATCCAATTGCATTCATGAAATTCAGGGACTAAAACGCAATGTTTCAAAACATACACAGCTGGGGTTTAACCAACTTAACGATCCGCGTATCGATACGCCTAAGGAGGGTATCGATACACCCTCGATGGTCAAACTTCCCAGGCTTACGTCACCAGACCGTATCCGTACGCTGAGGTATCGTATCGGTACGCCATCGTCCAGTGACTAAAAAGGGTATCGATACGACCCCGTGTACCGGTACGCCCTCACAAATCAAGCAGGTTGTAGCGTTACACTTTGAGGTGTACCAATATGTTGCAGTCTGCAATTGCCCAATATGCAGATTTTGAACCCCAACGACCCATCAAAACCATTACAACATATAGTTAAACATGCTTGCACACAAATAGGCATCAACACTCAAAGGTACAAGTCAAGGAAAACATCGAACATCATCAATATCAACATTTTAATTCTAAAGCATGCTTCCAAAGAGTCAAAAACACCAAATGACCATAAGCATCCCAAAAGGCAATGTAAATCATCAAAACCACTATAAAGGCCTTTTACAAACAATATAAACCATATAAAACTTGCATCAACAACAGGGAGTCCAAAACACATCTCCCAAAGTAAAACATTAAATCTCATTGCCAAATATCATTACTAAAGTAAATGTAAAACATCACCATACTTGAGCTTAGCTATTCCTTGGATTTTCTTAAGCCTCCTTGTTGCCCAAAGTGTCTCAATTATCTACATTGTTGGTAAAAGAGAGCGTAAGCAAGATAGCTTAGTGAGGCATGCTCTAAAAACACCAACATAGCAATGTAAACTTTTAAAATCTCCATCTTGAAATCCATTTCAAAAACCATGCTCTTTCTATCTCATGCTTGAAAACCATTTCAAAGCAAATCACCATTTGAAAATCACATGTACCATCTTTCTATCTATCTCATGCATTCAACCAATGCAAATATCACGACAAAGCCACACACATGCTTGATATTAAAAAGCATTTCATAAATCTCAAATTCTTATATGCATTTCTCATAGCATAAAAATCATTTCAACATTGGTACATGTGAGTCAAATACAATCTCATATATTTGCATTTCATATTCTATCTTTACTCGGATATGCAGATTAGCTTGACATAGATCCAAGTCCTACCCCGGTGGAATCTCACATCAACGGAATCTCATGGAAGTATCTCTCTTCGCCACAAAGCTTGGGTGTTTCACCAAGACCTACCCGATGGTATCTCTCATCATCGGATTCTCACATTGGATCGGGATGGCACTACCCCCATTGCCCGACTCCAAAGAGCACGTACAAATTTTAGTTTATAGTGCACTTTATATCCTATTGGTCGACCAATTATATCTGGTAATCTTCTCATCATTTAAGCCAATATATTTCATTAAAATCATCATGTCACCTACTGTTTTGATGCAACATTTCTCAAATCTATCTCATCCCATTTCAAAACCACAATTCATGCATAACATTTAATAAAAATCTCAGAACTCTTTGCAATGTCATTCTATCTCATGGGATCAATAGGAAACATCATTTCATGTCATAAATCATGTATAAAACTTAGGAATTTGTCTATCTCAAATCAAGAGCATGTCAAAAGCATTTAGGGGCGTCAACCACTTTTCGAGAGCAAATCTAAACATACTTACTTCCGGACTTAGGATGGTGTTTCAAACCAATCCTAAATCCCCAAACCTTGATTCCTTGTCCCTCAAGGACTTCTAAAACCATTTGCACTCACCAATAACGTTTCGTTAAGCTCTCTAAAACGATTTCTAGCCTTCCATCACTTTCGGATCAACACCAAACGCGTCCGATAAAGACTCCCCTGTTCATTACACATAAGAGCATAGGATTAATGCATCAACATGCATTAAAATCACCAGTCACTGATTCTAACTCGCTGCTCTACTCAAACTAGCATTTCGGCTATTTGAAATAATCGAAATCACCTCCAAACTTTCTCAAATCAAAGCCCAGCCAAGATCTATAAATTCTAGCCTTTTCTAAACTTCAATCAACAACAAAAATCAACATAAACACGGCCTTATACCTCCAGCAATAACAGATCACCAAAATACCTCAAAAACCACAAATCTAGCATCTCAAACTTAGGAACTCAAACCTTTTCGGGATTTATTTGTTAAAACCTCATTCTCAACATCAAATATCATCCAAAATATGTTAGAAATCAACCTCAAAACAGAGCTTAACATAAAAATACGAAAATCATCAAGATCTCATCAAGAATCTTGAATTTAACAACTATTTCATGTTTATAACTTTAAAACAACTCTAAAACAATCAACAAAGGATTGATAACTTGGGAATTTCATTAAAGAACTGATCATTAGAGGAGAAGGATGAAGCTTACCTCTAATGGTTGATCTCTCTTCAAATGGGCAAGTTTTCTTGAAATCCAAAGCAAAAAAATCAAAAGGATTTGATGAAACAAAGATAAGAAATCTTTTGGAAGATAAAATCTCAGCAAACAAAATGAAAATTGATGAGTGAAATGTGTTTGGCTGAATGTAAGTTGAGAGAAAATGAAAAGAGAAAACTATCGTGAAATTAGTTATGAAAAAAGTCAACTTGATTTTTCCTTTTTAATTCTCTTTTATTTCTTTAATTAAATCATTATTAAAAGCTCCCAAATTAAAGAGAAATCTGATGAAAACAAATGGTAAAATTAGCTCCTTAAAGATTCAAAGTTTCAATCCATTACAAAACAGTCACTAGTCAACTTTTACGAAAACTGCATTTTGGTCACTATACCAAAATGTAATATTTCCAAATCACATTTTGTAAAATTGTTTTCACCATAATTATTTATATAATAAATGAGGATTTTTAGATATTTTTCCAAATTTTTAAACTTCCCGAACTAGGTGTTCCCTAAACCAACCTCATGGGTTTGAACCGTTCCCGACCTGCCCGATTCAACATCTAAATCATCTAGACCCAAAACCAGGGCGTTATATCCATCAAATCAACTGAAAACACATGGCCTTGAACAAATAAAGGACATCTCCTATATAACTTCCTCGTAACAATAGTTTCACCAAAAGAGCTAGTTACTTGCATTCCCACATCTATCATTTCAATAGGGATATCAAGACAAAGTGCATGTTCACTCAAGATGTATGAATGCGTAGATCCAGAATCAATTAAAGCTAACAATTACAAGGATTGCAAAGTGAAAGTACATGCAGTCACATCAGTGTCATTACGTCCCTCGCGATGTGCATACACTCACGAAGGACCACCATGCTCGGGATGAACAGTCACAACATGCGCCATAGCTCTCTGTCCATCCTCCCTACGCTGGAAATTACCACGATCGCGTCCACGGCCTTTCTGTGGTGAAACAACAGGTGCCCGACCCTGACCACCTCCAGCTAACAAGAGACAATTACGCCTCAAATGATTAGTTGAGCCATAGTTCCAACAAAAATTAGCCGCCCCAGGCGTAGGAGCCTGCACTTCTCGAGCCATACGAGGACAATCTCGCCTCAAATGATCTCGCGATCGACATGCCCAACAAGTATTTTGTTCAGATCACATTATGTTACCCTGAACTGGCGCTCCTCACCTTAAATTCCCTTGTCTCGCCTCAGGTCGATACCTACCATCACGGTGCCTCTTATATTGTCCACCACTAGGACCAGAATCTGCAGCTCTCTTACCCGAGCTAGAACCACCCACGCGAGAAAACAAGCCTAAACTCTGCTCGATATCCTTGGCTCGTGTCACCAACACATCAAAATATGTGTAGTCGGAGGCCAGCATGAAAGTCTTCACCTCCTGCACTAAGCCATAACGGAAGCGATCACATCGATGCCTATCACTCGACACTAATTCTGAAGCATATTAGCTCAAACAAAAGAACTAGACCTCGTACTCAGCCACTGTCATGCTACCTTGCACCAAGGACATGAACTCACGCTTCTTATCGTCCAAGTATCTAACTCTTAGATACTTCTTCTTAAAGGCAGGTTGGAAGAACTCCCAATCAACCTCATTGGACTCCATAGCCGCAGTCACAGTCATCCACCAACTGTATGCATCACCATGCAACAAAGAAACAACACATCCTAGCTTGCGTGCATCATTGCACCCCATCTAATCCAAAATCCAGATCGTACTAGTCATCCATGCCTCGAATGCTTAAGGAGACAATCCGCGATACTCAACGCCTCCTAAACTTCGGAAGCGTTCCAACGGAAAACCTAATTGCCCAGAAAAGGTGCTTGCAATTGCACTCCATCAACAACAAGCTGGAATGCCCCAGTCATCGTCTGAACCAAAGGCCTCAAATCACCCAACACCAGACCAACTTGCCCATGTTGTACTTACTCCTCACCCCCAGGTGGAGGAGGTAAATTCCCACCAAGAAGAACCTCGCTCTCTCGATTCCCTTGCTCACCAACATGAGCAATCGTACCCGATCATAGCTCTCTCCTTGGTCCCATTGTGCTATTATAATTAAGGCGTGAATATAAAACAAAACAAGAAATCAGGTCAGCTTCAAGCAAGGAACTAAGACTTCGAATTCAATTTAAAAACACTTTACTATAGTAATAAGGCAATGGGCTTCTCAATTCCCCCCCCCCCCCCCCCCGCATAGCATAAGGCATACAACGTACATATCACAGCCATCGCACATCACAATCAATCAAATTCAACCCTTAACATCATCATGTGTATAACAACTCATATATACATCACAATCATCATGCTTATCATACAACAATATTAGATTCATATCCACACATATCCATGATAAACATTAGGCATAAAGTGTATGTAACCCCCCTTAGCCCGGCCTAGACGGTTGACCCGAACAACGAAGATTACACAGGGAAAACCAAAGTCAACCCGAAAGTCAACCTTGATTAACGACCTTTTTTTCTTTTTATCTTTCCTGGATGCATATTAAGCCTTAGTGACCACTCAGGAATCATAGGAGAGAAGCACATCGATCGAAAATCATTTAAGGACTCAATTGCATGAATTACACTTTTAGGGACTAAAATGTAATTTTAGGAAAATATAAGGACTTTGCAGGATTTAAGATTACCAATATGTAATTAGTCATATTACATGCCTCTCTGTCAAATTTCAGCTTAAAAGGACATTCCAAGCTCAAGCAATTGCATCCACAACATTCAGGGCTAAAATGTAAAACATGGAAACTTAAAACAATTCAAATCATCAACCAACAGTCATCTGTTTCAGAACACCGACCTTTGTACTGAAATGCCCGTATCGAAACGGTGTTGACCATTTCGGTACTCGGGTGCGTTCCGAGACCGGTATCGAAACATGCCTCTCTAGTAGCCAAAATGTTCCGAAACACCTACAATCGTACCGAAATGCTATGGCCATTACAGGCCCATGTTTCGAAACAGTTAAGGGTGTTTGGATACACCCTGCAAAGCAACAGCAGAATTTTCTAGTTTTTCATCGCTAAACATGCTTAAACAACTTCCAAATCATACCATAACCCATCAGCAACATGTATAAACATCAAGGAACATATTTAGGAAACTCAAGCTAAAGCATGGCATCAAACACATGAACAACCAAACTATATGCATGCTTCCTAACCACAAAGCAAAAATATAAACATCAATCCTCAAGCAAACCATATAAGACCATTTACAACCTTCAAAAGCCAACACAAACATGCCACAAACTTAGGGAGTTCAAAACACATCTCCCAAGTACAACCTCGGTACCCTATTGCCCAATATCAATACTAAGGTGTATAAAAACATCACCATACATGAGCTTTGCACTTCCTTGGATGTTCTTAACCTTCTTGCTGCCCAAAACACTTCAATTATCTGCATTATTTGTAAAAGAGAGCGTAAGAATGTTCGCTTAGTGGGGCATGCTCTAAAGAAAACAAACACAATAATGCATTATTCAAAACTCTTTCTCAAAAGCCGTTTTCAACAACATGCTCATTCTATCTCATGCTTGAAACCATTTCAAAGCAAAACCTCATTTGAAACCACATGTGCCCCTATTCTATCTCATGCATTTAAACCAATGCAAATCTCATGGCGAAGCCATATACATGCTTGTGAAAACTAAAGCATTTCATATACAAATCTCATATGCATTTCTCATAGCATAAATCATCTCAACATTAGGTACATGTGATTCAAAAGCATTTTCATATAATTATATTGGCATTTGACATCTCATTATTACTCGGATATGCGGATAACTTTCTCAAACCTACTAGACACTTTTAGTGGAATCTCACATCACCGTACTCACATGGCGGTATCTCTCATCGCCACAAAGCTTGGGTATTTCACCAAGTCCTACCCGATGGAATGCCCATCATCGGTCTCTCCCTTTGGATTGAATCCAAAGAGCACGTTCGAATTTTTAGTTTATAATGCACTCTAATCCTATTGATCGATCAATTATATCCGGTAAGTATATCATCTTCTATGCCAATATATTATGTCAAAACATCATCTCACCTACTATTTTTCATGCAACATTTCTCAAATCTTTCTCAACTCATTTCAAAATCAAAACACATGCTTGCATTAAATCAAAATCTCAAAACTCATCAATGCAACATGCTATCTCATGAAATCTCTTCAAGCATCATCTCATACTACAAATTATGCATAAAAACAGTGGGAATTTATCTATCTCAAAACATGAGCATGTAAAAGCATTTTAGGGGCAACCACCACATATTTGAGAGCAATCTAGCCAATACTTACTTCCGGACTTAGGAAGGTGTTTCAAACCATTCCTAAATCCCCAAACCTTGTTTCTTTGTCCCTCAGGGACTCCTAAAACCATTCACATTCACCGGTTACGTTTTGCTTGCTCGCTGAAACGATATCTAAGCTCCCGGATCAACACCAAAAGCGTCTGAAGATGTCTCCCATGTTCATAACACATAAGAGCGGAGGATTAATACATCATCATGCATTGAAATCATCAGCCACACACCTAAACCCGTTGCTCTACTCAAAAGCCTCATTTCGGCCACCAAAAACAACCGAAATCACCTCCAAACTCTTCCAAAACAAAGCCCAGCCAAGATCTATCACTTCTAACCATTTCTAAACATCAATCAACATCAAAAACCACCACAAACTCGTCCTTATACCTCGAACTATAACAAAACACCAAAACCACCCCAAAACCCACCATTCTAGATTGCAAAACTTAGGAACCCAAACCGATTCGGGATTTGTTTGATAAAACCTCATTTATAACATCAATTACCATCCAAAATACATTAGAAAACAACCTCAAAACAAAGCCTAACCATCAACCACGAAAATCATCAAGATCTCTCCAAGAATCTTGAGTTTTAACACAATTTCATGTTTCTAACATTAAAGCAACTAAAAAATCATTAACAAAGGATTGATAACTTGAGAATTATAGTAAAGAACTGATCATTAGAGGAGAAGGATGAAGCTTACCTCTAATGGCTGATTTCTCCTTGATTTAGGCAAATTTTCTTGAAAAATCCAATGTGAAAACAAGAGGATTTGGTGAGGAAAAGATTAGGAATCGAAAGGAGATTGAAATCTCATCAATAGGAATGAAAATCAGAGGCTAATTGATGGAAGAAATGTGTTTGGCTGAAAAGAAATTGAGAGAAAATTGATGTAAGGTAGTTATGAAAAGTCAAAGATAGTTTTTCCTTTTAATTATCTTTATTTCCCTTAATTAAAACATTATTAAAAACACCCAAAATAAGGAGAAATATGATTAAAAACATTTTGGTAAAATTAGCTCCTTAAAGATTCAAAGTTTCAATCCTTTACAAAACAGTCACTATTCAACTTTTGCAAAAACTGCGATTTGGTCACTACGCCGAAATGTAGTATTTCCAAACCTTAATTTGTAAAATTGTTTTCACCATACTCATCCATATATTAAATGAGGATTTTTAGATATTTTTCCATATTTTTAAAGCATCCCGAACTAGGTGTTCCCTAAATCTCCCTTAAAGGTTCGAACTAATCTAGACCGGCCCGATTCAAACTCTAAAACTTCTAGGCCCAAAATCGGGGCATTACAACTCTCCCCCACTTAAGAAATTTCGTCCTCGAAATTTACCTGGAGGAAAAAGGAAAGGAAATTGCTTCTTCATGTCTTCATTCCTTTCCCACTTGGCTTCCTCAACACCACGATGTCTCCACAAGACTTTAACCAACTCGATGGTCTTACCTCGGAGAACCTTACTATCCGAATCCAGAATCTCAATAGGTTCCTTGTCATACGTTAAGTCCGGATTCAACACAACCTCTTCCACAAGCATAACATGTGACAGATCCGATCTATACCTCCGAAGCATGGATACATGAAACACATTATGTATCTTTTCTAATTCTTGAGGTAGTCTCAGCTTGTAGGCAACAGGACCCACACGTTCTATCACCTCGTATGGTCCAATGTACCTTGGGCTCAACTTGCCTTTCCGGCCAAATCTCATCACCTTCTTCCAAGATGAAACTTTTAGAAACACACGATCACCCACAACAAATTCTATCTCATTACGCTTCAAATTCGCGTAAGAATTTTTCCGATCAGATGCTGCCTTCAACCGCTCACAAATGAGCTTCACCTTCTCAGTGGTTCCTTTTAACAAAGCCGGAGTCAAGACCAACTTTTGTCCCGTTTCAGCCCAACAAAGAGGAGTTCTGCATTTCCTCCCGTATAAAGCTTCATAAGGTGTCATTTGAATACTCGCCTGGTAACTGTTATTATAAGCAAACTCAACCAAAGGAAAGTGCTTCTCCCAAGAGCCTTGAAATTCAATAACACAGCACCTCAACATATCCTCAAGCACTTGGATAACACGTTCCGACTGTCCATCCGTTTACGAATGATAAGAAGTACTGAAATTTAGCCGTGTACCCAATTCTTGATGCAAACACTCTCAAAACCTTGTGGTGAACCTCAGATTTCTATCCGACACTATGGATTTTGGCACTCCATGTAAACGTACAATCTCAGTAATGTACAACTCCGCAAGCTTATCTAAGGTATACGTAGTATGCACAGGCAAGAAGTGCGCACACTTCGTAAGGCGATCCATAATCACCCAAACAGAATTTTTCTTTGATGGCGATAAGGGCAAACCAGACACAAAATCCATTGTGATCCTCTCCCACTTCCATTCAGGAATCCGTAACGGCTGCAACAACCATGAAGGAAATTGATGTTCAGCTATAACTCGCTGACAAACCATGCATTTGCGAACATACTCAACAACATCTTTCTTCAATCCCACCCAATAGTATTCATCCTTCAAATCACGGTACATCTTTGTACTACCAGGGTGCATAGCAAAAGGACTATTGTGAGCTTCAGTCTAAATATTGCGCCTCAACTCAACATCACTCGACACCACTATTCGACTTCCAAAACATAAAACACCATCATCATTGAAACAAAAATCTAATGGCC